>OY728157.1:1325286863-1326536863 GCA_963277665.1 Viscum album | reverse complement strand
GATATAGACATCGTGATAAATTTTTGGGATTTTATATACATATCTAAATTCCTCTTAACTATTCATGGAATTTGGACTCTCCCTTTAAAAAATTTTATGAATATTTATAGGGAATACAATTATTTTATATCACTTATAGAACCCTGGGGTTGATGGACCCCTGAGAGGGGGTGAATATTTGGTCTTTTTTACAAATCATTCTTTTTTCAAATTCAACCTTTTAAACTGATGAATGTTCTTGATCTACTCAATGATTTATCATAGCCTCACCTCATGTGAAGTAATTAAATGAATGATATTGGCACATGGTATTTAATTTTTTTTGATGAAATTCATACTCTTTTCCATTTTGGTTATACCCCCCCAAAATGGATTCTCCACTATCTTCAAAAATTGTTTACAACCAAGGATAGTCAAGTCTAATCGACACAGAGCCCACTGTATTTCCGTCAATAATTACTACCCCACATAGATTCAATTATTTTACCATGGATCTAATATTTCACTGGACATTTTTATATATATTATTTTCATCCCAAAAGACCATACATAGGGTTTTTAAATACAAATCCAACGGGGTTTGTTCTAATTAAAGGTAATTTTCTTCACTAAGCTCTTTCATTTTACTCATCCTCTTACCAACATCATTCATGTATTAATATTTCAAATATGAAAACATTAATTAAAATATAAAGATATTTTATTATGTTTATTTAAAAACCCATATCCATATTCTATTCCATTAAATGGGAAATGAAACCATCAATTTTGTGTATGGTGAACGACTGCCTCATGAACTGATGTTATTTGATATCCATCACTACCTCTCACAGATGGATATAATGACGAATGTAATATTTATATATTATATTTATGATATTATTATACTTATTTTATTATAATATCAAATATATATTCTTACCTTCAATTTTTGGGAATATGATAACATCACTCGTGTGTATGGTAGACTACCTCTTCACAAAGTGATGTGATTCATTTTTCACTTATGATTCACATTGAAAGTAATATAGTTAAATTTAATGAATATATGTTATATATCATACATAAAAATTATTCTATAAATGTAATATATTAATTAAATTCCTTCCAATTCATATTTCAAGAAAATAAAAACAATGTTCACGTGTATGTATGGTCTATCGTCTCCATGAACGGTGTCATTCAATTTAAATCTATAAATTTTAAAAATTACTATAAAAAATTATATAGAAAAATTATATGATATTTATAACATGTTTAAAATTATATAGATGATTGAAACATGATCAATATTAAATATCCAAAGATACCAAACCAAAACATACAAGAAAAATGATGCAGTTATTACACGAAACATGATTTTTCTAAGGAATTGTTAATAAATGGGTTAGAAAAGGTTATAAGTAAATAATCTATGGTTAGATGAATATTATTATGGTTCTTTAATATATTTATAATAAACCTATATTTATTATTCATGAGGTTTTAATGTGTATGCAGGATGCTGAGACGTAAGGTAACTGATTTTGTCTCAATTTTTCTTCTTTGATATATATGTTATGTTATGAACCTTTATTATTTTATGAGGTGTATATGATTCCCATTTGATATGTTATATAATTAATCTTTTTATATTCATGATATTTAATGCTTCATTTGATTTTATGATTTAATGGGGTTTATAATTAAAAATTTACTAATGTGGTAAGGGTTTGACGTTACCATCTCATAGTTTATCGGGATTGGTTCTGACTAGGCCTTAGATGATGAAATATTATAGTTCTATTTATCGATAATATAATTAATTTTATTCTTCTTATGTTATTCCTTGAGATTAATTTTTTTATAAATTTAATTCTATTTATGTACTCAAGATTCCAAACGTTTTTTTAAATAAAACTAACATTATTCACCTCTTCGATAGAAAACCATTTTTCTTCCATATACATGTTTTATAAATAAAATTTGGAATGTTTTAATGATCATATATGATTTTTAAATTTAATTGTAAAATTTAATGGATTTTTTAAGGGATCTTTGTGTCATTTTCCAAATAATTCTATTTTTCAATTTCTAAAAATGTGAAAGTAATATTTATTTTAACATGTGAAAAATGAATATAATATCCCATTATCATAAACACTCAATGTTTTAAAGATCCATTTATATGTTTCAAATGTTATTTTCAATGAAAATCATTTCTAAAATATTTTAGGGATTTCTAGTTTTAAATTTTAATTTTCAAAGAAAGGTTATTTTCCCCATGAAATGTTACATGTGATTTTATTTTCAATTTAATTTTCCATCTAAGATGAAATACATAGATGTTAATTAATATTTACTAGGGATATGATCCAATGAATCAATATTTATAATTTCTATGTATTTTTTATGTTTATGATGAATTTTTTTTATGAAACCCATTTATTTTCCTCATGTTATGCTGTGATGAAATATTTATGGAGCCCGTTTATTTTCATGGGTTCTGATATAATAAATGTGTTATGATATTATGAAACATGTATCTATTATTTTTATTATGTGATTTTTGTTATATTATAAGTAAGTATGGTGGTTATTTTATAACCAGAGATGGTGGACACGTTATAACCAAGGATGAGTGGGACTTATATCTCCCAATAATGAATTGGGTAAAGATTGATATATCCTTAGATAAAAAGGAATAAAATGAGGGGTGAACCTAGTTTATTAATTTTTCTTTCCCACTATGAAATTCTATAGAGTGAACCTTTACAACTACAATTTTTTGGGGAGTAAACCCATGTAACTAAAATAGTTTTGTCAATAAGACTTTACAAATAAATAAATGATTTCTTATGATTATTTATATGAAAAATTCTATATCTTATTACAATTTCATGTTCTCAGGGATCATTGATTCATGCTCAAATTTACCCAGTAGTTGAAGGTAGAACGGTCCTTGTAGTTTTGTTTGGGTTATAGAATCCTCAGAGACCTAAGAAGTAACCTACAGACACCCACATTATATGGATTGTTTTTAGCTATGTAGTGGCCAACATGGGTTGATTTTAGAAGGTTTTAAGGTATCAATAATAGATTTAAGTTAATTCAAATTAAGATAATGAATTTATCCTAGGTTATCCCTTGGGGTTGATTGGACATATTCCCTTTTCAATTATTTAAATTTCTTATATTTGAGATGAGTTCTTTTAATGACATCAAACAACTTCATCACTTACAGATTTTATACCAACACACCGTAATACTAATCAACTATACACTTGGAGGATCAAATTTATGGGCACTATAAGGTAAAGGTTTGTGTTATCACTTAAATTATGTGGCCTTGAAATTCAACATGGACAAATAAGTTTTCAAATCATCAAATAAAAATATCAATTAAAAGATGTGATTATACATTAATGGGGTGATAAATAACATCCAATCCAGACCCTTGATACTCCTTTGGATCAAAACATAAGTGGTTTATCCCTCCATTGATTCTATGGTTTCAATGGTAGCGGGATATAGACTAGTGAGAGAGGAATTGAAGAAGTAAAGAAAACAATAAAAAGAAAATAGTCATTCCACCATTGTGTGAATAATTGCACAAGGTTTGATGTGAATAAAATCACACCTTGAGAAAACAATATCAAAGTGAGATGGAGAATAATAGAATAATAGTAAAAGAAGAACTTTTATTAAGAAACTAGTATGAATTAAAACAACTTACATGTGAAAGACAAACTTGAGACAACAAAATCGCAGCATAACATTACAATGAAAAAAGGCTCAAAAGATGATCAACTCCTCCACCAACACTAACTTAAATAGGAATTTAAATAGGCTTGGTTCAAGATCCCAATAGTACAAATGATCCCACTTGAGTATGGTAGGAAAATGGTGGTGGAAATTAAGGGAGAGAATACTTTTCCACCCTTGATCCGAGGTGGTATCCATCTTTCATCCACTGAACTGACACGTCTGAATGGACTTCTAGATGGCCTAATTAGAGTGGGACATAGAAGAAAAAAGTGAATATCAGGATATATAATATCTCTATGTAAAATTTAATCCCAAAGGAATATGTTGTTGCCGATATATGATTAAATTGGTGGTCTGTTTTTCTGGGCCGTAGAATCTGGCCCAGAATTTTATCTCTAAATTAGTCCTCCTTAATAACCACCATGGAGTCCAAATTAGAACTGGATTATAAATGATTATTTTTTCCTATACATGTCTCCTATCATCCCAAGAAATTTGGGCTTTATTGGGAATGTATGTTGGGCCCCACATTCTCATCTATGGGATGGTGTCCAATCTGCCTTCTCCGCAATTGTTTGCATGAAATCCATTTTTGGTGGTCTTACAATGTGAATCTTCAAACACTACACAAGTATGAATTATTCCAAATATAATTATAAACCTGAAAATTAAATATGAAAATAAAATCAAGATCATTTGGTACTATAAATGATGTTAAAAAATATGCCACATAATAGTGAAATTTAAGAAGAAATTACAATCATAATGCGAAATGATGTTCAAAGTGTAAAATGCACTAAAATGGTGTTTATGAATAATAAATCATATTAATATTATATATATAAACAATGAATATTACCATAATTTAGTGGATAATCACACCCCCAACTAGAGTTTTTCTAGTCCCGAGCAAAATATATCTCAACAATATTAAATTCGAATTCCCTTTTCCAAACACATTTTAATAAAAAATTATCACCAAAAACACTTATACCAAACAATCATGAAACCCATAAAAATATTTTAATACATGATAGTTTCATATGAATATCCCAATCCCATTTCCATTCATTTGTTCAAATTTATCTTCATATTCAATCCAATATCAAATAAGAGTGATGATGTGTTGTGCATCGCATTAGACATGGGGGTTCATCTTTATTAAATAGGGAAATGATGGAAGCTATAGGTGGAATAAAATTTCAATAATAATACAAGTATTTAATTTTTTTATTTTATTATTATTATTTTTTGTTTTTGCAATTTTTCCAGGGTAATTGAAATTGCACTCAAAAGAGTCAACCCCTATAGCGAGACTTTGCCGATGACTCCAAGGCTCAAAGACCATAGGGCACCAGGTGAATCCCACATACTTGGGCATCATCTCGAGTTAAATCAGTCAAAAACAAATTCAAATTACAAAAAATAGAGATAAAATTACCATAATTGGGCCAAACAACTATGGATTCATGATCCCCAAGTGTCGAAAGCCATGTATTAGGTAATTTCATTACTCTATGTGCAAATTTATTTTTTTTTTAATTTTTTTTATTGAATACTCATATTAAAACTAAAATGATCACCAAACCTATTCTATTTATTTGGGGGACCCCATTAACTCAAACTAATACCCCATTATCCAAAGGATGTGCATTTTGATCTTTTTTTATTTGGATGAAAATATAAATGATGAAATATCACATTGGACAGACACACTTTCCAAAATATATGCTCATGAAATATACATGGATTAAAATCAGAATCAGGGAATACTAAATTATTTGATATTTATTTTAAAGGTGTACAATTTCTATTATCATGTTCAAGGTTAAAGAAAATTTTCTTTCTATTAAGGCACACTCTTTTTTTTAAATAATTCATTTTTTATCTCCGTCCCCCAACTTAAAATAACATTTCCCCCAGTGTTTAAAGAAAAGAAAATTTAGAAGGGGGTAGAGGTAGAGAATGAGAGTTAAAAAAAGAAATTGAAAACAAGGATCATGGAATGAAGTCACCTGGTGGTTGAAGTTGAAATTCTTACTACTCCCTTTTAATCCCTTGATCTCGATGTCACTCAGAGAATTATCTAGTGGAAAAAAATAGAAAAAAAACAAAAAAACAAAAAAAACTATATTTATATATATTTATTTATATAATAAAAAAAGTAAAATATAAGTATATATATAACCATTATAGAATAAGGAAGCACAAAAAGTCGTAGGTCAGTGGTAAGTGTGCTCCCCTGTCTCCCTTCAGTCTCGGATTCGATTCCCCTAGGCTTCGCTGGTTGTGACGGGGTTTGACCCACGACCTATGACGTGTCATTTTTTTAAATTATTAATATATTTTTATTCTTATTTATTTATATTTTAACCTAAAAACACATAAAAATAAAATAAACTGATGATACATTGTCTTCTTTTAAAATTTTTGGGTAAGGTATTACTCAGGTATCACCCCACGTGACACGGATGAATATGGCGCTCCACTTTCATACCCATCCATACTCATAATAGAAGAACAGGTCAACAGTATTTTTTTAATTTTTAAATATCAAAATGATTCATTAATCCTATTTAAAATATAAAGTTTATTAAAACAAATAAAATTATTGGAAACTTGAAAACCATGGGTTGCCTCCCATGCATCTCTTTGTTTAACATTGTTAGCCAGACATGGACCCCCTAACTTACCCAATACCAATTTTTAACATTTTAAAGACCCCATATTTCTCTATGTCCACTAGATTGAGAATGATTCTTTGTTTATAATTTTTGTCATGTGTAAACCTATGTTCTATAATGATGGGTAAAATCTAAGGAATATCAGAAATGGTTGATCCAGTTTCTTTTTAGTCTTTCCAAATACAGTAAGAATCATTACCTCTTTATTTGTTTCATGAAAAGAAATTGTGAAAATTGGATTTTTTTGGCTATCCCCAATGAATGGAAAATTGAGGGTTGATAGAAATTCCTTTTGTTCAAGTTCGGGTAGGGTAACATTTTCAGACATAGGTTGGGACTTTGAATCAAACTCAATTTCATTTTCAAAATTTCTGAACATAATTGGTTCCTTTTGAATAGAAAATTAAACTAAAAAATTGGAAAGATCAATTTTAGGAATGGGTATGGACTCAATGTTTCTGATCTCTCTCAATGGTTCAGTGGTTGGTGTGTTTGAAAATTTATCAATGGATTTATACTTAGGAGACTCAATCCATGATGTCAAATTCTTTTCTTTTGAATCCAAAAAGACAATTTTCTCCTGATTTAAAGACCCTTTAACAATTCCTTGATCCTCTTAATCTATCCTAAATCCAAAGGTCAGTTCTGTAATAAATTTATGAGAGGGTTGTGGGAGAAATAATTCTTCTATAAATGATGAGTAGGGGATAACATGAGTGGGAATAGGATCCATAATCGTCTCAAAGTTTTGTAATTCTAATCTCAAAGATTAAACCTCATAATTCATTCTCTCCATTTGTTGAAACAATTTTTCTAGTAATGGTTGTGGATCATGATGGGAAATTTGTTGAGAAATATGGTCTATTCCATGTGGATAATTAAGTTGTAGGAATTGCAGATGAGGGTGTTTAGATTGGTTTTGTGGGGATTGAAACTCATTATATGTTGGTATGTTTTGTGGATCATAAGAGTAAAAAAATTGTGGTTCATTATATTGTTGATGATCCCACATGTATAAATTAGTATGGTCATTGTACATCACACATGGGGTTGGTTGATCAAAGTAGGGATAGGTTTCCCATGTTTGGACTTGTTCAAAATTAAATTCCATAGGAGTGAGGGGTGAGAACAAAGAAGAGGGATGAAAAAATGACGATAACTTCTAAGATAACTTACTTAGGTCCCTAGAAATGGCTCCAAAATTTGATTCACGCTCAAATTTACCCAAGGGATGAAGGTAGAATGGTCCTTGTAGTTTAGTTTGGGTTGTTGAATCCGTAGAGACCTAATAAGTAACCTACAGACACGTACATTATATGGATTGTTTTTGGCTATGTAGTGGACAACTTGGGTTCATTTTATATGGGTTTAAGGTATCACTAACAGAGTTAAGTTAATTAAAATTAAGATAATGAATTGATCCTAGGTTATCATTTGGGGTGGATTGGACATATTTCCTTTTTAATTATTTAAATTTCTTATATTTGAGATGAGTTATTTTAAGGACATCAACCAACTTCATCACTTACAGATTTTATACCAACCCATCATAATAATAATCAACTATACACTTGGAGGATCAAATTTATGAGAACTCTAAGGTAAAGGTTTGTATTATCACATAAACTATGTGGCCTTAAAATTCAATAAGGACGAAAGAAGTTTTAAAATCATCAAATAAAAATTTCAATTAAAAGAAGTGATTATACATTAATGGGGTAATAAATAAAATCCAATAAAACCCTTTTCTAATCACTTGGATAAAAACATAAGTGGGTTATTCCTCCATTGATACTATGGTTTCAACAGTAGCGGGATGTAGACTCATGAGGGAGGAATCGAAGAAGTAAATAAAACAATAAAAAGAAAACGATCACTCCACCATTGTGTGAATAATTTCACAAGGTTTCATGTGAATAAATTCACACCTTCAGGAAATAGTATCAAAGTGAGATGAGTAATAAAAGAATAATAGTAGAAAAAAACTTTTATTAAGAAACTAGGGTGAATTAAAACAACTTACATGTGAAAGAAAAACTTGAGACAACAAAATCACAGCATAACATTAAAATGAAAGAAAGCTCAAAAGATGATCAACTAATCCACCAAAACTTACTTAAATAGGCATTTAAATAGTATTGGGTCAGGCACCCAAAAGGAAAAAGTATTCCACTTGAGTATGGTAGGCCTAGGGTGGTGGAAAGTAAGGGAGAGAAGACTTTTCCACCCTTGACCCGAGGTGGCATCAAACTTTTATCCACTAAATGGACGCGTCTAAATGACCTTCTAGATGGTAGAAATGGAGTGGTACATATAAGAGAAAATTGAATCTCAGGATATATCCTATTTCTATGTAAAATTTCAGCTTATATGGATATGTGGTTGCCGAGATATGATTAAAATGGTGGGCTGTTTTTCTGGGCCGCAAAATCTGGCCCAGAATTTTATCTCTAAATTGGTCCTCCTTAATAACCCCCATGGAGTCTGAATTAGCATTGTATTCTTAACAATTATTTGTACCTATATATTTGTTATATAATCCCAGGAAATTTGGGCTTTATTGGGCCTATATGTTGGGCCCCACATTCTCATATGTGGGATGGTTTCAAATCTTCCTTCTTCAGAATTGTTTGCATGAAATCCCATTTTTGGTGGTCTTCCAATGTTAATCTTCCAACACTACACAAGTATGAATTGTTAGAAATATAATTATAAACCTGAAAATTAAAAATTAAAATAAAATCAAGATCATTCGGTACTTTAAATGATGTTAAAAATTTACCACATAATAGTACAATTTAAGAAGAAATTACAATCATAATGTGAAATGATGTTCAAAGTGTAAAATGCACTAAAATGGTGTTTATGAATAACAAAAGCACATGAATATTATATATATCAACAAGGAATATTAGCCTTATATATTCGCTAATCACACACCCCCCCAACTAGAGTTTTTCTAGTCACCAGTAAAATATATCTCAACAATAAGAAATTCGAATTCCATTTTCCAAAAACATTTTAATACACTATGATCACCAAAAAACCTTATACCAAACAATCATGAAACCCATCAAAATATTTTAATTCATGATAGTTCCATATTTATATCCCAATCCCAAGCCCATTCCTTTGTTCAAATTCATCTCCATATTTCATCTAATATCAATTAAGAGTGATGATGTGTTGTGCATCGCATTAGACATGGGGGGTTCATCTTTATTCAAGAGGGAAATGATAAAAGCGCTAGGTGGAATCACATTTCAATAATAATATGAGTATTTAATTTTTTTTTCTTGTTTTGTCAATTTTTCCATGGTAATTGAAATTTCACTCAAAAGAGTCAAACCCTATAGTGAGATTTTTCCAATGACTCCCAGGCTCAAAAACCATATGGAACTAAGTGAATCCCACATAGTCGGGCATCATCTCGAGTTAAATCAGTCAAAAAAAATTCAAATTACCAAAAATAGAGATAAAATTACTAACACTGGGCCAAACAACTATGGATTCATGATCCCCAAGTGTCAAAAGCCACGCATTAGGTCATTTCATTAATTTATGCACAAATTTATTGTTCTTTTTGTTTTTTATTGAATACTAATATTAAAACTAAAATGATCACTAACCCTATTATATTTATTTGGAAGACCCCATTAACTCAAACTAATACCCCACTATCCAAATGATGTTCATTGTGAACTTTTTTTTATTCGGATGAAAATATAAACGATGAAATATCACATTGGACAGCCACACTTTCCAAAATCTATGCTCATGAAATATACATGGATTAAAATCAGAATCAAGGAATGCTAAATTATTTGATATTTAGTTTAGATGTGTACAATTTATATTATCATGTTTATGGTTAGAGAAATTTTTCTTTCCATTAAGGCACACTTTTTTTGTAAATCATTCATTTTTTTATCTCCCCCCAACTTAAAATAACATTGTCCCCAGTGTTTAAAGAAATGGAAATTTAGAAGGGGGTAGAGGTATAGAATGAGAGTTACAAAAGGAAATTGAAAACTAGGATCATGGAATGAAGTCACCTGGTGGTTGAATTCGAAATTCTTGCTGCTCCCTTTTAATCCCTTGATCTCGAGGTCACTCTAAGAATTCTCTAGTGGAAAAAAAGGAAAAACAAACAAAAAACTATATATATATATATATAATTATATAATAAAAAAAGAAAAATATAAGTATATATATAACCATTATAGAATAAGGAAGCAAAAGAAGTTGTAGGTCAGTGGTAAGCGTGCCCCTCTATCTCCCTTCGGTCCCGGGTTCGATTCTGTGCGGCTTCGCTGGATGTGACGGGGTTTGACCAACGACCTATGACGTGTCCTTTTTTTAATTATTAATATGTTTTTCTTTTTATTTATTTTTATTTTAACCTACAAATACATAAAAATAAAATGAACTGATGATACATTGTCTTCTTTTTAAATTTCTGGGTAAGGTATTACTCAAGGATCACACCACGTAACACGAATGAATATGGCGCTCCTCTTTCATACCCATCCACACTCATAATACAAGAACATGTCAACAGTCTTTTTTTTATTTTTAAATATCAAAATGATTCATTATTCCTATTTAAAATATAAAGTTTATTAAAACAACAAAAAGATTGGAAACATGAAAACCATGGGTTGCATCTCATGTAGTGCTTTGTTTAACATTGTTAGCCCGACATGGACCCCCTAACTTACCCAATACCAATTTTCAACATTTTAAGGACCCCATATTTCTCCATGTCCACTAGATTGAGATTGATTCTTTGTTTATAATTTTTTTCATGTGTAAAACTATATTCTATAATGACTGGTAAAATCCATGGAATATCAGAAATGGTTGATCTAGTTTCTTTTTAGTCTTTCCAACGACATTAAGAATCATTACCTCTTTATTGGTTTCAAGAATATAAATTATGAAAATTGGAATTTTTTGTCTATCCCCAGTGAATGGAAACTTGAGGGAAGATGGAAAGTCCTTTAGTTCAAGTTTGGGTAGGTTAACATTTTCAGACATAGGTTGGTACTTTGAATCAAATTCATTTCATTTTCAAAATTTCTCAACAGAATTGGTTCTTTTTTAATAGAAAATTCAACTGAAAAAATGGAAAGATAAATTTTTGGAATGGGTATGGACTCAATGTTTGTGATTTCTCTCAATGGTTCAATGGTTGGTGTTTTTGAAAATTTATCAATGGAGTTATACTTAGGATACTCAATCCATGATGTCAAATTATTTTCTTTTGAATCCAAAAAGACAATTTCCTCCTGATTTAAAGACACTTTAACAATTCCTTGATCTTCTTCATCTATCATAAATCCAAAGGTCAGTTATTCAATAAATTTATGAGAGGTTTTTGGGGGAAAGGAGTATTTTATCAATGATGAGGAAGGGATAGAATGAGTGGGAATGGGTTTCATAACTATCTCAAAGTTTTTTAATTCTAATCTCAAAGATAAAACCTAAAAATTAATTTTCTCCATTTTTTGGCACAATTTTTCAAGTAATGGTTGTGGATCATGATGGGCAAGGGGTTGATAAATATGGTCTATTCCAGGTGGATAATTAAGTTGTTGGAATTGCATAGGAGGGTGTTCAGATTGGTTTTGTGGGGATTGAAACTCATTATATGTTGGTATATTCTATGGATCATAGGAGTAAAAACATTTTGGTTCATTAGGTGGTTGATCATCCCACATATAGAAATTAGGATGATCATTGTACATCACACATGGGGTTGGGTGATCAAAGTAGGTACAAGTTTTCCATATTTGGACTTATTCAAAATTTAATTCCATAGCAGTGAGGGGGTGAGAAAAAAGAAGTTGGATGAAAAAAATGATGATAATGTCTAAGATAACTTACATAGGTCCCTATAAATGGCGCCAAAATTTGAATCATGCTCAAATTTACCCAAGAGATTGTAAAGACCCAGAAATTTGAAGGAATTTGTTTCTTAAATACTTTGGAATTTTACGAGTCTATGGCTTTTGACGACACTTGATTCTGAGGCCCGGTGTGCCCGAAATCAGTTTCTGAAGCTTAGCATGGGTACATTCAGTAAACAAATGAGTGAGGTTTTCAATCTTTTGAGCCGGTGCTTGGAATTGAAATCCGAGGGCACCGATGAACTCGCAATGCCGGTAATTTCTTAAAGGGACCTTTACTACAGTTGCGTTTGCACGAGAGGAGAAGTTAAAATTTGTGGATTAAATGAGAAGTGATTAAAATTGTGGGACAATGTTTTTTATATCTAAAGTGGTTATATCCAACAAGGGGGAGTTGGGATGGGACTCACAAGCTTCTAACTACCCATGTAAGGATTTTTGTGAGGTGGGGCCCACACAAGCCCCAACCTTTCACATTCCCATAACTCTCTTATAACTCTCATAAACTTTCCCTTTAAAAATGATAACTCCCCTAAATTAATGAGGACTCTTACACTCCCTCTCTCACTTCAATAAAACTTTCCCACCTATCACTTAATTAATTAAAGAACTCTTGATTTAATTAATTAAGTGAAATGGATTTTGAATTTTGAAATGCATGGAAGGTTTAATTAAATAAGCGGTGGCCTTATTTTAATGGTTTTTGGATTGTTGTGTGGGGGAAATTTTTGGGAGAGAACGCTTGTGAAGAAGAAGTGGATTTCTCCTTTGTTGAAGAACGCCAACTCTCCGATGAAGAACATCAACTCGGTGACCACAGTTCTTCATCCTCTTCTTCCTCCATGTTAAGGGAGGAGACACTGACGCGGGAACTCTCTAGCGACGGTGCGTCTTCTATTCTTCTCTCCATGACAACAGAGGAGGCGTCACTTCCTCAGGTGCTCACCGACAATGAAGGAAACAGCACCGTCGTCCATGACACTTGTCAACCGCGAACCTTGTTCGAGGTAGGGGGTTTTTTCCAATTTTTATTTGAATAAAAAATGTTTGTTGTTCTTCGTGGAACCCTGATCATCTTCGGCCTATTGCTCCCGCCTAACGCAGAGGGTGCGGGCCGAACAAACACGGCATGACGATCCTCCATTGTTTCATGGTATTTTTGGAATTGGCCACCGAAGGCGAGGAACAAACTGCACCGTTGCGTCGTGCCGGAAACGTGGCAAAGGAAACTGGCGTCATCGCGCTG
Organism: Viscum album; assembly: GCA_963277665.1. Lineage (NCBI taxonomy): Eukaryota > Viridiplantae > Streptophyta > Magnoliopsida > Santalales > Viscaceae > Viscum > Viscum album. The sequence goes on along the minus strand of OY728157.1, from coordinate 1,326,523,274 downwards.
GTTGTGCAGGAGGAACCGCGCCCCGCTACATGGGCCGCTTCGGAGGAATAACTAGCAGGCCCGTCAGCCGACCGTTCGGAGGCAAACCGCAATGCCAGGAGGGCACCGCACTGAGGAACTGGCCAGCCCGTCGGCCGGACGGGCGGAGCAGGACAGCGGCGCCAGCAGGGCACCGCGCTGGAAGACCGGTGGCCTGCCCGTGCGGGCCACGTGCGCCAGAAGGCCGGCCGGCCGAGCCGACCCATTTGGGGATGGGAGGCGCCGCTTGGCACTGCCGGTGCGGACATCCGGGGGTGTGTGTCCCCCTGGACCGCTCGGCCTACGGGGCGGGTCGCTCCCCTCCGGGCTGGGCCACGCCACTTCGGGTCGGGTCGTGCCACTTCGGGTCGGGCTACGCCCATTCGGGCCAGGTCGTGCCCTTTCGGGATGAGCTGCGTTTTCCTACGGACCTATCCAACACCCCTCCCCAGTTGGACCCGTCAAACTGGGTTAACCCCACCCATCGACCCACTGGGCGAAACAGGTCGGGCCCGTTATTCACTTAAACATGGATAACTTAAAGACCGCACATCTGATCGACGCACCGTCTGTGGCACTAGGACCCTTTTGATGAGAAGGTTATTTTGCGATACTCTAAGTGATTTTTAGACAACTATGGATATCTTATGGGTTAGAAACGAGCATATTTCTAACCAGACCCCTGGAACGGAAAAACCATTATCCCTCAGATCGGGCGTCCGATTGATGCGTTGTATGTCGCGTTGAGTTCCTATAGATGACACGGAATTTTGGGATACATAAACACTGGAATTTGTGACAGTTTTTGTATCGACCCTCTTGGCTCGTGGAGCGGACCCTCCCGGAATCGAGCGTGCTATGTGTGGGAACCCTAGAGCTGGCTGCGACTGCGACGAAGATGACGACTGTACTTGGATAATATATGGGTTCAGCAGCAAGGATGACTATACTTGGATCCTCCATGGGTTCGGCAGCAATGATGACTGTACTTGGATCCTATGTGGGTTCAGCAGCGATGGTTACTGTACTTGGATCCTACGTGGGTTCGGCAGCGATGACTTCTGTACTTTTATCCTACGTGGGTTTGGCAGAGGAGGTGATTCAGAGGCTACATATAATCATCTCCACCCCTCTTCGTGAGTAGTATACCTGTGTGATTTGAGTCTTTACTTTCAATCCTTATCTTTGGTAAGATTGACTTATTTCCTGTGTTGAATGGTTGTTCTTGGGCTTGGAAGATGGAGTCGTACTGAGATTGATGAATTAGGAATATGTATGGGCATATACCTAAGTATAGTTGGTTGATATTTTGTGTTTGTATCTTTCCATTGAGGATTATCCTTTGGGAATTATGGGAGACCTTAAGGGATCTCGGGGTCCCTACTGAGTATCTTATACTCACCCCTGAACGGTTATTTCCTGCACTACATTGTGTTGGTTGCAGTCGACAGACAACATTGATCGTGGTCGAGGCTTGTGGAGCTGGATGGTATCCGGAGGTGGACCACCTAGCGGGACGTACACGGAGCGGACAGACTGACCCGAGGCACTGACGATACTATCTGTACCCACCCTTCAGGTGGAATTCCCGGAGGATGACTCAGTGGTTGTTGCTTTACTTTTCATCTGTTGTACTTTATTTCTCAGTTCTACTGTACTTTCTATTGGGTTTGTATATTGGCCCATTTACTTTCCACGTACTTCCATAGGACATGACTCCATCCGGGTGATTGTCGACTGACTCACCAAGTCGGCCCACTTCCTACCTATCAGAGAGCAGAGCTCAGTGGAAATCTTGGGACGCCTCTACGTTCAGGAGATTGTATGTCTTCATGGTGTGCCATCATCTATCATCTTCTATCAAGATGCTCGCTTTACTTCCCAACTTTGGAAGGGGTTGTAGGAGGTATTTGGGACGCAGCTACACATGAGCACTGCCATTCACCCTCAGAGGGATGGCCAGATGGAGAGGGCCATTCAGACACTCGATGTCATTCTCTGTACATGTGTCCTTGACTTTGGTCATAGTTGGGAGGATCACCTACCCATGGTGGAGTTTTCATACAAAAATGGCTACCAATCCACCATATGCCACCATACGAGGCATTGTACGGCCGACCCTGCAGATCACCTCTATGCTGAACTGACCCTGGGGAGTCATCACTCGTATGACCAGAGATGGTTCAGGCTACAACAGAGAAGGTGCAGATCATCCAGGAGCGGATAAGGACTGCATAGAGCAGACAGAAGTCCAATGCTGATCGGATACGGAGACCACTGGAGATTGAGGATGGCGACCACATTTTCTTACGGGTCTCAACTCGACATGGATTACGGAGATTTGGCCGAGGCGGCAAGTTATCTCCCTGATTCATCGGACCATTTCAGGTCCTCAACAGGGTAGGCGAGGTGGCTTACCGCCTGGCCCTTCCACCCCAGTTGCATCGGGTGCATGACGTCTTCCACGTATCTCAGCTTAGGAGATACGTGCATGACCCGACTCACATCATTGATCATGGGGAGCTGGACATCGATGATGGGGCGACTTTTGTGGAGGTCCCAGTGGAGATCGAGGATCAACATGAGTGGGTCCCATGTGGATGGTTGATTCCTCTTGTACGCATTCGTTGGTAGCATGGGAACCTCCATGAGAGCACATGGCAGCGGGAGGCTCAAATGCATGCACATTACCCTCATTTGTTTCCTTAGTATATGATGTAGCTTTACGGGGATGTAAAACCCTACGGTGGGAGTAATGTGAAGACCTGTAAATTTCAAGAAATTTTTTTTTCTTAAATACTTTGGAATTTTACGAGTCTGTGGCTTCTGACGACACTTGATTCTGAGGCCCGGTGTGCCCGGAATCAATTTCCGAAGTTTAGCACTGGTAAGTTCAGTAAACGAACGAGCGAGTTTTTCTATCTTTTGAACCGGTGCTCAGAATTGAAATATGAGGGCATCGATGAACTCGCAATGCTGGTAATTGCTTAAGGGGACCTTTACCACGGTTGTGTTTGCACGAGAAGAGAAGTTAAAATTTGTGGATTAAATGAGAAGTGAATAAAATTGTGGGACAATTGTTTTTTTATCTAGAGTGGATATATCCTACATGGGGGAGTTGAGATGGACCCAAAATCTTCTAACTACCCATGTAAGGATATTTGTGAGGTGGTTCCCAGACAATCCCTAACCTTTCACATTCCCATAACTCTCTTATAACTCTCATAAACTTCCCCTTTAAACTTGATAAATCCCCTAAATTAATGAGGACTCTTCCTCTCCCTCTATTACTTTATTAAAACTTGCCAACCGATCACTTAATTAATTAAAAAAAATCATGATTTAATTAATTAAGTGAAATGGATTTTGAATTTTGAAATGCATGGAATGTTAAATTAAAATAAGGAGTGGACTTATTTTTTTGGTTTTTGGCTTGTGGTGTGGGGGGAATTTTTGGGAGATAACGCTTGTGAAGAATAAGATGATTTCTCTTTTGTTGAAGAAATCCAACTCTTCGATGAAGAACATCAACTCGATGACCACAAATCATCATCCACTTCTTCCTCCACGGAAAGGGAGGAGACACCGACATAGGAACTCACTAGCGATGGCACATCTTCTATTATTCTCTCCATGACAAAAGAGGAGACGTCACTTCCTCGGGTGCTCACTAACGATGACAGAAATGGCACCATCATCCACGACGCTTGTCAACTGTGAACCTTATTCAGGGTAGGGTGTTTGTTCTAATTTTTATTTGAATAAAAATTGTTTATTGTGCTTCGTGGAACCATGATCATCTTCAGCCTATTGGTACCACCTAATGCGGAGGGTGCAGGCCGAACAAACCTGGCCCGACGACCCTCTTTTGTTTTTTGGTATTTTTGGAATTGTCAATCGGATGCGGGGAATGAACGGTGCTGTCACGCCGTGCTGGAAATGTGGAAAAGGAAACTGGCGCCGTCACACTGGTTGTGCGGGAGGAACCGCGGACCGCTACACTTACCGCTTCGGCGGAAGAATCGGCTGGCCCGTTGGCAGGTGGGGTGAAGGCAAACTGTGGCACCAGGAGGGCGCCATGCTAAGGAACCAGCCGGGTGGAGTTGGACCGCGGTGCCAGGAACGCACCGCGCTGGAAGACCGGCGGCCCGTCCGTGCGGGCCGCGTGCGCCAGAAGGCCGGGTGGCCGAGCCGGCCGGTTTGGGGAAGGGCGGCGCTGCTTGGGGCCACCAGTGAGGACTGTCGGGGGTCAGTGCCCCCCCGGACCGCTCGGCCTATAGGCCAAGCTGCTCGCCTGGCCGGCTGAGCCAACTGGGTTGCGCCCAGCCGGGCTGAGCCGGGCCGCGCCCCGCCGGGCCGGGCCACGCCACTTCGGGCCGGGTTGCGCCCCATCAGGCCTAGCCGCACCCCTTCGGGCTGAGCTGCATTTTCATACGGACTGGTTCGACACCCCTACCCGGTTGGACCCGTCAAACTGGGTTAACCCGACCCGTCGACCCACTCGGCTAAACGGGTCGGGCCCATTATTCACTTAAACATGAATAACTTAAAGACCGCACGCCCGATCGACGCGCCCTCTATGACACTAGGGCCCTTTTGATGAGATAGTTATTTTTCGATACTCTATGTGTGTTTTGGACGACTATGGATACCGGCCGGGTTAGAAACGAGCGTATTTCTAACCGGGCCCCTGGAACGGAAAATCCATTATCTCTCAGACCGGGCGTCTGATTGACGTGTTGTCTGTCGTGTTGAGTTCTTATAGATGAGACAGAAATTTGGGATACATCAACTCTGGACTTTGTGACAGTTGAGGTATCGACCCTTTTGGCTCATGGAGCGGACCCTCCCAGAATCGAGCCTGCTGTGTGCGGGAACCCTAGAGCTGGTTGCGACTACGACGACGATAACAACTATACTTGGATCCTACGTGAGTTCGGTAGTGAGGAAGACATTACTTGGATCCTTCATGGGTTCGGTAGCGATGACGAATGTACTTGGATCCTACGTGGGTTCGGCATCGATGGTTACTGTACTTGGATCCTACGTGAGTTTGGCAGCAATGACTTCTGTACTTGGATTCAACGTGGGTTCAATAGAGGAGATGATTCAGAGGCTACATCTAATCATCTCCACCGCTCTTCATGAGTAGTATACCTATGTGAGCTTAGTATTGACTTTCAATATTTATCTTTGGTAATATTGACTTCTTTCCTGTGTGTAATGGTTGTGCTTGGGCTTGGAAGATGGAGTCGTAATGAGATTGATGACTTAGGAATATGCATGGGCATATATCTAAGTAGAGTTGGTTGATACTTCGTGTTTGTATCTTTCCTTTGAAGATTATCCTTTGGGAATTATGGGAGACCTTCAGGGGTCTTGGGGTCCCTAATGAGTATCGTATACTCACCCCTACATGGGCATCGACCACACTACATTGTGTTGGTTGCAGACGACGGACATCACTGATCATGGTCGAGGCTTGTGGAGCTGGACGATATCCGGAGGTGGACCACCTGGCGGGATGTACACAGAGCGGACAGACGGACCAGAGGTACCGACGAGACTATCTGTACCCACCCTTTAGGTGGGATTCCTGGAGGATGACTTGGTGGTTGCTGATTTACTTTTCATCTATTGTAATTTCTTTCTCAGTTGTACTATACTTTAAGTTGGGTTTGTATACTGGCCCATTTACATTCCAGCACTTACTTTTGTACTCAGTTTACTTTGTGTTTACTCCAGCTTTCATACTCTATTGTGTTTGTTTACTTATATAATGGAAATTCCATCCCTTTTAACAAGATTTAAGCCTTTGGTGCTGGTCATCATCCCATGTCCTATGGATAGCGGGCCTGGGGTAGTCACAGAATGGGCCTCGAGGACAGGTCATGACAGAGATGAAGGTACAACGGTCCTTGTTGTTTAGTTTGGGTTGTAAAATCCTCAGAGAGCAAAGAAGTAATCTACAGACACGTACATTCTATGGATTGTTTTTGGCTATGTAGTGGCCAACTTGGGATGATTTTAGATGGGTTTAAGGTATCACTCAAAGATTTGAGTTAATTCAAATTAAGATAATGAGTTGATCCTAGGTTAAGACTTGGGGTGGATTGGACGTATTCCCTTTTCAATTATTTTAATTTCTTATATTTGAGATGAGTTCATTTAATGAGATCAAACAACTTCATCACTTACTGATTTTATACCAAAACACCATAATAATAATCAACTATACACATGGTGGATCAAATTTATGAGAACTCTAAGGTAAAGGTTTGTATTATCACTTAATGTATGTGGCCTTAAGATTCAACAAGGATGAAGAAGTTTTAAAATCATCAAATAAAAATATCAATAAAAAGAAGTTAATATACATTAATGGGGTGATAAATAACATCCAATCCAGACCATTTCTACTCCCTTGTATCAAACCATAAGTAGGTTAGCCATCCCTTGATGATATGGTTTCAATGGAAGCGGGAAGTAGAATCATGAGGGGGGAATTGAACAAGTAAAGAAAATAATAAAAAGAAAATGATCACTCCACTATTGTGTGAATAATTTCACAAGGTTTGGTGTGAATAAATTCACAGCTTGTGGTAATGGTATCAAAGTGATATTGATAAGAACATAATAATAGTTGAAGAAGAACTTTTATTAATAAACTAGGATGAATTAAAACAACTTACATGTGAAAGACAAACTTGAGACAACAAAATCACAGCATAACATTACAATGAAAGAAAGCTCAAAAATGATCAACTACTACACCAACACTATCTTAAATAGGAATTTAAAGAGTCTTGGGTATAGATACTAACAGTTCAAAGGATCTCACTTGATTATGGTAGGCCAAGGGTGGTGGAATGTAAGGGAGAGGAGACTTTTTCACCCTTGACCCGAGGTGGAAGCCAACTTTCATACATCAAACATACGCGTCTGAATAGGATTCTATATAGCCTAATTGGAGTAGTCCATAGAAAAAAAGTGAGTCTCAGGATGTCTCCTAGCTCTATATAAAATTTAAGCCCAAATAGATATGTTTTTTCCGAAATATGATTAAACTGGTGGGCTGTTTTTATGGGCCGCAGAATCTGGCCCGGAATTTTATCTCTAAATTGGGTGACCTTAATAACCAACATGGAAGCCTAATTAGCACTGGATTCTGAATAATGTTTTTTTTCTATATCTGTCTTCTATCATCCAACGAAATTTGGGATTTTTTTGACCTTTATGTTGGGCCCCACATTCTCATCTGTGGGCTGGTGTCCAATCTGCCTTCTCCAGAATATTTTGCATGAAATCCCATTTTGGTGGTCTTCCAATGTGAATCTTCCAACACTCCACATTTATGAATTGTTCCCAATATAATTAGAAACCTGAAAATTAAAAATTAAAATGAAATCAAGATCATTGGTTACTTTAAATGATGTTAAAAAATGTACCACATAATAGTGCAATTTAAGAAGGAATTACAATCTTAATGTGAAATGATGTTCAATGTGTAAAATTCACTAAAATGGTGTTTATTAATAATAAAGGGCATGAATATTATATATATTAACAATGAATATTAGCCTCATTTAGTGGATAATCATTCATTTTCTTTGATTAAATTATGATTCATGTCTTATAAACTACCAATATTTATGCTATGAATCAATTTTACGATCTATTATATGAAGGGTATGGTTTTAAAATTTTATCCTCATGTTATCATAACATTATGACCATGTTATTTTTATATCACCCTCATTTACCCTTACTGATCATATGATAACACTATTTCTTATTCTTTATTTTTTTATGTTATGAAGAAAGGTATTATATATGATATTTATAAGAAGGTTACTAGTAAGGAATAATATAAGGGGAGATGATTTCATTCTCCTATGAAACAGTTGTTTATGTATCCATGTTTCAAAAGACACTAAACTGTTATGGTACTCAAGAATGTTTATATGTTATGAAATTAATATTTATATTTTGAAATTTAATATCTATGTATAAAGGTATGGGGAATAATAGTTAATTTAAAAGTATATATTTAGTTAACCTTTGGAAACTATGATGAGAAAACATTAATGAGAACCCTTAAGAAAATCCAATGTATATGATAACATCCAAAAAATTTTGTAAGAGATTATATGGTTTTCTAAAAAATGCTTCCATGTCTAGATACTTTAAGTGGAATTCATTCTATCATAGATGTACAGAGGGGTAATAAATCTAAAAAATGATTATTGGGATTAAATCGAGCATTTCATAGTATATGACAAAAGGACTTACTAAACACTTGGGATGAAACTTATGAGGGATATGTTTTGGATAATTCGCATTCCATTTATGAAAAATCATGAAAGATTTGAATAATAACAATGAATGACCTAGTTTAATCCTATCGATTCATATATTGAAAAGAATGTTTCATGATCTAGACTTTCTATAAGTAATTTTTTATGATTAAGTGTTTTCCACTATGAATATTATTTATCACACTATGTTTTTTGGTTTTATTCAATGGTTGGAACAAGAAGGAACTAGGTTAACATTTAATATGATAGAAAATGATTTGATGAGAAACCAAATGGGATAATGACCATAGTGAAGAATATTATGATTATTCATATTTTTTATCACTATATATGATCAATACATTAAACCTTAATCAAATCTCAGATTCACCAAAGTGGAGAAGGAAAAAATTATTTGAGATTTAGGTAGGTTTAAAACTTTTAGAAAAGAAGATTTAGTTTTCTATATGTTAAGAATGTGGGAAGAATCACTTCATGGAATGTCTCAAAGGAACAAGAATATGTTTTATGTATAGAGAAAAAGGATATAGAGTAAACAATTGCTGATAAGAAAATGAAAATTTCAGTTAATGAAATGGATTAGAATAATGGTTTCCCTATTGAATCTTCAATGTTTGAATATTTTAAATGTGGAATGTATGGGGATTATGAAAATATATTTCCTAGGGGGAAAATAACAAGAGTAGGATCAATAATGTAGTGAAATTAAAGGTTATTTTATTGATGATGAAGAGACTAAAAATGATATATGAAAGGAAGGGGGTATTAAGAAATAAGATGATGAATCCTAGTTAAGTGTTTAAGAATGAAGTAGAATGATTTTTATGGTTTTGTATTGGAATTCATGAATTATTATGATTTTTTTGTAGAAGTTTTATATTAAGGATTTTTAATAATATTATGAATCGTACTAATGACCTATAAAATTTATTAATATAATGATGATATTTTATTAGAAACACATGATTAAGGGAAATATAACCCTTTATATGATCCTGATGTATAGATAATGATATTGGGATATAGATATGATTGGTATGGATTAAGTAAATTGTAATTATTGATTAACTTGGAACTCATTAATGATTTGATGACATTTTTTTATACTATCATTGATGGATTTTACTAATTTTTTGGATTTATGTAATATATCTAATAATATATGATTTAGTTAAGTAATAATGAAGAATTTATCTTTTAAATAACTCTTTATGGTAATTTAGTTTATTACCATCTTCCAATAAAATACATGATGAATGTATTCACATGTTTGGAATGTAAAAATTAATAGCAAATTTATGATGTTTGTGGGATTAATGTTAAGATAATTTTGGTAAATTTAGTGTCCTTATTTATATATTTATAACTTTTATGGGTCTTAAGGTTAACTATTTATGTAATGTTTTATGCTGCTATTTGGGTTAGGATTTATGGATTAATTTATTATTTCACCATATAAAGATTTTTACATATTTGATAACTTGTGATAAACAATTGGGTGTTGTTAATAACTAGAGATATAATGAATGTATTATAATTATTATATATATATATATAATGATATATTAAAATTTCATTTTAGTTATTCATTCATGAAAATATAAACTTGAATTTTCATTTCATTGAATAATAGATAAAGTGGATTTGATATTAGCACACCAAATGATGAGACTGTTTGTATAAAATAGAAAGAAATAAAGTATTTATATTTTTTCATGCAATATATCTTAGTAGTAAAAATTCAATAAACATTAGGAAAAGGATCTTTATATAAAACTACTTTCTTATTACCTTCATTTCTGATGAATTTATAGTCTTTTCCTCACCTTTTTGGTTTAGGAATTTTTGGTTCTTCTCTCTCGAATGATCATTTACATTCCTATGATCTATGATAAATGAAAATTTATTTTCTTATATGTACATATTTTCCTTTACCACTAATGTATTCAAATTTGGAAACCTATTTATGTTTCATTCCAGATTACCTTCATATTTCTCTTTCCCTTTATTTTTAAGAGGATGTTTTATCAACCATTATATAATGTGAGTTTTTTGCAAAGTAATATTAAAATATAAAACCCCTTATTATCAAGATCATGATTAAACTGAAAGGATGAAATTTATTTAATGGGGTGATAATGTAACACCCTGATATTTTATGAAATATTTTTTTTCAAATAAATTTAATTTCTTTGATAGCTTCTGTTACATGCACCACTAAATTTTAACGAAGCTTGATTTCTTATTATTTAAACAAGACCATTATAACATATACATTAAACATTTTGGTATGAATAGGAATAATAAATTTTTAAATATTTATTATAATGTTTCTTTATAAATAAAACATATTGATAATAAAGTACATAATTTTTAGTAATTTTTTTATTTGTTTTGAAAAAACTGTTTTCTCAAAAAAAAGTTTTATTTCATGTTATGAAAAATAAAAAAAAAGTTATTTTTAAAAAATATATAAAATTTATTTTAAAATTAAAATTCATTTTTGAAATATGAATTTCAAAATTATCTTTGATTTAATTTTTGAGAAGTTTCTGAGAAATTAATTACTTGATGAATAATAAAAAATACTGTTTTTTATTAAGAATTGCCTTTTCGTTTAAAGAATTTACAAGGTTAAAAATTGTTTAAAAATGTTTGAAAATTAAAATTAGTTAAATTATATATTTATTAATCCAATTTATATCATTGGGGTGAATTTTATATAGAATTTCGATTTTTAAACATTTTGTATTCATGGAACTTTTCCCTTTCGAAAACCATTTTTTCATCGCGTCTATAGGTTAAATTTAAAATTGAATTTATATAATTATGTTAATATAATTTGTAAAAATAGATTTTGTATTTGGAATAAAAAAATATTATATAATATGGTCAAATTATTTTTTTGTCAAAATAATTAGAAAAAATAGTTAAAATTAATTATTGCATTTAAGGTTAAAATGAATTTATTGGGGGTGGGGGGGGGGGTTAAACTAAACGAACAAGGGTTAAAATAGCTAAAACACTTGTATAATTACTATTTTATGGAATTATTTTGACCCTTACTACCATAGGGTTCATTTTTATATTATTTTGGGACATTTTCCATGAAAGTGACCAATGTAATAATTTAAGTAAAAAAAGTCAAAATGTCACCCTCTTGCATTTAAATTTCAATTATGTGTTAACATTGGGAAAAAATATGTGAATGAATATTGATGTTAATTTCTGTCATGATGAAATTAATTACATTCCTATAATTTATTTTGTATTTATAGTAATTATATAATTACATTAAATGATTAAGCAACACTAACACAATAATTATTTAATTAATAGAAAAATAAAATAAATGACACTAAGAGTATTAAAAGTTATATAAATTTAATTAATTATTGTATTTTGTGAATTTTTTAGATAAATATAACATTATATATAGGTTTAAAAAAATATTACAATTACCCCGTTTTCTTGATGTTTATAAAGTCAAATTAAATTAATAGTGTCAAAATTTTCCTTAATGTTATTTTATAATAAATAATATTTTATTAAATGATTTAAAATTCATAAAAATACCATTTTCTTGCTAGTTATTGTTATATGTTTTAAAATATCTATAATTTTCCATTCATGGACCATTGGTCCTTTTATAATAATTATATTGACCCCTAAATAATAAAAACTTGGTTACCATGGTATAGGGTAAAACAAGGTTCTTTGCATTACATACACTTGAGTTAAAATTAAAATTCAAAAAACATAAGATTTTTATTTTATAAATTGGATTTAATATTAAGAAACATTGGGTAACAATTATCTAATTAGATTCATTTATTTCTATTCATAAATGAAACATTACCATGGTAAAAGACTAGTTTTCATAGTGAAAACTAATATGGTAAAAGTAAGGAAACATAAAAGTTAAGGAACAACATATTTAAAACATGTATTTTTGTGCATTAGTGGTGTTTATAAATCATATATTCCATCAACTCATTTATTTATAAATTTTAGATGCACTTTGGGTAATATTGACTTCCCATTATTGAAATTTTGTGGGTATTTCAAAAATTATTACTCCTCCTCAATTATTAAAGAGAAATTCCTCCCCTCACTTATTCAAAACTAATAAGAAATTTGGCATGAACAGAAATTGAAAACAAAATCCTTCCAAAACATCATTAAAAATTTTATAGAGTTTTTTTCATTCCAAAAGATCAACCCTAGGGTCCATAATAGGATATCCAAAGAGGGTGGTTCTAAGTGAAGGTAATTTTCTTCACTAAGCTGTTTTTTTACAACTCTTCTTACCAAATTAATTGATATCTTAATAATTAAAATATAACAACAAAATTATCTAAAATACAATTAAAGGTTATTATTTTTATGGAATAATCTATATCAATCTCATCTTTCATCAAATGTGAAACAAAACCATCGATCGTCTGTACGACAGATTACCAATTTGTGAACTGATGTAATTCATTTTCTATAACTACCTCTCACAACTACATAAAATTTTATATTTTATGTTTATATATGATATTTAAGATATTATTATACTTATGAAATTATAATATCATATATACCTTCTTACTTTCCATTCTCGGGGAATACAATAACATTGCTTGTATGTGCGACAGACTACTACCTCAGGAAGCGATGTGATTCATTTTTCACTTACACTTTACATGGAAGTTAAAAAGGTTTAATTTAAGGAATATATTTGATATATAATAAATAAAAATAATTATTTAACGTTAATATTTTATTTACCTTCCTTTCATTTCATCCTTTAAGAAAATGGAAATTGTGCTTCTGTGTATGTATGGATTACCATCTCCATGGATGGTGTAATTCATTTTGTATCTCTAAATTTAATATAATTATATAAATAATTATATAATAAATATATATTATACTTATATCATGTTTAAAATTCCGGATTTTACGGAACCATGGTAAAAATTAAAATACCGATGATACCAAACCAAAACTTATACGAAAAATGAAGCAGTTATTACCCAAAACAGGATTTTAACAATGAATTGTTAATAATCATTTAATAAAAGGTTATAAGTAAATAATGTATGGTATGATAAATATGATTATTTTTCATTAAATGATTTATAATAAACTAATATTTATCATTCTGGAGGTTTGATTGTGTACAATGGAAGTCGAGACTTATGGTAATAGATTTTTATCTCAATCTACCTTCTTTGAGATATATGTTATGTTTTGAAACTAACTTATTTTATGAGGTGTATAAACATCCCCTTTGACATTTATTATCATGAATATAATTCTATTAATTATATTGAATGTTTCATTTTATGTTATTCTTTAATAGATATTACTATTCAATAGTTACCAAAGTTTTAAGGGTTTGATGTTACAATCTCATTGTTTATCATGTTTGTTTATGATTATGCTTTTGATTTTAAAATATTATTGATCTATTTCTCAATAACATAATGTGTTTTCTTATAATGTGTTTATTACTTGAGATTATGTTTTTCCTTTAACTTTATTCTCTTTATTTACTCAATATTCCTAAAGAATTTTTTTCAATAAAATGGGTTTATTACTCTCTTTTTTCAAAAACCCTTTTTTCCATATATATGTTTTCTAAAAATGATTTTAAGAATATTTTATTAATTTTATATTAATTTTCTAAATTAAATTTTATCCTTGTATGATTTTTTATAATTTTTTTTTCAAATCAATATTTTTTTCATTTTTCAAAAGAAGTCTCATTTGGATTTTACAAAAAAAATTGAAAGGAATATTTGTTTAACATCTATGAAATAAATAGAATTTAACACCATCCGGGCCACTCAATGTTAAAATGATTATATTATAAGTTTAATATATTATTTTTAAATATAATTATTTATAGAGTATTTTATGAATTTCTATTTTTAAAAAGGTGATTTTGAATGAAAGGATATTATCTTTTCTAAATGTTCCAAGTGATTTTATTTTCAAAAACAATTCCATCTAAGATTACATATTTTTATGTTACGTGAGATTTAATAGGGATATTTTAACGACCCAATCTTTTTAAATAGTATATTAACTTACTCTTAATGATTTAATAGAGATGTTAATGGTTAATGCAGAAAGAGGAGTCGATGGCTTCATCCAGTAGACTCGAACCTTATGAGGCCCACTAATCAGAGCTTGGGAAGGAGGTGGCATCTTTGGGCTTCACTTTGGACCAAGCCCAAGCCAAACTCCAGCGTGTCAAGCTTGAACGGAAATGCCTACAGGGGAAGTTCAAGTTAGTAGAGATTACTACTAGGGAAATGTTATCTGAGCCTCCCTCAGATTCCCTCACCATAGCACACCTTACACTTAGGTCATATGCAGGTGTTATAAGGGGCTATGTAATGAGACCCTAGCTTCTTTGTGTACTCCTTTGGGATGAATGAATTGAGATTTCTTCCTTTAGTGATTTTTGTGAAATTTCAAATGTCCGGATAATTTTAGGATGTATTTTATTGATGAATTTTGAAAAAAGGATATTTTAAAATATTTATGTAAACCCTAAATAATTAATGATGTGTAATGATTTTCAAAAAATGGTCTTCTACAAAAGTGGTCAGTAAGGAATTTGGAGTCTAATAAGATCAACATAATTTTTGATGAATAGTAAATTATGAATAGTGATTTACACTTAGGATTAGTAATGTGACCAAATGGATTAGTAATTTCACTTAAAGAAAGTTTTAATATAATTTAGACACCTAGATTAAGTAATGTGATTCAATAAAATGGGTAAATAACGGTTTCGTAAATTATTAGTCAAGTATTAGTTTTTTGGGGTGAATAGTGTTTTTAATTAAATATTAAATTAAAAATATTTCGAAAAATATTTTTATAAAATGGACTTTATTTTTGAACTCAGAGCACCGATATTATGTTATGGTAATTTTTGGGGTTTTTTCTGAAAAAATAAATTTTCGGGGAATAGTGTTTTTATTTAAAAATTAAATTATAAATATTTAGAAAATTATTTTTATAAAATGGAGTCCATAATTTTAATCAGAGCATCGATATTTTATTAAGGTGAAATTTTGGGTTTTTTCTGAGAAAGATGAATTTTCAGTGAATAGTAAGAAAAGCAATTTTAGGGTTTCGGTATGTTTAATGACATCATAGTTGCGTCATGGTCATGTCATGAGATATGTTAAGGGTTGGCCGACCTAAGGTGATGAATTATTTTATTGGGGGCCCCATGTGGCCTAACTTCATGGAAAATATCATGGGAGAGCACATGGTTTTTAGAAAAGCACTTGTGAGGTGTCCCTTGGCCATTAATGCATTGTCCCCTCACTTTCCCTATAAATACTAAGTCATTCTCTCATAATTTGGACTCCAAAATCATTCTCAACGAAGTTCTGGTCTCCTTACCTCCCAAGGAGTCATCCCAAGGTGCCCTCAAGCCTCCCAAGGTCCCAACCTTTGTGTTTTAAGAGTTACGTTTAAGGTAAGGGATCTGACCTCTCTCTTTCTTTTCAAGTAATCTCTTTTATGGAATTCCTTTTATGATCCATGTTCTTATGTGGGAGGATGTTCTTTTATATTCCTCTTAATTCCCTTTTAATTTTTATATGATGATAGATCCCCTCTTACTCTCATCATTTCGTTTTATGAAAGTTTAAGTGACGTTGTTAGGCTGCCGAATTTTTATAAGAGAAATCTTATTTTTGTCTTGCTTCCATATTTTTCATTTCAAATGGTATGTCCTTAAAATTTCATTACCATGATTCATATCCTTTATATTCTGTCCCTATACTATTTTTATAGATCATTTATGAGTGGGTGACCCATGTCCCTCTCTTTTCAACGTTTTCTAAAACCCTGTAACGTAGCCGTTATGCTGCAGAATTTTCGTCTCAAAATGCCTCTCTCTTTATCTCAAAATTATTTTATGTTATTAAGTGAATACTCAAAGATCTTATTTTTATAGGGGTATTCACATATATATCAAAATTTTCTATTTTAAATTCTGGTATTTACATACATGAAACCTGCTTTCCCTTTTCCGTGGGTTTAAAGTGACTTAAAGATCATGTCTTTAAAGCAGTTTTTAAAACGTTTTGATTATGAAATGAAACCCATTTCATTTATGCTATATGGGTTGTTTATTAAATGATTAATGATGATATATGTGTCTCACATGATAATAAATACATGTCAAGGGTGCACCTAGATAGCGCTCCAATGTATTGGGTAAAGACTTAATCTCTAGAGATGACCTTTTAGACTGATACCTTGGTGAATAACCTTGGTAATTTTTAATGACACCTTGGGGATGGACCTTGGTGAAACGAAATGATTGTGAATATTAAATGTTGTAGCCACATCTTCAAGTTATGAAAAATATTATTTTTATTATGATATATCTCATGATTTCTTTCTCATGCCTTAAAGTTCTTTTCATGACCTTATTGAAGTATCTCAAATTCACATGTAAAATGTTTCTCTTGTTTCCCTTACTGGGCCTTCTGCTCACCCTTTCTTTTGATGTATGTCCCCAGGTTATGAGATGCTGTAATGAACCTAGGATTAACTTAAGGAGAGGCCTTTCAAGTGTTTAAGAAGAATGCTTTATGTTGTTTTCATGTATTATGTTCCTGGTTTCCAAGACACTAAACCTTAAAGATCCTCAGTTTTGTGTAATGTAATGAAAGTTTATGTTATAAAAGACGGGATGCTATAGTTGGTATCAAAGTATGGTTTAGTTATTTTTGGAAATTAGGATATAAAAACTTTAGGAAGAACCCTATAGAAAAGTTTAAATATAGGAAAACTTCCTGGTATTTTGGTAAGTATTGAGTAAGTGGGTTTTCAAACAAATACATCCCTGTCTGGATACGAGCAGGTAGAGGCAGCTCTGGCATAGATGTACATAGAGGTAAAACCCGAAAACACCTCTTTGAGCTAGACTCGAACGGGAACTGGTGCACGATTACGGGCCTTGCTGCACTCTTGGATACGACACTCCCAGGGGATATGTTTTGTTAATCACAAGATTTTTATGAATCATTATGAAGGAATTATAGTGAAATGTAATTGTCTAAGAATGAAGTCTTAGTTAAAAGACTCATAAATGAAATAAGTTTCTCACTAAAGTTTTATTCTTTTAGAAAATGGCGGGCAATAGGAGGAACCGTGCAGATGGTGACTGCAATGCACCATGTGCTGACGACCCTCCAATGGAAGCCGGAATAGAAACATTCATGCGAATGATGAACCAACTGACTCAAGTTATGAGTAATAACTTGAATCAAGCTGAGAGGCCGATCTCACCATGAAGGGAACAACTTTCTGTTGAGTCCTTCATGCGTCAACGACCACCATCATTCAGTGGATTTACTGACCCATTGGTTGTGGAACAATGGATAAGCTCCATTGAAAAGGTCTTTTCTATACTCCTTTGTTCGGAACAAGAAAAAGTCACTCTTGCTGTTTACCGCCTAGAGGGAGAAGCTGATCCATGGTGTTCAATGGTCAAAAATACGAAACCTAGAGGATAGATGGAATCTATGGAGTGGGAAGAGTTCCGGGGAATATTCTTTAATAAGTATTTCCCTCGTTCCATGAGAACGAGAATGGAGAAAGAGTTTCTCGAGCTGAAGCAGAAGGAGAAAGAATCTGTCGGAAGCTATGAGATAAACTTCACCCGACTTTCACGATATATCTCTAGATTTGTCATGAATCCAAGTGGGATGGTGGATAGATTTTTCGGTGGACTGAGACCTCATCTGCGGAAGAATCTAGCCAACCGGGACTACGATAGCTATGAGGAGATCGTGTGGAGTGCAATGAAAGTTGAGCTAGAGTTTGGTGAGACACAGTGGTCTCATAAATCAAATAAAAAGAAGAGATCGCTGGATCCCAGTTTAGGGAAGACTTTTGATCACGGAAGAGGTGGAAAGCAAATGCAACTTACCACATGCAATAAATATGGGAAGAAGCATCTGGGGAACTACTTGGTTGGAAGTGGAAAGTGCTACAAGTGTGGAAGAGGAGGCCATATTGCTCGGAATTGTCGTATTGAGGTGAAGCCTCAACTCCCCAACACTAATGACAGAGGAAAGATGATTCTGGCCTTACCTAAAGTCCATTGCTTCAAGTGTGGACAGCTTGGGCACTATGCTAATCTCTGTCCAAATCCAAGGGCAGTGGAGGGGAATCACCATCAACCTCAGCAAAGGCCAGGGGAGAAAGGTCGTGCTTTTTATATCACAACAACTAAAGTTGAAGCTCCGAATGACGTGGTAGCAGGTAATCTTTTTGTCCTCTCAAAACTAGCAACTACTTTGTTTGATTATGGTTCTAAGCATTCCTTTATTTCTTCCAAGTTAGCAAAGAATATAGAATCAATCCCTGAACTGCTTGAGGTAGAGTTGTCAGTCAAGACTGTAAGTGGGATTATCCATGCATAAACCGTGTTTAGAGACTCTAGTGTTTACTTTAGTGAGCAAAATATTATCGCAAATCTAGTAGTCATTCCCATGTTGGAATTCGACGTTATACTAGGGATGGACTGGCTCTCAATGTATAATGCTAAGATAAAATGAAGAAGTAAGGAAATCTCAGTAGTCTTGAATAAACAACATATAGTTATCTTCCAAGGAGAGATATCCCGATTTGATCCCTATCTAGAAGCACCTCCTATAGCTTTCTTTATGGAGTTAATTGGTAATGATGAAGAAGGAAAAGGGATCATATAGATAGAAGACGTTCCAATTTTTCAGGAATACATGGATGTATTTCCTGAGGAGTTACATGGACCTCCCCTAGAAAGAGAGGTAGAGTTCTCCATTGAACTCGTACCTGGATCACAACTGATATGAAAGGCCCAGTATAGAATGAAAAATGTGGAGCTAGAAGAGTTAAAGAAACAACTCTAAGACTTGTTGGAGAAGGGGTTTATCCGACCGAGTGTGTCTCCTTGGGGAGCACTGGTTCTCTATGTGAAGAAGAAGGATGGAACAATGCGGCTATGCATTGATTATAGAGAACTGATCGGGATCACAGTGAAGAACAAATACCCTCTTCCAAGAATTGATGATTTATTTGACCAACTTCGTGGGGCTCAATTCTTCTCTAAGATTGACCTTCGATCTGGTTATCATCAACTGAGGGTGAAGAAGGAAGATATTCCAAAGACTTCCTTCCGATCAAGATATGGGCATTATGAGTTTACTGTTATGCCCTTCGACTTGACTAATTCCCCTGCTATTTTCATGGATTTGATGAATAGAGTCTTTAAGGACTACCTTGATAACTTTGTGGTAGTTTTTATTGATGATATTTTGATATATTCAAAAAGTCGTGAGGAGCATGAAGATCATATGAGGGTTATTTTGAAAACTCTACGGAAGGAGAGGCTCTTTGGAAAGTTCAACAAGTGTGAGTTTTGGTTACAACAAGTGGCTTTCTTGGGGCACATCGTAACCAATGAAGGGATCTCGGTTGACCCTACAAAGACAATGGTTGTGGAGAAGTGGCATCAACCCACAACAGTAACTGAGATTCGTAGTTTCCTTGGTTTAGCAGGATATTATAGGAGGTTTGTGAAAAAAAATTCACGGCTTTCTAATCCACTAACCAAGTTGACTCGAAAAGGGGTTAAGTTCATCTGGACAAAAAAATGCGAGGAAAGTTTCCAAGAGCTGAAGAAGAGATTGGTTACTGCACCTATGTTAACACTACCCTCTATTGGAGAATGATTTTTTATTTTTAGCGATGCATCTCTGAAAGGGCTTGGGTGCATCCTCATGAAAGAAGACAAGGTAATTGCTTATGCATCTCGACAGTTGAAGATTCATGAGAAGAATTATCCTACGCATGATCTAGAGCAAGCGGTAGTTGTTTTTGCACTAAAGATATGAAGGCACTATCATTATGTAGAGAAATGTGATATATATACTGACCACCAAAGTCTAAAGTATATTTTCACACAGAAATAATTGAACATGAGACAAAGGAGATGGTTGGAGCTTATTAAAGACTATGATTGTTCAATTCATTATCACCCTGTAAGAGAACACAAAGTCATGGATGCGTTAAACAGGAAAGACCCTGTTGTTCTGGCAACAATGAGGATCTTAGGAGATCCCTTGATTAAAGATCTAGTAAAACTGGACATGGGAATTATAAGGAAAGGGACATCATCAACCCTATCCCAAATTATTTCTCAACCTTCATTGCTAGAGAAGATCAAGAAGGCTAAAAAAAAGATCCTTTGCTGCAGGAGAAGTTGGAGGCTGTAAAATATGGGAAGTTCCCTGATTTCAATATTGATCAAGAAGGTGTATTGAAATTTCATACAAGACTATGTGTTCCATCTATTCCGGAGATAAAGAAAGAACTGATGGACGAAGCTCATAGCTCTACTTTCTCTATACATCAAGGAAGAACTAAAATGTATAGAGACCTTCGTGATCATTATTGGTGGGATAACATGAAGAGGGAGATTACTGATTACACTACAAGGTTCCTGGTGTGTCAACAAGTAAAGGCAGAACGACAACTTCTTAAGGGAGTATTACAACCGCTACCCATACTAGTATGAAAGTGGGATAATATCACTATGGACTTTGTAACTGGTCTCCCGAAAACATCCAAAGGAAACAATGCGATATGGGTTATTATGGACCGTCTCACCAAGACCGCCCATTTTATCTCTATTCGGGAAGATTTCTCTCTGGATCAACTTTCTAAGATATACGTAAAGGAAGTGGGGAGGCTGCATGGGGTACCACTATCCATTATGTCTGATCGTGATCCAAGATTCACATCAAAATTCTGGAGAAGTCTTCAACATGCTCTGAATACTGAATTGAATTTTAGTATGGCATATCATCCTCAAACTGATGGACAATCTGAAAGGACTATTCAGAAACTCAAAGACATGCTGAGATTATGCTCAATGGAATTTAAAGGTGGATGGGATCAACACCTTCCACTAGTTGAGTTCTCCTATAGAAACAGATTCCATTCGAGTATTCAGATGGAACCCTATGAAGCTCTGTATGGAAAGCGATGTAAAACTCCTACTTGTTGGGATGAAACTGGTGAGAGAAAGCTTCTTGGGCCTGATCTCGTGCAAGAGATGACAGAACAGGTTCATGCCATCCAACAACACATAAAGGCTGCTCAGAGTTGGTTGAAGAGCTATGCTGACAGTCGTCGAAGGGACTTGGAGTTTGGTGTTGGTGGCAAAGTCTTCCTTAGAATTTCTCCATGGAAGAGAGTCATGTGGTTTGGGAAGAAAGGGAAGCACAGCCCTAGGTACATTGGCCCCTATGAAATACTTGATCGCATAGGAGCAGTGGCCTATAGTCTAGCACTTCCACCAAACCTAGCTCAAGTTCACAATGTCTTCCATGTATCTCTCTTGAGGAAGTACATACCCGACCCTTCGCAAGTACTGAACCCAGAGGTGGTACAACTGGAACATGACCTCTCTTATGAGGAGCGGCCCGTGGAGATCTTAGACCGTAGAGACAAGGTTCTACGAAACAAGACTACCCACCTTTTGAAAGTGTTGTGGAGGAATCATAAATATGAAGAAGCGACTTGGGAGCCTGAGGAAACGATGAATCAAAAGTACCCTCACCTTTTCGACTAGGCCTCAAGTATAAATTTCGGGGACGAAATTTCTTAAGGGGGGAAGAATGTAATGACTCAAACTTTTTAAATAGTTTATTAACTTACTCTTAACGATTTAATAGAGATTTTAATGGTTAATACAGAAAGAGGAGTCGATGGCTTCATCCAGTAGACTCGAACCTTATGAGGCCCACTTATCAGAGCTTGGGAAGGAGGTGGCATTTTTGGGCTTCGCTTTGGACCAAGCCCAAGACAAACTCCAGCGTGTCAAGCTTGAACAGAAACGCCTACGAGAGAAGTTCAAGTTAGTAGAGATTACTACTAGGGCAATGTTATCTGAGACTCCCTCAAATTCTCTCACCATAGCAGACCATACACTTAGTTCATATGCCGGTGTTATAAGGGGCTATGTAACGAGACCGTAGCTTCTTTATGAAATCCTTTGGGATGAATGAATTGAGATTTCTTCCTTTAGTGATGTTTGTGAAATTTCAAATGTCTGGATAATTTTAGGATGTATTTTATTGATGAATTTGGAAAAAAGGATATTTTAAAATATTTATGTAAACCCTAAATAATTAATGATGTGTAATGATTTTCAAAAAATGGTCTTCTACAAAAGTGTTCAGTAAAGAATTTGGAGTCTAATAAGATCAACCTAATTTTTGATGAATAGTAAATTATGAATAGTAATTTTACGCTTAGGATTAGTAATGTGACCAAATGGATTAGTAATTTCACTCAAAGAAAGTTTTAATTTAATTTAGACAAATAGATTAAGAAATGTGATTCAATAAAATGGGTAAATAAAGGTTTGATAAATTATTATTCAAGTATTAGTTTTTTGGGGTGAATAGTGGTTTTAAATTAAAAATTAAATTAAAAATTGTTAGAAAAATATTTTTATAAAATGGACTTTATTTTTGAACTCAGAGCACCGATATTATGTTATGGTAATTTTTGGGGTTTTTTCTGAAAAAATAAATTTTTGGTGAATAGTGTTTTTATTTAAAAATTAAATTAAAAATATTTAAAAAATTATTTTTATAAAATGGAGTTCATATTTGTAATCAAACCGTCGATATTTTATTAAGGTGAAATTTTGGGTTTTTTCTGATAAAGATGAATTTTCAGTGAATAGTAAAAAAAGCAGTTTTAGGGTTTCAGTATGTTTAATGACATCATAGTTGTGTCATGGTGATGTCATGAGATATTCTAAGGGTTGGACGACCTAAGGTGATGAATTATTGTATTGGGTCCCCATGTGGCCTAACTTCATGGGAAATATCATGGGAGAGCACATGGTTTTGAGAAAAGCACTTGTGAGGTGTCCCTTGACCATTAATGCCTTGTCCCCTCACTTTCCCTATAAATACCAATCCATTCTCTCATCCTTTGGACTCCAAAATAATTCTCAACGAAGTTCTGGTCTCCTTACCTCCCAAGGAGTCCTCCCAAGGTTCCCTCAAGCCTCCCAAGGTCCCAACCTTTGAGTTTTAAGAGTTACGTTTAAGGTAAGGGATCCGACCTCTCTCTTTCTTTTCAAGTAATCTCTTTTATGTTATTCCTTTTATGGTCCATGTTCTTATGTGTGAGGGTGTTATTTTATATTCCTCTTACTTCCATTTTCATTTTTATATTATTAGATATCCCCTCTTACTCTCATAATTTCGTTTTATGAATGTTTAAGTGACGCTGTTAGGCTGCCGAATTTTTATAAGAGAAATCTTATTTTCGTCTTGCTGCCATATTTTTCATTTCAAATGGTATGTCCTTAAAATTTCATTACCATGATTCATATCCTTTATATTCTGTCCCTATACTATTTTTATAGATCATTTATGAGTGGCTTACCCATGTCCCCTCTCTTTTCAACATTTTCTAAAACCCTGTAACGTAGCCGTTATGCTACAGAATTTTCATCTCAAAATGCCTCTTTCTTTATCTCAAAATTATTTTATGTTATTAAGTGAATACTCAAAGATCTTATTTCTACAGGTTTATTCACATATATATCAAAATGTTCTATTTTATATTCTGGGATTTACATACATGAAACTCTCTTTCCTTTTTCCGTGGGTTTAAAGTGACATAAAGATCATGTCTTTAAAGCAGTTTTAAAAACGTTATGATTATGAAATGAAACCCATTTCTTTTATGCTATATGGGTTGTTTATGAAATTATTGATGATGATATATGTGGATCACATGATAATAAAGACATTTCAAGGGTGTGCCCAGATAGCGCTCCAATGCATTGGGTAAATACTTAATCTCTAGAGATGACCTTTTAGACTGATAGCTTGGTGAATAACCTTGGTAATTTTTAATGACACCTTGGGGATGGACCATGGTGAAACGAAATGATTGTGAATATTAAATGTTTTAGCCACATCTTAAAGTTATGAAAAATGTTATTTTTATTATGATATATCTCATGATTTTTTTCTCATGCCTTAAAGTTCTTTTCAGGACCTTATTGAAGTATCTCAAGTTCACATGTAAAATGTTTCTCTTGTTTCCCTTACTGGGCCTTCTGCTCACCCTTTCTTTTGATGTATGTCCCCAGGTTATGAAATGAAGTAATGAACCTATGATGAACTTAAGGAGAATCCTTTCAAGTGTTTAAGAATAATGCTTTATGTTGTTTTCATGTATTATGTTCCTGGTTTCCAAGACACTAAACCTTAAAGATCCTCAGTTTTGTGTAATGTAATGAAAGTTTATGTTATCAAAGACGGGATGATATAGATATGATAAAATGATTCCATATTTATTCTTTCTATAGATTGTTTATTTTATAATTTATGATGTTTATGAACCTCATTTATTTTCCCCAGGTTATGCTATGATGAAATATTTATGAAGCCCTTTTCTTTTCCTGGGTTATGATATTATATATGTGTTATGAATCCCATTAGTTTTCATGGGTTATAATATGATGATTGTTTTATGATATTATGTCACACATATATATGATTTTCATTATGTGATCGCAGTTATGTTCTTGCAAATGATGGTGGTTATGTTATAACAAATGATGGTGGTCATGTTATAACCAAGGATGGGTAGGGCCTATATCTCACTCTAATGTATTAGGTATAGATTGATATCACATGATGTAAACAATACTTTAATGGGGATTGGACCTAATATTGTAAGGGAGTTTTTCCACTATGAAAGCCTTGGGAGTGAACCTTGACTACTATGATGGTTTGGGGAGTGAACCCATTCCACTATGATAGTTTTGACAGCAGTCCTGTACTGTTAAAGAAATTATTTTCTATACTTATATGTATGCTAAAAATATATTTCTTATTCCAATGCTATGTTAACATGGAACATTTTTTGATTCCATCATTAATAATTTCTTATAAACTGCCAGGGTTTATGTAATGACTCATGTTTATGATCTATGATATGAAGCGTATAGTTTTTGTAACGACTAAGAATTTTATCAATCAAAATTACCTATTTATAATTATGTTGTATTTTATAAAGCACATAAAGCACATAGATAACCTAATAAAAACACTATATTCATAAATTAAAAATTCAATAGGGTGTATTTATAGAAATTATGGAACCTATACCAATGGAATAGTAACTTTACTGTTGGAATAGTAATGCGACCATTAAGAATAGTAAACCATCCAATAGAATTTTAACATCACCTTCGAATGTATAAATACAATTTGGATATATTATGAATGAAAATATAATATATTTATATCATGGAATAAGCCAATAAATATTTCAAAAATGATAAATTAAGTATTAGTATTTTTATGAAATTTAAAAGTTTATTTATAATTTTTTAATTGAAATAATTATTTAAAAGAAGTTTTTTTCATAAAATAGATTCATATATTAATATTTTTTTTCTCATAATTATAATATAATTTTATGAGACATTAATTAATTTTTCAAAATGTCATAAAATCAGTTATAATATTAAAATGGGTGAATAAATGATGATTTTAACTAAAATTAAAATTTATCATATTTCGAAAATTATTTTCATAAAATAAATTCCATTTTTGTAATCTACACTTTGAAAAACAATTAGGATAATTTTTTTGTATTTTTCTAAAATATATGAATTTTCGGTGAATAGTAAAATATTTGAATATTGGTGAATAGTAAAATATGATAATTTATGATATAAGCTAAATTCATGAATTATTGGTTCATAACTAATGTATTGATGACATAATCACCCATTGGTTCGAAATCTGTTGAGCATTTTATTTTATTAGTCACAACTCTCAATATTATTGATATTCTTGAGCCCGGATAATAAACTAATGAATAAAATAATTAAAAAAACACCCCTCTCATCCCCTATAAATACTACCGCTCAAAACCTCTTCTCCTCACACCTTCTAATATTTTTATCTTGATTATATTCTTTCTTATGCCTCTCTGAAACCTCTTCCCCACATTTTGGTCTTTCTGGTCTCTCCCAAATACTATTTCTATGTTCCTTAATGAGGTTCTCTATGAGAGGACACTCGAGGGGTAAAACCCTTCCTCTTTATCTTTTAATTTATTTTATTCTCTTATACTTACCTCACAACCTCTATCCAAATTATCAAGATAATTCGAGTATTATAAATATATACTATAATGTTATTGTGTTAATGGAACATCCATCATTAAATTTCTTCTCCTCTCCTTTGTTCTAAAAATGAAAACCTTGTCTGTGTGGTGTCAATTTACCACCTTCATGGACGATGAGTTTCATTTTAATTCATTACCACCTTCAATGAAGATATAAAACCATTATTATGGTTTAAAAATGTTATAATATATGTATTTAAAATTATTTAATGTTCTGAAACTGGTAAATAAACTTATTATTAAATAAAATGATATTAATTCATGATGGTCGTAAAAACCTCCAGAATAAACTAATCATTTTTCCATCAATTTTTTACCAAATGATTCAAAATAATGTAAATAATTATATATGTTACCATTTAAATTTATAAAAATAAATTAATACCATCTCATTCTAGTTCTAGAGTTTTTCATTTTCACAAGAACTATCATAATTATACACAAGTGACCCGACTATGAAACCTTGAAACAAACACTCCCAAAATAAAGAAATTCAACTCTATAAGAAAATGAAATGGATATAAATGAACCTAATAAAATTATAATAAATTAAATAAATGTATAATGGTTTTTAATTAATTAATTATTTTATTTTATTTTATTATCCATGAAATTATGTACAAGTGTGGAACCCTTTTGGACATATGGTAATGGATTCTCTCAGATCCTTTTTCTTTCCATCAGGGTACTCTTTATCTCCCTTTACCCCAATGTAATTATTAATTATTATTATTTAATCCTCTTAAATTATTTTTTATGTTCCAAAAATATTGAACTATCTCAATTCATCTTTCATTTATGGGGTAATATATGTTTTATAAGGCTCCCTTCTAAATTCCACATGATAAACAAGTCCGATTAATGGAAAGTTCCCAATTTCATAACCATTTTCAAGTACCACCCATAATCTATTTTAATACACCATTATTTTTCTAAAATCACCCCTTTTATCAGGAAAAACTATCTTTTTGAATTTCCGGTGTTATACAAACAATTATTCCTTTGTCCATTTTAAAGACTCTTTAATATTTTCCCTTAAAACACACTAAAGTGGATAATTTATAATGTTTTTTAAACACTATTTTTACATTTATTCAATTCATTTGGACATAATTAATCATTATCTATGCCTATTTTTACTTATTAACCTTCATATATTATTTAAATCCATCCTTTAATTGACACCTTTATGATATATCCATTTGTTATGCCTTGTGAGATGATTATGATACCCATTTCTTTACATGGGTAGCCCTTATGCTTATTCCTTTTATATGATTCTTCATGTGGCACACATATTCAGGAAAATGTTGTGATGGGTGTTCCTAGATAGTGCTTCAATGCATTGGGTCATGTTTAGTATCATGATATGTCATTTTGGGATAGGGTGTAAACCTGATTCCTTTATGGGACTTTGTCCACCATGTGATATAGTCTTGGTAGTTAGACTTGACTCATATTTAGTTTATGCTATATGTTTCTTAAAAATTCCTATGTTTCTTTGATTACATGATCCCATGTTCTATGTATTATTTTCCATATGTTAATTCATGTTCCGTGCCTTTTTATGTCATCATGTTATGCCTTGTAACCCATTTGTTATGATTTATTTCTATGTTTATTCCCTTACTGGTCTTTTTAGCTCATCCCTTTTGTCTATGTATTCTACAGGCTATCTTATAAAGATATAAGATCTCAAAATAGTTTTGTAGATCATTATTTATGATTAATATAACGATGTTTTATTCTATTTCCATATTTTCAGTTTTATGTACCTAATCTTCCAAAGAAACTAAAATTTATGATCTTTGATTTGAATTTGATGGTTAATTATGCTTAAAATCATGTAATAATATATGTAAAAGGATTGAGTTATTATAGTTCCTATCAAATAATGTTCTAGTTGTTTTAAGAGATTTATAATAGAAAACATTATTATAAACTCTTGGGATAATTCTATTACCATGGTTAACTTATTTTAAAATATTGGTAATAACAAGATAGGATATAATTTCCATTTAGAAGTTTACCCTTATATGTTCAATGTTTCATTCTTATATGCTTATTAGCTAAGTATTAAAGCCCCCTCTCCCCCAATTGTATGTTATTTTTTTAGTTAATGGATGGAAATAAGAGAACTTATTTCCATAGTAAATGTGAAAGGAAATGTAATGATTTACCTAATGAAATTAAAAATCTGATTTGAATGGGAGATAAAAAATTAATGATAGTTCTAGCACAATTATCTTAAGTTGTGAATAATTAGATGAATTTTGTGTAACTATCTCCATCTGCTAAGAAATATAAAGTTGCTGTTGAATCCTTTATTTGACAAAGGCCTCCCATATTTAGTGGATTTTATAATCCCATCACCATGGAATAATGGATTAACTACATTGAGAATATATTACCTATCCTTCAATACTTAGAAGAAGAGAAAGTCAATCTGGTGGACTATCATTTTAATGGGGAAGCAGATCAGTGGTGGACATTGATCAAAGACACAAATTCTAAGGAGGAAATTTGTTCCATGAAATGGGAAAATTTCATGAATATATTTTTAATTAAATATTTTCCCTGAATTATGCATCTTAATATGGAAAGGGAGTTACTCTAACAAAAACAAAAGGAAGGTGAGTCTATCAGGGCCTATGAGAAAGACATTAAAAGGCTTGAAAAATATGCCTCCAGATTTTTCATGAACACTAAAAGTAAGGTGGGTTGATTATTTAGCAGACTAAAGTCGATTCTATGAAAATATTTGGTGATTCGATACTTCAAAAACATTGAGCATATTTCCCATTGTTCCCTTAAAGTTGAAATAGATAAAAGAGACTCTCGGTGGTGTCATGGGACTGTAGATAAAAAGTATAAAATGGAGTTTAATATGGGAGGATCAACAGATAAATCCCATGATGTAAAGAAATCCCAACATCCCACTTGTCAAAAGTGTGGGAAGAAGAATCTTGGGAACTTCCTACGGGGAACTAGAAGATTATTTAAATGTGGAAAAGTGGGTTATCTATCAAATAAATGATAAATGGATATGAAGAATTCCACTAATGTCTAAGAAGATAGGATGTTTTTGATCAACACTCAACATGTATTTTCGTGTTTCAATTACAAAGAACATGGAAATTATGTGATCCAATACCCTAACCCAAGGGTTTTCAAAGGCAATCAATAATAACCTCCAAGGGAGAAAGGAAGGGAATACACAATCACTACTACTGAGGTGGAGCCCAAAAATGATTTGGTGATATATACCCAAGTTATTCATGCAATAATAGAAAACATACTATTTGATTATGGTTCTACACATTTATTCATATCTTGAACATTTAATAGAACTATTCAAACATCACCCCCAAATATAGAGTATGAGTCATCTGTGAGAATGGAAAATGGGGAAATTATTTTATCAAAAGTATATAAATCATCCCAAATTAATGATTGTGGACTGAACCTCCCAGAAAATTTTTTCATACTTCCTTTGGAGTATTTTGATACTCTATTGGGAATGGATTGGTTATCTTTATATAAATCTGACATCAACTGTCAAGAAATATAAATCACTCTTCACATCTCGACGAAACCTCTAATTCTGTAGATGTGTAAAAAGGAGGATGAAGCTCCTCCAAAATCATAATCACAATTATGGATAATACTTTATTATGATAAATCATATCTAGCTCAAAATATTGAGACAAATGAGAGAATCATGATCGAAGACATGCCCATTGTAAGGGACTATATTGATGGGTTTCTGGAATAATTGCCTAGTCTTCCTCTTGACCAAGAGGTTAAGTTATCAATTGAACCTATTCTTGGAAATCTTCCTACAAAAAAGAAACCTTATAGAATGGCCACCATTGAGTTGTATTAACTAAAGATGCAGTTACAAGAGAATATAGAAAAGGCTTTTATACACCCGAGTATTTCACCATGGGGTCCTCCAGTCCTCTTCATCATAAAGAATAATGGATCGATTCTCCTATGTATTGATTATTGTGGTCTCAATAAAATCATGATAAATAATAAGTATCCCCTTCCATGGATAAATGAATTTTTTTGTCAACTATGTGGAGAGAAGTATTTATCTAAGGAAGACCTTTAATTGGTATATCACCAATTAAAGGTAAAGAAGGAATATATTCCCAAGACCACCCTTTGAACAAGGTATGGACATTATGAGTTCACAGTTATTACCTTAAAACTCACTAATGATACATCATTTTTCATGGACTTAATGAATACATTCTTTATATATTACCTTAACAAATTTTTGGTAGTCTTTATTGATTATATTCTGATATACTCCAAGAGAAAGGAGGAACACGAGAAACATTTGAATACTATGCTAAAGACCTTGGGAAGGGTTAAAATTTATGAAAATTAAAATACATATGATTTATGGATGGAGGAATTATCATTATTGGGGCATGTTATAACCAGTAAAGGAATATCTCGACACCCTTCCAAGATAATGAAAATCAATGAGTGGCCCATGCCAACATCTTTAATAGAGATCCATAGTTTTCTTTTTCTATCCAGGTATTACAAATGATTTTTGAAGAAATTCTCATGATTTTCAAACCCACTAGCCAAGTTGACTTAGAAGGGAGTAAATATTATCTGGATCATTAAATGTGAGGACTGCTTTAAAGAGTTGAAAAAATGCTTACCATGACACTATTACTCACACTACCAAAAATTAG
The DNA here is from genome assembly GCA_963277665.1 of Viscum album. NCBI lineage: Eukaryota > Viridiplantae > Streptophyta > Magnoliopsida > Santalales > Viscaceae > Viscum > Viscum album. The sequence continues at coordinate 1,326,491,962 of OY728157.1, read as the reverse complement.
GGACATCATTGTGGTATCTAACGATGCTTCAAATAAAAAATTAGGTTGTGTACTGAAGAAAAATGATAAAGAGAAAGAATATGCCTCAAGGAAGTTGAAAATTCATGATAAAAACTATCCCATTCATGATCTATAGTTGGCAGTTACAATCTTCACATTGAAAATATGATGAAAATATCTTTATGGGGAGAAGTGTGACATATATACTGATCATAAGATCCTTTAATATATACTCATATAGAAGGAGATTAATATGAACATGTGAATATGGTTAAAGATAATCTATGATTATGACTACTCAATCCACTACCATCCTAGTAAAGTAAATAAGACAGAAGATTCTCTAAGTAGAATGGATCCTACAACTTTATCAGTGATTAGAATTGAGAAGGATCCAATCTTCTTAGACCTGTGAAAGATGGACATGGGAATCATTAAGGAAGGAACATCATCAATCATTTCTCAAATGATTTCTCAACCACCCCTTATAGAGAAATCAAAGAATTCTCAAAGAAATGAAGAGGAAATTCTAAAAAAGTTAGATGTTATCAGAAATGGGTAAATCCTTAGAGTTCAAAGTTTATGAGGAAGGATTCGTAGAATTTGGGTCATGACTATATGTACCATACAATATAGAGATAAATAAAGTGCTTCTGAAAGACACACATAGACTAACTTTCTCTATTCACCCATGATGCTGAAAGATGTATCGAGATCTCCAAGAGAACTATTGGTGGGATAATGTGAAGAATGAGATCACTGAATATACATCAATGATCCTGATATGTCAACATGTGAATAGTGAAAGTCAAAAGTTTAAGGTAATGATGTAACCATTACCCATACCATCATGAAAATGGGAAAACATCACCATGGACTTTGCCTCTAAACATCCAAATACATCCAGAGGAAATAATGTTATACGAGTTATTGTGGAAAGTCATACACAGACAACTTTCTATATCAAAATTTTAAAGTACTTATCACTAGATCAACTTTCATGGATATACATCAGATAGGAGGTAAGGCTATATAGAGTACCACTATTGACAGTATATGATCAAGATCTGAGATTCACCTAAATTTTCTAGAAAAGTTTCTAACATGCTCTAAAAATTGAGCTGAACATCATTATGACTTATCATCATGAAACTGATGGCCAATATGATTGGACAATTAAGACACAATAATATATGTTTAGAGAATGTAATATTGAATTCAAAGGAGTATGGGACAAACATATACGTATAGTCTAGTTCTCTTACAAAAATTGTTTCCAATCAAGCATCCAAATTGATCTAAATGGATCTATTTTTGGGAAAATATGTAGAAAATTGGAATTCTAGAATGAAGTTTGTTAATGGAAGCTGCTAGTATGTGAAATGGTTGAAGAAATGGTGGAAAATGTGAAAACCATTTAGAATCATAATCTGTCTACCCCAAAGTTGATATAACATCTTTGTATTCAATCATCATTGACATTAGGAATTTATGTTTTGAGACATTGTATTCCTACACATATCTCTATGGAAGAGGATTAAAGGATTTGGGAAGAAAGGAAAGTTGAGTCTCAAGTACATCAGCCCCTATGAGATTATTGATTGTGTCTGAGTCATTTCCTACAGACTAGAACTTCCACCTACCATATCTCAAGTACAAAATGTATTCCTTGTGTCTATCTTGATAAAGTAAAAACCATATCTCTCACATGTACTAAATCTGGAGGTGATACAACTAGGGAATGACCTCTCGTATGAAGAGAATCCGGTGAAGATCTTGGACCATAAGGATAAAGTTCTACACAAAAATACTACTCACGTGGTCAAATTAGTATGGTATATCCACAAGAATGAAGAAATGACCTATTAACCATAGGAATCAATGAATTATAAATTCCCCCACTATTTTTTCACTTACAATGTAAAATAAAATTTTCAGGGAGAGATTTCATAAGGGGGAAGAATATAATGAACCCAAATTTTATCAATTGAATTTTACATCTTATAATTATGTTATATTGTGTAACACCCTACGATTTTATAGTAAATTATCTCATTAAAGTAATTCAATAGCTTTCACTACACGCAACACCAAGTTCAAACGCACCACAACATATCAAACTAGTCATTCAAAAAGAGGTTATGAATAGTATTAACTGCATTTTGAATCCTATATACTCTATATAATTTTAACATCCATATTATGTGTTTCATAGAAATAATATAAGAACAAAATCATTTTTTTAGATAAAAGAAGTATTTTTCAAAAAATAAAATTCTGCCACCTTTTAATAGCTAGCCCTTTTTAAAACCAATATTTGACACTTTAATATTCCATTTAATTAAATTTAGATCTTATTTATAAGCGGGACATAAAAATTTAGTTTGTATAATTTTTTGGTACTTTTCTGATAAATTTCATATTTTGACAAATAATATGTTTTAATTGAAAACAACTTTTTTAGTTGAAATAATTTATAGTGTTAAATTATGCATTTGAATGGTTTTTAAATATAATTATATTTTTTTTTTCATTTAATACAATATAGGTCATTATAAGTAACTTCACATTTAAATTTGACATAAACACAAGTCAATCTTTTGACACTTTTTACGTTTTAAAAAACCCACTTTTTGGTTTTGACAACGAGAATTAATTTTAAATTAATAAATGAAAATTATATGTTTTTAATTTTGTAAAATAGACTTCATTTTTGAATTCGGAATATCAAAATTATCTTAGGGTGAATTTTTGGTATTTTTTTAAAAACATTTAATTTTTTTATGAATAGTGAAAAACGCTGCATTATTAATTAAAACCGACTTTTTATTTAAATAATTATTTACTTTATTTAAATTTATTTTAATTAAAAATAGATATATAATACCTATAATAGTTCAATGTAATTCATTGAAGTCATTTTATAATAAGTTTAGATATTTTAAATTTTATTGATCATTTTACCGCCTTTTACCCACCTTCTAAGAGTATTTGAAAATTTCCATAAAACTTACTTTTACAACTTCTGTGAGTTGAATTTCAAAAATCCGAGAGACACAGTTGACATTATAATGTAAAATTTGCTTCAATAAGATGAAAATAATTTTTGGTGAATAGTAACTTTTGACTTTTATTTACAATGGTTAAAAGTAAATAGGGTAATTAAGGGTAAAAATGATATTATAATTACCCTAACACATGTACTAATTCTATTGGATAAGTATATTTCGACCAAAATAAACCTTAGAACAAAAATATGACCCTTTAGGTCCATTTGGATTAGATTAGGACATTTATTATTATTTTATTCAAAGAAGAGTTAAAAGTGTTAAATTCAAAGTTTATTAACTAAACCATTTTTAATATAGGGTTATATATAAGATAAATACAACTATAAATATTAATTATAAAGATAAAAAATATTTAATACATAATTATATTTTATTTATAATTTTTAGACATTAAATAATATACTTTATATATGACACAATGATGATGCAGTAATTACCTTATTAATGAAAAAATCATATAAATGGTATTATAAATATTAAAATAAATATAATTTCAAAGTTTTTATGACATACACGAATTTTATAAGTGAATATGACATGTTAGAGTTGATTCAATGTATCTTTTTCGAGGTAATCAAGTTGATATGACTTTCACAAAAACCAAATACTAAATAGTTCCAAAATTGACATAAATGCGTTTTTAAAACAAATATTATATTATTAAATTATATGGTATTCCTAAAAATCTAAGGTTCGTCCAAATGTATTAAATAATATTATATATGTCATTAATGAACCACTAGAGGTTATATTGGAAGTTTATAGTATGTTTATTAACCATATAGTGTAAGAATACAAGAAGACACATTAAAAGCTAAACTATTTAGTAATAATTAAATCTAAAAGATAAGATTAATATGGTGACCTAAACTTGTCTAAAACCTCTTAGTTGAGTGGTTTTAGACCCATCCCTGACTTAGCCTAAAAATGAATCATTTTTTAGCAATTAGAAACCTAAAATGATTTTATTATGAAATAATATTTCAAGCTTTTCCTAAAGTTACCCTCACCCCTCTTATACAAGGCTACTTCCTCTACTCTTAATTTCACACCTCCAAAGCCATTTGGATCAGCCAAAACCTGACCAAATATCCTCTAAACCATCCCCCATTCATCATAGATGCCTCTATTTGGTCAGAAATATGACATAAGGATCCCTTTTGATCAAATCAAAAGGAAGAACCCGAAGAAGAGGTAAATATTTCATCACCTCTTTCAAGTTCTTTTCTTCTTTAATTTCTTATTTCCTAGTTGTTTCCATTGAAACACAATAAATCCAGTATCTTATATATAATGTGATGTTATTATAAAAATGGTACAACCATATTCATTATTCTATCTATCCTATAGATGACAAACTCCCCATACGTGCGTACGTATGGATTACCGTATCCACATTGTGGTGTTGTTTGTTATTCAAACACTTTATTATTTGGATGGGTATAATAATGAGTATAAATGATGTAAATAATAATTATAACATGTTAATGATTCTGTATATATGATATACCATCAAATTACATATTTTTTCGTCATCAATATAATGATACTGTCACTCGTGCGTACGTACGGATTGCCGTCTCCACGACGCGATGAGATTCATTTCCACGTTCACCATTCAACGATGATTATAAAATATATATTATTAATAAGTATGTAATATATGACATAATAATGCTACTGTAGATATATATATATATATATACTTATATCTATACTATTCACTTAGTTCTGTTCAATACAATATGAAAACAGAAACAACGTTTATGCGTACGTACGACCTACCTTCTCCATAAATGGTGTTTTCCATTTCATATATATGTATATTATAAATATTTATATTATATATATATATATATTATATATAAATCATTTTTTATATTCTGAAAGTATTTAAATCATGATCTAAGTGATACAATCAAGAGTTAAAAGTTAAAACACGTACGATAAAGAAAGTGATTATTACCTGAAATGTTAATTTAAAATGGAAATTATTATTAAATAGGTAGTGTAGAGTCATAAATGAATAATTTATGACATCATAAATATTAATATGGTTCTATTTTAATTTAATAACATACTATGGTCTTTATATAGGAGGTTAAACATACCCTCGACGAAAGGAATGTTCAAGGTAAGGGGTTTTTATCTCATTCCATATTCCTGTGAGATTCATGCTATATTGCCACTATTTCCTTTTGTGTGGTGTATGTACTTCCCATAATTGTATTATTTTTGTAATAAAATTTAATTTATGTGTATTTACATCTTAATTGTATGATACTCCTTTCATGGGGTGTATGTTTCGTAAGTTACCCAATTGGTAAGGGTTAATTCATCAATCTCATTATTATTCAAAATTGTTTATGGGTAAGTTTTTACTGGTACATATTTATTATCCATGTCCATGTTTCATAAAAGAGTTTTCATTGGGATTGTTTTTAACGGAATATTTTCTTAAAACATCATTTTAAATGTTTTAAATATTAATTCTTCTAAATCATTCTCATTAATGTCTATGTTTTCAAAATGGTTTTTAAGGATTTATTTATATGGACATGATTGTTTTTAAAATGTTAATTCCATTCAAAAGTTTCAAAGTGGTAAGGGAAACTTTGATTCAAAAATGTCTTCATTTATAAATTATGTGACTTTTAAATGTTTTCACGATAAATGGATATTTCTATCAATGATTTTTACAAATCATTATCATCTATGTCAACATCCTTTGATAGATTTTAAACTTGTTTAATGTTCGTTTATTATGATACAAAGATTCCATATTTTATTGAATTTTTTGTGACATGTTTGACTATGGATGTGTTATTTTTATAATATTCATGGTTTATGGTTAAAGTATTGACAATTTTTGTAACACCCCAAGATTTCATAGTACGTTATTTCTTCAAAGTAATGCAATAACTTGCACTACACGCAACACTAAGTTCAAGCGCACCACGACTTACCAAAATATCAGTTAAAAAGTGGTTATGAATAGTATTAACTGAAATTTTAACATTATATAATACTTATAATTTTAGAATCCATATTATGAGTTTCTTAGACATAATGTAAGAACAAATTCATTTTTTTAGAAAAAAGAATTATTTTTCAAAACAATGCAATTTTACCGCCTTTTAATGGTGAACCCTTTTTAAATCCAATGTTTGAAACTTTTATATATTAAATTCAAAAAAAATAAACTTCTTCTTTAGAATAGGGACATATTAATTTTGTATTAATAAATATTTGGTGTTTTTATGATAACTTTCATGTTTGGGTGAATAGTGAAAAATACTATATTTTAACTAAAAACAGTTTTTTAGTCAAAATAATTTATAGTGTTAAATTATAAATTTCAATGTTTTGGAATTAAAATTAGATTATATTTTTACCATTTAATCAAATTTTGTTCATTGGAAGTAATTTTACTTTGAAATTGGACTTAAACAAGTGTCAATCTTTGGGCAGTTATTATTTTTTAAAAATAAGTTTTTTGGTTTTGACAAAAGGAATTAATTTTAAATTAATAAATGATATTTATATGTTTTGAATTTGGTAAAATAGAATTTATTTTTTAATTCTTAATATCAATATTATTTTAGGGTGAATTTTTGGTTTGTTTCTGAAAACTATCAATTTTTGATGAATAGTGAAAAACACTGCGTTTTTTGTTAAAACTAACATTTAAATTAAATAATTATTTATATTATTTAATCTTATTTTTTGTTAAAATAGATACATAAAACCTATATATGTTCAATGTAATTCATTGGAGTCATTTTATAATAATATTAGAAATATAAAATTTTATTGAACTTTTCACCTTCTTTTACCCACCTCCTAGGGGAATTTGCAAATTCGCATAAAACATAATTTTACCTCTTCAGTGAGTGGAATTTCAAAAATCCAAGATACACAGTTGATATCAATAGTAAAAATTTGGTCCAATAAGATAAAAATAATTTTTCTGTGAATAGTAACTTTTTACTTTTATTTACCACGGTTAAAAGTAAATAGGGTAATTAAGGGTAAAAATGATATTATTATTACCCTAAAAAATGTACTAATTCTATTGGATAAGTGAAATTTGACCCATAAAAACTTATGAGTAAAATATGATCCTTTAGGTCCACTTGGGATGGATTTGGAAATTTATTATTATTTTATTTAAAGAAGAGTTAAAAGAGGTAAAATCAAATTTTAATAACTAAAACATTTCAGATATAGGGTTATACATAATATAAATTCGACTATAAATATTCATTAGAAAGATAAAAGAATTTTATACATAATGGTATTTTATTTATAATTTTTAGACATTAAATAATAAAATTTATTTATGACACAATGATGATGCAGTAATTACCATATTAATGAAAGATTAAAATAATTAAAATAATTAATATCCAAATAAATGTGATTTGAGGAGTTTTATAAATTACACTAATTTTATAGGTTAATATGACATGTTAGGGTTGGTTATATGAATTGTTTTTGTAGTAATATTACTGTTATGAATTTAGAAAAAAAATACCAAATAGTGTCAAAATTGACATAAAATAGTTTTTAAAAAAAATATTATTTTATTAATTTATATAGTTGTCCTAAAAATATAAAGTTTGGCCAAAATACTTTTATAATAATATATTGGAAATTAATTAACTATTTGAGGTTATATTGGCATTTTATAGTATGTTTATTAGCCATATAATATAAAAATACAAAAAGACATTGTAAATGTCAAAATATTTAACTAAGAGTTATACTTAAAAAGATAAGGTTAATATTGTGACCCAAACCAGTCTAAAACCTATTAGTTGAGTGGTTTTTGACCCATCCCCACCTCATCCTTAAAATAATACATTTTTGGGCAATTATAAATTGAAAATGAATTCATTATAAAATAATATTTTAGGTTTTTCCTAAGGTGCCCCTCACCCCCTTATAAAAGGGAACATCACCTTATCTCAAATTTACACCTACAAAGCCATTTGTATCAGCCAATCCCTGCCCAAATATCCTCCCAAATATCCTCCATTAATCCTAGAAGCCTTATTTTTATCATAAAGACAACCTATGTAGCCATTTTGATCAAATCAAAAGGAAGAACCCAAAGAAGTTGTAATGATTTTACCACCCTCTTTCACGTTCTTTTATTATTCCACTTACTCTTTCTTTGTTATTACCATAACAAAATAATAAATAAAGTAACTTATATATACTGTGATGTTATTATAAATATGGCACAACCATATTCATTATTTTACCGATCCTATGAATGATAATGTCACCATGCGTGCGTACGTACGGCTGACCGTCTCCACGCCGTGATGTAATTTGTTATTCAGCACTATCTTATTTGGATGGATATAATGATGATTAATATATATATAAACAATAAAAATAACATAATAATGTATTTGTAAAATTAATATAAAATCCAATTTAACAATTTTAAGGAAATGATATTGTCGCTCGTGCGTACGTACAGATTACCATCTCCACGACCCGATGAGATTCATTTCCAAGTTCACCATTCATCGATGATTATAAAAATATATATTACTAATAATTTTGTAATATATGACATAATAATTCTACTGGATATATATATATATATTTATATACATATGTATTTATGTACTTACATATATCTATTTCACTTACTTCCATTCAATAGGATATGAAAACAGAAAAAACGTTTATGCGTACGTACGACCTACCGTCTCCATAAACGGCGTTTTCCATTTCATATATCTATCTATTATAAATATTTATATTCTAAATATATATGATATATGAATCAAGGTATCTATTCTAGAATTATTTAAATCATGATCTAAAATGGTCAAGAATAAAAAGTTAAAATACGTATGATAAAGAAAGTGATTATTACCCGAAATGTTAATTTAACATCAAAATCATTATTAAATGGGCAGTATAAAGTCATAAATGAATAATGTATGATATAATAAATATAAATATGGTTTTTTTATAATCTAATAACATACAATTGTCATTATAAAAAAGGTTAAACGTACCCTCGACCAAAGGAAAGTGCAAGGTAAGGGGGTTTCATCTCACTCTTTATTCATGTGAGATTCGTGCTATATTGCCACTATTTCCTTTTGTGTGGTGTATTTACAGCCCATAATTGTATTCTTTGTCTAATAAAATTTAATTTAAGTGTATTTAAATCTTCATTTTGAGATAATTCTTTCATGGGGTGTATGTTTCATAAGTTACCAAATAGGTAAGGGTTAATTCCTCAATCTCATTATTATTCGTGATTGTTTATGTGTACGTTTTTATTGGGACATATTTATTATACAAGTCCATGTGTCATAAAATAATTTTCAAAGGTATTATTTTTCAGGGACTCTTTTACTAAAACATCATTTTAAATTTTTTAAAATATTTATTCTTCTAAACCATTCTCATTAATGTCCATGTTTTTAAAATGTATTTAAGGATTTATTTAAATGAACATGAATATTTTGAAATGATAATTATTATAAAAAGTTTAAAAGTGGTATGGGACACATTGATTCAAAAATCCCTTCTAAATGACTACCTTTATAAATTGTGAGCATTTTAAATGATTTCATGAAAAAGGGGTATTTCTCTCAAAGCATTTTACTCATCATTTTCATCTATGTCAACATCCATTAATGGATTTTAAACATGTTTGATATTGATTTATTGTGATACTAATCTTGCATGTTGTATTGAATGTCTTGTGATATGTTTGACTGTGTATGTGTTATTTTTATACCATTAATGGCTTATCGATAAATTATTGATATTTCGTATGCTAGTTTTAATAAGAATGTTTATGTTATATTTCATCCTTTTCATATGATGAATGTATTAGACAAGTATGTTCTATGTTGGGGACTAGTAAAAGTAAGCCCTTTGGGTTGGGGTTCGATTATAGAAGACCCTCCGGGTTAGAGTCTGATTACAGAGGCTCTCTGGGTTGGAGTCTGGTTACTGAGGCTTTTCGGGATAGAGTCTGGTTACAGAGGCTCTCCGGGTTTGGGTCCGGTTACAGTTAGCCCATAGGTCCTGGTACAAGGCCTTGACATAGAAAATAAAGTTTGGTACTATACATTCCCTCATTAAAAAATTAGTTATTACATGTGATTATTAAACTAGTAGAATATCCATGTACATGTTTATATGGTAATGTTTGATTTATTTTTTCAATATTATGTTCATGTTTATATTTGAGAGGCTGTTGTTTTCATTACACATCTTGCCTTAAAAGTTAATAGCTTCTGCTAAGTTATTTACCCTTACTGAGCATCTAAGCTCACCGCTTTCTTATGTTTTATTTTCCCAGGATATGAAGAAGTTAGTTATGAGTGACTTATAGATATAATCTTGGAGGCTTGAAAATTTCTAATGGAACAAATTACTATTGTTTTTTTTCATGTTGAAATGTTGAACTTCATGTATGTAATCAATTTTACAAGACTACTAAACTGATCGGTCCTTTGGGACCTGATTCCTTGTAATCATGACAATGTTTTAAAATAATGCACCGACTCTGGGTAACTGGGGTCAGGGCATTACAGTTGGTGTCATAAATAGTTTAGTACAAACCTTAGAAGCTAGATTTAGTTAAAACTCTAATTAGAGCACATAACCCTAAGAAATACTTTTAGGATTATTATAAAAGAACATCCTAGAACATTGTTATTATAGAGATTTTTTGAGTTTTCCCAGAAATAAATCCCTATCTGAAAATGAGCAGGTAGAGGAAGCTCTGACACAGATGTACCTAGGGGTAAAACCTGAAAACACCACTTTGAGCTAGACTCAAACGAGAACTAGTGCACGACAACAGGCCTTGTTGTACTCTTGGTTATGACACTCCTGAGGGATATTCTTAGGATAATTCTTATTTTCTTTAAAAACCACTATGAAGGGTTTATGAGTATATACCTCCTCAAGGAAAACGTTTTTGTGATTATGGATTATATCCATAAACAATTCAATTTACATTAGGTATTCTACATGTTTGGAATTATGAATTGAGATTCACAAACTGACCTAGTGTATGCCATTGTTTAGAAATGGTACCCAATAGAAGGAATGAGAACTCCAATAGTACGTATGATCCAATGAGTAAGAAGTGTCATATCATTCATGTTATTAAGAAAAACTTTAGAAGGAAAATAGTCTCCCGTGTATTCTCAATATATGATGAAATAATATCATGTGTTAGTAAGATAATTAAAGGATTCTCTGAGTCCTATGGCTTTGAATTGAAGCAAGAGAAGAAAATGATGGTAGAGAAAAAGATGGATAAAGGGATGAGGGGAAAGAATGATTTTCCTATATGTGATAAATGTTGAAATAATCACCTAAGTAAATGCTTGATGGAAATGGGAGTTTATTATATGTGTAGACACCAACTACGTGATTTCAAGGGTAAGAAAAAGTTTTTAAATGTAAAATGATTCATCTGCAAGGCGTTGAGACACTACGTGAATCAATGTCCTAGTCATAAGAGTATATCACAAATGATGTTATTGGATAATAATCAAGTTATGATACTACCTAAAATGAAGAGGAATGACTAGTGTTCTTATGTTGTTATTATAGAAATATTTCATTTGAGCGTTGTATCAACAATATACTGGTTATATGAATTTTGGAGATAAATACGGATTGTACTGTAGTACTATTTTATTGAGGATTTGAGATTATATGGTTCTAAGAAAAGTGACTTAGTAGTAAGCTACACTTTAAAAAAAATACATGGTAGAAGGAAATATAATCCTTAAAATGGTCCTGATAATGAGGTAGTGATTTTGGAATAAGAGATGGTTGATTTGGATAAATTATATTAGATATTCTTGACTTCCTTGGAACTAATTAATAGTTTGTTTTTTTCAACATTGTTGGAATGTTCAAAATGTTGGGATATAATGAATATATCCAGTATTTATAAAGGATAAGGGTGCATTAATGTAATCAATAAGGTTTTATGGTAATTCAGGGTGTTACTATGTTTTAAAATAATACATGATGAAGGTGTTCGCATGTTTTTACATGGAAAAAATGATCTTCATTGTGTTAAACTTCCTTATAAATTTTGGACTCTGAGTTTGGATAGAATTGTTTTGGATAATTATAAAGTTTGGAATGGATTATGTTTGAAATCGGATATTATTGTTAAGGTTATTTTTTAATTGTTATAAAAAGGACAACACATAGACCATGTGACAATCCGTCGCGTCAGACAAATCTGTGGGAATCGAACCCACAACCATTGTGCGATTGGGATTTATTGCCTACCACTGGACTACATGAAGTCCCTGGATTGTATAATCCAGTTTTTAAAGGCTATGATAGGTGAATTATGAATTCATTATTTTTAGAACCCTATAAGATTAGGATAAATAGAATATTTTTTTGAAATCTTTTGGAGTGAAAGATGAGTTTGTGGTAGGAATTCGTTGAAGGATGAAACTCTACTTTTCAAGTATATATATATATAATTTTTTCCTCTTATTAAGACTAAATTTTATTAACCCAATTTCTGAGGTGGGTTTTCCCACAAAGGTATTTTCTATTTTCAACCTTTTATTTTCGAAAAAAAAATTCAAGTTGTGAGGATGCAATTTATTGAAAGAGGGAATAATGTAACACACCAAGATTTCATAGTACATTATTTCTTTAAAGTTATGCAATAACTTGCACTACACGCAACACTGAGTTCAAGCGCACCACGACTTACCAAACTAACCATTCATAAGCGGTTATGAATAGTATTAACTAAATTTTGAACTTTATATAATCTTTATAATTTTAGAATCCATATTATGAGTTTCTTAGACATATGTCAGAACAAATTCATTTTTTTTCAGATAAAAGAGTTATTTTTCAAAAAATGCAATTTTACCGCCTTTTAATGGAGAACCCTTTTTAAATATAATATTTGAAATATTAATATATTCAATTCAAAAAAAATAAACTTCTTATTGAGAATCAGTACATATGAATTTAGTTTCAATAAATTTTTGGTTTTTTTTCTGATAACTTTCATATTTGGGTGAATAGTGAAAAATACTATATTTTAACTGAAAACAACTTTTTCAATAAAAATAATTTATATTGTTAAATTATACATTTCAATGGTTTGGATGTTTAATTAGATTATATTTTTACCACTTAATCTAATTTTGGTCATTTGAAGTAATTTCACTGTGAAATTGGACATAAACAAGTGTCAATCTTTTGGTAGTTATTATTTCTTAAAAATACGCTTTTTGGTTTTGACAATGGGAATTAATTTAAATTGTTAAATGCTATTTATATGTTTTGAATTTGGTAAAATATACTTCATTTTTGAATTATTAATATCAAAATTATCTTAGAGTGAATTTTTGGTATGTTTCTAAAAACATTATTTTTTTATGAATAGTGGAAAACACCGCGTTATTGGTTAAAACCGAATTTTCAATTAAATAATTATTTATATTATTTAATATTATTTTAGGTCAAAATAGATTAAAAATTCTTATATATGTTCAATTTAATTCATTAGAGCCATTTTGTAATAATATTAAAAATATAAAATTTTATTGAACTTTTCACCCTCTTTTACCCACCTCCTATAAGAATTTACAAATTTGCATAAAATGTAATGTTACCGCTTCTGTGAGTGAAATTTCAAAAATACATGAAACAAGGTTTATATCAGTAAGAAAAATTTGGTTCAATAAGATAAAAATAATTTTTGGTGAATAGTAACGTTTTACTTTTATTTACCACGGTTAAAAGTAAATAGGGTAATTAATGGTAAAAATGATTTTATTATTATCCTAAAACATGTCCTAATTATATTGGATAAGTTTAATTCGACCCAAAACAACATTAGGAATAAAATATCATCCTTTAGTACCACTTGGATTAGATTAGAACATTTATTATTATTTTATTTAATGAAGAGTTAAAAGAGTTAAAATCAATGTTTAATAACTAAATAATTTCTAATATAGGGTAATACATAAGATAAATTAGACTATAAATATTAATTATAAATATAAAAATATTTCCTACATAATGGTATTTTATTTATAATTTTTAGACATTATATAATTAAATTTATTTATGACAAAATGATGATGCAGTAGTTACCATATTAATGAATGATGAAAGTAATTGACATTATAAATATCCAAATAAAGGGAATTTGAGACTTTTTATAAATTCTACTAATTTTATAGGTTACTATGACAAGTTAGGGTTTTTTATATTAATTTTTTTCGAAGTAATAATGCTATTATGAATTTAAAAAAAAACAAAATACCAAATAGTGTCAAAATGATATAAAATAGTTTTTAAAAGAAATATTTTATTATTAATTGATATAATAGTCCTAAAAATCAATGGTTCAGCCAAAAGACTTTTATAATAATATAAATGACATTAATAAACCAATTGGGGTTCTATTAGAATTTTATAGTAAGTTTATTAACCATATAATATAAAAATACAAAGAGACATGGTAAATGTCAAAATATTTAACTAAGAGTTAAATATAAAATATAAGGTTAATATTTTTACCCAAACCTATCTAAAACCTATTGGTTGAGTGTTTTTTGACCCATACCCACCTTATTATTTAAATAATTCATTTTTTTCCATCAGAACCCGAAAATGAATTCATTATAAAATAATATTTTATGTTTATCCTAAGGTTCCCCTCACCCCTTATAAAAGGGAACATCCCCTTCTCTAAGATTCACACATCCAAATCCATTTGGCTCGGCCAAAACCTGCCCAAATTTCCTCCCAAATTTCCTCCCTTAATCCTAGAGGCCTTTTTCTGATCATAAATCCAACCTAAGGTGCCCTTTTGATCAAATCAAATGGAAGAACCCGAAGAAGATGTAATGATTTCACCACCCACTTTCAAGTTCTTTTCTTCTTCCACTTACCCTTTCTTTGTAATTACCATACCAAAATAATAAATCTAGTACCTTATATATAATGTGATGTTATTATAAATATGGCACAACCATATTCAGTATTTTATCCATCCTATGAATGATAATGTCACCATGTGTGCGTACGTACGGCTTACCGTCTCCACGCCGTGTTGTAATTTATTATTCAACACTATCTTATTTGGATGGATATAATGATGAGTAATATATATATAAATAATTAAAATAACATGATAATGTATTTTTAAAATTAATATACCATCCAAGTCAACACCTTTAAGTAAATTATATTGTCGTTCGTGCGTACGTATGGATTACCGTCTCCACGACTAGTTGGGATTCATTTCCAAGTTCACCATTCATCGACGATTATAAAAATATATATTACTAATAAGTATGTAATATATGAAATAATAATTCTATTGGAGATATAAATATTTATATAAATATTTTTTTTTACTTACATATATCTTATTCACTTACTTTCATTCAATACGATATGAAAACAGAAACAACGTTTATGCATACGTACGGCCTACCGTCTCCATAAACGGTGTTTTCCATTTCATATATCTATCTATTATCAATATTTATTTTCTAAATATATATGATATATGAATCAATTTTTTTATTCTGTAAGTATTTAAATCAAGATCTAAATGATACGGTCAAGAATAACATGTTAAAATACGTACGATAAAGAAAGCGATTATTACCTGAAATGTTAATTTAACATAAAAACATTATTAAATTGGCAATATATAGTCATAAATGAATAATTTATGATATAATAAATATAAATATGGTTCTGGTATAATCTAATAACATAAAATGGTCATTATACATGAGTTTAAATGTACCCTCGACCAAAGGAAAGTGCAAGGTAAGGGGTTTTCATCTCACTCTTTATTCTCATGAGATTCATGCTACATTGCCACTATTTCCTATTGTGTGGTGTATTTACTACCCATAATTGTATTCTTTGTGTAAAAAAGTTTAATTTATGTGTATTTAAATATTCATTGTAAGATAATTATTTCATGGGGGTGTATATTTCATAAGTTACAAAATTGGTAAGGGTTAATTCCTCAATCTCATTATTATTAGAGATTGTTTATGTGTAAGTTTTTACTAGGACATATTTATTATAAACGTCCATGTTTCATAAAATAATTTTCAAGGGGATTATTTTTAAGGGTCTATTTTACTAAAACATCATTTTAATTGTTTTAAAATATTTATTTTTCAAAACAATTCTCATTAATGTCCATGTTTTTAAAATGTTTCTAAGGATTTATTTATATGGACATGAATGTTTTTAAATGATAATTCTTTTAAAAAGTTTCAACGTGGTATGGGGCACTTTGACACAAAAATCCCTTTTAAATGACTACCTTTATAAATTGTGATTATTTTAAACGATTTCATGAAAAAGGGGTATTTCTCTCAAAGCATTTTACTGATAATTTTAATCTATGTCAACATCCTTTAATGAATTTTAAACATGTTTGAAGTTGATTTATTATGATACAAGTCTTCTAGGTTGTATTGAATGTTTTGTGATATGTTTGAGTGTGTATGTGTTATTTTTATACCATTCATGGTTTATGGATAAAGTATTGACATTTCTTATGCTTGTTTTAATAGGAATGTTTATGTTATATTTCAACCTTTTCTTATGATGAATGTATTTGACAAGTATGTTCCGAGTTGGGGATCGGTAAAAGTAAGCCCTTTGGGTTGGGGTCCGATTACAGCAGCCCCTCTAGGTTGGAGTCTGGTTACAGAGGCTCTCTGGGTTGGAGTCCGGTTATAGAGGCTCTCCAGGATGGAGTCCGGTTACAGAGGCTCTTCGGATTTAAGTCCGATTATAGTTAGCCCATAGGTCCTGGCACGAGGCCTTGACATAGAAATTAAAGTCTGGTACTATAAATTCCCTCATTAAGAAATTAGATATCAAATTTTATTATTCGACTGGTAGAATATCCATGTGAATGTTTATATGGTAATATTTGATTTATTTTTTCTATATTATTTTCAAGTTTATGTTTGAAAGGCTGTTGTTTTCATAACACATCTTGCCTTAAAATTTTATAGCTTCTACTAAATTATTTATCCTTACTGAGGATCTAAGATCACCTCTTTCTTATGTTTTATTTTCCTAGGATATGAAGAAGTTAGTTATGAGTGACTTTTAGATATAATCCTGGAGGCTTGGACATTTCAAATGGAATAAATTACTATTGTTTTTCTTTTCAAGTTGAAATGTTGAACTATATGTATGTAATATATTTTCCAAGACTACAAAACTGATTGGCCCTTTGGGACTTGATTCCTTGTAATCATGCCAATGTATTAAAATAATGCCCTGACTCTGGGTAACTAGAGTCAGGGCAGTACAGTTGGTATAAAAAAAAGTTTAGTACAAACCGTAGAATCTAGATTTAGGTAAACTCGAATTAGAGCACATAGCCCTAAGATAAACTTTTATGATTAATATATAATAACATCCTAAAAAATTGGTATTGTAGAGATTTTGTGAGTTTTCCAAGAAATACATCCATGTCTGGAAGCGAGCAGGTAGAGGCAGCTTTGACACAAATGTACCTAGGGGAAAACCTGAAAACACCACTTTGAGCTAGACTCGAATGGGAACCAGTGCACGAAAATGGGACTTTCTGCCCTCTTGGTTACGACACTCCCGAGGAATATGCTTAGGATAATTATCATTTTCTTCACAAACCACTATGAAGGGTTTATGAGTATATACCTCCCCAAAGAAAACATTTTTGTGATTATGGATTATATCCAAAAACTGTTCAATTTACATTAGGTATTTTACATGATTGGAATTATTAATTGTGATTCATAAACTGACTTAGTGTATTCCATTGTGTAGAAATGGTGCCCAGTAGAAGGAATGAGAACTCCAGAAATACGTATGATCCAATGAGTAAGAAGGGTCATACCATTCGTGGTATTAAGCCAACCTTTAGAAGGGAAATATTCTCCCATTTATTCTCAACATATGATGAAATAATATCATTTGTTAGTAAGATAAGTAAATAATTCTCTGAGTCCTATGGCATTGAAGGGAAGCCAGGGAAGAAAATGATGGTAGAGAGAAAAATGGATAAAGGGATGAGAGTAAAGAAGGATTTTCCCATATATGATATATGTGGAGATAATCACCTGGGTAAATGATTGATGGGAATGAGAGTTTGTTATAAGTGTGGACACCAAGTACGTGATTACAAGTGTAAGAAACAGTTTTCAAATGTAAAATGCTTCATCTGCAAGGCGTTGAGACACTACACGAATCTGTGTCTCGGTTATAAGAGTATACCACAAATGATGTTATTGGATAATAATCAAGTTTTGATACTACCTTAGATGAAGGGGAATGACTAGTGTTCTTATGTTGTTATTATAGAATTATTTCATTTGAGTGTTGTATCAATAATATACTAGTTATATGAATTGTGGAGATAAATAAGGATTGTACTGTAGTACTATTTTATTGAGGATTTGAGATTATATGATTCTAAGAAAAGTGACATAATAATAAGCTACACTTTTTAAAAAAGTACATGGTTAAAGGAAATGTAATCTTTAATATGGTCCGGATAATGAGGTAGTGATTTTGGAATAAGATATGGTTTATTTGGATAAATTATATTGGATATTCTTGACTTCCTTGGAACTGATTAATAGTTTGTTTTTTTCATCATTATTGGAATATTCAAAAATTTTGGATATAAGGAATATATCCAGTATTATATAAAGTATAAGGGAACACGAATGTAATCAATAAGGTTTTATGGTAATTTTGGATGTTACTATGTTTTAAAATAATACATGATGAAGGGTTCACATGTTATTACGTGGAAAAAGGATCTTCATTGTGTTTAACTTCCTTATAAATTTTGGACTATGAGTTTGGATTGAATTGTTTTGGATAAGTCTAAAGGTTGGAATGGATTATGTTTGAAATTGGATACTATTGTTAAGGTTATTTTTGAATTGTTATAAAAAGGGTAATACACAGACTGTGTGACGATCCGTCATGTCAGAAAATGATGTGGGAATCGAACCCACAACCATAGTGTGATTGAGATTTATCACCTACCACTGGACTACATGAAGTCCCTAGATTGTATAATCTAGTTTTTTAAAGGGAATGACAGGTGAATTATAAATTTATTATTTTTGGAACCCTATACGATTAGGATAAATAGAATTTTTTTTTTGAAATATTTTGGAGTGAAAGATGAGTTTGTTGTGGGAATTAGTTGAAGGATGAAACTCTACTTGTCAAGTATATATATATATACATATAATTTTTTCCTCTTATTAAGACTAAATTTTATTCACCTAATTTCCGATGTGGGTTTTCCCACAAAGGTATTTTCTATTTTCAACCTTTTATTTTCGAAGAACAATTTCAAATTGCGAGGAAAGAATTTATTGAATAAAGGAAGAATGTAACACCCCAAGATTTTATAGTACATTTTTTCTTCAATGTAATGCAATAACTTGCACTACACGCAACACTGAGTTCCAGCGCACCATGAATTACCAAACTAGCCATTCAAAAGCGGTTATGAATATTATTAACTGAATTTTGAACTTTATATAATACTTATAATTTTAGAATCCAAATTATGAGTTTCTTAGACATAATCTGAGAACAAATACATATTTTTCAGATAAAAGAATTATTTTTCAAAAAATGAAATTTTACTGCCTTTTAATGGAGAACCCTTTTTAAATCCAATATTTGAAACTTTTATATATTAAATTAAACAAAATAAACTTCTTCTACATAATCGTTACATATGAATTTAGTTTCAATAATTTTTTGGTGTTTTTCTGATAACTTTCATATTTGGGTGAATAGTGAAAAATACTATATTTTAACTGAAAACAAATTTTTTAATCAAAATAATTTGTAGTTTTAAATTATAAATTTCAACGGTTTGGAAGTATAATTAGGTTATATTTTTACCATTTAATCCAATTTTGGTCATTTGAAATAATTTCACTTTGAAATTGGACATAAACAACTGTCAATCTTTTGGGAGTTATAATTTCTTAAAAAAACACTTTTTGGTTTTGACAACAAGAATTAATTTTAAATCAATAAATGTAATTTATATGTTTTGAATTTGGTAAAATAGAATTCATTTTTGAATTCTGAATATTACAATTAGCTTAGGGTGAATTTTTGGTATGTTTCTGAAAACTTTCAATTTTTGATGAATAGTGAAAACACTATGTTATTGGTTAAAACCGACTTTTCAATTAAATAATTATTTATATTATTTAATATTATTTTCGATCAAAATAGATAAATAATACCTATATATGTTTAATGTAATTCATTGGAGTCATTTTGTATTAATATTAGAAATATAAAATTTATTGAACTTTTCATCGTCTTTTACCCACCTCCTAGGAGAATTTTCAAATTCATATAAAAATTAATTTTACTGCTTCTATGAGTTGAACTTCAAAAATCATAGAGACACTGTTTATATCAATAAGAAAAATGTTGTTTAATAAGATAAAAATAATTTTTGGTGAATAGTAACTTTTTACTTTTATTTATCACGGTTAAAAGTAAATAGTGCAATTAATGGAAAAATTGATATTATTATTACCCTAAAACATGTCCTAATTCTATTGGATAAGTGTAATTCGACCAAAAAAACCTTAGGAATAAAATATGATCCTTTAGGTCCACTTATATTAGATTAGGGAATTTATTATTATTTTATTTAAAGAAGAGTTAAAAGAGTTAAAATCAAAGTTTAATAACTGAAAAATTTCTAATATAGGGTTATACATAAGATAAATTTGACTATAATTATTCATTAGAAACATAAAAATATTTCCTAAAAATGGTATTTTATTTATGATTTTTAGAAGTTAAATAACTAAATTTATTTATGACACAATGATGAAGCAGTAATTACAATATTAATGAAAGATTTAAATAATTGACATTATAAATATCCAAATAAATGTGATTTGAGACTTTTCATAAATTACACTAATTTTATAGGTTAATATGACATGTTAGGGTTTATTATATGATTTTTTTTGAAGTAATAATTCTCTTATGAATTTAGAAAAAAATAAAATACCAAATTGTGTCAAAATTGACATAATATAGTTTTTAAAACAAATATTATTTTATTAATTGATATAATAGTCATAAAAATACAAGGGTCGGCCAAAAGACTTATATAATAATATATATGACATTAATGAACCAATTGGGGTTCTATTGGAATTTTATAGTATGTTTTTGAACCATTAAATATAAAAATACAAAGAGACATGGTAAATGTCAAAATATTTAACTAAGAGTTAAATATAAAAGTTAAGGTTAATATTGTGACCCAAACCTGTCTAAAACCTATTGGTTGAGTGGATTTTGACCCATACCCATATTATACTTTAAATAATTCATTTTGGTTCCATTAGAAACAGAAAATGAATTCATTATAAAATAATATTTTATGTTTTTCCTAAGGTTCCCCACACCCCCCTTAAAAAAGGGCACATCCCCTTCTCTCAAATTTACACCTCCAAATCCATTTCTATCAGCCAAACCCTTCCCAAATATCCTCCCAACTATCCTCCCATAATCCTAGAGGCCTTAGTTTGATCGGAAAGCCAAACTAATGAGCCCTTTTGATCATATCAAAAGTAAGAACCTGAAAAAGATGTAATGATTTCACCACCCTCTTCCAAGTTCTTTTCTTCTTCCACTTACTATTTCTTTATTATTACCATACCAAAATAATAAATCCAGTACCTTATAAATACTTTGATGTTATTATAAATATTTCACAACCATATTCATTATTTTATCCATCCTATGAATGATAATGTCACCATGCGTGCGTACGTATGACTTATCGTCTCCACGTTGTGGTGTAATTTTCTATTCAACACTATCTTATTTGAATGGATATAATGATGAGTAATATGTATATAAATAATGAAAATAAGATGAAAATGTCTCTGTAAAATTAATATACCATCCAATTAAACACCTTTAAGGAAATGATATTGTCGCTCGTGCGTACGTACGGATTACCGTCTCTACGATCGGATTAGATTCATTTCCAAGTTCACCATTCATCGATGATTATAAAAATATATATTACTAATAAGTATGTAATATATGACATAATAATTATAGTGGAGATATATATGTTTATATACATTAGTATTTACTTACTTACTTATATCTTATTCACTTACTTCCGTTCAATACGATATGAAAACAGAAACAGCGTTTATGCATACGTACGACCTACCGTCTCCATAAATGGTGTTTTCCATTTCATATATCTATCTATTATAAATAATTATATTCTAAATATATAAGATATATGAATCAGGTTTTGTATTCTGGAAGTATTTAAATCATGATCTAAATGATACTATCAAGAAAAACAAGTTAAAATGCGTACGATAAAGAGAGCAATTATTACCCGAAATGTAAAATTATCATGAAAATCATTATTAAATGGGAAGTATAAAGTCATAAATGAATAATGTTTGATATAATAAATATAAATATGGTTCTGGTATAATCTAATAACATACAATTGTCATTATACAGGAGGTTTAACATACCATCGACCAAAGGAAAGTGCAAGGTAAGCGGTTTTCATCTCACTATTTATTCCCATGAGATTCATGCTATATTGCCACTACTTCATTTTGTGTGGTGTATGTACTACCCATAATTGTATTCTTTGTATAATACACTTTTATTTATGTGTATTTACATCTTCATTTTAAGATAATTCTTTCATGGGGTGTATGTTTCGTAAGTTACCAAATTGGTATGGGTTAATTCCTCAATCTCATTATTATTCGAGATTGTTTTTGTGTAAGTTTTTACTGGGACATATTTATTATCAATGTCCATGTTTCATAAAATAATTTTTAAAGGGATAATTTTTAAGGGACACTTTTACTAAAACATCATTATAAATGTTTTAAAAGATTTATTCTTGTAATCCTTTCTCATTAATGTCCATATTTTTAAAATGTTTTTAAGGATTTATTTATATGGACCTGAATGTTTTGAAATAATAATTCTTTTAAAAAGTTTCAAAGTGGTATGGGACACTTTGATTCAAAAATACCTTTTCAATGAATACCTTTATAAATTGTGACAATTTTAAACGATTTCATGGAAAAGGGGTGTTTCTCTCAATGCATTTTACTGATCATTTTCATCTATATCATCATCCTTTAATGGATTTTTTTAACACCCCAAGATTCAACAGTATGCTTCTCTTTGAATAATACAGTAGTGTGTGTTGTACGAAACTTCACGTTCTAACACACACCAAAACCAATCAAACTAGCCGTTATGAATAGTAATACCAACTTTTTAAAATTTTATAAATTTTATCTTTCAAAATGGACTTCATTTTTGGATTCGAAATAAAGAAATTAGCTTAGGGTGAATTTTTTTTATTTTCCTGAAAATATTCAATTCATGGTGAATAGTGAAAAAACACTGAGTTATAGTTTAAAACTGAATTTTTATTTAAATAATTATTTATTTTATTTAAATTTAATAAAGTTAAAAATAGATACATAATACCTATATAAGTTCCATGTAATTCACTGTAGTTATTTTAGAATAATTTTAGCTATATAAAAATTTTATTTAACTTTTCACCGTCTTTTACCCACCTCCTAGAAGAATTTGGAAATTCACATAAAACATAATTTTACCACTTCTGTGAGTGGAATTTCTAAAATCAAAGAGACACAGTTAATATCAAGGAGTAAAATGTGGTTCAATAAGATAAAAATATTTTTTGGTGAATAGTAACGTTATACTTTTATTTCCCACGGTTAAAAGTAAATAGGGTAATTAAGGGTAAAAATGGTATTAATATTACCCTAACATATGTCCAAATTCTATTGGACGAGTTTATCTCGACCAAAAATAACCTTAGTAATAAAATATTATCATTTATGTCCACATGGATTAGATTAGGACATCTATTATTATTTAATTCAAAGAAGAGTTAAAAGAGTTAAAATTATGGTTTAATTACTAATTTTTTTTAATATAGGGTTATACATAAGATATATTCGATTGTAAATATTAATTAGAAATATAAAAATATTTCCTACATAATGGTATTTTATTTATAATTTTTATACATTAAATAGTTTAATTTATTTATGACACAACGGTGATGCAGTAATTACCTAATTAATGAAATATTAAAATAATTGATATTATAAATATCCAAATAAATGTAATTTGAGACTTTTTATGAATTACACTAATTTTATAGGCTAATATGATATGTTAGTATTGATTTAGTTATTTTTTTTGAAGTAATCGTGATATTATGATTTTCACAAAAATCCAATATAAAATAGTGTCAAAATTGACATAAAAGAGTTTTTAAAACAAATATTATATTATTAATTGATGTTCAATTCCTAAAAATCTACGTTTCAGTGAAAAGACTTATATAATAATAGGTGTATCATTAATGGACCACTTTGTGGTCTCTTGGAGGAATATAGTAAGTTTATTAACTATACAGTATAAAAATAGAAAGAGACATGGTAAATGTCAAACTATTTAACTAAGAGTTAAATATAAATGATAAGGGTAATATAGTGACCCAAACCTATCTAAAATCTATTGGTTGAAATGATTTAGACCCATACCCAACTTAACCTATAAATAATACACTTTGTATCCATTAGAGACTGAATATGAATTTATTATAAAATAATATTTCTATCTTTTCCAAAGGTGCTCCTTCCCTGCTTATAAAACGACACCAATTCTAACCAATTCTTCACACCATCAAAGCCTTTTGGATCGACCAAAACCTACCCAAATTTTCTCTCAACTTCACTCACTTCAACCTAGAGGCCTTATTTTGATCATAAAGCCATCCTAAGGAGCCCTTTTGATCAAATCAAATGGAAGAACCAGAAGAAGAGGCAATGAGTTCACCACCCTCTTTCAAGTTCCTTTTTTATTCAACTTCATCTTTCTTTGTTATTTACATTATAAAATAATAACTCCAGTATATTCTATATAATTTGATGTTTTTATAAATATGGTACAACCATATTCAGTATTCTATCCATCCTTTGATTGACATGTCACCATATGTGCGTACGTAAGGCTTACCGTCTCCACGTCATGGTGTAATTGTTATTAAAAAACATTATTATTTGGATAGGTATGATAATGATATGTAATTTATGTAAATAATAATTATAACATGATAATTATTATTTATATATGATATACCATCAAAATTATATATTATTTTAATATCAAAATAATGATATTGTCGCTCGTGTGTACGTACGGACTACCGTCTCCACGAACGCGATGAGATTCATTACCCATCGTATCCATGCCATTATAATTCTCATTTAATGATTAAAAATAATGTTTAAGGACTTGATATCATTTTGGATATGAATAAGATACAACCAATCCATAAAAAACATGGCTTATATAACAAAATATATAAAATAAAACGAGTAAGTTAACACCTGAAATGATGATAATATTAAGATATTATTAACAAATCAATGTTAAAAGATCATATATGATATCATTTTAATGTATATGATTCTTGTATAATTTAATAACAATTATCTCACCATTATAGATGAGGTTAACCTACCCTCAACCCAGGAAAATTACAAGGTAAGGGTTTATTTCACAATCTCTTCATTATCCATGGTTGTTTATACGTAATTATCTACAGGGACCTCTTTATCATCCACACCCATGTTTCTAAAAAATGTATTTAAAATCATTCTTAATATTTTACAGACTATGGGTTAAAGTCATTTATACCCTTGTTGACTTTTTATAAGAATTTTATAAAGGAATCTTTCTGTCGTTTTCCAAACAAGGTCCTTTTTAACCTTTTCGGTAGAATTAAGGTAAGAATGTCTTTTTTTAACTTATATGGCGGGTGTGGCTATTTTCTACGATTATAAAATCGTCAAAGCTTTTCTTAAAAGCTTATAAGAATATTTTAAAATTAATTTTTTTCTTTTATAATTATGTGACTTTTAAATGATTTCAAAAAAAGAGATATTTCTCTCAAATAGTTTTGATTTCATCTATGTCAACATCCTTTGATGGATTTTAAGTTTATTTGAAGTTTATTTATTATGATACAAAACTTCCATATTTTATTGAAGGTTTTGTGATATGTTTGAATGTGGATGTGTTATTTTTATACCATTCATGGTTTATGGAGAAAGTATTGACATTTAGTATGCTAGTTTTAATACGAATGTTTATGTTATGTTTAAACCTGTTCATATGAGGAATGCATTGGACTTAATAAGTGACGAGTGGAGCCCACTATAGCTCCTTAATGCATTAGTATGTCTCATGAGACAATATAGTGTCTTCTCAAAAGGCCTTGACAAAATCTTATTTTTAGTCTTGGCACAAGGCCTTGACTATGTGGTTATGATAGTCTGTCATTATGCATTCCATCATTATGAAAGTGGTTATTGATATTGAATGTGATTATTAGACTAGTATAATATCCATGTGAATAAGTAAATGGAATTATTTCATTTTATTACTGCCATATTATACATAAGTTCAAGTTTAAAAGGCTTTTGTTTTAGTTATACATTACCTTAAATGTTTATGCTTATTTATGAATGTTTCCGCTATATTGTTATCTTTACTGGTCATTTGAGCTCACCCATTTCTATGTTTTATTTTTCCCAGGATGTGAAGAAGTATTTTATGATTGACCAACTAGGATAGTATAAGGGGATATGAGTGTGGAGACAAAATGTTGTTGTAGTTTTCACTTTATGATGTAATTTAAAATTTATGAATGTATCTAGTGTTTCCAAGGCTACTAAACTAATCAGTCTTTCGAGACTTGATCTTTTCTGATCATGCCAATATTATGTAATAATGCACCGACTCTGGGTAACTAGGTTTGGGGCGTTACAGTTGGTATCAGAGTAAGTTTAGTACAACCCTTGGAAGCTAGATTTAGATAAACTCTGATTAGAGCATATATCCCTAAGATAAACATTGAGGATTAGTATAGAAAAACTTCCTAGAATTTTGGTATTGTAGAGATTTTGTGATTTTTCCAAGCAATACAACCCTGTCTGGATACGATCAGGTAGAGGAAACTATGGAACAGATGTACCTAGGGGTAAAAACTGAAAACACCACTTTGAGCAAGACTCAAACTGGAACTGGTGTATGACAACATGCCTTGCTGCACTCTTGGTTACGACACTCCCAGGGGATATTCTTAGGATAATTATCATTTTATTTACAAACCATTATAAAGGGTTTATTAGTATATACTTCCTCAAAGATTTTTTTTAATATTATGGATTATATCCATAAATAGTTCAATTTATGTTAAGGGTTTTACAAGTATGGAATTATTTATTTTGATTCATAAACTGATCTAATTTATGCCATTGTTTAAAAATGGTTCCTAGTGGAAGGAATAGAAACTGTATCAATGCACACACTCCATGTAGGTATTTCTTTCCTGCTCAAGATAATTATAGTGGAGCTGGTGATGCAACTGGTGTTGATCAGCTAATCACCGTACTGGGACAACTCACTCAAGTTATGAATAATAACCTTACCCGTATGGAGCACCCTGACCCGCAATGTGTAGGATAAATGTTAGATCGCTTCATGAGGAAACAACCACCAACATTCAAAAAGAGTACGAATCCATTGGTAGGAGAGCAATGGATATCTTCCCTAGAGAAAATATTTCAGGATTTGGGGAGTAGTGAAAGGGAAAATGTTATCATGGAAGTTTACCACCTCACTGGAGATGCTGATCAATGGTGGTCATTGATTCAAAACACGAAGGAGGATGATGAAGTATAAAATATGGAATTGATGGAGTTCAAAGAGCTTTTCTTAGAAAAATACTTTCCTCGTGATAATCGATCAGATATGGAAAGGCAATTTCTAAGTCTGAGACAAAAGGAGGATGAGAATGTCGCAAAGTATGAGGCTAACTTTACAAGGTTACCAAGGTATGCATGAGATTATATAAATAACCTAAGAAGTAAGATTGATCGTTTCATTTATGGGTTAAAACCATTTATTCTTCGAGCATTAGTGTCACAATACTTCTTGTCATATGAAGATATTGTCTCATGTGCTATCAAGACAAAAAAATAATTCTATAAGTCTTATGACTTTAAAGAAAAGAAAGAGAAGAAGAGATATGATGATCACTCTGGGAATCTAAATAAGGGGAAGAAGGGAAAAGTTGAATATCCATCCCATAGTAAATGTGGGAAGAAACACCCCGGTACTTTCTTAAAGGGATTGGAAGTCTGTTACAAGTGTGGTGAAAAAGGCCACCAAGATCGTTATTGCAAGGGGAAGAAAGAAGCTACTGATGTTCAATGATAAAACTGCAGGGAGATGGGACATTATGCAAATGAATATCCTAAGCGTCAGGGGAACTTGCCTCAGAAAACGAAAAGGGATCAAGGCCAAGCTTATGCTATCAATACTACTGAGGTAGAAGCTCTGAAAGACGTGGTGGCATGTAACTTAATGGTTTCCTCATGTTTAGAGTATGAATTATTTGATTCTGGATCATCGCATTGTTTCATATCTTCCCAGTTTGCTAAGAAAATTAGATATTTAAAATTTTATTTAACAAGGGAGTTGTCAGTTAAAACTCCTAAGGGAATTATCATTTCTACACAGTTCTATGGATCTGTTCCCATTATGGCATATAAATGTTCTTTATCTGCTAATCTCATTGTCATACCCATGATTGAATTTGATATAATCCTCGGTATAGATTGTCTTTTGGACCACAATGTGAATATTTATTATAAGAAGAAGGAGGTTATGATTTTTGATGATGATGATAAGGAACACCTTATCTTTAGAACAGAATCATCACCACCTAATTCTTACCTAGATCCACCCCCAGTAGCTCAACTAAGTTCAATTATTGGGGAGGAAGAGAATGAAATAATTGTGGGTAAGGAAAGGAATATTCAAAAAGAGGATGTGCCTATTGTGAAAGAATATGTAGTTGTGTTTCTAGAAGATTTACCTGGACATCCTCCAGAATG
Organism: Viscum album; assembly: GCA_963277665.1. Classification (NCBI taxonomy): domain Eukaryota; kingdom Viridiplantae; phylum Streptophyta; class Magnoliopsida; order Santalales; family Viscaceae; genus Viscum; species Viscum album. The sequence goes on along the minus strand of OY728157.1, from coordinate 1,326,462,762 downwards.
AAAAATTGAGTTTTCCATTTATTTAATTCCTGGATCAAAGCCCATATCGAATAACCCTTATAGAATGGCCACTGTGGAATTAGTTGAACTAAAGAATCAACTAAAGTAATTGAGTAATAATGGACTTATTCACCCTAGTGTTTCTCTATGGGGAGCCCCTGTTCTTTTTGTTAAAAAGAATGATGGATCTATGAGGTTATGTATCGACTACAGGGAAATAAATGCTATATCAATAAAGAACAAGTATCCCCTGCCTCGCATTGATGATTTATTTAACCAACTACATGGAGCTCAATACTTTTCAAAGATTGAACTTTGATCTGGATACCATCAGTTGCGTGTGAATAAGGAAGATGTTCTGAAGACAATATTTTGAACCAGGTACGGGCATTACGAGTTTATAGTAATGCCTTTTGGGATGACTAATGCTCCCTCTGTATTCATGGATATAATGAATAGAGTTTTCAAGGAATATCTCGATGATTTTGTGGTGGTATTTATTAATGATATCTTGGTATACCTCAAAAGCTATGAAGATCATGAAAATCACTTGCGCATTATCTTGACGACTTTAAGAAGATAGTAATTATATGGGAAGTTTAGTAAGTGTGAATTCTAGCTTTAGAAGATCTCTTTTCTTAGTCATATTATCTCTTAGGATAGAATCTCTATTTATCTTTCTAATACCAAGGCAATCCAAGAATGGCCAGCACCAATGAGTATAACCAAGGTACACAATTTTATTGGTTTAGCAGGTTATTATCGGTGTTTCGTCTAGAATTTTGCCCGATTGGCTAACCCATTAACAAAGATCACATGTAAAGGGGTTAAATTTGTTTGGAAAAAAGAGTGTGAAGAATGTTTTGAAGAAATGAAGAGAATATTAGTCAATGCTCCTATATTTACTCTACCATCGGGGAATGAAGGATTCATTATTTATAGTGATGCATCGAAGAATGGACTTGGTTGTGTCCTTATGCAGAATGATAGGGTTATTTCTAATGCATCACGACAGCTAAAAATTCATGAGGAAAACTATCCTACTCATGATCTTGAGTTAGCTGCTGTAATCTTTGCCTTGAAGATATGGAGAAATTATCTCTATGGTGAAAAATGTGAGATTTATACTTATCACAAGAGTTTGAATTATATTTTATCACAGAAATAACTCAACATGAGTCAAAGGCGATGGCTTGAACTAATCAAGGATTATGATTGAACGATACACTACCACCCGGGGAAGGAAAATAAGGTAGAAGATGCTTTGAGTAGAAAAGATCATGGAGTTTTGAACATGATGAGAATTGAAAGGGATCCTATTTTCATGGATCTAGTGAAGATGGATATGGGAATTACCATGGAAGGTGAAACATCAATGCTTTTTCAAATGGTTTCCAAACCATCTTTACTAGAAAGGATTGAGAGTTCTCAAAACGATGATGAAGAATTTCAAAAGAAGATTAAAGCTGTGAATGATGGGAGATTGAGTGACTTTATATATGAGGATGGAATTTTGAAATTTGGGAAGAGACTTTGTGTTCCTGATATACCCGATCTAGAAAGGGAATTATTGGACGATTCTCATAGTTCCAATTTCTCTATATACCTGGGATCACCAAAATGTATAAGGATTTAAAGGAAAATTTTTGGTGGGACAACATGAAGAGATAGATTGTTGATTTTGTGTCAAGATGTATGGTTTGTCAACAAGTGAAAGCTGGAAGGAAACAACCTGGTATAGTATTGCAACCTCTTCCTATACCTGAGTGGAAATGGGATAATATTAATATGGACTTTGTCATGGGACTACCAAAGACTCCTATAAGGAATAACGCAATATGGGTCATTGTGGATCGTCTTACCAAGTCAGAACATTTTCTTTCTACAAGAGAAGATCTACTACTTGAAAGTCTAGAAAGACTATATATTAATGAAGTTGTGGGACTTCATGTAGTACCCCTATCGATTGTTTCTGATCGTGATCCCTGTTTTACTTCAAGATTCTGGAAGAGTCTTCAGAAGGCCTTGGATACTGAACATCGTTTGAGCACTGCCTACCACCCTCAAATAGATGGAAAATCAGAATGGACTATTCAAACCTTAGAAGACATGTTGAGATCTTGCTCACTTGACTTTCAGGGTATGTGAGATCAATATTTATCTCTGGTAGAATTTTCCTATAACAATAGCTTCCATTCAAGTATTCAGATGGCACCATATGAAGCATTATACAGAAAGAGATGTTTCACACCAACCTATTAGGATGATGTTGGTGAAAGAAAACTCATAGGCCCAGAACTGGTGGAGGAAATGATGGAAAAGGTAAAGGTAATCCAAAACCACATAAAAGCAGCTCAAAGTTGGCAGAAGAGCTATGCCGATAATCGAAGGAAGGATTTGCAATTTCAGGCAGGATATCATCTTTTCTTGAAGGTATCTCCATGGAAGGGAGTTATACGTTTCGGTAAGAAAGGTAAATTTAGTCCCAGGTACATTGGACCTTTCGAAATTCTAGAACGAATTGGTGTTGTAGCTTACCATTTTTCAATGCCTGTAAATCACTCCAAAGTTCACGATGTGTTCCACGTATCACTATTGAGAAAATACTTTCCTAAACCAATGCGTGTACTCACCTATGAGGATTTAGAACTGGAACATGATCTATCTTATTGCGAAGATCCCATCAGGATTCTTGATACAAGAGAACAAGTGCTGAAAAACTGTACGACTCATCTGGTAAAAGTTCTATGGAGAAACCATATAATGGAAGAGGCAACGTGGGAACCCTAGGAACTTATGATGAAGAATCACCCAAGTCTTTTCATGCGGTAGTATTTTAGAAATTTCGAGGATGAAATTATTTGGAGGAGAGAATGTAACACCCAAAGCTTCCATGGTACAGTTCTCTTTAAATAATACAGTAGCGTGTGTTGTACGCAACTTCGAGTTCTAACACACACCACAACCAATCAAAATAGCCATTATGAATAGTAATACCCACTTTTTGAAATATTATAAATTTTATCTTTCGAAATGGACTTCATTTTTGGATTCGGAATATCGAAATTAGCTTAGGGTGAATTTTTGGTATTTTTCTGAAAACATTCAATTTTTGATGAGTTGTGAAAAAACAATGAGTTATAGTTTAAAACCGAATTCTTATTTAAATAATTATTTATTTTATTTAAATTTAATTAAAGTAAAATTATATACATAATAACTATATATGTTCAATGTAATTCATTGGAGTTAGTTTAGAATAATTTTAGATATATAAAAATTTTATTGAACTTTTCACCGTCTTTTACCCACCTCCTAGGAGAATTTGGAAAATCACATGAAACTTAATTTTAACTCTTATGTGAGTGGAATTTCAAAAATTTGAGAGACACGGTTAATATCAAGGAGTAAAATGTGGTTGAATAAGATAAAAATAATTTTTTTTGTGAATAGTGACTTTTTACTTTTATTTACCACGGTTAAAAGTAAATAGGGTAATTAAGGGTAAAAATGATATTAATATTACCCTAAAACTTGTCCTAATTCTATTGGAAAAGTGTATCACGACCAAAAAACAACCTTAGGAATAAAATATTATCATTTAGGTCCAATTGGATTAGATTAAGACAGTTATAATTATTTAAATCAAAGAAGAGTTAAAAGAGTTAAAATCAAGCTTTAATTACTAAAACATTTTTAATATAGGGTTATACATATGATAAATTCTATTGTAAATATTAATTTTAATATAAAAAGATTTTCTACAAAATGGTATTTTATTTATAATTTTTAGACATTAAATAATTTAATTTATTTATGACAGAATGGTGATGGAGTAATTACCTAATTAATGAAATATTAAAATAATTGGTATTATAAATATCCAAATAAATGCAATTTGACATTTTTTATAAATTAAACTAATTTTATAGGTTAATATGACATGTTAGTATTGATTTAATTATGTTTTTACGAAGTATTCATGTTTTTATGATTTTCACAAAAATAAAATACCAAATAGTGTCAAAATTGATATAAAAGAGTTTTTAAAACAAATATTATATTATTAATTGATATTCAATTCCTAAAAACCTAAGGATCGGCCCAGAGACTTATATAATTATATTTGTATCATTAATGGACCACATGGGGGTCTCTTGGAGGTATATAGTACGTTTATTAACTATATAATATAAAAATACAAAGAGACATGGTGAATGTCAAACTATTTAACTAAGAGTTAAATATAAATGATAACATTAATATAGTGACCAAGAAATCTATAAAATCTATTGGTTGAAAGGATTTAGACCCATCCCTACCTTAACCTTTAAATAATCCACTTTGGATCCATTATAAACCGAATATGAATTAATTATAAAATAATATTTCTAACTTTTCCAAAGGTGCCCCTCTTCCCCCTTATAAAAGGACACCACTTATAACCAATTATTCACACCTTCAAAGCCTTCTGGATCGGCCAACCCCTACCCAAATATTCTCTCAACTTCCCTCACTTCAACTTAGAGGCCTTAGTTTGATCAGAAATCCATCCTATGGATCCCTTTTGATCAAATGAAACAGGAAGAACCCGAAGAAGAGTTGATGATTTCACCACCCTCTTTCAAGTTCCTTTCATCTTCAACTTCATCTTTATTTGTTATTTCCTTTCTAAAATAATAACTACAATATCTTATATATACTTTGATGTTATTATAAATATGGTACAACCATATTCAGTATTCTATCCATCCTTTGAATGACATGTCACCATACGTGCGTATGTACGGCTTACCGTCTCCACGTCGTGGTGTAATTGTTATTCAAAAACATTATTATTTGGATGGGTATGATAATGATATGTAATTTATGTAAATAATAAATATCACATGACAATGATTCTGTATATATGATATACCATCCAAATTATATATTATTTTAATATCAAAAGAATGATATTGTCGCTCGTGCGTACGTACAAACTACCGTCTCCACGAACACGATGAGATTCATTCCACATCGTATCCATGCAATTATAATTATCATTTGATGATTAAAAATAATTTTTAAGGACTTGATATCATTATGGATATGAATAAGATTCAACCTATCCATAATAAACATGGCTTATGTAACAAAACATATAAAAGAAAATGAGTAAGTTAACACCCGAAACGATGATAATACTAAGATATTATTAACAAATCAATGTTAAAAGATCATATATTATATCATATTAATGTATATGATTCTTGTATAATTTAATAACAAATATTTTACCATTATACAGGAGGATATCCTACCCTCAACCAAGTAAAAGTACATGTTAGGGGTTTATTTCACACTCTCTTCATTATCTGAGGTTGTTTATACATAATTATCTATTTGGACCTCTTTATCATCCACTATTTCCCTCGGAATCCAGGGATGACCGCCTTGATCGGAGGTTCAAACGTTCCGATCAGTTTCTAACGGGTTTCTTCGTAGAACCGGAAACATCAAATGATTCCACATCAATTCAGACCTACTTTCCAAAGGTAGGTGCTCATTAGTTTGTGGACTGATGAGGCTTAGGAATTTGCATTGGTCGAGAGGATGGGAGGTCAGACTCATCACACCTTTTTGAGGGGAATTATTGTCTACTTCGAGACTCTCTTTGTAGATTTAAGTTAAGTTCGTGAATCCTTATCACATTACCAAGTATAAAATGAGCTTTCCTTCAGATCTGACAATCAATGATTAAATATGTAGGAAATTTAGAGAATCTTTTGTATGTATTCGAGGTTCTTCATCGATAGATAATCATCTGTATTTATTAGAGATTCTTGGTCAATGGTACCCTTCGACACATTTATACAGAAGTCTCTTGGTCATTATGATGACCATTCTGGTTTTAAAGCCACTCAGTGGGGCACTTGAAGCTTATTGTCATTCAGAAGGACATGGATTATTTTAGAGTTGGGATCGAACGCATAGACGGACTACCTACGTATCCTTTGTTTAGAAAAGGAATCAGAACCCACGTAGTTCGAGTAAGGGAGTATGATGTTTATGATTGATGTCTCAAAGAAGGATGTCACAATTACCTTTACACTCTAAGCTCACGTGAGTCATGCTCGGTGTAAGAAACAAGAGGTATTGGTAAAAAATTAGAAAATTGTTCCATGAAAGATGAAATCATAAGAAATAATGTGGGGCTTATTTATGTATGACTGCCCAGATAAATGAAGGTTTAGGATTTACTTTAGAGAAGAAATCCAGGAACACGGTCCATAAATGTATATGTGCTTCATGGATATTTTGAATACTCTAACTTGGGGCTTACTCCTGAAAAGGAGGCCCAAATTAGGAGAAGACTTATGATTGGGTTTTACTCCTGAAAAGGAATCCCAGATCAAAGGTAAATTAGGACTGGTTAAGAGGAATTAATACTGAGGCTTACTCCTAAAAAGGAGGCCCAGGTTAAGGTATTATGACCGGGGCTTATTCCTATAGAGGAGGCCCAGGTTAAGGGATTTATAAATGGGACTTACTCCTGAAAAGGAGGCCCTGGTTAAGGATTAAGGTTTGGGGCTTACTCCTAAGAGGATGCCCAAAAATTGAGGGACTTGGGGCTTACTCCTAAAGAGGATGCCCAGATTTGGGAATTTTAAGAATTTGGGGCTTACTCCTAAGGAAGATGACCATATTTGAGACTGGGTCTTACTCCTGAAAAGAAAGCCCAGGTTAGGGGATCTGGGGCTTACTCCTAAGAGGATGCCCAAAAATTAAGGGACTTGGGGCTTACTCATAAAGAGGATGCCCAGATTTGAGACTGGGGCTTACTCGTGAAAAGGAAGCCCAGGTTAAGGATTCTCGCATCTTAAAGGATGAGGTTGAATGAATGAAATCTCAATCTTTAGTGACATAAATATGTATAAATCACTAGGTTTTGAGAGATATTCCACAGAATTCCTTTCAGATAAGGATGTTAAATCAAGAAATCATGCCATAAATGGCTTTGGAGAGTGTCTTGATGACTGAATCTTGAATAGGAAAGGTGTAATGGCTTAAGAGGGGTGAAATGGGCAAGAAAGGCACCCAAAAAGACAGGGGAGCACAAGTCCTGGCAGGCGCGTAGGTACTACGTGGGCGTGCAAGTTTTGGTCGCGCAGGTCCTGGTCGTGCATACATGCCTGCGTGACACATGGTGTACTTGCGCGACAGTTAACCAGCAGGGTAATACTTGAGAAACTCTTCATTAAAGCCTTTATAATCCTCTTGAAGTTTTTTCAGAAGAAGGGAGCACAAGATCTAATGAAGGAGTAAGGCGATGCACAAGTGTGGCCCTTTTCCCTTAAGGGCTGGCCACTCAGGCGCGCAAGTTTTGATGAGTTTCAACACTTAGGCCTTCCTCCCCCTCTTTAGATCTTCTGTTCTAGGTAAGAAATTACCTTAGAAGTGTTTCAGAAGCTTTGAGAAGAGACTAGGGCGCCGGGAGCTCAAAGATGGGTTTCTAGAAAAAATCCTCCCTTGAATGGGGGGCCCACAGGGTCTATTTATAGGCAGGAGAAGACCCCGGGCGGTTATCATTTAGGGCACACAAGTCACTTGCACGACCAACATCGGCGTGCAAGTCAGTTGCACGACCAACATCGGCACGCAAGTGTACTTGCGCGACCATTGAGGCGCGCATGTATACTTGCGCGACCATTGTAGAACTTGCGCGACCTTTGCGAAATGTTCTTCTTATTCCCTCCTTTGTCAATTATTTATATTTGTTCAAAGGATGAATCTTCTTTGTTCAAGGTATTTCCCTTTTCATTCATTTAGAATCTGTGACGGAAAGAAGTGTCAACATCCACATCCATGTTTCTTAAAAATATATTTCAAATTGTTATTACTATTTTACATAATATAGGTTAAAGTCATTTATACCCTTGTCGACTTTTTATAAGAAGTTTATAAAGGAATCTTTCTGTCGTTTTCCAAACATGGTCCTTTTTAACCTTTTCGACAGAATGAAGGTAAGAATGTCTTTTTTAACTTATACGGCGGGTGAGGCTATTTTCTGCCGTTATAAAATAGTATAAGCTTTCCATACAAGATTATAAGAATATTTTCAAAGTAAATGCTTTCTTTTATAATTATGTGACTTTTAAATGATTTCAAAAAAAGATATATTTCTCTCAAACAGTTTTGATTTCATCTATGTCAACATCCTTTGATGGATTTTAAGTTTATTTGAAGTTTATTTATTATGATACAAAACTTTCATATTGTATTGAAGGTTTTGTGATATGTTTGACTATGGATGTGTTATTTTTATACCATTCATGGTTTATGGATAAAGTATTGACATTTCATATGCTAGTTTTAATATGAATGTTTATGTTATGTTTAAACCTGTTCATATGAGGAATGCATCGGACTTAATAAGTGACGGGTGGAGCCTACTATAGTTCCTCGATGCATCAGTAGGTCTCATGAGGCAAACTAGTGTCTTTGAACAAGGCCTTGACAAAATCTTATTTGTAGTCTTGGCACAAGGCCTTGACTATGTGGTTATGATAGTCTAGCATTATGCATTCCATCATTATGAAAGTGGTTATTGATATTGCATGTGATTATTCGACTTGTAGAATATCCATGTGAATAAGTAAATGGAATTATTTCATTTTATTACTGCCATATTATACTGAAGTTCAAGTTTAAAAGGCTTTTCAATTAGTTATACATTTCCTTAAATTATTGTGATTATTTATGAAAGTTTACGCTATATTGTTATCCTTACAGGGCATTTGAGCTCACCCCTTTCAATGTTTTATTTTTCCCAGGATGTGAAGAAGTATTTTATGAATGAAATACAGGGATAGTATAAGGGGATATGAGTGTGGAGACAAATTTATGATTTATTTTTCACTTTATGATGTAATGTAAAATTTATGAATGTATCTAGTGTTTCCAAGGCTACTAAACTAATCGGTCTTTCAAGACTTGATCTTTTGTGATCATGCCAATATTATGTAATAATGCACCGACTCTGGGTAACCGGGTTCGAGGCGTTACAATTTTAAACTTGTTTGAAGTTGATTTATTATGATACAAATCTTCCATGTTGTATTGATTGTTTTGTGATATGTTTGACTGTGTATGTGTTATTTTTATACCATTCATGGTTTATGGATAAAGTATTGACATTTCATATGCTAGTTTTAATATGAATGTTTATGTTATTTTTCAACATTCTCTTATGATGAATGTATTGGACTAGTATATTTCGGGTTGGGGACCAGTAAAAGTAAGCCCTCTGGGTTGGGGTCCGGTTACAGCAGACCCTCCGGGTTGGAGTCTGATTATAGAAGCTCTCCGGGTTGGAGTCTGGTTACATAGGATCTCCGGGATGGATTCCGGTTATAGAGGCTCTCTGAGTTTGGGTCTGGTTACAAATAGCCCATAGGTCCTGGCACGAGGCCTTGACATAGAAATTAAATTCTAATATTATACATTCCCTCATTAAGAAATTAGTTATTACATGTGATTATTATACTATTAGAATATACGTGTACATGTTTATATGTTAATGTTTGATTTATTTTTTCCATGTTATGTTCAATTTTATGTTTGAATGGCTGTTGTTTTCATTACACATCTTGCCTTAAAATTTTATAGCTTTTGCAAAATTATTTACCCTTACTGAGCATATGAGGTCACCCCTTTCTTATGTTTTATTTTCTCAGGATATGAAGAAGTTAGTTATGAGTGACTTGTAGGCATAATCTTGGAGGCTTGGACATTTATAATGGAATGAATTATTGTTGTTTTTATTTTCAAGTTGAAATGTTGAACTTCCAGAATGTAATTTATTTTCCAAGACTACTAAACTGATCGGTCCTTTGGTAATTGATTACTTGTAATCAATCCAATGTATTAAAATAATGCACAGACTCAGGGTAACTAGGTTCGGGGAATTAAATTTTGTATGCTAGTTCTAATATGAATATTTATGTTATGTTTCAACCTTTCCATATGAGGAATTTATTGGAAATAGTATGGGATGGGTGGAGCCCGCTATAGCTCCTCGATGCATCGGTTGGTCTCATGAGACAATTAGACATGGAATTGGCCAAGGCCTTTCCCAATGAGATATATGGTTTTGGCCGAGGCCTTAATCATTTTTAGACGTCTTAGTCGAGGCCTTGACAAAATGTTTTAGAATGTTTGGAATTATACATTCCATCATTATGAAAATAATATTTAAGGTTCATGTTGTTATTCGACTAGATGAATACCCAGGACTATGTTTTATTATGGAATTATTTACTCAGCTCATATTTCTTCCATAAAATGTTCATGTTTATTATTTTTAAAGGCATGTGTTTTCAATTATTCACCATGCCTATTGTTTATTTTATCTTCTGCTAAATTATTTACCCTTACTGAGCATCTGAGCTCACCCCTTTCTTATGTTTTATTTTCCCAGGATATGAAAAAGATAGTTATTAGTGACTTGTAGGCTAATCTAGGAGGCTTGGACATTTCTAATGGAATAAATTACGGTTGCTTTTCTTTTCAAGTTATAATGTTGAACTTCATGTATATAATCTATTTTCCAAGAAAACTAAACTGATCGGTTCTTTGGGACTTGATTCCTTGTAATCATGCCAATTCTGGGTAATAATGCACCGACTCTGGGTAACTGGGGTCGGGGCGTTACAGTTGGTATCAGGGGAAGTTTAGAAATATCCTTGGATACTAGATTTAGATAGTCTCTGATTAGAACACATTACCCTAAGATAGACATTGAGGATTAGTATATAAGAACATCCTAGAATTTTCGTAATGTAGATATTTTGTGAGTTTTCCAATTAATACATCCCTGTCTGGATACAAGAAGGTAGAGGTTACTCTAGAACAGATGTACCTTGGAGTGAAAACTCTAACAAGGAGTTTCGGGCTTCGCCCAGGGTATCATAGTACACGATATTGGGCCTTGCTGCACTCTTGGTTACGACACTCCAGGGGGATATGCATAAGATAATTCACATTTTCTTTATAAGCCATTATGAATGATTTAGTAGTAAATAATTTCTCAAAGAAAACATTTTATGATAATTGATTATATGCATAATATTTTGAATTTATGTTAGGTATTTTATATGTTTTGAATTATGAATTATGATTTATAAACTAACCTAGTGTATGCCATTGTTTAGAAATGGCGGCTATTAGAAGGAATGAGAATTCAAGCAATATGCATGATCGAAAGATTAATAAGGATCACATCTTACATAGTATTAAGAAAACATTTAAAAGGGAAATAGTCTCCCACGTATTCTCATCATATGAAAAAATAGTATCATGTGTTAATAAGATAAGTAAATAATTATATGTATCATATGGCTTTGAAGGGAAGAAAGAGAAGAAAATAATGGAAGATAGAAAGATGGATAAAGGGGAGAGGGGAAAGAAGGATTTTACTATTTGTGATAACTGTGGAAAAAATCACCTTGGTAAATGATTGAAGGGAATGAGAGTTTGTTATAAGTGTGGAAAAAAAGGACACCAAGTACGTGATTGAAAGGGTAAGAAAAAGGTTTCAAATGTACAATAATTCATCAACAAGGAGTTGGGACACTATGCGAAGCAATGTCCAAATCGTCAGAGTATACCCTAAATGCTGCTATTAGATAACAATCAAGTTATGATACAATCAAAGATGAAGAGGAATAATTAGAGTTATTATTTTGTTATTAAACTATTGATTCATTTGAGTATTGTATTAATGATGTACATGTTATATTAATTATAGAGTATTAATGGATTGTACTATAGTACTATTTCATTAAAGACTTGAGATTGCGTGGAACCAAGAAAAGTGACTCAATAGCATGTTATTTTTTTTGAAAAATAAATGGTTGAGAGAAAGATAAACCATAATATGGTTCTGATACTGAGGTAGTGATTTTGGAATAATATATTATTGATTTGGATAAATTATATTGGATATTCTTGACTACATTGAAACCGATTAATGATTTGTATATTACTTCATTATTGGAGTTAACAACATTTTTGGATAGGAGTATATCCAATATTCTATAATGAATAAGGGAGCATGAAAGTAATCAATAGGGTTTTATGATAATTCATGGTGTTTTAGTGTTATAGAATAACACATGATAAAGCTATTCACATGCTATTACATGGAAAATGGATCTTCATTATCTTTACCTTCCTTATAAATTTTGGAAAGTGAGTTTGGATAGAAGTATTTTGGATATGTCTAAAGGTTGGAATAAATTAAGTTTGAAATTTGATACTATTTTTAAGGTTAAATCATTTTTTGAGATTATTTTTGGATGGTCATAAAATGGACAACCCGGAGGTCAGGTGACAACCCGTCGCGTCCAGCAATGCTGTGAGACTTGAACCCGAAACCAAAGGGAAACAAGGGTGGATTGCCTACCACTAGAATATGTGATGTCATGGTTTGTATAATGTATTTTTTTTAAATATCATGATAAATGAATTATAAATTCATTATTTTTGGAACCCTATATGATTATGATAAATAGAATATTTTTTAATTCTATTATCTTTTGGAGTGAAAGATGAGTTGTGGTAGGAATTAGTTGAAGCATGAAACATTACATGTCAAGTATATTTTTTCCCTCTTATTCTATGAATAAATTAATTCTTACACTTTAGGGAAGGAATCTTAAAACAAAAAATGTGTTATCCTAATACCTTATGTTTTGTTAAACTAATGATATTTTAAATCATCATTGATTGATGGCTTTGAGACCCTAAATTTTACACTTGTTTTGTGATAGATGTACTCAATCACTACCTTTAAATATTTACGTTTTCCTCCAATTAGGTGTCTCTAATTACCACCAATGTTCTCCTAATCGTGATCTTAATTTTTTGTTGACTTTATTATTTCCCTTTCCCTTTTATTAAGATTATATTTTATTAACCAAATTTCTGATGTGGGTTTTCCAAAAAGTTATTTTCCTATTTTTAACCATTTATTTTAGAAGAACAATTTCAAATTTAGAGGACACAATTTATTTAAGGAGGTTATAATATAACACCCTAATATTTTATAGTACATTATCTCATTAAAGTAATTCAATAGCATGCGCTACACGCAACACCGAGTTCGAACACACCACAACTTATCAAACTAGCCGTTCAAAAAGCAGTTATAAATAGTATTAACTACATTTTGAATCTTTTATACTCTATATAATTTTAACATCCATATTATGTGTTTCATAGTCATAATATAAGAACAAATTCATTTTTTTTCAGATAAAAGAAGTATTTTTCAGAAAATACAATTATAAGGCCTTTTAATGGTGAGCCCTTTTTAAAACAAATATTTGACAATTTTATATTCAATTTAATGAAATTAAGTCATTTTTTAGAAGCAGGACATAAAAATTTAGTTTGTATAATTTTTTGGTACTTTTCTGATAACTTTCATATTTTTGACAAATACTATGTTTTAATTGAAAACAACTTTTCTAATCGAAATAATTTATAGTGTTAAATTATGCATTTGAATGGTTTTGAGAAATAATTAGATTATATTTTTATCATTTAATACAATATAGGTCATTATAACTAATTTCACATTTAAATTTTACATAAACACATGTCAATCTTTTGATACTTTTTACATTTTAAAAACCCCTCTTTTTTGGTTTTGGCAACGAGAATTAATTTTAAATTAATAAATTAAACATATATGTTTTGAATTTGGTAAAATAAAATTCATTTTTGAATTTGAAATATCAAAATTATCTTGGGGTGAATTTTTTTTATTTTTCAGAAAACTTTCAATTTTTGATGAATAGTTAAAAACACTACGTTATTATTTAAAACCTACTTTTTTATTTAAATAATTTTATATTTTATTTTAATTTATTTTAATTCAAAATAGATATATAATACCTATATCAGTTTAATGTAATTCATTGGAGTCATTTTATAATAAGTTTAGATATATAAAATTTTATTGAACTTTTTACCTCCTTTTATCCACCTTCTAGGAGCATTTGAAAATTTTCATAAAATGCAATTTTACCGCTTCTGTGAGTGGAATTTCGAAAATCCGAGAGAAACGGTTGACATCAGCAAGTAAAATGTGGTTGAAACACTTTACTATTTGGATGGGTATAATAATGAGTATAACTGATGTAAATAATAAATAAAACATGTCAATGATTCTGTATATATGATATACCATCCAATTACATACGATTTCTTTGTCAATATAATGATATTGTTGCTCGTGCGTATGTGGGGATTGCCGTCTCCACGATGCAATGAGATTCATTTCAACATTCACCATTCAACAATGATTATAAAATATATATTATTAATAAGTATGTAATATATGAAATAATAATTCTGCTGGAGATATATATATATATATATGTATATATATATATATGAACTTACATATATCTTATTCACTTAGTTCTGTTCAATACGATATGAAAACGGAAACAATGTTTATGCGTACGTACGTCCTACCGTCTCCGTAAAACATGTTTTTCATTTCATATATATGTCTATTATAAATATATATATTCTAAATATATATAATATATAAATAATTTTTTATATTCTGGAAGTATTTAAATCAGGATCTAAGTGATACAATCAAGAGTAACAAGTTTAAACGTGTACGATAAAGAAACCGATTATTACCTGTAATGTTAATTTAACATGGAAATTATTATTAAATGGGTAGTATAAAGTCATAAATGAATCATGTATGATATCAGAAATATTAATATGGTTTTGGTATAATTTAATAACGTACTACGGTCTTTATACAGGAGGTTAAACGTACCCTCGACAAAAGGAAAGTTCAAGGTAAGGGGTTTTCATCTCACTCCTTATTCCCGTGAGATTCATGTTATATTGCCACTATTTACTTTTGTGTGGTGTATTTACTTCCCACAATTGTATTCTTTGTGTAATACACTTTTATTTATGTTTATTTACATCTTCATTGTATGATACTTCTTTCATGGGGTGTATGTTTCGAAAGTTACCTAATTGGTATGGGTTAATTCCTCAATCTCATTATTATTCGAGATTGTTTATGGGTATGTTTTTACTGGGACATATTTATTATCCATGTCCATGTTTCATAAAATAGTTTTCAATGGGATTCATTTTAAGAGACTCTTTTATTAAAACATCATTTTAAATGTTTTAAATATTTATTCATCTAATTCATTCTCATTAATGTCCATGTTTTCAAAATGGGTTTTTAAGGATTTATTTATATGGACATGAATGTTTTTAAAATTTTAATTCCATTTAAAAGATTCAAAGTGGTATGGGACACTTTGATTAAGAAATGGCTTTAAATGTCTTCCTTTCTAAATTGTTTGAATTTGAAATGTTTTCCTGAAAAAGTGATATCTCTCTCAAAGAGTTTTACAAATCATTTTCATCTATGTCAACATCTTTTGATAGATTTTAAACATGTTTGAAGTTGATTTATTATGATAAAAATATTCCATATTGTATTGAAGATTTGTTGATATGTTTGACTGTGGATGTGTTGTTTTTATACCATTTATGGTTTATGGTTAATGTATTGGAATTTCATATGCTAGTTCTAATACAGATGTTTATGTTATGTTTCCACATTTTCATATGAGGAATGTATTGGACATAGTAAGTGACGGTTGGAGCCCTCTATAGCTCCTCGATGCATTGGTAAGTCTCCTGAGATAATTAGATGTGGAATTGACCGAGGCCTTTCCCAATTTGATATAAGGTTTTGGCCGAGGCCTTAATCATTTTTAGACGTCTTGGCCAAGGCCTTGACAAAATGTTTTCGAATTTCTAGCATTATACATTCCCTCATTATGAAAATAATATTGATGGTTCATGTGGTTATTTGACTGGTAGAATACCTATGTCTATGTTTTATTATAACATTATTTACTCAGCTCGTATTTCTTCAATAAAGTGTTCATGTTTATTTTTTGTAAAGGAACGTGTTTTCAATTATTCACCATGCCTATTGTTTATGTTATCTTAAGATAAATTATTTACCCTTACTAAGCATTTGAGCACACCCCTTTCTTATGTTGTATTTTCCCAAGATATGAAAAAGTTAGCTATGAGTGACTTGCAGGCATAATCTAGGAGGCTTGGACATTTATAACGGAAAAAATTACTGTTGTTTTTATTTTCAATTTTTAATGTTTAACTTCATGTATGTAATCTATTTTCCAAGACTACTAAACTGATAAGTCCTTTGGGACATGATTCCTTGTAATCATGCCAATGCTATGTAATAATGCACCGCCTCTGGGTAACTGGGGTCACGGTGTTACATATAGTAAAAAACACTTATATCACATAGAGAACCTAATAGAAACATTATTTTCATAAATTATGAATGAAATAAGTGGTATTTATATAAATTGAGAAACCTATTCCAATGGAATATTAACTTGAAAATTTGAATAATAATGTGACCATTAAAAAAAGTAAACCATCCAATAGAATAGTTACATAACCTATGATAGTATAAATAAATTTTTTGTATCTTATGAATGAAAATATAATATATTTATATCATGGAATAAGTAAATAAATATTTTAAAAATGAGAAATTATGTATTGGTATTTTTGTAAAACATAAATGTTTATTTGAACATTTATAATTAAAATAATTATTTAAAATAAAATTTATTTTCATAAAATATATTCATAAATTAATTTTTTTATCTTATTATTATAAGATAATTTTATGAGACCGTAATTAATTTTTCAAATTTACATAAAATTGGTTATAGTATTAAAATTAGTATTTTCTGAATAAATGTTGATTTTAATTAAAAATTAAATTTATCATATTTAGAAATTTGTTTTCATAAAATGTAATCAATTCTTTAATTCAACATGTTTAAAAATTGGTAGGGTGAATTTTTCAGAATTTTCTAAAAAAGATGAATTTTTTATGAACAGAGAAATATGATAATTTACGATATAAGCTAAATACATGAATTATTGATTCCTAGCCGATGAATGGATGAGTTAATCACCCATTTGTTCAAAATATCCTAAAAATTTTACTATTTTTAGTCACAATTATCAACACATTTTATTTTATCAATCCAAAATAATAAACAAATGTGTAAAATTATCAAAAAACACCCCTCTCCTCCCTTATAAATACCACCCCTGACCACCTCTTATCCTCACACATTCTAAGATTTGAAGATTGATTGTATTCTAACCTATTCCTCAACCAAACCTATTCCACTTTTTCTTATCTTTTTATTATTACCAAAATATCATTTCTATGTTTCTTAAGGAGGTTGAAAGATGACAACACCCATGAGGTAAACCCCCCCTCTTTCTTTTTTAATTTATTTTCTTTTCTTATCCTTCCCTTATCTCCTCTATCAAAAGTAACATGATAACTAAAGTATAATATATATAATTTAATTTTATTATGTTTTTGGAATATCCATCATCAAATCTATTCTCCTATACTTTTATTATAAAAATGAAAACATCATCTGTGAGGTGTCGATTTACCACCTTTGTGGACAAAAAGTTTTCTTTTTCCCTTACCTCCTTCAAGACTGGTAATAAAAACATTTTTATGGTTAAAATAGATTATATTTCGTGTATTAAAACTTATTTCATGTCCAATAACCATTATATAAACATATTATT
Organism: Viscum album; assembly: GCA_963277665.1. Lineage (NCBI taxonomy): Eukaryota > Viridiplantae > Streptophyta > Magnoliopsida > Santalales > Viscaceae > Viscum > Viscum album. Next base: position 1,326,445,050 of record OY728157.1, on the reverse strand, counting down.
AAATAAAATGATATTAATTTTTGATGGTCATAAAAACCCAAAAAAATATACTAATCATTTTTCCATCAAAATTTATTCTAATGAATCATCCTCATGTAAAAAAAAGAAAATTATATATGGAAACATATAAGTTTAAGTAAATAAATTAATATATTTTAATTCTAGTTATGATTTTTTTTCTTTTTTACAAGAACATTCATAATTATACACAAGCTAAACAACCATGAAACCATGAAACAAACACTCCCAAAATGACAAAGTTAAACACTATAAGTCAACGAATTGGCCATAAATGAACATAATAATGTTATAATAAATTAAATAACTTTACATGAGGTTATTAAATAATTAATTATTGGGTTTAATTTTATTATCAAGTACATTAATTACAAGTACTGAACACTTTTGGACATAAGGTAAGGGATTCTCTCCAAACCTCTATCTTTCCTTTGGGTTATTCTTTCTCTTTCTTTACCCCAATGAAATTCTTAATTATGATTATTTACTAATCCAAAATTAATTTTTTTCTTTTCCAAAATATGTACCTAGATCAATTATTATTAAATTTTTGTGGAAATACATGTTTTATAAGGTACCAATCTCAATTTTCCTTGATAAGAAAGCTCGATTATAGGGAACATCCTAATTTCTTACCCATTTTCCAGTACCATCAACAATATATTTCAATACACCACTATTATTTATAAAATAAATTATTTTAGGATTAAAAACTATCATGTTTAATTTCTGGTTTTAAATAAAAAATTATTCCTCTATCCGTTTTAAAGACACTTTAATATTTTCTCTTAAACTGCACTAAAGTGGCTCATTTCTAAAGTGTCTTAAACACTATTTTTACATATTTTAACTTAATTTGGACTTAATTTTTCAGGATATATTCTTATTTCCCATTATTGACATTCATGTATGATTTAAATCCATTCCTTAATGGACACCTTTATGATACACCCATTTGTTATTCCTCATGACATGATTACGATACCAGTTTCTTTCCATGAATATCCCTTATGTTTATTTCTTATGTATAATTTTTCATGAGAAAAACTTATGCATGAAAAATTTATTATGGGTGAAAAAAATCATGATCTAAATCACTAGGTAATTTTTAGTCTCATGATATGTCTTATTGGGATAGGAAGTAAACATGATTTCTTTGGGGGACAATGTCAACCATGTGGTATAGTCTTGGCAGTAATCCTCGAATAATGTTTATGTCATGTTACATATTGCTTCCATGTTCCCATGTTTCCATTATTACATGATATCAGGTTCTATACGTTATTATTCCATATCTTTATTCAGGTTACATGCTTTTTTTATGTCATCATGTTATGCCTTCTAACCCATGTCCTACGATTTATTTCTATATTTATTCACATAAAAGGATTTTTAGCTCATTCCTTATGTCAATGTATTTCCTAGGATATCCTATATAGATGTAAGAGGTCAAAAGAAGCTAGGATATCATTATGGATGATTAATTTACAGGTGTTTTATTCTATTTCCATATTATCAATTTTATATACTTAATCTTCCAAATACACTAGGATTTGTGATTCTTGGTTTGTAATTGATGGTTAATTATGGTTAAAATAATTAAATAGTTTGTGTAAAAGGATATTACTGTTATAATTGGAATTATAGAATGTTCTAATTATTTTTGGATATTAGGACTAGAAAACTTTAGTAAGAACCCTAGAGATAATTCTATCAACATGGAAAATATAGCTCAAAACATAGGGAATCACAAGATATGATATACATTAAATTTTAATGATTCCCTTATATTTTCAATGTTTATATTTTATATGATTATTAGATATGTATTAAAGCTGCCATAATTATACTTTCACTTTTTAGTTAATGAATGAAAATATGAGGACCCAGAAAAACAATCAATGTGACGGGAAATGTGATGGTTTACCTAATAAAATTCCTAATCTGATGGGAATGGGTCCTCAAAATTTCATGAAAGTTATTGAACAACTAACTCATATCTAGAAGAATTACTTGAATCATGTGTTACACCCTCTTTCACCTAAGAAATTAAATTTTTTGGTTGAATCCTTTGTACGAATAATACCTCTCATCTTTAGTAGATCATCCAATCCTATCATCATGGAATAACGGATTAACTATATTGAGAAGATATTCTATATCCTTAAATGATCAAAAGAAGAGAAATTCATATTTTTGATCTATTTTTTTGATGGTGAAGCAGATCAGTGATTGACATTGATCAGAAACAAAAAGAATAAAGAGGAAATTTCTTCAACAAAATTTGAAGATTTTAATAAAATATTTTTCAAAAATATTTTTCCCCGAACTCTCCATCTTAATATAGAAAATGGAGTTCCTTATATGGAAACAAAAGAAAGACTATTAAATTGGGTTGTATAATGAAAACATTACATGTATTTCATGACACACCTCTGGATTTTTCCTAAACACTGAATGAATGATGGATGACTTCTTTAGTCGTCTAAAGACGAGTTTACAAAAATAATTGAAGATTCGAGATTTCTACAGCTATGATGTGATTGTTCATAGTTACCTTAAGGTGGAAATAGATATAGGAGAGTCTCAGTGGTCTCATGGTTTCATCGATAAAAATATGAAAATAGATTTTAATATGGGAGGATCAATAGATAAATCACATGATGAAAATAAAACCCAACATACCACATTTTAAAATGTGTGGGAAGAAGCATCCTAGGAACTGCCTAAGTGAAACAAGAAGATGATTCAAATGTGGAAAATAGGGGAATCTATCTGATAACATCCAAAGGGATATAAATAATTCCAATAATTTGGAATCTGAAAATAAGGTTCTGATCAACACTCATCCTTTAGTGCATTGTTTCAAATACATGGAACATGGAAATTATGTGAGCCAATTCCCTATGCCAAGGGTATTCAGAGGGAATCAACATCAACCTCCATGGTAGTAAGGAATGGAATATGCTATCACTACTACTGAGGTGGAGCCTCAAAATTATGTAGTGATAGGTATTTTATTTTTTTATGAAATAATATCCAATATAATATTATATTCAAGTACTATGAATTCTTTCATATCCTATATGTTTTGTAGAACAATTCAAACACTACATAAAAATATAACACTTGAGTTATCTGTGAGAATAAAAAATGGGGAAATTATGTCATCCAAAGTATATAAATCCTTCTCAGTTACTATATGGAGACTGAACCTCCCAAAAAAATAATGTAATACATCCTATGGTGGATTTTGATTCTATATTGGGCATGGATTGGCTATATTTATATAAATCCAACATCAATTGTTGATAAAGGAACATCACTCTTCACTTCCCTAGGCATCCTCAAATTCGGTAAAAGTTTAAGGAGGATGATAAATCTTCTTCAAAATCATTGTCTCAATTGTGGAAAATATTTCATTATGAGAAAGCATATCTAACTCAAATTATTGAGACAAATGAGAGAATCATGATCAAATACATTCCCATTGCATGGGACTACACTAATGTATTCCCTATATAATTTTCTTTTCTTCCATCTGATCAAGAGGTTGAGTTCTTAATTGAACTTATTCCTAGATCATTACCTATCAATGAAACCTTATAGAATGGACACCATTGAGTTGGAGGAACTAAAGAATTAATTATATGAGAATAAAAAAAAGTGTTTTATTTTCCTGAGTGCTCTAACATGGGGTGTTCTAGTCCTCTTCATTAAGAAAAAGTATGGATCGATGCAACTCTTCATTGATTATTGTGAGCAAAAATAAAATCAAAATAATGAAAAAGTATCCCCTTCAATGGATACATGACTTGTTCAATCATCTACATGGGAAACATTATTTTTCTAAGGTGGACCATTGGTCAGGATATCACCAATGAAAGGTAAAGATGGAATATATTCTTAATAATTAATTTTGAAAAAGGAATGGACACTATGAGTTTATAGTGATTCCGTTCAGACTCAATAATGCTCTAAAAATTTTCATAGGCTTAATTGATAGAGTCTTTAGATATTACCTCGAAAAATTTGTGGTAGTCTTTATTGATGATATTATGATATACTACAAGAGTAAGGAGGAAAATGATGAGAGTTTTAATAGTTTTCTAAATACCATGGGATAGGATAAACTATATGAAAAGTAATGTAAATAAGAGTTCTAGATGGTGGAAGTATCATTCTTTTGGCATGTTCTCTCAAGAAAAGGATTATCTTTGGACCCTTTAAGAAAAAGGAAATCAAAGAGTGGGTGATACCAACATCTATAATGGAGATCTTTGGTTTCCTTGGTCAAGATGGGTAATATCAAAATTTTTTTGAAGAACATCTCATGATTTTAAAACCCACTAACCAAACATACTTATAAGAGAGTAAAGTTTATCTAGACTAGTGAATGTGAATACTGCTTCATAATGTTGAAAAAGAGGATTACCACAACAAAAATAATCACACTACCAACATGGGGGGGGGTCTCTTTGTGGTATACAAAAATCATTCAAAGAAGGTATTTGGTTTTTTACTGATTCAAAATGATAAATTGATAGTCTATACTTCAATATAGTTGAAAATTAATGAAAAAAAACTATCCCATGCAAGATCTAGAGTTGGCGGTTGTGATCTTCACATTGAAAATATGGTGGCATTATCATTATGGGGATAAGTGTTAGATATATAATGATCATAAGATCCTCAAATATATTCACAATGAAGGATATTAATATGAAATAGAAAATATTGTTAGATCTCATCAAGGATTATGACTTCTCAACCCACTACCATCCTGGTAAAGAAAATAAAGTGGCAGATTCTCTAAGTAAAAAGGATTATAAAACTTTATCAATGATGTGAATCAAGAAGGATACAATCTTATTAGTCCTACAAAGGATAAAAAAGGGATTAATTAAGGAATGAATACTATCAATCTTGTCTCAAATTATTTCTCAATCATCCCTTATGGATAAAATAAAAAATACTCAAAGAAATAGTGAGAAAATTCATAATAAGGTGAATGCTATTGAAATTGGGAAATCATCAGAGTTCAAAATTACTGAAGAATGAGTCATAAGATTTGCATCATGAGTATGTGTACCATTCAATCCATAGATAAATAAGGTTCTTATAAATGATGTATATATCTCAACATTCTCTATTCACCTGGTAATCACAAAGATGTATCGAGATCTACGAGAAAACTATTGGTGGTAAAATATAAAAAAGGATATTGCTGAGTATACAGAAGAGTTCCTGGTATATCTACAAGTGAAGGTTTAAAGGAAAAAGTCTATGTTAATGATGCAACCATTACCCATACCAACATGGAAATAAGAAAACATCACCATGGTATTTTTCACTGGAATTACAAATGCATCCATATGAAATAAGGCAACATGGGTCATTGTGCATCACCTTATAAAGAACACTCACTTTATCACAATTCTAGAGAACATCTCACAGGATCATCTTGCACTGATATACATCATAGAAGTGGTAAGTTTTCATTGATTACCACTATCTATTGTATCTGATCAAGATCCTATATTCAAAACCAAGTTCCAAAAAGTATCAAATATTATCTAAACACAAAGATGAAATTTAATGTGACTTATCATCTTCAAACTGATTTCCAATATGATCAGACTATTCAAACAATATAAGAGATGTTGAGAGCATGTTCTATAGACTTTATAGAAGGATGGGACCAACATCTACCTATGGTTGAGTTCTCTTACAAAAATAGTTTCCACTCAAGCATACACATAGATCCATTAAATCCTATTATGGGAAATTATGTAGAACACAAGAATGTTGGGATGAAGTTGGTGAATGAAAGATGAAGGGTCCTGAAATAGTAGAAGAAATAATAAAATAGGTGAAAACCATTTAGAATCATATCTAGGAAGCCTAAAGTATATAGAAGATATATGAATATAATCATCATTGTGACATGTAGTTTATGGTTAGATACATGGTATTCCTCCACATATCTCTATGGAATAGGATCATGATATTTGGGAAGAAATGAAATATGAGTCCCACATACATTGTCCCCTTAGGGATTGTTGGTCATGTTGGAGTTTTGCCCTATAGAATAGCACTTAAACCTACCATGTATTAGGAACAAGATTTATTCCATGTATCCCTCTTGAGGAAGTACATACCAGATCCCTTTCATGTACTGGATATAGAGGTGGTACAACTAGAGAACAACCTCTCGTATGAAGAGTAGGTGGTGAAGATCTTAGATCGTAGAGATAAAGTACTACAAAACAAGACTAATAACTTGTTCAATATACCATGGAAGAATCATAAGTATGAAGAGGTAACATGGGAACTAGAGGAATTAGTAAGGGATAAGTACCCCTTCCTACTTTCACTAAGAATGTAAAACAAATGTTTGATTGAAAATTTTCATAAGGGGGGAAGAATGTAACAACCTAGAATTTTATTAATCGAATTTTCCTTCTTATAATTATGTTATAGAATATGAAACACATATATCAAATAGAGAACCTAATAAAAACATTATTTTTATAAATTAAGAATCAAGTCAGTGGTGTTTATAGAAAGAAAGGAACCTATACAAATAGAATAGTAACTTGACTGTTGGAATAATATTCTGAACAATAGGAATTGTAAACCATCTAATAGAATATTAACCCAACCTATGAGATTATAAATAAAATTTGGGTATATTAGGAATTAATATATAATATATTTATTTAATGGAATAATTTAATAAATATTTTAGAAATGTTAAATTAAGTATTGTTATTTTGGTAAAACGTAAATGTTTAATTACAATTTAATAATAAAAATAAATATTTAAAATATAAATTATTTTGAAAAAATATATTAATAAATTAATATTTTTCTCTTATAAGTATATGATAATTTTATGATTTCTTAATTATTTTTTAAAAATGTCAAAGAAAAATTAGTTATAATATTAAAATAATCATTTTTCGAATAAATGATGATTTTAATTAAAATAAAATTTAGAAAATTTAGAAATTTATTTTCATTAAATGGAGCCCAATTTTGAATTATACACATTGAAAAATGGTTTGAATGATTTTTTGGTATTTTTATAAAATAGATGAATTTTTGGTGAATAGTGAAATATGATAATTTACAATATAAGCCAAATACATGAATAATTAAGTCAGGGATGATGTATGGATGACGTAATCTACAATATTTTAAAAATATCATGAATATTTTACTATTTTTAGTCACGAGAATAAAAAATATTGATAGTCTTAATCCAAAATAATAATCTAATGAACAAAATAATAAAAAAACACCCCTCTCCTCCCCTTTAAATACCACACATCATCACCTCTTCTCCTCAAACCTTCTAAGATTTTTCTCCTACCTATATTATTCCCAATTCCTCTCCTAAAAATCTTCACTATATTATGGTCTTTTTGGAATCACTAAAATATCGTTTCCAAGTACTTTAAGGAGGTTCTCATGGAGAAGACACTCAAAAGGTAAAACCCTCCTCTTTCTCTTTACATTTATTTTCTTTTCTTATCCTAACCTCACCTCCCCTATCCAAATTAATATGATAATTCCAGTATCATATATATTTTTGGATTTTATTTTTTTTTAATTTCATATCAATCCTAAAATTTATTCTCCTCATATTTTTTCTAAAAATGAAAACATCGTCTATGATGCGTTGATTCGCCGCCTTCATGGATGATGAGTTTTTATTTTCTCTTACCTCTTTCAAGGTTGGTCATAAAATTATTTTTAGGGTTAAAACATATTATAATATGTGTATTAAAATTTATTTAATATTCTATAAACATTATATAAACATATTATTAAATAAAATGACACTAATTCTTTATATTCGTAAAAACCACCAAAATAAACTAATCAATTTTTTCATCAACATTTTATGTAATAAATCATCCTCATGTCAAAAAACTTATATATGGAAGTATTAAAAACTCTGGAAATAAATTAATACCATCTATTTCAATTTTTGGAGTTCTTCTTTTTGAAAACAACTTTCATAATTACACACAATCAAATCAGCCATGAAACCATGAAATGATCACTCCCAAAACGACAAAAATAAACACTATAAGTCAATGAAATGGACATAAATGAACATAATAAAATTATAATCAACTAAATAAATGTAAAATATTTTCTAAATAAATAAATAAATAAATTAATTAATTTGATTATCTATGACATTTATTATAAGTGCAGAACACTTTCAGACATTAAGATAGGGATTCTCTTGAAACCTCTATCTTTCCTTTAGGTTTTTCTTACTCTCTATTTACCCCGGTGTAATTCTTAATTATTATTAAGTAATCTTCATAAATTTTGTATTTATGTTCCAAAAATATGTACCCATCTCAATAATTCATTCATTGATGGGTTAATACATGTTTTATAAGGTTCCCTTCTAAATTATTCCCGTTAAGAATCCTGATTAAATAGAACATCCCTATTTCTTACCCATTATCACGTACCATACATAATCATTTTAATACACCATTATTTTTCTAAAATAAATATTATTATCCTAATAAACTATTTTTTTTATTTTTGGTTTTATACAAAAAATTATTCCTTTTTCTGTTTTAAATACTCTTTAATATTTTCCATTAAACCTCACCAAAGAAGCTTATTTATAAAGTGTCATAAACACTATTTTTACAAGTTTTCACTTAATTAGGAAATAATTTGTCATAATTTATTATTTTTTTCCTTATTAATATTCATGTATGATTTAAATACATTTATTCATGGACACCTTTATGATACGCCCATTTTTCATGGCTTATGACATGATTATGATACTTATTTCATTCCATGGGCATCCTTAATGTTTATTCCTTAGGTATGATTCTTCATATGGAACACATATGCATGAACATGTTAGAATGGGTGGACCCATATTGAACACTCATTCACTGGGTAATGTTTATTCTCATAAGATTTCATGTTGGGACTTAGAGTAAACATGATTCCTTTATGAGACTTTGTCCACCATGTGATATAGACTTGGTGGTTAGTCTTGACTCATGTTTATGTCATGTTATATATTGCTACCACATTCTCATGTTTCCTAGATTACGTGATCCAGAGTTCTATATGTTATGATTCCATAAGTGTATTAATGTTTTATGGCTTTTTATTCCATCATGTTATGCCTTCTAACCCATCTTCTATGCTTTATTTATATGTTTATTCCCTTACATGGATTTTTAACTCATCCCTTTTTCTATATATTTCTTAGGTTACTCTATGATGATGTAAGATCTCAAAGGAAGTTATGATCCCATTATGGATGATTAATATAAATATGTTTTATACTATTTTCATGTTTTCAGTTATATGTAACTAATTTTATAAAGACACTAGAATTTATGATCCTTAGTTTGTATATGATGGTTAATTATGATAAAAATAATGTAATATTGTCTGTAAAAGGCTAGGTTGATTATAGTTTTCAAATATTGTTCTCATGTTCTCATTCCCATATCAAATATTATATCGATATCTCCCTTATTTACCCTTACTGAGAATTTGAGATCACCCTTTCTTATATTTACTTTCCCCACGATAGGAGGTAAGGTATATGTATGTTATACATAAAAATGGTTCTAGTTGTGAATAATTTATTTAAAGATTATATAGTTTACCTGTAAACCAGTTTTTTATGATTCCATGTTTTCAAAGACACTAAACTGTTATGGTCCTCAGGCATGTTTTTGTATAAGGAAATGAATTTTTATCTTTTATGATTTAATATATATGTATGAAATCATGGGTCACCAAACATTCTTCCAATCAATAAATATATATTTGAGTCACTCAACTAATCCCCATACTTTGTTTCTTTCAAATTGGTTCAATTATTCTTTCATAGAAATTATCCAGTGTTTATCACTAATATTATTAGTAATGTTTTTATGTTTTATCTAAGACAAGTAGGATTGATGTTTAAGCTGGGTTTTTAGATATGTTATTTTTTAAGTACCTTTTTAGGATCAGCTATAAAGGATCCAAATGATAGTACTTATGTGACCTAATAGTTCTACGAATTGATGTTCTTGGTTCTTCCAAGTCATCTTCAAGGTCATAGTGGTCTGATTTGTCTATAATGAGATGTTTTTCATGTAAATCAGTAGCATTATAAGTGGTATTAGTGGAATTATTGACATTTAGATTATAAATATCATCCTAAATGTCTTCTAAAGAAACTATAGCCTCATGTGGATCTATCTCATCAAATTTGGCATGAAATTTTTCATCCAAAATATTAGTTATTTTATTAAATACTTGATAATTTTTACTATAGTTTGAATAACCTGAAAAGACACCATCATTACTAATTTGTTTGAATTTTTACAAATTTCTCAAAATTATAATTTTAATTCTAAAAACCATAAATCTCAAGGAGGTTGGATGTGATGCATCCCAAGGGCATGGCCACTTATAAAGGGATTACAATCATTTAAAATTGACACAATACATTTATAAATGATGATACTATCCATAAGACTCCCATTTATAGAAAGGTTATCTGCTGAAAAATTCCCTTCCATCTATGTATAGCTAACCTCTATACCCCTTTCAATGAACATTTTCACCTCCATATGGAATATTTAATTCCACATAGTTTAAATTAATTTTTATTTATCAAAACACACTATAAATTTGGAGTCATATTCCACCACACCAATGTTGATGTTATAAAACCTACATAATGAAATCCCAGTGTGATTAGATCTTATCTCTTCTTTAATGGAGTTTCCTATACTATATAAAGTGATTAATCCTACGGCCATTGAACCATTTTTGTCGTGCACCTATAACCCCATAAATTAATTAAGGGTTGGTTATAAAAATTTCATAATTTACAAGGATTCTTCTTTAAGAGAGGTCTTATCAATAGAAACCTATTAATTACATAAAAATCTATATTCATAGTTTCTTCCCATACATAAATAGGTAAGTCGTTCACACTAAGAATGGTCTATAGAATTTCTTGGAGGGTTATCTTTCACCTTTCAAAAACCTTATTTTTTAAGGTGTTCTAGGGGTATATAAATTGTGTCTATAGAAATGTTGTGATTATAGAGTCTCAAAATATTGATTCTAAAATTCATGTCCCTGATCAATTCTCAAACTCTAAATGGTAAATCCATTATAGTTCTCTTCAAATTTTTTATACTTTATAAAATATGAACAATATTCTATTTTTGATCTAAGAAAAACACCGTAACCTCTTGAAATTTCATTAAAAATTTTCTAAGTGGAATTATATCCACTTAGACTAGAAACACTCTATGGTATAAACATGTGTATATAAACTAGTTAGTGGGGATTAGAGTTATACCCCACTTAATTTTTTAAAAAAAATTTGTGCTACTTTTATTTTTTATAGGGATTAGAGAATTTTTTTTTTTGGAATTCTTATTTCATTAGATCCTTCAATAATCCTTTTCTAAATAGCTTCCTCAGCTAGTTCACATTTTAATGACCTATTATCTTATTCTATATCCAATATTATTTATTAAAATCACCTAAGATAAAAAATTATAAATTCAAGAATCTAAAGCTACTGAATATAAATTATTATTCATCATAGTAGTAAAAACTAAATCATGCTAAAATGATTAATTTTGAAAGAATTATTTATAAATTTAACATAATAACCATAATTTTATAGTTGATAAATACTAATAAAATTATAATTTAAGACATTAACATATAAAACATTTGAAATTAACATAATTTTAGTGTTACTGATTTTTCCAAGACGAATTATTTTTCCTTTAGCATGATCACTGAATATGAAATATCCACCATTATCTATCACCAGATTCATAAATATTGAGTTGTCTCTAGTCATATGTCTATAAAATCCACTCTCTAGGAACTATAGACAATTATTAAAACTATTAAATAATTTTACGTATTAATTATTATACATGAAATGATTTTGGAACCCATACTTTCTTGGCTCCATAAAAGTTAACGAATAAATCCTTTGGTATCCAAATTTGTTACATAGGTTTATTAACAGAAGAATTAAAATTATTATGGAAAATGACTTATTAACTCCAAATTATGTTTCTCCATGTCTATAAGTTCCTTTACAGTTATATATTAAGGTCCTAGTATTAGTTTTAGAACTTTAAAGAAAACGATTCTTGTAAAATTTTCTTTTTTTTATAAATTTATATTATATTTTAGTTTTGAATTTAGGTGTCATTTTATTACCTAACATCATGTTCTGGGTATCTATTCTGTTTTTAAACTACTCCATCCCTTTATAATCTATTCATTTTCAAATTTCATTTCATTTTTTTCTTTTAACAACTTTACATTATTTTATTTTTCATTAGTATGACCAATTTTATTTGTAGTTGTTAAATCATACAACTTCTTCAATTTTTTATATTTATATTTAATTTCATTCATTATTTATTCAATCCTAAATTAAAATTCATCTAATTATTATTTATACATCTCAAAATCATTATTAAAATCAGTATTATAAACCATATAAATAGTAATAATATCTTCTAACTCAGATGCACTTGTCGTGAAATATAAATTAACATATCCACTTGCACCATCCTTGTTTGAATCATTGGATTTATCTTTTGAAGCACTAAAGGTACCCTTCATTATCTTCATAACTATATTTACATTATCATTATATATATTCTTTTATTTTATCTTAAGTAAATAAAATTTTATAAGGCCCTTCCTCTTGTATTTATAACATTTAACTTCTCCATATGTATCATCTTGTTACAATTTCCCTTCTTTTCATATTTTACCTATGTAATTTGATTTCATAAATAAATTTAATTTCTTTTGAAACTTATTACATGACATATATAATTGAGACATCTCCTCCTCATTATCAAAATTAGATACACTTCCACTTTTATTATCATTATTGATTACTTCCTTAAATTTAGACACATATGTTTTGAATTCACAAATTCCCTCTTTAATTAAACATATTATTTGTATCGTTTATGTTATTCCTAAAAAATCATTAATTTTCTCACGAGATCATTTATTTTTAGTTTATTAATGTCATGATATTTTCTAATAGAAACTGTTGTGCTTATGCAACACTCAGGTATACTTCTCATAATTTTCTACACCTACATTTTCTTATCCATGGAATTTCCAAGTGAAATATTATTATTTATAATATCATTAAACCTATAGTATATTTCAGAAATATATTCAATAAGTTTCATTTTAAGTGTCATATTTAGTATTATCGATATTAAAACACATTTTTTTTAATATTTTAAGTGCATTTATGAGACACTTATTTCATATCCAAGATTAGAAAAGTATAATTACATGTAGATAGAAGATTTAATTCATATTATCATTGAGAAAAAATAAAGAATTCGTATCTTCATAGTTACATTCATTCATATCCCTATCATCATCTCTTCAGTCTTTCCTATGAGCTTTGAGTTAATTATATTCATCTTCAATTGTTCCCCAAATCTCAAAATCTCATACTCTATTGGTTAATTTTCATTTTAATTTTACCTAGAGCATAATTTTTTCCATTAGAATAAATAAGTTAATCAGTATAAATTACCTCAAGTATAGAAGCATCCATAAATATGTAATTTTAAATAAATAGAAACTTGGATATTTTCCTCGAGATTAGATGTAGATCAAAAGAAATAAAATAAAAAAAACATGTGAAGAAAAATATCTTAATGAAATATAGCTTTGATATAAAATGATGGTTCAGATTGAATGATCTACAGGGGGATGAAATGATATTATAATAAAAATATTTTAGTTTTTCAAATAATTAAAAATTCCTTTAATTTGAAAATACCTTAGTAAAAAATATAATGGGTATATATGATTTGATTCATTAAAATATTTTCTCAAAGGAAGCGGTCAATACCCATTTAAAACAAATTAAATTACTTTAACTATTGAAATTATTCTACTCACACACAAAAAATATATATCACTAATAAATGGTAATTATTAGAGTATTATTTTAGAAAGGTTATTCATAAAAAACTCAGTGAAAAACATAACAGTGAAAGAAAAGAATATAAAATACACAGTTTAATTTAATAATAAGAGGTTTAATTCCACGGAGGAATTTAGTCCTACACTTGGTAGTAAATAACTACTTTGTATGTTTATTATAAATGAACTAATCCCCAACCTAGATTGTATAAACTAATCCACAATCAATATTTGGTATATAGAAAGAAAACTATACATATGAATTATAATATTATTACCAAGACTTTTCCATAGTTATTCATGGGAGAAAAAAGTGAAGGAAAGAAAGGTAAGAGTATCATAGTACACTAATTTACAATTTAGAGATATTTTTAAAATAAATGTATTTAAAAATAAATCACAAATCAAATTTAAACATAAGCACACACACAAACACAAAGAGAGATAGATATAACAAGATAAGTGTAATGAGAAGTGTGATACAACTCTTATATAATCACATTCACTTGATCTGTAAGGATCATTATCCTTTTATGATAATAAAATAATTTTAAGAGTAAATAGAGTATTCAGTTATAATTCCTATCAGTTATTACAATGTTTTATAGTAAAACAAAGTATCTTGGAAGTGATAAATGTAAATATATTAACTCTTAAATATTGTAACTTTCACATGTGTTACTTACTCTTATTTATAAAAGAATCATCTATAAGTAGTAATTGTAATATAATCATTAACAATATATCATTACTCACATCCTTAAATACTCTAGAACCTTCATTAAATTCTCTAAAATGTATCCTTTATAATCTTAGGAATGATAAGTAAAAATTTAAAGTTGATCCAGGGATGCGACTCTGACATGCGATAGGGTTCTCTGATATTGCGTCAATCAATGTCACAAAAGTTATTGCATTGAAGATAAAATCTTGTGAATAATTTTGGACTTATTCATGTGATTTCTTCATTAGGCAGTCATTTAGGATCATCGTTCCATAGATTGAAATCAATCTATGGTCAATCAAATAATTTTCAATATTTTTACTCATAGTCAATAGATAGGCATGGTCGATTGATTTTCTTCTACAGTCGATTGGAGTTTTTTCATACTGAAGTGCCCAGATCAGTGTGAATCACTGAGAGGGGGAGGGGGTGAATCAGTGATCCCTTTAAAACTTTTTACTAATTGATTCTTAATCAATTAAACCTCTATGGATGGTTAAAGCCTCGATCCACTCATCTTGTATCTCTCAACCTTTCCCGGATAATGCAGTAATGAAAAGGCACAGGACACAAGGATTTACAAGGTTCGGCACCAAAGGCCTACATCCTTGCCATGCTCTCCAAGCATGGATTCTCCATTATAACCTGTTAAAATTACAATAGTCGATACAGAGTCCCACTGTATCTCTCCTGAGTCCTACAGGAGGGTCTTTATACTGCGTCCCACAGTGTTACCAGAGTCCCACTGGCCTGCTCCAGAATCCCACTGAAGACTTCTTCTCCCTGAGTCCCACAGGGTCTTCTCTTGGCTCCTCGAGTCACACGAGTAGCACTTCTTCACTTTAAGTTCTTCAAGTAACTTCAGCAGCCTGGGATAAAGGCTGCTGGCCTTGCTCTTCTTCTGATCACTTGTGGTGATCAGGGTCTTCTCGTCTAGCTCGGGCTTTATCACCTTCTTCTAAGGATGACCCGGCTTCTCTCCAATTACTGAATGCTCAGACAAATAATATCTTTATCTTCGGTCTGGTCCAGTCTCAGTTCACTTCAACTTCATGCACTGAATGCATGGCATCACAAAATCTTCAAGATCTTCAAGTCTTGGACTCCTCAGATGCACACCACTGATTTAGCACTGTTCACGTGTGCACGTGCATGCATGCATGCATGCACTTTCCCTTTCCTCTTCTTGGTGCAGTAGACCCACAAAGGGTGTAATCACTTTTGAGCACACACCTACTTCTCAGACTTCACACACTTTATGCAATTAGCTTACACACTAGAATGTGTGTTATACTTTAGTGTGGATGTCCTCCCTTTTCTTCTTCTAAGTGTATACACACTTCTTAGTGCACACACCTAGGTTCGGCCACTTCTTTAATTTGCACACACAAATTCTTCACTTAGCATACACTTGTAGTGACCTTCCTCTTCTTGTTGCACACACACAAACTATTCTTTGTTCTTCAAAGTGTGCACCCCACAAGGGATACGGCCTACTTCACTTGCACACACAAATTGTGTTCATCAATTTTTCACACACACAAAGTGTGCCCTCGGCCTTCTTGTCCACTTTGCACCCACAAATCCGTAGGGTCTATTTGAACTTTGCACACACAACTTGGATTTAGTTGTGGTCTTCCTCTCGGCCTTTTTCACTTCACACACAATATGTGGTATTCCACTTCACCCACTTGCACACACACTGCCCAAATTCAATCATCCCATAGGGTGTTCTCCTCACTTGGCACACAAGCACAAAGGCTCGGGTCTTCCACCTAAATGCCAAAGGAGGCGCGCAAGGGTCTCACCCGCGGGCTTCAACCAAGGGCGCGCAAGGGGTGCGGCCTCTTCTTCTTCAACAGCTGCACAAGCCTCGGGTGCAAGGGGCAGCCGCGCAAGGCTCAAGTGTGCAAGGGTGGAACACTGCCGCGGGCTCCTTCCTCCTGCCGCGCAAGGGTGCGGGCAGAGAGGGAACAAGAGTCTCGAGCGCGCAAATATGCGGCTCGGCTCCTTCCTGTCGCGCAAGAGAGGCGCGCAGGGAACACTTCGGGCCTCGGGTGGCACCGGGACAATCAGACGCGCAAATAACTTGCGCGGGGCTTCTACTTCGCGAGGCAGAGGCTTCGCGGGACACTCTTCAAACTTTCAGCGTATCAGCAACTTCTTCTCGAGGGCTAGGCCTCATTTATATAGGCAGAGGAGAGGCGGTTCTATCCGCGTGAAATAACTTCAAACACCCGAGATCTTCGGATCTTCAAGATTTCCAAAATCTTGTTTCTCCTCTGTTTCACGCGGCTTCCCTTATTTTTCGGCCTTCTTCACGTGCATGCGACTTAGAACGCATGCACGGCCTTCCTTCGATCCAAACCATGCAGAGCATCAACACCGAATGGCCTCGCACCTTCGGTTTGCTTCGGCCTTTATCGAAATCTCCCAAACATTGCATGCAAGTGTATTTTTAATCATGGATCGGTTCAGTGTGGAGAGACGAGCTCAATGGAGCCTTCGGCTTCGAGAGAGATGGCCGGAATCTCAAAATAGGTCGTCGGATGGCCTCTGGTTCGTCGGCGGCTCGCGGGTGGCTTCGGCTCGAGCTCGAGGTGGAAGACGAGCCACGGCCGTCGGATCAGGCGATGGAGATACATCGGGCGGCCTGGATCGGATCGCCTCGCCGCGGATCAGTTGTGCGGCCGAGATCTGGCGCGCGATTGATCGTGCGGCCAGGATTACTCCCGCGGAAAAAATCCGCGTCCCACATCGAATCCTCACGCGGTTTTTCCGCAGCTTATTACCCAAGCGCCGCCTCAACCCAGCAATTGAACTCTCTCCCTCCACGGTGCCGCCCCGCACCGTGTTCTCCCTGCGGGCGCGCTCTGCGCCCACTCATGCCTCCTGCGGGCGCGCCACTGGCGCCCACTATGCACCCTTCGGGCGCGCGGGTTTCACCACCGCGTGCCCTCCGGGGGCTTATACACGGCCCCCTCTGCCTCTCGGGGGCTGGCCCCATGGGATCCCCTTGGGCGTGGTGACCTTGGTCCCACATGTGCCTTGGGTTGAACCCTTAAGGCTGGCCTCCTTGGTGGCCTAATTTTTTGGCAAAGTAAATATAGGGTACTTTGTATAAAAACAAAGTAACCACATACATAATTTGAAATGCCAAGAGCCACTCCAAGCCTTCTCCTCTAAGCCATTTCTTCTCTCTTCTTCTTAGGAATTCATCAATCCTCCTCTCATATGATCTTCACTTAGGATATCGAATTCCCGAAGGTTCTTCATCAACCGAGCTCTTGTTCAATTATTTCTCCTTCATTAGAATTCCTCCATTCTTCTTCAACATTTAGTCATCACTTTGTAATGGAATTCACGAAGGGTCTTCATCTTCAACTGAGCTCCTAAATCACTTAAATTCTTCAATGTGCTTCATTGACCTAATCAGAGATCAATTGGATCAACTTAAAACTCACATGCACTAAGAGTTAGTACATGGACTTCATTAAACCACTTCATCCACTTAGAAGTAGTGAATGGATCATCTTGCTTCTTCAACTCCTCATGCATTGTCACTACAATGCATGGTCTTCAAACAATGTTGTGACATTGTATCATCAGGATACAAGTTCTATGAACTTAATGATCAGCTCAACAATCGTCAGATGTACATGGAGAATGTTGCAACCACAATTTCCAATACCACTTAGTGAATCTCCTAAGTGACATGCATCTTAGTACCATGGCCATTCTCCTTTACCACCAACACCATCACAACCTTTGTCATTCACATCTTGACATTCCCTGACTTCCATTCATTCTAGTGACAACTTCATGCCTCATTGACAACAAATGCAACACAATGCACTTCAATCTCCCCCTTTGTATTTGTTGTCAATACACTCCTTCAGCACATATGAATGGGTCAATATGTGTGCCAATATTTTCTCCCCCTTATTGGCAATCAAATGCAAAGGTGTGGTGTGGTTCACTTTTAAAAAAAATATCTTCCTCCCATTGAAAAGTATCTTATTGAAAAACACTGAGAGAGGGATGATGTCACATGTTCTTCTTTAGCAAAGAACCTTTAGTAGATCAACTCTAAGTCTACTTGGGCTAACCCGGTGTAGAAAACAAGAGTGATGTAACCAAGGTACTCAATGCTGTCCATAACTCTCTACACATGTGAGATCACGCTTAGGGGCTTGAAATTTTTCAGATATAACAATGAATTTGCTAAATCCTGCACAACTTCACAAAACTCATTAGAAAGTTCAGGTGCAAAGATAAAGCTCCCCCTTTCATCCATTTGTCATCAATTCATACTCCCCCTTAATTGACAAGATAAACTCAATTAAGAAACAAGGGATGAAAGTATGATTGGAATACCTTCACTTTTCTCAAGATGGTATTAATCTAAGAATACCATCTTCTTCAGATTGGCTCCCCCTCAAGGGGTGCACTCCATTCTTTCCAAACCATCCTCTAGCTGAGAATGATCATCATCTTCAATTCCCTGCAATGTTAGCACATGCAAATACCAATAGTATAAGGGAATAAGATGGAACCTCCTTGGTTCATCAATGTGAACAACAAGGTTGAGAAGATTCTCTCAACCAAGATGTCTCATTTTCACCAGTCTTCACACTTGCACATTTGATCTTCAATGATGATTGTGCCGGTGTGGTTCTCAAAACATCTTCATGTGAAACCTTCTTCCTCCCTTTTGCCTTAGCAATTGCCAGAACTTCATCTTCAGCTCTTTGTAGATCTTTGGCAAGTTGCAACTGATTTGGCCATATGACTAGTAAGTCACTTGGAAGTGTGGCCTCAGTTCTGGATATTCCACATGGTTCTTTTGATACTGTCAAGCTACCTCTCTTAGGCAACTTGTTTTCAACCAATCCCTTCTGCTTCTTCTGGATTGATTGTCTGTTTAAGTCCAGTTGGCTTCTATTGAATTTCATGGCTTCTTTACAAAGATCCATGGTATGACCATTCCTTCCACAGTAGAAGCACTTCTTCTTGGTGGTCCTTCTGGATGACTCACCCTTCTTGGTTTTAGAATCCAAGGACTTCTCTTCCTTTTTCAAACTCTTCTTGGGAGCATCTTCCACTTTCTTTTGCTTGCTTCCCAAGGATTCCTTTTTAGCCAGGTTCAGTGATCTTCTCTTCATTCCAGCTTCGGATACATTCGGAGATTGACATGTATCTTTTTGACCACTTTTGCAAACATCCCAGATGTTGTCAAGTAATCCAAATCTGTTAGCAGTAAACAGATGTCTCTAGACCTGTGGATGCTGCTTCTTTTCTTCTGGCTTGCTCCCCCTAGGCATGGGCTTCCTCTGTGCTTTGGCATTTAGTGGATTGTACCAACAATCCTTTGCACAATGCCCATACTTGTTACAACACCAGCATTGTCCCACGAATCTTGACCTCTTCAGTCCTTCTGATTGTAGGGTACTTTTCTTGACCTGTTGTGCTGCTTCAGGAGAGCTCTGCTTCTTCATTTTCTTCATCCATACTTGTTTGGAATTATTTTTCCATCCTGCACTTTTTGTGGAAACACTATTAGAAGCATTAGTACAAGATGGGATGGATGGTACCTTCCTTTTAGAAGTTGTTGCACTTTCACTAGAGGATGTCTTTCTTTTAGAATCATCCTTCTCAAAGCATACTTGTGTAGCAACATTTCTTCTATCAGCTGACTGGGAGGATTCAGCTTTAGGTGATTGCAGATTTTTCAATATCACCTCCAGTTCTAAACACTTCATGTTGAGGGAGTTCTTCTCATCCTCAACTGTTCTTAGCCTTCCTTCCCATTTCTCTTCCAGCTGTTTCATCTGGTCTTCATGCACTTGCTTCATTTCAAGCAATGAGTTGTCAAGCTCCTTCACCCTTTTGACTTTGTCTTCTAGTTGAGCATCTCTGACAACCATTGACACTTTGTGCCTCTTTTCCAGTGCATGGAAAACATCTTTGACTAATATCATAAAGAATTCTTTCTCAGAAAGGATTATTTGCAATTCTTCACAAGTGTCTTCATATCTTTCATTGCAAAGAGATATTGTTTCATCTTTGGCATTTACCAGCTTTCTGAGAGTGTTGGTTATGCCAACCCTTTTAGCCAGCTGATCTTCCATAGCATTGGCTTCTTCTTCTAACTGTGATTTTTCTTCATGAAGATCATGGATGCCTGTAGCTATACACTTTACCACTTCCATGGGAACTATCTTCTGAAGATATTTGAGTGCACTCTGAAGATCATTCATTGTTTCAACTTCATCACAGCTAGGACAGGCTTTCTTCATCTTCTTGGCCTGTTTCTTCTTTCTATTTTTCTGAGTCTTGGCAGATATCTCCATTTGAGGCTGGTCACTCATTTCCTCAAATCTGCACTTCATAAAGACTCCCTTGGATCTTTTAGAGGTAACCTCCCTCTGATACCAATTGAAGTGCCCAGATCAGTGTGAATCACTGAGAGGGGGAGGGGGTGAATCAGTGATCCCTTTAAAACTTTTTACTAATTGATTCTTAATCAATTAAACCTCTATGGCTGGTTAAAGCCTCGATCCACTCATCTTGTATCTCTCAACCTTTCCCGGATAATGCAGTAATGAAAAGGCACAGGACACAAGGATTTACAAGGTTCGGCACCAAAGGCCTACATCCTTGCCATGCTCTCCAAGCATGGATTCTCCATTATAACCTGTTAAAATTACAATAGTCGATACAGAGTCCCACTGTATCTCTCCTGAGTCCTACAGGAGGGTCTTTATACTGCGTCCCACAGTGTTACCAGAGTCCCATTGGCCTGCTCCAGAATCCCACTGAAGACTTCTTCTCCCTGAGTCCCACAGGGTCTTCTCTTGGCTCCTCGAGTCACACGAGTAGCACTTCTTCACTTTAAGTTCTTCAAGTAACTTCAGCAGCCTGGGATAAAGGCTGCTGGCCTTGCTCTTCTTCTGATCACTTGTGGTGATCAGGGTCTTCTCGTCTAGCTCGGGCTTTATCACCTTCTTCTAAGGATGACCCGGCTTCTCTCCAATTACTGAATGCTCAGACAAATAATATCTTTATCTTCGGTCTGGTCCAGTCTCAGTTCACTTCAACTTCATGCATTGAATGCATGGCATCACAAAATCTTCAAGATCTTCAAGTCTTGGACTCCTCAGATGCACACCACTGATTTAGCACTGTTCACGTGTGCACGTGCATGCATGCATGCATGCACTTTCCCTTTCCTCTTCTTGGTGCAGTAGACCCACAAAGGGTGTAATCACTTTTGAGCACACACCTACTTCTCAGACTTCACACACTTTATGCAATTAGCTTACACACTAGAATGTGTGTTATACTTTAGTGTGGATGTCCTCCCTTTTCTTCTTCTAAGTGTATACACACTTCTTAGTGCACACACCTAGGTTCGGCCACTTCTTTAATTTGCACACACAAATTCTTCACTTAGCATACACTTGTAGTGACCTTCCTCTTCTTGTTGCACACACACAAACTATTCTTTGTTCTTCAAAGTGTGCACCCCACAAGGGATACGGCCTACTTCACTTGCACACACAAATTGTGTTCATCAATTTTTCACACACACAAAGTGTGCCCTCGGCCTTCTTGTCCACTTTGCACCCACAAATCCGTAGGGTCTATTTGCACTTTGCACACACAACTTGGATTTAGTTGTGGTCTTCCTCTCGGCCTTTTTCACTTCACACACAATATGTGGTATTCCACTTCACCCACTTGCACACACACTGCCCAAATTCAATCATCCCATGGGGTGTTCTCCTCACTTGGAACACAAGCACAAAGGCTCGGGTCTTCCACCTAAATGCCAAAGGAGGCGCGCAAGGGTCTCACCCGCGGGCTTCAACCAAGGGCGCGCAAGGGGTGCGGCCTCTTCTTCTTCAACAGCTGCACAAGCCTCGGGTGCAAGGGGCAGCCGCGCAAGGCTCAAGTGTGCAAGGGTGCAATACTGCCGCGGGCTCCTTCCTCCTGCCGCGCAAGGGTGCGGGCAGAGAGGGAACAAGAGTCTCGAGCGCGCAAATATGCGGCTCGGCTCCTTCCTGTCGCGCAAGAGAGGCGCGCAGGGAACACTTCGGGCCTCGGGTGGCACCGGGACAATCAGCCGCGCAAATAACTTGCGCGGGGCTTCTACTTCGCGAGGCAGAGGCTTCGCGGGACACTCTTCAAACTTTCAGCGTATCAGCAACTTCTTCTCGAGGGCTAGGCCTCATTTATATAGGCAGAGGAGAGGCGGTTCTATCCGCGTGAAATAACTTCAAACACCCGAGATCTTCGGATCTTCAAGATTTCCAAAATCTTGTTTCTCCTCTGTTTCACGCGGCTTCCCTTATTTTTCGGCCTTCTTCACGTGCATGCGACTTAGAACGCATGCACGGCCTTCCTTCGATCCAAACCATGCAGAGCATCAACACCGAATGGCCTCGCACCTTCGGTTTGCTTCGGCCTTCATCGAAATCTCCCAAACATTGCATGCATGTGTATTTTTAAGCATGGATCGGTTTGGTGTGGAGAGACGATCTCAATGGAGCCTTCGGCTTCGAGAGAGATGGTCGGAATCTCAAAATAGGTCGTCGGATGGCCTCTGGTTCGTCGGCGGCTCGCGGGTGGCTTCGGCTCGAGCTCGAGGTGGAAGACGAGCCACGGCCGTCGGATCAGGCGATGGAGATACATCGGGCGGCCTGGATCTGATCGCCTCGCCGCGGATCAGTTGTGCGGCCGAGATCTGGCGCGCGATTGATCGTGCGGCCAGGATTACTCCCGTGGAAAAAATCCGCATCCCACATCGAATCCTCGCGCGGTTTTTCCGCATCTTATTACCCAAGCGCCGCCTCAACCCAGCAATTGAACTCTCTCCCTCCACGGTGCCGCCCCGCACCGTGTTCTCCCTGCGGGCGCGCTCTGCGCCCACTCATGCCTCCTACGGGCGCGCCACTGGCGCCCACTATGCACCCTTCGGGCGCGCGGGTTTCACCACCGCGTGCCCTCCGGGGGCTTATACACGGCCCCCTCTGCCTCTCGGGGGCTGGCCCCATGGGATCCCCTTGGGCGTGGTGACCTGGTCCCACATGTGCCTTGGGTTGAACCCTTAAGGCTGGCCTCCTTGGTGGCCTAATTTTTTGGCAAAGTAAATATAGGGTACTTTGTATAAAAACAAAGTAACCACATACATAATTTGAAATGCCAAGAGCCACTCCAAGCCTTCTCCTCTAAGCCATTTCTTCTCTCTTCTTCTTAGGAATTCATCAATCCTCCTCTCATATGATCTTCACTTAGGATATCGAATTCCCGAAGGTTCTTCATCAACCGAGCTCTTGTTCAATTATTTCTCCTTCATTAGAATTCCTCCATTCTTCTTCAACATTTAGTCATCACTTTGTAATGGAATTCACGAAGGGTCTTCATCTTCAACTGAGCTCCTAAATCACTTAAATTCTTCAATGTGCTTCATTGACCTAATCAGAGATCAATTGGATCAACTTCAAACTCACATGTACTAAGAGTTAGTACATGGACTTCATTAAACCACTTCATCCACTTAGAAGTAGTGAATGGATCATCTTGCTTCTTCAACTCCTCATGCATTGTCACTACAATGTATGGTCTTCAAACAATGTTGTGACATTGTATCATCAGGATACAAGTTCTATGAACTTAATGATCAGCTCAACAATCGTCAGATGTACATGGAGAATGTTGCAACCACAATTTCCAATACCACTTAGTGAATCTCCTAAGTGACATGCATCTTAGTACCATGGCCATTCTCCTTTACCACCAACACCATCACAACCTTTGTCATTCACATCTTGACATTCCCTGACTTCCATTCATTCTAGTGACAACTTCATGCCTCATTGACAACAAATGCAACACAATGCACTTCACATACAATAGATTCAACAATTATAAATACATTGACTATCCTCCATATATTCAATCATTAGTAATATGTTTTCAATTATCAAACTCATGACTAGTTCAAATTCGTCATATGGTTGATTGAGCACTTTAAAAATTTAGCACTGGGATCAATATTATGTACATGTGGTTTATTCTTCTTTTATATGGTTGATCCAGTGAAATACATGATTGATCCCATAATTATCATATTTTTACCAATTGTTTTTACCAAAAACCTAAAAAATCACTAGATTAATAATAAGCATGATTTAGGATAATTAAAACATGGAATTTCTAGACTAATACAACACATATTTTACTAAGATTTGGGTCACTTTAGTATTTCTCTAATTATATTTCTATTTAGGTAGGGTTTCATACCAATAATATCACATATGACCCTTTTATAGTTGAGTATATATCACTTTATCTAACCTATCACTAGGATAAACTCAAATATATTCCTCTTGTATCTTTATCCTATTTGGTTCTCTCAAATAAGTGTATCCAAAATAAAACCCCAAGAATAGGCACATAATCCTATTAGGGTTACCCATAACATTTTCCCTTACACAAGATATTTCATGGTTACTTATATTTCTCATTACCTACGAGGTTGGATAATCGAGGTCTTGATAAGTGTCACTTTGGAAGGAATATTGATCTTATTATATTTTAGGTGATTTAATTATCAGCATCTTATCTTATGTTATTCCCTTTTAAATGTATGCATTATTCTAAAGAGTTTTTTTTTTATAATCCTCTTCTTTCCCACTAAATCAATATTATCAAATAATATTTACGTGTAACCCTTTACACAACTCATAGCTTGAGTTTCTAACCTAAATTAAAGTACAACTATAATCATATATTTTAAAATTCATCCAAGGTATAAGGTATAAGAAACCATTTCATGTTAAGTATAAATAATATTTAACTTCCTAATTCAAGTATATAACATAATTAATGCCAAATTCAAGGTAGATGAAAACTAAATTCATTGTCATACCTAGCATGTAACTCCTTATATGCATGTATGATTATCTCTATATGTAGTTTAACAAAATTAAACTAAATTATACACATAATAATTCATAATATAAAAATTATTATTATGAATAAATCACGGGGTAAATAAACAAATAAACTATTCATAATGTCAGATATTAAATATGCATTTGGGAAAAATTCTAAATAAAATCTTATCATAAACACATTATAATTTTATATAATATTTTGGAAATTTTATAATTTTTTATTTTAAACACATTATATTCATTTCCAAATATGAACTATTTCATGTTATTCATTATATGATATGTTAATTTTAAATATATGATATCTTATGAAATATAAACTTCTTATAATTCAAATATTTTTTGTAAACAATTATATATAATATTAATATCAAATATTAAATATTATTCAAACCATAATCAAATAAATTATAAAATCCCATTATGACATGGTTTAAATAATTTCCTAAATTAGCCCCTTAATTTCAACAATTAAAATTATGTAATTATGAAAAAACATAATTTAAATATAACAAACTTTATATTTTAATCATTTTTTATAATTTATAAATGTTTTACAAACAACCCTTATAATTTCGAAATAAACACATAATTTATAAATTATAGAGGATTCCATATAATTTGAAAAACTATTTTTCAACATTGATAACAAATATTCTAGGATATTTAATAATTGTTTTAAAAACATTTATAAATTAATTACCAATATTTTACAAATAATTAGTTTTTAAATGACTTCAAATATAAATAAGTGCCCATTGTACCTTTTCCTTAATTTTTAAACATTTTATAAATTATTTAAATCAATTCAAAATTTAAATATTTACAAAAATAATTTTTCTTAAGTATTTCATATTTAATGAGATGCCCTGTGTATGTAAGATTAACCATCATAGGGTGATCTATGTATAAATAACTGAACACAATGAGTTATCATGTAAGAATAATCTCGTGTAGTGAAAATTTGTGTGGGCTTAACTTATCACTTGTGTAAGGTGAGTCTTGATTCTCTTGTAGGATTAAATTTACATGACTATAACTCTTGTGACATTAAATGGGTGTTGTATATGAATAAAAAAGTGCACAACAAACTACATAGGTAAAGATACTGATAATATTGTAATTTAGTAAGAATAAGTCAATATGGGTGGCAGTCTACATAAGAATAACTAGTGTTGGACCACATGCAAATAACTCGCATGGAACATTCTTGCATAAGGATAAAATCATATCATCTAATGTAGTATCTATCATTTGTAAGATTAATAAATTTTAGTGATTTCCGACATCAGGTAAGGATGGATCCCATCTTAGAATAACACAAACATTGTGTGACATTAACTCTTGTAGGATTAAATTCATCTCGAAAAGTTTCTACTTAATATTATTTAAAATTAATATCATATAGGGTGTCTAAATAAGATTAATATTTATTATCCTATCATATGTATTGGCATCATCTCAGTTCCTAGATATTTTTTATTATGATATATAGTATATCCTAATGATAACACAGTGCTATGTTTTTGTAGCAAGGGTTGACAATTCATTTTAATGCAGGTTTTTTAGAATAAAAATACACAGACTTATTAAAATTCCAAAATTAGGTTTCTTAGGATAGTTTAATGTTTAAAATAAACTAAAAATGTAATAAGAAACTATAAAATAATATTGACCTTGTGAGAATACCTAACAATACATATACTATAAAATATAGAAACCCACAATTGTAACTATCAACATTGGTCACAGTAGAAACATTATTTAACCCTACTTGATGAAGATCACTAAAGAGGTAGCCAAATGATTTCTCCCATCCATGGTGTTTCCATAGATGGAAACTAAATCACCAGATTGTTGGGTGGGATCCTTTCAAAAACCATGATATTCTAATTCTTTGTGAAGGTTCAGGGTGGAAGAAAAAGAGATATTAAGGATCAAGAGAATATTGAAGGGGGGTTAAAAATAAATCACCCAAAATATATAGACGGTGTTTACTCCCTTATATATCCATTGGGATAATTATATGCATTAAATTATATATTATAGCATATTAGTTAGTGTCACTATCAATCATAAATTCATCAAATGAATGAATCACCCATTATGATCACTTCATCATATGAAAATAATTCTTTAATGATATCAATTAGAATTTATTCAAACCTCAAACCATTTATCATCCTACTTCCATTAGAATTAATTGTACTTTTATCATTTAACAGTCCGTAGAATATCTACCAAAACACCCAGGGATAAATCAAAGATCCAACCCTACCAAATTTTATTGAAAAATAAAGGCAAGAAACAAAGCATCAAAAAGGATATTTAAAAAGCCTGGTAAAAACCGTGCCACAAGAATCAGCCTCAACGAACAGCCTACAACATTTAGGATCCAAAAAGGGCCATTCCGAGCTTGACTCTTCCATAGCCAACTTTGATAGAGCATCAGCCACTTGATTGGACTCCCTATAAACATGAGTCACATCAATGATAATAGCATCAAGAAGGTGAATAAATTCAACACAATAAGGTAGCATAGCCCATGGGACATTCCTGGATCTCCATTTGATTAATTCCACCCCCACCATAGAATTAGATTCTAGCCAAATAAAATGATATACCCCAAATTACTACAAATAAAATGTTTTTTATATGATGTTTATATTAAATTAATAAATATATTATACTATATGATATAACGAATATATATGTATATATATAAAGGATTTAGTCTATATCTTCTTCAGTAAGGTATGATTTTTTCTTTGTAGATGCATATACTTCCATGAGTATTGGGTCCTCATTTATGGTTTTCAGTGGCAATGAAAAAGTTGGACATGTTAAGAATATACTTCAATCCTTGTGGCTCAATGAGAACCCCATGGTTACCTTAAAAATATTACATGTATATGGGAAACATAATTAATGTTTGGTAATCCTTTTGGTACTCTATGTATACTAAGTTTCTCATGAGATACAAACCTTCATGGGTTTGACCTAAGATGATTGGGACTTTTGTGTGTCCTGGATAATTTTTGTGGTAGAGAATATCTAAATATTTCCCTGTATTCTTCCTAGTTAAATTCCAATATTAGAGTTTAATATTACATTTGTATTGAATTTATATTATATTTTTTATGCATCATATTTACTATGTTTATACTAACCCTTTCATGAGATGTATACCCACATGTGTTGTGTCTATGCAAACAAAACAAGTCTTAGATGTGGTCTTGGTTGACATGTAGCAGGTGCAGATTGTTTACATTTAATGATCCATAATACTATATTAATATTGGTGGATCATGATGGTGGTGGTGACAATTTTGGTTAAATATTTATTTATTATCTCTTTTTCTGAATAGAAGTTATCCCTCATTTTCAGTTCATTGAGTTTGGTAACCCTATTTGATGTATAGTTCCTATGTGGTTTTTTCTTACTAGTAAGTCTACTTACCATGTGGTGTATCATGTATAAATTATATACAATTAATATATATATATATATACACTGTGTTTCTAGATATTTTATGCATTGGAGTTATAAGCTAATCCCTCTTATCTTGTGTGACATGATTACACGGTGCTAGTTACTAGTCCCTGATCTATTGGATCTGGGCTTGGGGTATCACACTGGGATTAATTTCATCCTAGTAGGATCCCTAATGGGTTGGGATGTGTTAATGTGGTATCAGATAGGTTGAATCTTGGGGATGGAATTTGACGTTAGGGGTTGCATGAGGGACTATTTAGGAATTTAGGAAAACTATGTCAAGGTGATCTAAAGTTTAGTTATTAGACCAAGGAGACCAAAATCAATTTAGAAGAGGATTTATCATTTTTCTAGCGTTTTTATAACTTTTTAGTTGAACCATAACCCAATGAAATTGATTTTAAAGTAAAATAATGTCATTACATATATTATATAGTTTTTAGTTAAGGTGTTTCATGTATTTATTCTATTAGTTCATCCTGATACGATCTAATAATTATGGGTTTATCCTATCAAATGAAGGGTTCTACCAAATAATGGATAGTGCTTGTGTAGAGGTTGGGTCTTGAAAATATCATGCCTATAATTGGAAATCTCACTCTTAATTAGTGATTAATGAAATTTTGATTCCGAGAATCATTTTTGAGGTATTTTTACTCAATGATCTTGGGTAGTTCCCATATTTTTTTGCATAGTGAAAAAATTTCTTGAAGAAAATATAGTATTTCCCACTAGTTGTATGAGACTACCCATATTCTGAGTGTGTTAAATGCATTCTTGAAACTAAGGTCTAAAGGGTTTATGGGGTGATCTTGATCCTCAAATGAAATAGGTTTGGTTGGATTCTAATACATTCATTCCTTTATATTATAGATTCTTTTTGACCACAAATAAATTCTTTCATTTATCTCCCTATATGACACAATGATTTGTGAGTGGATGATGTTTTTATTGAACTCATGATAAGACTGCTCTACCATGGTTGGAGTTTTAACCCTTTTCATGGATGTATTTTTAATTAAGGATATTAGATCCTCAACAGGGTAAAACAACCATTTCATAGTATGAATCAAGGCCTTCAGACATCATGAGGTGTTCCATGGAAATGTTTCTCAATGTATTGTTTGAGCTCAGCGGTCTGGGATAAGACTCCATAGAAATATTTTTTAAATTTGTGTCACCCATAGGATCACTGATATATGTATTTTTAATTTTTATTTGTTTTTTATTTTTTATTGGGTTAGCTAGGTGTAGGGGGTTAGAATTTCAGTATTTATAGAAAAAATACCCAGAAATATGTTGAGTTCATGGTTTTCAAACTATGCCACTAACCATGAAAGGGTGTTGGTTTCGGGGATAGTTCTTTTTCATGGTTTGAGAACGTTTTTTAAAACCATGAAAATCATAATATTAACCATAAATATTTTATTTTTGGGAGACATTTGAACTCACATGGTTGGTGAAATGTTTTTCTAAATGTGTGTCAAAACCTAGTGAGTTATCTATCTCATTGAAAATTTATATTTTTACCAAATTTTCCATAAGGATTTATACCCTTTTGGCCTCATTTTTTATCCCACTCATGCACAACCACTTTAGTCAAAATTGGATCTTTTCCCCTCTCCTTGTTGGTATATTCAGTTTGATTATTGGGTGTTTTGTCTTGAGGTAAGCTTATTTATTCAATATTTCTTCATCATCTCTCACTACTACAAAAACGGGAAAGGGAAGCACCACCTTATATCAGCGCTAAGAAAAAACTGTTGATAAAGAATCCATTTAACTGAGCAAAAATTTTAGTGTTGATACATGTAATATTTTTCAGCGCTTTTCTAGCACTGATAGAGGGTAAACCTTTATCAGCGCTAAAAAAGCACTGATAAAGAGACCCTTTATCAGCTCTAAAATGTTAGTGCTGATATATGAAGGATTTATCAACACTTTTTTAACATTGATGAAGGATCTCTCTATCAGTGCTAAAAAAGTGCTAATAAAGGCTACCTTTATCAGTGCTAAAATTTTAGCGTTGATAAAACAGTAGTCCCATATTTTATAAAATCGGTCGCACAGTGACCTCGTTTTATCGCACCCTAAAGTTCTCACAGTACTGTAACCCTACGACTCCCCTCCACCTCCCCCCAATCTTCACGTTTTTGAACCTCTACCACCCCCGATCTTCACGTTGTCGGACCTTCGCCGCTAGCCCATCTTTTAATCCTCCCCCTCGAACCCCTTAGGCGGATCCTCCTCCTCGCAAACCCTACTTCTCCTCCTCTTCGCTCGACCCTACTCCCTGCGAACCCTAATACTACATTTCTCAACGGTTGGCATCTCCTCCCATGCACCTCCACCTTTTGATGTCGTGCCTTCCTCTCCCGACATAGCACAGAAGGTTCCCTACATCTCCTCCTATAAGGTAAATTTCTTTTCTATTGTTCTTGATTCTCTTCATGAACATTCTTCTTAGGAAAGATGTGACAATAATGGTGATTCGGTTTTTGTGTTTTTCTGTTATGCTTTTAATGGTTAATGGTCATACATAGGACTTTTAGTGTGAATTTCTTATATGTTTTCCCTTTCATGATACTATGTATGGGGTATTTATCACTATTATTATAAGGGTGATGGTTGATTGATGTGGTTGGGAGCATGTGGTGTGGTAATTAATATAGTAGTGATGGATGGATTATTGTGTGGTTATGATAGCAATTATACGGCTATTTAGGCAGAAAATAAGTGGTTTTATGGATTTTAGAATGTGTTTAGTTGTATATTATGTCATGAAAATTCAGTTTTTATTGGGTGGTGTTATAGTTTCTTTTGGCATGGAATATGGTTGGAATAAATGAAAATAGTAATGGGTGATGGGTTGGAAATGATAAATGATGGTTTGTTAAATGATTAATGATAATGATTGGAATAATTATGCTTAATAAATGATTAAAGATAGAATAAATGTTATTAATGATTAATTAATGGATTATAGTGGGTAGTGATTTAATGATTGGTTTTATATTAAAATGGTAATCAATTGAAATGAATATGGTAATAAAAATCCAAGAAATTATAATGTTAACTGAATTGAGAAGTTGTTAATATTGATATGTATGCTTATGTTATTGGTTGGGGATTATTTGTGGCATTATAATGGAAGTGGTTATAAGAGGGTGGTAGTAACATGGAAATGGTTGAAGAGGGTGTTTGCAGTGTTAGTTTGGTGTAAACCCTTAGGAAAGATTTATGTGTGACTATATACTTATTATATTTTCTTATTATTTCTTACACACCACCACTTGAGTCGAGTAACCTGATTGAAATCCATATGGGTACTTTAGTTCTTAGTGTTTTTCTCAATATCTAGGTTATAGAGGGAACACATATAGAACCACTCCCTCTTCCCTTACCCCCCTTCAAACTTAGTATGAGTTGTATTGGCTCATAGTGGGTGTATATGTATGACCTATAATGATATTATGTTTCCATGTATATATATTCTTTTTGACGTGATTATGTGTATTTGGTGTGGATACATAGTGGGGGTTGTGCATTGTAGGAGGGGAGTATGATGTTTATGTCCTTCATGTTCACAATATCATTCTGTGATGAGGATGTGATGTGTGGTTGTGATGTGGATATGGTTTTTTATGTGTTTTTGACAAGTGTATGTGTGGATATATGGTTATGAGATTATATAGAAGGGGTTGAAGCATAAGAAATATTCCATTAGAGTGTGAGAATGACCAAATTAGTGGGGAAGTGGATATGGGGTAATTTGTTAATATATATTCTTTTGATATTACACTTAAGATGGAGTTTGGAATTAGACACTCATGAGGATTGAATGGGATGATAGGTCAATAATATTTTTTAATATTTTCTTATGGAATAACATGGGAGACCATCTATGACACAAGTGATTATCCCCCCTATGATTTAAAGTAAGTAACTTGAGCTGACCAAAAAATATTAGGCATGATGATATTAAATGTAGGGCAGAGACCTAGGAGTGTTAGGTGTTTTATTATTGATTTTTCTTATGTTTGGACTGGGGTGATTTGTGGAAACTATAATGAATCTAGAGTAATTATATTTAATGAATTCCATAGTGTAGAGATTATGAGAATACATTCATT
Organism: Viscum album; assembly: GCA_963277665.1. Lineage (NCBI taxonomy): Eukaryota > Viridiplantae > Streptophyta > Magnoliopsida > Santalales > Viscaceae > Viscum > Viscum album. Next base: position 1,326,411,696 of record OY728157.1, on the reverse strand, counting down.
ACTTATAGAGCTGGATACTGGTTTTCATCCATATATATTTTAGGTTGGTGAGGTATAAAAGGATGGACTAGTTGACCATACAAAGGTTGACCCGACAGAGGAGGATGAGGCATAGAGGATGATGCCGTGTGAGTTTTACCATCTATGAAAAATGTTATTATCCCCACGAACCCCTTTGTGTTTGGAAACTGTATTGATTTTGATGGGGGGTCTATCCTGGTTCTATTGATTTCCAAATCATTATTGGAAATGGTTAGGCTCTATTAATCTCTATTTTTTTAATTGGTTATCTTATACTATATTTAGAAGTCTTATTTTGTGTACTTGAACCATAAATACTAATATTTGAGATTCAAATAGGTTGGAGATGAATAAAGATTGGATGGATGATAATCGTTTGACAATTGAGTATGAGAACGAAGTGAAAGAGTTCATCATGTTTGAAAAGGATCAGGTAAAGGATCCTTCTCAAATCTTTTGTCCGTGTTTACGTTGTTGTTATTCTTTACTACTTACTCCAGAGGAGTTGGAAGAACATTTGATATGTCACGGAATAGATCAGAGTTATAAATGTTGGAATAAACATGGAGAAAAGGAGAATGTAGCTACTAGCTGGGATAAAACTACGTTTTACAGATCATCAGATATGAATACAAATATGGATAATAAAGAAGACCGTATGGAGGATTTTATTACATATGTCAATGATGATTAATATCGTATTGAGGAAATGACAAAGACAATTGAAGATGAACTCCGTGATTGCCCAAAATTGTTTGAGAAGTTAAAAAGTTGTGCAAAGACGCCATTGTATGCTGGTTGCACTAAATATACAACAGTTTTAATGGTACTAAAGTTGTATAAATTGAAAGTAGGAAATAGATGGAGTGATGTTAGTTGTATGTAACTACATTCTCTCTTTAATGACATGCTCTCGGAAGATAATGAGCTCCCAAGACGGACATATGAAGTTAAACGAATGCTATGCTTGATGGGTATGATTTCTGAAAGAATACATGCCTTCCCAAAAGACTGTATATTGTTTTGAAAGAAGAACAAATCACTTACAGAATTCCCAATGTATGGTGATTCTTGATACACGAAAGATGAATCCAATCCTACGAAAGTTGTATGATACTTTCCAATCATTCCACGGTTTAGGTATCTATATGGAAGTGAAGAAACTGCTAGACAATTGTCATGGCATGCAGATAAAATAAATAAATATGGGAAATTATGTCATCTGACTGACTCTCCTCAATGGATGAAAATTGATCATGAGTATCCTGAATTTGGAAAAGAGCCGAGAAACCTTCGTCTTGCATTATCTACAGATGGAGTGAATCCTTTTGGTTTTCAAACCAGCACTCATAGTACATGGACTGTTATGTTGGTAAATTATAACATGCCACCCTGGTTCTAAATGAAGTGGAAATTCATCATGTTATCTTTGCTTATATTAGGACCAAAACAACTAGGTAATGATATTGATGTTTATCTGGCTCATTTGATTGAGGATTTGACGTTATTGTGGGATTCATGTGTTATGTTGTATGATGCTTGTAAAAGTGAATACTTCATGTTGAGAGAGATGTTGTATGGGAAAATAAATGATTTCCCTGCTTATGGAAATTTCTCAAGCTATAGCATTAAAGGAACTCAAGGGTTTCCCATGTGTGAAGAAAATACAGAATCAATTAGGTTGAAACATTCATCGAAATCTGTGTTTCTAGGATAGTGTAGATTTCTACCTCATCAGCATAAGTACCGATCTTGGATGACATCATTTAATGGAAGTTCAGAACAATTCTTAGCACCATCTCTACTAACAGGTGATCAACTGTTTGAGAAAGTAAAATATGTGAACAATGTATTTGGTAAACCATTTTCAAAAATCCTTATGAAAATCGATTGGAAAAAGAGATCCATTCTTATGAATTACCATACTGAAATTTTTGTACGTCAGACATTTTCTTGATATGATGCATGTGGAAAAAAAATATACGTGACATTGTTATCATAACATTGCTAAATTCCATTGGAAAAACGATGGATGGAATTAAGGCAAGGTTGGACATGGTTGACATGGGAATATGAGAAGAGTTGGCTCCCATGAGGGTGAAAATCGAATGTTTCTTCCTCTAGCTACTTATACTCTTTCTAGGGAGGAGAGATATTAGTTTTACAACTTCATTAATGATGTAAAGGTTCTATAGGGGTATTCATCAAATATCAAGAAAATTGTGTCAATGAATGATTTGAAGTTAAAAGGTTTGAAATCACATGACTGCCATGTTTTGATGCGAGATTTAATTTTTATAGATTTAGGTTCCATTTTTTCCAATAATGTTCTTCATAAGTTAACCAAACATTTTTAAGTTTTCAATGCTATATGTAGAAATGTTTTATACCTAGTAAAATTTCTAGCTATGGAAAAAGAAATTTTTATCATATTATGTGAATTAGAAATGTTCTTCCCACCAACATTCTTTGATATGATGGTTCATTTGATGATTCACTTGATGAGAGAGATTCTACTTTGTGGTCCTATGAACTATAGATGGATGTACCATGTTGAATGGTATAGGAAGATTTTTAAAGGGTTTGTAAAAAATATAAGTCAGTTAGAGGGTTATATAGTGGAGCGATATATTGTTAAGGAAGCCATTGAATTTTGTACCGAATACATATCGGATGTGGAAAGCATTGGTCTCCTGAAATCTCATCACACTGGACGAATTGAGGGTGAGCGAATTTCTGGAAGAGATGTTGTGACAATCAGTATTATAGCTTGGGAGTAGGTCATCCTTTGTGTTTTTCATAACAGTTGGGAGTTTTCTCCGTGTATTGAAACTCACAAAACAATTCATAGGCAGTTGAATCCATCAAGGGATGAAAAATGGTTATCAAATACACATAATCACCGATTTATAGGATGGTTTCAGGACCATATTTTTAAGGAGTTGGATAAAAATCTGAATTCAATTTCAGAAAGACTTCTATGGCTTGATACTGGACCAAGTGTGTATGTATTATCTTATAATGGTTTTGTAATTAATGGTTATACATTCTATACAGATAAACATGATGAAGATAGTACCATGAAAAATAGTGGTGTTACACCTGTGGCTGAAGCGATGCATGTTTCTGGTAGTAAGGACAGCAATCCAATTTATTCTAATATGTAATACTTTGGCATTATCAAACAAATATGGGAGTTGGATTATACGACATTCCAATTGCCGATTTTCAATGCAAATGGGTTGATAACAAAAGTGGTGTTAAAATAGATGAATGGGTATTTGTAAAAGTTATTTTTAGTAAAGAAGGGTACAAAGACGAACAATTTATAATGACATCACAAGCGGTACAAGTTTTTTATGTTCCAGATCCCGCAAACCGAAAGTGGTTGATTGTTCTGTTATCATCCGAAACTACTGAAGGGTTCGATGAAAATTCAGTTGAGGATGATCCTTTCAGTGGTACGTTGCAATAATTTCGCAGCGATCCCAATGTAGATGATGTTTTGTATGTTATAGGAGTCCACAATGAAGGTATTTGGATTATTGATAGATGTGTCAAATCTGTTCAGCCTCTGAAAAAAATAAAGAGAGTTCATTAAACATGTTATATTTTGTTTTTAATATAGATCTTTTTACCTCATATTATTATCTTATAATTATTGAATTTATGTAATATAAATTAACTTTTCAACCACTTTGATAGATAATGACTTCTGCATATTCTGGTGCTCCTAACCTTGAGGCTGAACAGGCATCTCAAGCAGCAGCTGCTGCGGCTGCTGCTTCTCATGTTGCGGCTGCTCACAGTGCAGAGTGACAACAAGTTTCTAAACCTGTTGTTGCTCCTAGAGTTGAGGTCCAACAACCATCATCACATGTCATGGCTACCATTTCAGATGAACATACAGATGATGTTGATATCGATGAAATGGTCGGGGATTAAGGACCGACGTCGCAAAAAATACAGGTGCGTCGTAGTTTGACAGTGTTAGCCAATGTTCTTAAAGAGAAAAGAAAAGGCATCAAATTTTATGTCGGATGGAATGACCGAGGAAAACATGTGAATCCCAACAAGGCTATGTTTAGTAGTTACATTGGAGTTGTCACTCGGCAACGCGTGCAGATTGACATAGATTCATGGAACCATGTTGTGTCCGGGCTAAAGGTTGTGATATGGGAAGAAACTACAGTAACATTATGATATTATTTTCTTTAATTTACTAAAAAATAAAATAACGAAACATTGTCGTACTCTTATCAAATTCTTGTAGAGTACCTTTATAGTAGATGATTCGCACAAGGATTATGTACTAAGGCTTGCAGAAAGTATTCATCGATGTTTTTGCACTATTTCAACAAGATGTCACCGAAAATATTCCAAAGGTAAAATAAACCCTCACCCACCCATTGTCTATGCTCACCTGATATCCCAAGAATCATGGGATGCATTTATTGGCCGTCGTGGGGATTATAAGTTTCAGGTACATTTTGAGCGATAATATGTTGTTTGAGGATACATGTGTTCATCACTTTGATTGTCAATATTTCATTTATGAAGCAACAAATTTGTACTGAAAATAAGGAATTTGCATCAAAACTAACATACCCCTATCGTAAAGTAAGGATGGGGTACGCTTCACTAGAAATGAAAATGGTACGTATTTTAAATTTACAGTAATATTTCTAGGTTCCAATAAAAACATCATAATTATCTTTTTATATTCATATGTAGATTTATGAGTCTAAAACAAAAGACACTTCCATCCCACATCATGTTCTATGGAAGGAGGCACGTGTGAATAAGGAAGGGAAGCTAGTAGATGAAAACATACAAAAAGTGTGGGAACTATGTGTAAGTATGACATGATGATAAAAAGATTTTTTTATTGCTATTACATAAAAATATTTAGTTATTTTCATATATCCGACAGTCATAGGAATCAGCTACTCCTGTAGCGGATGAAGACCTATTACCGACGGCTTTAAAGCCGCCAGAACAATAGGGTCATGTTAGAGGTGCAGGGTTGTGGGTGACTCCCCGAGTATATTTTGAGAAGAAAAAAAAATGGATGATAGAGATGAAAAATTGAGACAAATGATCGAAAGACTAGAAACTCTTGAAGAACGAATGAAATGGCAGGGAGAGTTTCTAGCAACTTTCTTGGGTGGGAAGCAAGGAGAAGACACAACTCAGGAACAAACTGTGTGTGAAGATCCCGCCCCACCCCCACCAGCTTTGAGGTGAGCCATTCCCCTCAAAGAGCTATCTTAGCCGTGGTAATCAATATTCTAATAAATGTTCCCATGAAATGTGAATTAGAGAGGCGTTGATACTTTTCATGTACTGATCTTCTACAGGGTGATAATGATTGTGATTTATATCTGTCAACACCCACCTATCACCTTGTAGCGAGGGATACAATATTCAACATCCTAGATGACACACTGCATAATAGACCACTTCCGAAAGATCATCTGAAAGTGCCTATTACTCTATCTCATGATCCAAATGTAGAGCTACCTATTCTCCTTGATGAAGATGATATTCATACAGTCGAAAAGGCTATTGGAACATTCATTGCATGGCCGTCACAACTTTTAAGAGTACATGCGGACAAAGATGTATTTATTTCCTTTTTTTTCAAGCTAAAACATTAACAATTAATGAAAAATGGGCCTGAACCAATGAATGTTATTATAGACAGAGAAAGGGATGGGGGTGACAAACGTCAGCTCAAAACCATCTAAAGGATCGACCAACTGATCCCAATGAGCTACTAAAAGAACAATAACACCACATGTTCTCTGTCCAAATTTACTAGAATTGAAGACTCATGTGGATACAAATCTAAGAGGTGGTAGTAGTCATATAGTGGTTTTTGAAAAGAATATATACAGAGAGGAATTCAAGATTTCATTGCTGCTGAAAATGTTAATGAGATCCTTGAAAATGGTTGGCTAGGCGTCACAGTTGTAAATATATATATGAGGTATGTTTTCAGGAATTGATTTTCTTAAAGCTGATCTAATGTGAAAATTATGACTAAATGCATTTTATATTGTTGAAAGACGTATATATGAAAAACAGTTGAAGGAATTTTCCCCTGAGAAAAAATTCGGACTCGTTAGTTCTCATACCACGTCAATATATCTAACAAAATTAGATCCATAAAAAAATAATGAAATAGTGAACGACTTGCTGAAAAAATTTGAAAGCATGATTACTGATGACAGACTCTTCCTAATACCAACCATGTAGGGGTAAAACTCTGTGATTAAATAATATCAATTATATTTTCACTTCCTTTATTACTTATTCCTTTTTGTGTTTTTAGGCAACAGTGGATGCTAATTGCGGTGAACTTGGATACTCTAAAAATTTATTTTCTGGATTCAAAGCACGAATATCCAGTAAACCGACCACACATGATGGAGTTTTTGAATCGGTAAGACACTAAATCCTACGTTTTAGGTTTGAACATCAAGTTATATAATTTATATTATATTTTACTAAGGATTATGTTATGATAGGGTAGTGTATCATTATCATCAAAAAAAAGGAATGAGGATAAGGGCTAATCATAAGGAGGCAAGAAAGTACTACGTCTGGACAAATATCATGGTATATATAATAAAATTTCACAATCACAACACATCTCAACACAAGTTACTTATTTTCCTAATGATCAATTTTTCTGCAGTGTCCAAAAAAACAAATGATAATTATTACGGTTATTATGTTTGTAAATTTATGAAATAGATCATTTTTCATCAACAAACTAGCATCCCTAAAGAGTTATTTTCAAAAACAACTACTATTTCATCTAATTTATTTATTAATTATTTATTTTTATATTTTGTAGTACTACTCTGACTGCTAAAAAGCCTCATACTCACAATACGATATAGATTTGTTCAGAAACGAGTGGGTCGCATACTTGATGGTAGATTGTACACAAATAGCATGAAGATCTGACTTGGAAATGTGTACATTTGGCGGTCATTTTTGAGAGGGGTTAAGGGCATCAAAAGATGAAACATTGTTGTATGTAAATGTTCGTAAAAAATTAAAATTGTTATTAAATAAAACATTCTTTCTCCAAGGATTCATTTTCCCATTTTAATAGATGATATGCACTAGAAACATGCAAGAATGATGAACCACTCAATGTGTTTCTATTTTGTTTAAAATGGACAGATTTTTAAGTGAAAACAACAACTGACGTACGCAAATCCGACCAAATTAATTCAGATTATGTTGAACCTTTAGGATAATGATCCATGGGTGCATTGGGAACATGTATGAGTCAACCCGACCTCAATCCAAAGCACAGTGTGGCTGGTATCACTCAATGTGTCTGTCTTTTGTTTAAAATGGACCCAATTTTAAGTGAAAACAACAGTTGACCTACAAAAATCCAACCAAACTCATTCTAATTATCAGGATTATTTAAGATAATGATACATGGGTACTTTGTGACATGTACGAGTCAACCCTGCCTCAATCTGAGGCATGGTGTGGCCAGTATCACTCAAAGGGACTTTTTTGTTTAAAATGGACATAATTTTAAGTGAAAACAACAGCTGACGTACACAAATCTGACCAAACACATTCGTATTGTCTTGATCCTTTACGAGAACAATCCATGGGTCCTTTTTGATGTGTATGAGTCAACCCTACCTCAATCTGAGGCATGGTGTGGCCGGTATCACTCAAAGTTTCTGTCTTTCGTTTAAAATGGACACAATTTTAAGTTAAAACAACAACTAACCTACAAAAATATGACCACATGCATTCATATTATCTTTATAATTCAAGAGAATGATCCATGGGTCCTTTGTGACATGTATGAGTCAACTCCACCTCAATCCGAGGCATGGTGTGGCCGATATCACTGAAAGTGTCACTCTTTTGTTTAAAATGGACACAATTTTAAGTGAAAACAACAACTGACCTTTCAAAATCCAACCAAACGCATTATGATTTTCTTGATCTTTTAAGATAATGATACATGGGTCTTTTGTGATGTGTATGATTCAACCCCTTCTCATTCTGAGGCATGGTGTGGCTGGTATCACTCAAAGGGTCTCTCTTTTGTTTAAAATGGATAGAATTTTAAGTGAAAACAACAACTGACGTACAAAAATCTGACCAAATGCATTAGGATTGTGTTGATACTTTAGTAGAACAATCCAGGAGTCCTTTGTGACATGTATGAGTCAACCTCACCTCAATCTGAGGCACAATGTGGACGGTATCACTCAAAGCGTCTCTCTTTTGTTTAAAATGGACACAATTTTAATTGAAAACAAAAAATGACCTACGAAGATCTGACCAAACACATTTTTATTGTCTTGATACTTTTATAGAACTATCAATGGGTCTTTTTTTGATGTGTATGAGTCAAACCCACCTAAATCTGAGGCACGGTGTGGCCGGTATATTTCAAAGTGTCATTCTTTTGTTTAAAATGGACATAATTTTAAGTGAAAACAACAAATTCCCTACGGAAATCCAACCAAACACTTTCTGATTGTGTTGATCCATTAGTAGAATAATCCATGGGTTGTTTTTGACATGTACGAGTCAACCCCGGCTCATTCCGAGGCATGTTTTGGCCGGTATCACTTAAGGTTTCTTTCTTTTATTTAAAATGAACAGAATTTTAAGTGAAAACAACAACTGACCTACGGAATTCCATCCAAAAACATTTTTTATTGTCTTGATACTTTAGGATAACGATCCATGGGTCTTTTGTGATGTGTATGAGTCAACCCCACCTCAATCTGAAGCACGGTGTGGCTGGTATCACTCAAAGTGACTCTTTTCTATTTAAAATGGACAAAATTTTAAGTGGAAACAACAACTGACGTACGAAAATCTTACCAAACACATTCGTATTTTGGTGATCATTTAGGAGAACAATACATGGGTCTTTGTTGACGTGTAAAAGTCAACCCCGTCTCAATCTTAGTCACGGTGTGGTCGGTATCACTCAAAGTATCTATCTTTTTTTTTAAAATGGACACAATTTTAAGTGAAACAAACAACTGACCTACAAAAATCTGACAAAATGTATTCATATTGTCTTGATACTTTACTAGAACAATCCAAGGTTCCATTGTGATGTTTATGAGTCAGCCCCGCTTCAATCCGAGGCACGATGTGACTGGTATCACTCAAAGGGTCTCTCTTTTGTTTTAAATGAAAAAATTTTAAGTGAAAGCTACAACTAACATACAAAAATCTGACCAAATTCTTTATTATTGTCTTGATACTTTAAAAGTAATATCCATGGGAAATTTGTGATGTGTAAAATTCAACCCCACATCAATCTGAGGCACGGTGTGGCCGGTATCACTAAATGTGTCTCTCTTTTGTTTAAAATGGATAGAATTTTAAGTGAAAACAACAACTGCCCTTTGGAAATATGACCAAACACATTCATATTGTGTTTATCCTTTATAATAATGATCCATGGGTCATTTTTGATGTTTATGAGTTAACCCTACCTCAATCTGAGGCACAATGTAGCTGGTATCACTCAAAGTGTCTGTTGTTTGTTTAAAATGGACAGAATTTTAAGTGAAAACAAAAACTTCCATACAGAAATCCAAAAAAAACGCATTTGGATTGTGTTGATACTTTAGTAGAACAATCCATGGGAATTTTTGGACATGTAAAATTCATCCTCTCCTCAATATGAGGAACGGTGTGGCCGATATCACTCAATGTGTCTCTCTTTTGTTTAAAATGGACAAAATTTTATGTGAAAACAACAACTGCCCTACGAAAATATGACCAAACGGATTTGGATTGTCTTGATTGTTTAAGATAATGATCTGTGGGTCATTTGTGATGTGTAAGAGTCAACCCCTCCTCAATCTGATTCACGGTGTAGCTGGTAACACTCAAAGGGTCTCTCTTTTGTTAAAAATGGACAGAATTTTAAGTGAAAACAACAAATGGCATATGAAAATCTGACCAAACACATTCTTATTGTCTTGATCCATTAATAGAAAGATCCATGGGTCCTTTGTGACATGTATGAGTAAACACCGCTCATTAATATGAGGCGTGGTGTGGCCAGTATCACTCAAAGTGTCTTTCTTTTGTTTAAAATGAACACAATTTTATGTGAAAACAACAACTGACCTATAGAAATCTAACCAAACACATTCAAGTTCTATTGATATTTTAGGAGAACTATCCATGGGTCTTTTTTGACATGTATGAGTCAACCCCGCCTCAATCCGAGGCACGAAGTGGCTGGTATCAGTCAAATTGTCTCTTTTTTTAAAAGGGACGCAATTTCAAGTGAAAACAATGACTGACCTACGGAAATCTGACCAAATGCATTTGTATTGTGTTGATCCTTTAGGAGAATGATCCATGGGTCCTTTTTAACACGTACGAGTAAACATTGCCTCAATCCGTGGAATGGTGTGGTCGGTATCACTCAAAGGGTCTCTCTTTTGTTTAAAATGTACCCAATTTTAAGTGAAAACAACAACTGCCCTATGGAAATCTAACCAAATGCATTAGGATTGTGTTGGTACTTTAGGAGAACGAGACATGAGTCCTTTGTGATGTGTATGAGTCAACCTCGTCTCAATATGAGGCACGATGTGGCCCCCCAACACCTGGACGCCCCCACCCCCTAAACACCACCCCTTCACCTGGACACTTCCCCCACCCCCATGGACAGCCTCCCCCCACCCCCTTGGACACCACCCCACCCCACTTGGACAGCCTCACCAACCCCTTGGACCACCACCCGCCCCTTTGGACACCAACCCACCCCCTGGACACCCCCACCCCTCTGGACACCCCCACCCCCTAGAAAGCCCCCTCAACCACCTGGACACCCCACCCCCTGGACACACCCATGGAAAGACCCCCCCACCACCTCAGATAGCCCCACCAACCCCCCCCCCCAGACACCCCTCACCCCCCTGGACAACCACCACCCCCCTGGATGGCACCCCCACCCCTCCTAGACACCACCCCACCACCTGGACACCCCCACCCCCTGGACCCCCCAACCCATGGACGACCTCCCCAACCCTCCCAGACACCATCCCACCCCCCATGGATAGCCCCACCAACCCCATGGACTACCCCCACCCCTCGAACACCCCCACCCCTGGAAAGACTCCCCCCCCGACACCATGGACACCATCCCACCCTTCTGGACACCCCATAGACAGCCCCCTCCCCCACCTGGACACCCCCCTCCTTGGACACCACCCACCCCCCTTGGACAACCCCCAACCACCTAGAATTCCCCCCACCCCTAGACACCCCACCCCCTGGACACCCATATCCCCTCGGACACCCCCATCCCACCCTCCTGGACACCACCCAACCCCCCTTGGATGGCCCCACCAACCCCCTAGACCGCCCCCACCCCCCGGACACCCCACCCCCTGGAAAGCCAACCAACACCCTGGACACCAGCCCACCCCCTGGACACCCCCATGGACAGCCCCCCCCCCCACCTGGACAGCCCCTCCTAGAAACCACCCCATCACCTAGACTCCCCACCCCCTAGACACACCCACCCTCCTTGGACAACCCACAACCTCCTGGACCGCCCCCACCCACCTAGACACCCCTATCCCCCCAGACACCCCCATCCCCCCCGAACACCCCCTACCCCCCTTAGAAAGAAACCCCAAAACCCTGAACAGCCCCTCAACCCCCTTAATTCTGAATTTAATTCTTTATGTATTTAATTAAATTATGAATTATGTGTTAATTGTGTATGGTTATACTTGTTGTATGGGTATACTTTGTGTAATTACCTTATGATTTATGTGTTAATTTTTTATGGGTATACTTACTTGTTGAGATGCTGAATTTTTTGCAGGTTTTGTTTGGGTGTACTGCTGTAGAATTTTTTGTTGCAGAAGACATGGCATTTATTAGCTCTTATAAGGGAAGCCTTTATCAGAACTAAAAAGTGACGATAAAATCCACCTTTATTAGTTCTCAAAAAGCACTGATATAGGATCAGTTTATCAGCACCTTTTTACCACTGATAAAGTCTCCCTTTATCAGCGTGTTTTTAGTACTGATAAAGGGGACCCCCTTTATCAACACTGATAAAGCCCATTTTGAGCACTGATAAAGCCTGTTTTTGTAGTAGTGTCTAACTTCTCTTCCATTATTCATCCATTTTGATGGAAGGTTAAAATACTAGCTCATTGGTTGGATGAATATAAGGGTTTTAATGGTGATATTTTAATTTTTTATGTTTTTTTATTCCTTATTATTCATAAATCAGCTGGTTTCCATTGAAAGTGACAAGATTCAAACCATTCCCAAGGTTGGTGTCTCTATTAAAGGGAATTTTACATGGATTAACTTTTAATATTTAATCAGTTTTTACTTAATTTTATTAAATTTCCATTTAAAATATTTATGATTTATATTTATTATGTGTTTGATTTGATCAATGGTTTTATATTGGAAATCTAATGTTTAAAATGGGTTTTACAAAGGGAGGGTTCTTAAGTTCACTCTAAGTGTATAATGAAATGTCTCAAAATGGTTTTATGTTGTTAAATTCATTTCTAATGAGGTTTTATAAATTATTTTACCTTGAATAATGTGTTTTATGAAAATTTTCGTTTTTTTTATTAAATTTTTTAGGAAATAGATTTAATGTATAACACTTATGATGTGTTTTTTGTTTTGCATTGATCAGTATGTGGGATACCTGGGGTGTGAGTGTGTGTTATCAAAGAGAGTATGGGATCCATTTATAAGAAGACTTGGATAGATTATTTTTATTTTCAAAGGGACTAAGAGAGCCAATGGGAGGAAAAACAAGTGAGTTTCAACCCATTTGAACAAGAGACCAAGAGTTCTCTAGGGTGTTGGGATCAGGGAAGGCTGTGAGAGCATCCACTTCGTTTAGCCAGCTAGAATTTTTTTTATTTTTGACTCACTCACATTAAATCTATATGGTTAGATCCCTTAGTGCACATTATTCATTCCAGGGTTATTTATATGATTTTATATACTATGTTATTTCCTTATTTGATTTTATATCATGTGTTATACCCATTCCCATTTATTTGGTTATATGATGATGATTTTTATGTTCACCATTATTATTCCTTGTCTAGGTATTTTTTGAATTTTGTTTCATATAGCCTTATTTATTTATAAAATCCATTATGATAAATGTTCTGTAAATTTTTTCTGTTTAAAATAAAACCTAAGGTATTTCAAAGGCTTGATATAAATTGATAACATTTCAAAGTGAAATAGTTTTTGAAAAAGATATTTCATAGAATATTATTGTTTTTCATGGTTTAAAAGTATTGAATAGATTCTTGGAGTTATCCTCATATGATTCACGACTCACACCCTATATATTTCTTTGGGTGTATGTATGATTTGTTTTGAATGATGTAGGTAAAGGAAAGGGAACAATGTATGTAAGCGTATCTTTTTTATTACCATCATATATGGTTTTGATGAAGGACACATGGTATCACTAGTTTAGATAATGAGGAGCTATTTTTTACCTTTGGTGTGTATATATTAGACATGATTGGTCTTGATCATTGATTTGGGTTTTCATATTTCGACTTGAGATACCATGTTTTTTACAGTTATAGAATTTTATATATATATGTTATTATGATGTTGTTTATGGTATCTAATTTTGTTCATTCTGTGTCACTCTGGTTAGATATTTTTTGTTTTGTTAACTATGATTCTTCATGGATATCACATTTCATGGAAGGGTCATGCCAATTTTCTGTGGCTGAAATAATTCTGAAGAGGTTTTTTATTATGCACTGATACTTTTCACCAACCCATGATGATCAGGAATTTTCTTTGAGCCATGTCACATATCATCTTGGGTAAAGTATTAGATTAACATAGTCTAGTTCTTTAAAAAATGATATTAGAGGCATATTTAATTGGAGTAGGTGGTAGACCGCTCATTAAACCCTTGGGACGTGATATGTAATATCAAAGGAGTGCTTTCCCAAAACTTATTCATGTGAAGCCTTAGGTTTCCACGGGTGGACTGATATTTTTTTTCTATTTTTAAGCCTAGTTATAGGTTTTTAAGGTTTTTTTGTGTTTAATTTTATGATTATGAGTTACGGGGCAATACCCAGAGTAATTTTGAGTATATAGGTAATAGGGAGAACTACATCTGGTAAACTATATATGAAAAAGGTTAGTAGTAAACATGTGAAGCCTATGTGGCCTTATGTATCACAATTCTATGAAACATGCGTGGTGGGTGCACAGTTTTTTCTACCATGCAGCAAAATTTTGCAGAGTGAGTAAATGTATAAAATTTTAATTTTTCTGAGTTTTTTATATGAATATTCTATTGATTCTAATTATGTTTGTGAAGATATATTATAAGTGTTTTTTTGTCGAATTAATAATGTTTTAGAATCAATTACATATTGATTGAGATTCTGTTTTGTGTTTTTTAGACCATGCCTCCCAAAAGGGTTATATCTATGCTTAGAGTTAGTACTATAGAGAATATACCATAGGATAATATTCTAGTTGATCTATATCTAGTAGATTTCATATCTGAATAACCTAATCCATAGGATATGTGGGAAATTGGGAGAAACCATGGTTAGTGGACCATGCTCAGAATTTCACTTGGAAAAATCCACTGGTTTCCCATGGTGATAAGGAGGTCAATGATCCTGAGGAGTGGTGGGATCATATTGATTGAATCTTTGAGTTTCCAAAGATCTATGAGACCCATAAATTGTGATTCACCACCTATATTTTTGAAGGAACATGTATAAAGTGGTGAAAATCGATGGCGTTATCAAGGTGTCATGTGGATATCATGTGGACCACTTTCAAAGTGAATTTCAATTGGAAGTTCGAACTGATGACATTGAGGGTAGTGAAAGATTTTAATTTTATGAAGTTAGAGAAAGGGTACCATTTGGTACTTGAGTATGATGTTCAATTTACCAAGTTGGTTCATTTATCTTCATAGATCCTCATGAATTATTATCTCAAGTATCCACATTTTGAAATGGGATTGAAGCCTAAGATTAGGTCCATGATTATTCTTATACACTTGAAAATATTTTATAAGTTGGTCAAAAAGGATGAAATGGAAGGAGAATATATAGATGGGAAACCAGGACTTAGTAGTGTGAGTTTTAGTGTTAGTATTTAGAGATCCTATTCTAGTCATAAGGAGAAGAAAGAAGAATTTCATAGTGGCGGTGGGAAGAGTACATTGCAGTTATCGGGTAAAATTTCAACAACCTCTATAGGGAATAAGCCTATTTTATACTATTACTATGGTATGTATAATCATACCAACCATACTTTCAATAATTTCATGAGTACTTACCAACCATATGAACCTTCAAGAAATCTTAAATGATTCTATCAGGCTTCTTGGTAGGGGAGCAGTGTTGGATCTACATTCTAAATGGGTTCTCAGGTGTAGTTTGTTGCTTACAAGGTTGGATAACCTCATTCTCTACTTAAATGGGGTTATAACTAGGTGAAAAAGGAGTCATGGTGAACCAATTCAAGACATCTATATGTGGTATATGTTATACCATGGGACTCACATTTTGGGCTTGCTATTATGAGAGGTATGATTTTTATTTCCCCTTCTATGGAATATATTTTATTTCATACAGATGGATCCCATTCATTTTTATCATTATGGTTTCATGATTATTTGGGTATTTAATCTGATTTTATTTATTTTCATACCCCATTGGGTAGGAATAAGATTCATTTTTTCAAGTGCCCATAGTATCATGTTTTGATTGCTGATGTAGAGGTCATTTTGGATTTCCTCATGTTGGACCTAGATGTTTTCAACCATATCATCAGTACAAATTATCCAATTGGATTCAAAGATTATATTGATTGCTATAATTATAGGGTTTAGTTTTTAACTACTGATGAGAGCACTCACATATTCCAGGGTGAGTGGGATCCCCCTACATGGAGAGAAGGACCAGTTTCTATAGAGATTCATTTGAATTTTTATTTGTGTTTTAGGTTGTTCTTTAATTCCATAGAGTAGGGTTTACTGGTTGGTATTATGATAGTTGTGGTTTGGTAATCTGGTTTTATTTTGGATGATTTTTCAATTGTTATTCCCCATATTGAGCTCTAGTTTTCCATCGATATAATTCCTTGGACAATCCCCATTTCTATACCATCTTACTAGATGGCTCCGACTAAACTGAAAGAGATGAGAGTATAGCCGGAGGACCTTAATGGCAAGGGATTTATTTTCCCCAGTGTGTCACAATGGGGATTTATAGTTTTATTTGTAAAGAAGTGGGACTCAAACCCCTGAATATATATGAAATATCATAATCTTAATCAAGTGACCATATATAATAAATACACATTTCACAGAATTGATGAATTTTTCAATCATCTCATGGGATCCTATTGGTTATCAAATGTCATGTTGAGATTTGGGTACCTCCAGTTGAGGTTCTAGTAAGAGGAAGTTTCAAATATTACAATTTTAATCACATATAACTTTTTGAGTAATTTTTAATTCTATTTGGTCTTACCAATGCTCCTATTGTCTTTATGAACATGATAAACCATGTATTCCATAACTTTTTTGAACCCTTATAGTTATGTTTTTTGATGGTATTTTGGTGTATTCCTAGATGAAGGAGTATCATATTGACCATTTATAGATCATTTTGGTAGTCTTGATGGACTATCTTCTATATTTAAAACTATCCAAATTTCTATTAATTATTTAAGATGTAAGGTTCTTAGGCTATGTGATTTTCAAGAGAGAAGTTTCATTCAATCCTGAGAAGGTTCAAGTAGTAATGTCTTGGGAGTAGCCTAAGAATGTGGTCGAAATTTGAAGATTTTTGGGGTTTTCTGGTTATTATAAATGATTTATATAGGAATTTCCTATTATGGATTCCAACTTGATTGATTTGACTAGGAAAGTTTTGAAGTTTATGTGGGATGGGATGTGTCAGCATTATTTTGAGAAGTTACACTCTATTTTGAAATCTGTGTCAGTTCTGATTCTTCTTGATCCTAGGAAATCTTATATAGTGTATTATGATGCCTATATCATGGGGTTGGGATGTATTTTGATGTAGGATAACCATGTGTTGGCCTGTGGATTGTGAGATCTAGTCCCACATGAGAAGAAGTTTCCCACACAATACCTAGAGTGGGCAACTATGATAAATGCATTGAAGATGTGGTATCATTATCTCTTCAGGTAATATTTAATAGTTTATTTTGGTCATAAAATATTGAAGTACATATTTACACAAAGGGTCTTAAACATAGGATAGAGATGTTGGTCAGATTATATTCAGACCGTTGATTTCAGCATTGTTTATTCAACTAGGAAAGATAATGTAGTCACCACACCTTGAGTAAGAATATTTTAGTATAGGATATTTGGGATTTAGTGGATGAGTGGGGTCTAATGAGTTTGTTTATGGATATGAGTTTGGAGGTGTAATAGGATGGAGATAAGGTGTTCTTGCCCATTGTATAGGTCACACCCTCTCTTATCAATTAGGTTAGGTTTTTGAAGGTATCTGGCCCCAAGTGCTAGTAGATTAGTAGTGTTCTAAATGGTGGGTAGAGCATTAGTATCGGTCTTGGTCTCCTTATGGTTCTCCCTTTTTCTAGGAGTGTTTGGTAGTTTTTTTGAGCTTGAGGAAAGAGTTTATGCATGAGGTTCATCATTCCTTTGGGTTGTGCACCTTGGGGAGACACAAATATTTTATGCCTTGAGAGGTCTGTATTAGTGGCCCGAGATGATGCATTCAATTGAAAACTTTATTTCCCATTATTTAACCTTCCAAAGAATCAAAACCAAGAATAAAAGACCAAATGGGTTTTTGTAACCTCTTCCCATTACCGTATATAAGTGGGATGATATCTCTATGAATTTTGTGATCAGACAACCTCATAATCAGAGTGGGAAATACAATATATGAGTGATAATTTACCATTTGATTAAACCATCCCATTATCTTCCCATTAGAGAGCCAATGAGAGTAGATGAGATTAGACACATGTATTTTGGATTGGTTGTTACGGTTCATGGAGTTCCCTCAATGATATTTTCTTTCCAGGATTCCAATTTTACATATCATTTTTTGAAGGGAGTCCAAGTTGCTTTGGGAATGAAGTTGATGTTCATCACTATATATCACCTAAAGATAATGGAAAGTCTAAGTAAAGCATCTAGTCTCTTGAATATACTCTCCGAGAACATGTTCTTAACATCAAAGATTATTAGTAAAGGTATATTTTTTTATAAAATTTTTATAATATCATTTATTAGTCCCTAATCAGGATAGCCCCATTTGAGGAATTATATGGGTAGCCCTGAAATCCCTATTATGTTGGATTAATGATGGTGATTGTTCCTTATTGGGACCTAATCTAATCCACAAGGGAATAGAGATAGTGTGTCTAATACAAAAGAGTATAATGATAGATCATAATCTCAAAAAGTCTTAATCTTATTGGTGTCATCACCAACTAGAGTTTGAGGTTTGTGATCTTGTGTGTATTTGGGTATTTGTTCAACTGGGAAACCATCATTTTTATAAATTGTGAAAGGTAGAATCATGTTATGTGGAACTATTTTGATTTGTGGAACATATTGGGAAGGTATCATATCAGTTGTTGTTTCCACCATGTTTGACCTCAATCCACAACATATTATGTTTCCCAATTTAAGAGGTACCGTCCAGACCTATCTCTTATGATATAGTGGGAATATTTGGATATTAGGCCTGAAGTTTCCATTTTGGAGAATCCTACTCTTATCATAAATTATTAGAAAATGGTTATTTTAGGTAAATCAATCCCATTAGTCTAAGTGATTTAGTATTTTGGTTATGATATCTATAAAACATGGGAGTGAGAATCTTTGGTGAAAAAGTAGTGGCCTCATATATTTCCTTCTAAGTATTCTTGAAGAATTTATGGGAGTTTAATGTTTCGTGATGGGGAGATTTTTTACACCCTTCAGGTCACTAGTACATTTATGTTTTGGTTTTAATTTTATTTTTTTTCTTTTTATTAAGTTTCATGGTTTGGAATTTCAGTTTTTTTATAATACAGTCACTGGCACACGGTTTGCGTACCTTTTTTCTAATAGTGCAGCTAACCATGAGGGGGTGTTTGTTTTTGGGATAATGTTCTTTTTGAAAATTTTGTAAACCATATGGATCCCAAAATTTACTGTACATCTTGGATTTTTGGGAGATTGGGAGATCGAAATGGTTACCGCATGGTGTTTTTAATAGTACTACTAATCTATGAGAGTTATCCAGCTCATTAAAAATTCGGTTTTTACCAAATTTTCAATTAAATATTTATATCCTTTGGTCCTAATTTTCCCTCCCACTCATATGAATCCCCTTACCTTGGAATTGGAGCTTCTCCTCTCTCATTTTTGGAATATTCTCTTTGACTTTTGGGTGTTTTGGCATGAGTTAAGCCTCTTTCTTCATGATTTCTTCATCGTTTATCCCTTATATTCCTTTATTCTTCCATTTTGGTGGAAGATGGAATCCCTAGTGATGTGGCTAATTTTTAATGCTATTTTCCACATCCTTTTTTATATTTTTTTTGACTTTTTAATATCAAACTATTTTATTTTGTGTAATATTTATCAATTGTTGTTTTTGTAAATTTTATTATAAAAAAGTGTTTATGTATTAAAATTGTGTTTTTTTGTTTATTTTATATTGTTTTTCAATAATAAAATTTAGTTGTCTTTTAAATTTCATTTAATTAATTATTTATGTCATTAGTTTTAAATATTTTTTAATTGATTAATTAAATTAATTATTTCTTTATTCTTAAATTGTAAATAAACCACACATGGCAGCTTTTAATTTTTTTAATAGTTTAACTAGTTTTAGTAATTTAATTTTATTAATATTTTTATTCTTTAATTTTACTAACTCTGTAATTAATTAATTGGTTAACTAATTTAATCAAGTAACTACAAATATTTTAATTTTTTCTTGAATTAATTTGTTTATTTTATTTAATCTGAATAAATACATTCTTTTAAGTAAAGAATAATTAATTTTATTATTTTAATTTTCCTAATTTATTTAGTTTTTTATTCTATTTTTTTAATTTAATTGATTAATTGATTAATCTATTTTTAGTTTTGTTAAATTAATAATTTTTTTAATATTTTTTCTGTTTATCCTACTGGTGTTGTTGCGTGCCACGGTTTCTTCGCAGTCATGGTGTCACCACTTCTCCATTGCCCCAGCCACCGTTTCACACCTTCACGGGGCCACCATTTTGCCTTCAACCCATATCACCGTTTCAATAATGGTGGCACGTCACACCATTCCATACCCATCTCACCGTGACACCATTTTAGAACTGGTGGTGCAACATATATTATCAATGTCACGCTTTTCCACTTCCCCTTCCTAGCCCACTACCGCAATCCCCAATATTCCCTTCTAGCACCAACAACACATCAACACATTTCTTCCCTCCTTTCACCCCCATCAACAAAACAGCACACCCAATAGAAGAAATCTCCCATAGAACAATTTTGAAGCAACAAAAAAATAAGAATTTGCATCAACAACACAAAGCAGCAGTGAAAAAAATTAATTCCATAGAAGCGAACAAAAATCCCAATCCAAATTCAGTCCGCTTCTAAACCCCCACTGTGAGCCCACACCACCACTGCATCTGCTTCCTTAGGTAGAACCCTTGCCTTTCCCCCTTGCACCACGTGAGTAGAACCCTCACCCTCTTCCCCTGCTTCATGCCGCTGGCGCCACCCTTTTCTCCCTCAATCTCGGTGGAGAGCCGCCGCAGTCCCCCTGAACCATCATCACTACCATGAACCTTGCCTTCTCCGCCATCAATCTTCCTGCTGTTGTGCCCCCGAACCTCCTCTACACACTACTCTCGAGCCGCCTCCTCCCTCAACTCCCCATGTTCCCTCACTTCTGGCTGCCGCTACCCTAACTCGCTCGACCGAGACCTCCTGTCCTCTTTCCTCTCTTCTCCATCCGCATGAACTGACCCCCACCCCATTTCATCCTTTTATTTTATTTTCATTAATTTAATTTAATATTTTATGAATTATAATAATAACATCATAATATATATATTACTCTATATAATATACATAACATATAATAAACATATTCATATATATATATATATAATAATTACTTTTGTTTTATAATATGTAAATATTAATAAATATAATAGTTATTAAAACATATATTAGTAATAATAATATTAGATATATATTATTTATATAATTGTTTCATTTTTTTCAATGGATCACGTGCATTTCATGCAGAGTGAGGGTTGTGGCACACCGCACACGTAACCCATTCATTTAATTAGATTAAATTTCTCCAGTGACTAGTGTGGGAGATTGGAAATTGTGAAAGCTCTAGTTGGAGGTCGGGGAACACTTCAGATGAGATTCTAGAGACTTCGATTACTGAGAGATTATCATTCCTCACAGGAAGAAGATAAAGAATTCATGACAGGGCAAGACGCGGGGCATTCATCTAGGGAGAGAGAGAGAGCGGAGCAGGGGTATTTTTTTCTAGAACTTTATTAAGTGGGGAAACCATTTATTCTTCCATCTGGACATCCCTTGATCCGTCACATCACTGAAATAGAGGCAGATAGACATTGAGCAAGAGATCAGTATTAGAGCTGAAGCTGGATAGAGAAGAAATCTCATGGTAGATTCCTCTTCATTCATTTACTATTTCAATTTTTTTTGACTATTTGAATGTGTATTTAAGTAGATTAAGGGAATTGGGTTGAAGAGAATTGATCATCCATCTATTCGTCATGTTTTGTTAAAATGAATTCTCAGTGTGATTTTGTGGCTTAGTTTTCTTTTCTGTTCATTTTTTAGTATCATTTTACATTACCTAACGACCGATGGGTTTTCTAGAGAGTCATTTCACCATGGATCATTTACCGAAGTACCTATAATCAGAAAAGTTCAATGCATGACTTCTTCAATTTAAGAAGATTTATCCAAGGGTCAAGATTTAAGGATTGAGACTCTAAGAAGTTAATTGAGATGTGTTGATCCATTGAAGTGGAAACTTAGTGGATTAGCACCATTTTTTTATGCACTGAGTAATTGAATTAAACCATGTATATGTGGAGAATATCATTTTAATCTATTCAATGCAGCCTGAGGACCCTAAAATAATCATTACTGTTTCATCTCTGTTCAAGCCATATATTTCACCATTTCACTTTCTTTTTAACACCCACTATCATTGTTTTTTTCATTGTTTGAGTTTATTTTTTTGTTGCTTTTTGGTTGTTTTAGTTCTAATTTAGTCTAGCATAACCTAAGTCTTTCTCTATGGTTTAACACCCTTCTTACCACAGTACTAGTAGTTTGTAGGGTTTATAAATTTTAAATTTTTGTGTACCCAATGATTGCGCAGTCACCTAGATGGTGTGTTGGATCAATATATGGGTTTTAATAGAGGTTTTTGTTTTATTTATTATGTTTTATATATATTTTTCCTTATTCTTCCTAATTCGGGTGGTTATTCTAAAAAACAATGAGTATGTAGCTGTTCTCGTGATAGTTGTCTCTATTTAAGGGTGTTTTCCATGATTTACCTTTGAATTGTTAATAAAATTTATTTTATTTTATTAAATTACCATTTAAATTATTTATTAATGAATTTTATACCATGTCAGATGTGATCCATGGTTCTATATTGGCAATTGAAGGTTTAAAGTGGGTTTTCAAAAGGGAGGTGGATTAAGTTAACTCCAAGTGTTCGATGTAACAGATCAAAATGGTTTTATTGTTTAAAATAGATTTATAAAGATTTTTTTGAGTTTTTTTTACATTAATGATGGTGTTTTTAAAAAATGAGCATGATTTTATATTAAAAAGTCTTTTGAAATAGCATTGATTCATGAAACTTATGATATGGTTTTGTTTGGAATTGTGTAGCATGTGTTATACCTATGGTGTGATCATGTGTTGTACAAGGGACCATGATAGACTTGAATAGAAATAGAAAGATATGTTCCAATTATTATTCAAGGTACTGAGATATCCTTTGGGAGGAATACTGGTAGAGCTTCCACTTGTTTGATAAAGAGACTGAGAGATCTATTGGGTTTTGTAATTTGGGAAGACCATGAGAGCTTCAAATTTTTTTAGATACCAATAAAATCTTTTGTCTTTGAATCACTCACATTATACATGTATGGTCAGATCCCTTAGTACTCATCACTCTTTCAATATTGATTTACATTCTTGTATACATTATTTTAGTTCCTTGTTTGATATGATATCATGTGTTATAAAAATTTCCATTTATTTAGTTATATAATGATGATTTTAATTTTTACACTTGTTATAACTTGTTTTTGTGTATTGATAATATTGTGTCATATGTCATTATTTCTTTACTCGATCCCTGATGATAAAGGTTTTGGATTTTTTTTTGTTAAAATGAAATCCAAAGTGATTTTAAAGGATTGATTTAAAGTGAAATGTTTTCAAAGTGAAATAGGTTTTTAGAAAATGAGTTTTCAAACTAGTTTATTGGTTTTCATGGTTTAAAATACATAAATTGGTTGATCGTGGTATCTTACTAGATTCATGACTTCAACCCTACATATAATTTTTGGAAAATATAGTCTTTGTTTTTCATGACATAGGTAAAGAAAAGGGAATTATGGTAATCAATGTCTCTTCCTGATGACTGTTGAATGTGGTTTTGATGGAGGAGATGTGGTCTCACTGATTTAAATCATGAGGAGCTATTTTGGAGTTTTTATACCTTTTTCATGCCTATATTAGACGTGTTTGGTTTAACTCTCTGTTTTGGGTGTTGAGATTTTGAATTTAGATACCATTTTTTTGTTCTTTTATGGAATGTTATGTATAAGATGATATGATGATGTTTATTGTACCTACTTTAGTCCTTTATTTGTTACTTTGGTTATATTTTTATTGTTCCATTCACTCAGATTATATTTGTAAAGACATCCCATTATGTGAATGGGTCATGCTAGTATAACATGGGAGAAACCATTCCCAAGTGGTTGTTTTTTATTCCTTGATTCTTATCGTCATATTGTGGTGATTGACAATTCTCATCGGGTCATGTTTCCAGATAGCTCAGGTGATGGGTTTATTTGACCCATGTCGATCTACTTCAAAATGAAATTAGGGGACATTTTTTGGGAGTTGGTA
This sequence comes from Viscum album, assembly GCA_963277665.1. Taxonomy (NCBI): domain Eukaryota; kingdom Viridiplantae; phylum Streptophyta; class Magnoliopsida; order Santalales; family Viscaceae; genus Viscum; species Viscum album. The sequence continues at coordinate 1,326,387,410 of OY728157.1, read as the reverse complement.
GTATATAGGATCTAGGGTCGTCAAAACTTGAAATGTAGGAGTGGAGGAGTGCCTGGATAACTTTTCTTGATGTTGAACCTTAGGTTTCCATGGGTTTTGGGATTTTGATTTACATTTTAATGCTATAATGTATTGTTTTATTGATATTTTATGTGTTTACTTTTATTATTGTGACTTACTTGGAAATTCCATGAGTTATTTTGTGTTTCCAGGTGAAACATGATGTTCTTCATGAGGCACACAGTTAGTAGTAACCTCATAGAACCCATGTGGCCTTGTCTATCACCTTCAAGTGACATTTATATGGTTGGAACATTGTTTTCCTAATCGTGTGGCCAAACCATGAACAATGAAAAAATGAATAAAATTTTGATGTTTTCACTTTATTATTTGAAGATACTATTGATGCTAATGTTTTTAGTTGGTACCTATTATAATGGTTTCTTTTGGTTTAATTGATGATGATTGAGACTCAATTATGTATTAATTGATCTTGATTTTTTTATTTTATAGGACATGCCTCCCATATTATCCTTATCTAGTCTTAGGAGGGTGATTTAGAGAATTCCCCACAAGATAATCCTCCAATTGATATGGATCTGGTAGAGCCAATGAGCTGAATTGTAATGACCCAAACTTTTGAAGAATATTTTTGTTTTTGGAAAATGTATGTTTTACTGTGTCCTATTAGTTAAAACTATATAAGTATAAATTGAAATGTATCTAAAAAATTTCAATTGTTATATGACCATTGGTCAATTATGACTAAAGATCAATATGACCGTTGGAAAAAATAATAATTTTAATTTTATAATTATTGTTTATAAATAGAAATGAAAATATAAAAAATTAATTTATAAAGAAGAGTTGATGGCATCATCTAGTAGACTCGAGCCATATGAAGCTCATTTGTTGGAGATCAAAAAGGAAGTAGTTTCATTGGGCTTCACTCTTGACCATGCCCAATCTGAGCATCAACATATTAATCTAGAACAGAATCACCAATGGGATATGTTCAAGTTAATAGAGATTACCACTCAGGTGATGTTATGTGAGCCACCCCAAGAGTCTGTCACCATTGCACACCTTACCCTTAGGTCTTATGGAGGTGTTAAAAGGGGTTATGTAATAAGGTATTAGTTACTTATTGTGTAATCCTTTTTATAACTAAAATTCTTTTTCCATCAATTTCTTTATGAGAATAGTTTTTCTTAAAATATAATGAATTACATAAATTGATTTTTCAGGTAAAATGGAACTTTTTAAAAATATATAAATTTTTATATTAATATGAGGTTTTATTAATAATGTTTTTATAATAGTTTTATAAGAAAACGGTTTTTAATTATAAGTAATTATTTTATTTATTCATTATTTTTTTACTCTATAAAGGATTAAGTATTCAATTTTAAAAGAATTATATTTTTTTAAATGAAATTATATTTTTAATTAAAGAATTTATTTTTATGAATTAATAAACTTTTAGAATAAATAATATTTTAATAAAATATTATTATTATGTAAATTTTATAAAATTTAGATGATAATATAATTTTTATGATGTCAAATGTAACTTTTATTAAAGTTTAAAAACTTTTCTGTCAAAACCTATCAATTTTCAATAAATTATGGTTTTTATTTTAAAAATTTAAGTATACATACATAGAAAATGATTTAGATAAAATAAATATTATTTTTTGAATCAGGATGTTGATATTATCCAATGGTTAATTTTACAAAATTTTCTAAGACAATCGAGTTTTTGGGAAACAATTAAATACCTTATAAATATGTAATGTGTTTTATGACATATAATGACTCAATAGTATTGAAATAAAATACTATAAAAGGGATATTCGACCAATATATGTTTTACCTTTAAAATAATGTGAATTTAAATTTTTTTTTACTAATTTAATAATTCCTTAGTGGACCCTCAAAGACTTACAAAATGTTTTAAAATTTTATAATGATTTCCTTGAGAGTTTGACTCACCTCCACATAAGCAAGCCTAATATTTTTATATGTTCAGATATTGGATTTATAAAATATTTTTTTAGACTCCCCTTTGTATAAAAACATGGGTAAAAATTATTGAAAGGTTTTGGTTTTGAATATTTAATTATATATATTCCAAAACGTAATTTTGTGAAATAATAAAGAATTCCCTCTCATTTCATATATAAAACAACTCAATCTCCCATTACTCTTCACTGGATCCATTTTGAGATCAACCAATCTCTACCCTCACCACTATAGAATCCTCCTAATTCTCCCCAAGATCCCAAGAAGCATCTCTTAAGCTTCTCCCCTGCCTTTGGGATCACCAATCCAAGTAAGGGATCCTTACTTTCTTCTCCTCCTTTCAAATTCAAGCACCTTATTTGAAAGTAGTTCATGTAATTGTGTATGGTTATAATGTCATTAATTTATATTAACTATATTACTTTCAATTTTATGTTATTTAAATAAGGGATTATTTATCCTGCCTCATTTTGACCCTTACAAAAGCTGTTACTATGCCGAAATTTCAAAAGGGATCTTCCACCCTCCTCTTTTATCAAGAATTATTTTCAAGTTTTTTCATTTAATTTCATTAATTACTATAATAGGAAATGTTATTAAATATACTCATTACTTACAATTTTATGTATACATGGTGAGATCCCCTTTCACTCTCATTTATCCCTCTTATGAACAATTATGTACACCCGTTACCATGCTGAATTTTCGTAAGGGATTCCTTCCTTTCTCATTTTTGTCCAAGTTTCTTTATGTTGTTATGCTCATTTATTAAAAATATTGGGATATAATGGCTAACCTCCCCCATACTAAACTACTTATTTTTTAATTATTATAGACAACATTATCTTCAATAATTCCTTACGTGTACGCTCGTTATCATGCCGAAATTCTATAAGGAATTTCCTCTCTTCTTATTTCCATTCAAGTATTTACCACATTTTATGCATCTAAATTCCATTAAATATATTTGGATATTATTTTACAGGATCCCTTTACTATCTATTTCATGTGTAAATTATGATATACTCATTTCACTCTCATCAACCCAACTTATGAATTTTCATAAGACGATGTTATGTTGCTGAAAATGCACTACAATTTTCCAAGACAAAATCATCATGCAGTTAATACCATACCCATTTATCTATCAAGTGTATTTACCTTTATACACACATAATTATTGAATGGTACTTAAATTTATGTATTCCACGTTCCTTAATTATGGAATAAATTATTTTGTGGAATGATTCCAGGTTATATGATCCATGTGGAGCACATATGCATGAAATGAAATGTTTATGAAGGGTGCGCCCTGATAGCACTCCAATGCATTGTGTAATGTTTAGTATCATGATACACCATGTCCAATGAGGGTTTAATCATGCTAATTCATGTGTAATGAGGGTTTAATCATGTTAATTCATGTGCAATGAGGGTTTACTCATGCTAATTCATGTGCAATGAGGGTTTACTCAAGAAAATTCAAGTGCAATGAGGGTTTCCTCATGCTAATACATGTCAAATTGGCCTTGGATCATGCTAATATCATATTGTATGTTGTTCCAAATTTCCTTGTTATGATTATAATTCTATATCATTCCTTATTTTCATGTTTATCTTATTCTCCATTGATATTCCTATTGCTTAACATGTATTGTATTCTTCATTTTATTCCTTGTTTACTCCCTTACTGGGATTTATAGTACACACTTTTCTTTTGTGTGTCCTATGGTTATCTCATGCAATGATAAGTATGAAAAACAGTTGTGGTCATATAAAACAATTTTTCAATAAAGATGTTGTATTTTATGTTTTAAGTTGTTATGTAATGTTCCTAATTTTCCACAACACTAAACCGCTCGACCATCAGAGTAGTCTTAGGTGAATGTTTGTGTAATAAATCATGTTTAAATTTGTAATAAAGAGAAGGGTTGTTATAGTTGGTATTAAAGGATAGGTTTAGTTATTTATGGGATTAGGATTAAAAAATCCTAGTTAAATCCTTAGGGATAAGACTATGTATAATAAAAACATCCCTAAATTTTGGTGAGTATAGAGTATGTGTTTTATCAAGAAAATACATCCATGTATGGATACAAAAAAGTAGATGTGGCTCTTAAATAGATGTATCTAGGGGTAAAACCAGAAAAAACTACATTGAGCTAGACTTGAACAAGAACTGGTTCATGACAACGGGCCTTGATGCACTCTTGATTTGAAAATCCTGGGGAATATTCTACAGTAAATTCATATTCTTAGTACGAACCATTATTAAGGGATAAAAAAAGAACATAATAAGATGTGTTGGGAAATAGATCATGTATAACCTAGATTGAAACTTAGGGTATCAAAATTTAAGATATAATATTCAATTAGAAGTTTATCCATATATGTACAATGTTTTATTTTTTACATTCTTATTAGAAAAGTATTCAAACCCCATAATTTTATTTTCATTTTGTTAGTTATAATAAGGAAGGAGGATGATCACGAAAAACTCTTCTCTCTCTTCCTGAAGAAATACATACAAAGATTATCAAGAAGTCATGCGTAGATGACATTGAAACTTTTTCAAATATCCATGTCACATGAAAATAACATTATGAGGCATCTAATACCTCTATCATTGCACTATTCTTTAAATTATCAATTAAAATCTATTGGAGAATCTTGCGCTCCCAACTTTATTAACATGATAAGCATGGGAAGTACCATCTGGGTCTTTTCAAATTCTTCTCTTTATTTCAAAATTATGATGCACTGAATGATTTTCTAAATTCTACAGAAGAGGGAGACCTTTGAGAAGCCTATATGCATCAAATTATATATTTATGTCTTTTTGGATATATGAAAACCAATTTACCAAAACCTTATTTTGAAATATTTGAAGATGAATCTGTAAGTCATTTTTATAAAAAACATGTTTAAGAAAATGTCTCAAAATAATATACTGGAAATTAATTTTTTATGACATATCGATGCTTCCATCGATATAATCCAAGATGGATGTGGAATTTTTGGTCAAAGGAACTAGATGATTTAGAAAACATAAAGAGGTACCATTGTGACACATGAACCCTTTCTACCTAAAGGAAATGCTAAAAGGAAAGACTGAAGACCTTTTGGAAGTGGTGAATGAGAAGTACCCTCACATATTTTCACATTATTATGTAAAACCAAATTTCGAGGGTAAAGTTTATTAATGGGTTATGATTGTAATGATCCAAACTTTTGAATAATATTTTTGTTTACTAAAAATTTATGTTTTACTGTGTCCCATTAGTTGAAACTATATAATTATAAATTGAAATGTAACTGTCAGTTTTCGACTGTTATATGACCATTGGTCAATTATTACTGAAGATAAATATGAATATTGGAAAAAATAAAAAATTTAACGTTATAATTATTGTTTATAAATAGAAATTAAAATGGAAAAAATTAATTCCTAAAGAAGAGTCGATGGCCTCATCCAATAGACTCGAGCTCTACAAAGCTCATTTTTCAGAGCTCGGAAAGGAGGTACCATCACTCGGATTTTCTCTTGATCAAGCCCAATCCTAGCTTCAACACGTTAAGCTTTAATGGAATCACCTACGTGATAAGTTCAAGTTAATATAGATTACCACCCTGGTGATGTTATCCTAGCATCCCCAAGAGTTTGTTACTATCACACACCCTACCCCTAGGTCTTACACAGACGTTATAAGGGGTTATGTAATAAGGTATTAGTTACGTATTGTGTAATAAATTTTATAAATAAAATTTGTATTCCATCAATTCCTTTGGGAGAATTTTTTTTCTTAAAAATATATTGAAATATTTAAATAGATTTTTCAGGGAAAATGGAACTTCTTAGAAATATATAATTTATTATATTGAATTGGGGTTTATTAATAATGTTTTTATAATACTATTACAATAATAGTACATTTAATTATAATTTATGATTATATTTATTCCTTATTGTTTTTAATATGTAAATTATTAAGTATTCTGTTTGATTAGAATTATATTTTTTTAAATAAAAATTTATTTTTAATTAAAGAATATATTTTTGATGAATTAATAAATTTTTTGGAATAAATAATATTTTAGTAAAATATTATTATTATGTAAATTTTATAAAATTTAGATGATCATATAATTTTTATGAATTCAAAAGTCACTTTTATTCAGGTTTGGAAAATGTTTTTGTCAAAACCCGTCAATTTTCAATAAATGACCATTTTTATTTTAAAAATAAAAATTCACATATTTTTAAAACTATTTAGATAAAATACATATTTTATTTTGAATCAGGATGTTGAAATCATCCAATGGTTAATTTTTCGTAATATTTTGAGGCAATTGAATTTTTGGGAAAAAAATAAATACATTATAAATATATAATTTGTTTTATGACATCATAATGACCCAATAGTGATGTAATAAAATAAAATAAAAGGTTTATTCGACCAATATATGTTTTAAGTTTAGAATAATGTGATTTTAGATATGTTTTATTAATTTAAGAATTCCTTAGTGGAACCTCTAAGACTTATAAAATACTTTAACATTTTAAAATGATTTCCTTGAGAGTGTGACTCACCACCACTTAATCAATCCTAAAATTTTAAAATGATCATCCCTTGGATTTATAAAATAATATTTTACAACCCCATGTGGAAGAAAACCATGGGAAAAATCCATGTTAAGGCTTTTAGTTTTTAATATTTAATTATATATATTCCAAAACATAAGTTTGTAAAATAATAAAGAATTTCCTCTCCTTTCCTATATAAAACCACGTAATCTACCATTACTCTTCACTAAAACAATTTGGAGCTAGACCAAAATATAAACTCACATCTATATAATCACCCCAAGTCTCCCTAATCTCCCAAGTAGCTTCTCTCAACCCTCTACCAATCCTTTGGGATGACACATCCAAGTAAGGGAACCACACTTTCCTCTCCTCTTATGAAATTCAAGAACCTTATTTAAAATCAGTTCATGTAATTTTAGATGGTTATAATGTAATTATTTTATATTCATTCTATTATTTTCCATTTTATGTTATTTAAAATCGGTATTATTTATCCTCCCTTATTTTGAAACTTACCTAAGTCGTTACTAGGCTGAAATTCCCAAAGGGATCTTCCACCCTCCTCTTTTATCGAACATTATTTTAATGTTATTTGTTTTATTTTCATTAATTACTAAATTAGGATATGTTATCAAATTTCCTCTTTACTTACCAGTTGATTTATACATGATTATATCCCCTTTCACTCTCATTTATCTTTCTAATGAACCGTTATGTACACCTGTTACCATGCCAAATTTTTGTAAGGGATTCCTTCTTTTCTAATTTTTGTCCAAGTTTCTTTATGTGGTTATAAATATATATTAAAAATGTTGGAATATGATTTTTCACCTCCCTCATAATGACCTTGTTATTTTTTAATTATTATAGACCCCTTTCTCTTATTAAATTCTTCCATGTACACCGGTTACCATGCCAAAATTCCATAAAGAATTTCTCTCTTCTTATTTCCATTCAAGTATTTCTCCTATACTATGCATATAAATTCAATTTCATATGTTGGGATATTCTTTTACATGATCCCCTTACTATCAATTTCATATATAAATGATAGATACTCCTTTCCCACAAATCATCCAAACTTATGAATTTTCATAAGACGATGTTATGCTGCTGAAATTACACTACTATTTTCTAAGACAAAATCATCATGTAGTAAATACCAAACCTATTTCTCTACTAAGGGTATGCAACTTTATAGAAACATACTTATTGAATGGTTCATACATGTATGTATTCCAAATTCTTTAATCATGGAATAACTTATGATTTTGAATGATTCCATGTTATATGATTAATGTGGCACACTTATGCATGAAATGAAATGTTTATAAAGGATACTCCCTGATAGAGCTACAATGATTTGGGTATTGTTTTATGTTAGATACGCCATGTGAAATGAGGGTTTACACATGCTAATTCATGTGAAATTATGGTTTATTCATGCTAATTCGTGTTCAATGAGGGTTTAGTCATGTTAATTCAAGTGCTTGAGGCTTTAATCATGATAATTCAAGAGCAATGAGGGTTTCCTCAAGCTAATCCAAGTTCAATGAGCCTTGAATCATGATAATATCTTGTTGTATGTTGTTTATTAATTTCCAATTTATGATAATCATGCTATATCATGCCTTTATGTTAATGGTTCTCTTATGATCCATTGATATTCCTATTGCCTAACATGTATTGTATTCTTCATGTTATGCCTTGTTTACTCCTTTACTCGGCTTTATAGATCACCATTTTCTTATGTATGTCCTCAGGTTATACCATGAAATTCTAAGTACGATGGAATGTTTTGGCCATGTAAAATATGCTTTCAATAAATATATTGTATTTTATATTTTATGTTTTAATGTAATATTCCTAATTTCCCAATATACTAGACCTCTCTATCCTTAGAGTTGCATTAAGTGCATGTTTATGTAATAAAACATGTTTAAATATGTAATAAAGAGTATGGTTGTTATAGCTGGTATCAGAGGATAGGTTTAGTTATTTTTGGGATTAGGATTAGAAAACCCTAGTGAAATCCTTTGGGATAAGACTTAGTATAATAAAAACAAACCTAACTTTTGGTGAGTATAGAGTAAGTTGTTTATCAAGAAAATACATCCTTGTCTGGATACGAAGAAGTAGAGGTGGCTCTAGCATAGATGTATCTAGGGGTAAAACCTGGAAAAAAAACCCCCTTTAAGCTAGAATCGAATAGTAATTGGTGCACAAAAAAGATCCTTGATTCTCTCTTGGTTCAACACTCCCAAGGGATATGCTTCGGTAAATTCATATACTCAGTATAAACCATTATTAAGGGGGAAAAGGCACATAAGAATATATGTTGGGAAATAGATCATGTATAACCCATATTGAAACATAGGGTATCACACGTTAGGATATATTATTCAGTTAAAATTTTATCGTTCTATGTCCATTGTTTTCTTTTTTAAATTCTTCCTAGAAAATTATTCAATCCACATAATTCTATATTCTTTTTTAGTTAAAACATGGAAGGAGGAAGATCACGAAAAACTATTCTCTCTCTTCCTAAAGAACTACTTGCACAGATTATCTAGAAGTCATGCGCAGATGACTTTGAAATTTTTTCAAATATCCATGTTACATTCAAACAATTTTATGTTGTATCCAATACCTCAAGAACTGCACGATTCTTTCAAGGATCATGTACAATATATTGGATAATATTGCGCTCCCAACTTTCTTACCATGCTAGGCCTGAGAAGTACCACCAGGGTCTTTTTAAATAGTTCACTTTATTTCATAATTATGATGCACTAAATGATTTTATAGATGCTTTAACAGATAGAAGCCTCTGAGCAGCCTATATGTATCAAATTATAGATTTCGGTCTTTTGGGATATATGAAAACTGATTTACTAAATCCCTATTTTGAAATATTTGATGATGAATTAGTAAGACATTTTTATAAAAAAACATTTTCAAGATTTTGTCTCAAAATTATATATAGGAAATACTTTTTCTGACATATCGATGCTTACATATATAATCCATGATGGGTGAGGATTTTTTGGTCAAAGGAAGTAGATGATTTTGAAAAACTCTTGAGTTACCGCTGTGATGCATGAACCCTTTCTACCTAAGGCCAATGCTAATAGGAAAGATTGAAGTCTTCATTGAAGAGATGAATGAGAAGTACCCTCACCAGTTTTTTGCATTAGTATGTAAAACTAAATTTTGGGGAAAAACGTTTTTAAGGGGAGAGTAATGTAATGACCTGAACACTTGAATAATATTTTTATTTCTTGAAAATGTATTTTTTATTGTGTCCCATTAGGTAAAACTATATAAGTTTAAATTGAAATGTAACTATATTTTTTTGACTTTTACATGAACATTGCTCAATTATGTCTAACGATCAATATGAACATTGGAAAAAATAATAATTCTAACGTTATAATTATTGTTCACAAATAGAAATGAAATTGGAAAAAAATTAATTCAGAAAGAAGAGTTGATGGCCTCATATAGCAGGCTCGGTTCGTACAAAGCTCATTTTTCTAAGGTCTGAAAGGAGGTAGAATCACTCGTCTTAGCTCTTGACCAATCCCAACCTGAGATTCAACACATTAATCTTGAATGGAATTTCCTAGGGGATAATTTCAAGTTAATAGAGATTACCACCCGGACGATGTTATCGGAGACACCCCATGTTTCTGTCACCATCACATATCATACCCTTAGGTCTTACATAGGTGTTATTAGGGGTTATGTAATATGGTATTAGTTAATTATTGTGTAATAAATTTTATAAATAAAATTATTATTCCATTAATTCCTTTATGAGAAATTTTTTTCTTATAAATATAATTAATTAGATTATTTTATTTTTTAGGTAAAATAGTACTTTTTAGAAATATATAATTTATTATATTATACTGAGATTTTATTAATAATGTTATTATAATAGAGTTATAAGAATACTCATTTTAATTATAAGTGATGAATAAATTTATTATTTATTTTTTTTACTCTATAAATGATTAAGTATTCAGTTTGATAAGAATTATATTTTTTAAAATGAACTTGTATTTTTAATTAAATAATTTATTTTGATGAAGTAAAATTTATTTATAATAAAAAATATTTTAATAAAATATTATTATTATATAATTTTTATTAAATATATATTAACATGTAATTTTTATGAAGTCAAATGTAACTTTTATCAAGGTTTGGAAACAGTTTTTGTCAAAACCCATCAATTTTAAATAAATGAAATTTTTTATTTTAAAAATGAAAGTTCACTCACTAAAAAAATTATTTAGATAAATTTGATATTATTTTTGGAGTTATTATATCAAAATTATCCAATAGTTAATTTTTCATAATTTTCTAAGACAATCGAATTTTTGGGAAAAAATTAAATACCTTATCAATATATAATGTGTTTTATAACATCATAATGACCTAATAGTTTTTTAATAAAATACTATAAAATGTGTATTCAGAAAATATATGTTTTAACATTAAAATAATGTGATTTTATATTTGTTTGATAAATTTTTATAATTCTATAGTTGACCTTCAAAGACTTCTAAAATAATTTAACATTTTAAAATGATTACCATGAGAGTGTGACACACCTCCACATAAACAAGCCTAATATTTTAATATGTTTGGACCATGGTTTTTTAAAATAATTTTTTAAACTACCATTTGGAAAAAACCATGGGAAAACCAATTTAAGGTTTTTGGTTTTGAATATTTAATTATATAGATTTCAAAACCTATGTTTCTGAAATAATAAAGAATTATATCTCCTTTCCTATATAAACCCACTCAATCTCCCATTTATCTTCACTAAAACCATTTGAAGCCTGAAAAAACTATACCATAATCTCTCTATAATCATATCAATGTGCTCTAAGATCCCAAGAATCCTCTCTCAAGACTCTCCCAAGCCTTTCAGATCAGACATCCAAGTAAGGGATCCTCACTTTTCTCTCCTCCTTTCAATTTCAAGCACCTTATTTGAAAGTAGTTCATATAATTTTGGATGGTTATAATTTCATTATTTTATAATAATTCTATTACTATCCATTTTTTTATTTCAATTATGGATTATTTATCCCCCCTCATTTTGACCCTTACCTAAGTTGTTACTATACCGAAATTTCATTAGGGATCTTCCACCCTCCTCTTTTATCAGGAATTATTTTCATGTTTTGTCTTTAAATTTATTTAATTCCAATATTAGTATATTTTATTAAATATAATCCTTAATTCCAATTTTATTTATGCATTATGAGGTCCCATTTCACTCTCATTTATCTGTTTTATGAACCCTTTGGTACACCCGTTACCGTGCCGAATTTTGGTAAGGGATCCCTTCCTTTCTCATTTTGTCCATGTTTCTTAATGTTGTTCTACCCATTTATTAAAAATGTTGGGATAAGATTTAAAACCTATCCCATACATAACTACTTATTTTTTAATGATTATAGACTCATTTCTCTCTCATTAATTCCTTCTGTGTACACCTGTTACCATTCAGAAATTTTGTAAGGAAAACCAATCTTCTTATTTCTATTCAAGTATTTATCCAGTACTATGAATATAAATTCAATTTCATAGATTGGGATATTATTTTACATGATCAAATTACTATATATTTAATGTATAAATTATTAGATACCCCTTTACCTCTCATAAACCCAACTTATAAATTTCTATAAGATGACGTTATGCTTCCAAAATTGAACTACGATTTTCCAATCCAAAATCACCATGTAGTGAATACCATACCCATTTCACAGAAAGGATATTCACCTTTATGAAAATATACTTATTTAATGGTACTTAAATATATTTATACCACATTCCTTAATCATTTATTAACTTATGGTGTAGAATGATCCCATGTTATATGATCTCTGTCGCACACTTATGCTTGAAATGAAATGTTTATGAAGGGTGTGTCCTAATAGCACTCAAATTCATTGGGTAATGTTTAGTATCATGATAATACATGTGAACTGGGGGTTTAATCATGATATTTCATGTTCAATGATGGTTTAATCATGTTAGTTCAACTTCAATGAAGTTTTACTCATGCTAATTCATGTGCAATGGGGGTTTACTCATGCTAATTCAAGTGAAATGAGGGTTTACTCATGATAATCCATGTGAAATAAGCCTTGGATCATTCTAATATCATGTTGTTTGTTGTTTACACATTTCCATGTTATGATAATTGTGTTATATCATGCATTTATGTTCACGTTTCTCTTATACTTCATTGATATTACTATTTCCTAACATGTATTGTATTCTTCAGGTTATGCCTTGTTTACTCCATTACTGGGCTTTATAGATCACACTTTTCTTATGTATGACATCATGTTATCCCATTAAATGAGAAGTAAGAGGGAATTTTGTGGTAATTTAAAAGGAGTTTTTAATAAATATTTTTGTATTTTATGTTTTAAGTTGTTATGTAATGTTCTTAATTTCCCAAGACACTAGACCTGTCAATCCTAAGAGTTGTCTTAAGTGAAAGTTTTTGTAATTAATCTTGTTTAAATATGTAAAACATACAATAGTTGTTATATGAGAGATCTAATACTTGGGATAACTGGGTAGTTGGGAGAAATCATAGTTGGAAGACTATGATTATAATTTTACTAGAAAACGTCCACCAGATTTCCATGACAATAAGGGAGATAATGATTTCGAGGAGTGGTTAAATTAGATTGAGTGGATATTGGAATTTCTAAATAGTCCCTATACCTCAAATTTTTTATTTTAAATATATAAATATTAGATATACTAGGTAGAAATTGGTGGAAATATATAGTGTTATTAAGGTGGAACAAGGATCTCACATGGATAGGTTTGAATACAAAATTCAATCGACAATTATACCTAGAGACTTTGTGTAAATACACCAACCCCAATAGAATAGAGTCAGTGGTTAAATTATTAAATTGGCATAATATACAAGTAATATCTTCCCAAAAGGCCAAATGGTTTTTTAGTCTAGGAAAACTAGATACATACTTGAAATTCAAATTACATTGTAAAAATTAAAATAAACAATGAAATTTCTTTGAGAATGAAATTATTCCACTTATAATAACCCAACATAACACTTCTTGGTATCTTGGTGAAAAATAAAACATAATAAAGGGGTGAGATAAAATTATCAGTAAGTGTTAAGTACAACAGAATCTATCATTAATACATAAGAATAATCAACATGAAAAGGTAAATAACTAACCATACATGTCATTTAATCAATAACTTAAGTATAATATGGAAGAGATAAATGATAATCAAATAATTCCATATAAATAATCACATGAGAATTAAACTTATTCATGAATATTCTATTAATAAAATAATAAAATAGAATATCAGTAACTAATATAGTAATAGATGAATTTATAATTCCATACATCATATGTGTACCATCAAGTATTTGGCTAAGACACCATACATAAACATGTAAGTCCTCAATCAATACCTAAAACTGGTTTGTCTCATAAGACATACTGATTCATCGAGGGGATATACCAGGCCTCAACCATGAGTTACTATATCCAATTCATTTTTCATATGAAAAGTGTGAAACATAATCAATATAAATATTCATATTATAAACTAACATACAAAATGTTAATACATACTCCAATTAAATGTATAAAATTATAAACCGTCCAGCGAAATATAGTGAATGGTATCAAAATAGAACATCCACAATCAAAATAATCATAAAACATCCAAATAAAGAATGAGGATGATATAAATACAACACATCTCCATTAGATAAAAATTAAATTAAATTGTTTATTTCTTTTTTGGATAAAAATATCACTTAAAAAAAATTTGGAGGAAAATATCCCTTTATTTTGAAAATCACTTTTGAAAAATAAAAGTTCAAAACAAAATTAAAATAATTTTCATTGAAAATAATATTTGAAACATATAAAAGAAAATTTAAAACATTTAGGTGTTCATGATGTCTAGAAACTATTTTCATGTCTTATACATTAAAATAAATATTCCTTTTACTTTTTCAGTTAAAGACAAATGGGAATTATTTTAAAAAACAAAATAGAATCCTTTCAAAAAAATTATTGAAAAAATGAGTAAACATTTATTTAATAAATAAAATGAAAGTTTTAAAAAACTTTTTTGAAATAATTTTTATAATACATGGATTTATATTTATATAGTTTTCGGACCAAAGAGTGAAATGAAGTCATATTTTCTGAAAAACATTTTATCAAACAATTTAAGTACCAAAGAGTGGGAAAATGGTACTATTACATGAAAAAATCCATGAATAACTAGAGGAGATTAAAATTTAATGTTTCATTTAATAATTATCAAAAATTTTCCTTCAATTGAAATTCAGTAATAAACAATTCGATGATAATGAGATTGTGAGATAAACCCTTATAATGATCGTAAGGTCAGAACCAAATTTTTTTATGAATATACTATGTGTAAGAAAAATGAATCCACATAGAAAAAGTGTAAATACAAAATAATATAATAAAAAGTCATTATATACATAATATTTTCACGAAATAATCAAAAAAGTGTAATTTTTACCCAATTAGTGAAAACTGAGTTAAGAAATCTCTAACCACTATGTAATCAGTCGAAACATATTCCTCATGAAATAATAACAATTAAAAAACCTTATATATAATTATAATGAATAAATTAATGATATAACATTTTAATGGGTAATTATACCCACCTCATAAAATAATATAGGTGTATAACATCAAAATATGCCTCAATGAAAGAAAATTTAGATGAATTCGCTTACCTAAGGTTTACTTATCTTAGAATGTGTTCAGAGATTGTTTATAATGGGTTTAAACATGTTATTAATTTATAATAGAACTATATAAATATTTATAACATCTTATATAATTCTTTTATAACATTTTAACACTTGTTAATTAATAATATTTCATTATTTTCACTATTTTGGGTGTTAATTATCTTGTTTTCTCACACTTGTTTTGTCTAGAAAGTCCTGAATATCCTATATAAGATATAAATACATCACATAAATGAAAATATTAATTTTATAAATATCAAATTTAATCATTAAATTCATTTTTTGAACCATTTTTAATGATGAACATAAAAAATTAATCACATGGCTTCATTGGAGATGATAAGCCGTCTATACGTATGAGGAATGATAACATTTCTAAATGGTTGAAAGGGTTGGGAAGTTGATGGTATATTTATTTTACATAATTAAAATCGTGTCATAATTATAATATATATACATTATTTCCATTTTTATAACCATCCAAGTAAAGTGGTGATTAAAAACAAATTACACCACTATGTGGATATGGTAAGTCGTACGTACACATGCATGGTGTTTCATTATTCATAGGATGGAATAAAGAATGAATATGGTTATATCATAATAATAATTAAAAATTATTTTATATATCATCTTTTATATATTAATTTATTATGTAAATATCACATTAATATAAATTAGAAAAAGAAATAATCTTGAAAGAGTTGGTGAAAATGATTACCTATTCTTCAGCGGACTTCCTTTAGATGATTTCATAAGGGACTTAAGGATGGTCTTTTAAGGATACTTGAATCTCCATAACTTGTACAATAATCTTTTAAGATAAATTGGTATAGTTTGGTTGAGATATATTTCTCAAATGTCTGTAAGTAAGTCAAGGAATGGGTTCCCTTTTCTAATTGAGGTGATGGACAGTTTTTGAATTTCTAAAAAGATTAAAATATATTAAGACTATTCTAGACTAGATACATAAAAATGTCCTGTAAATGCATAGTTTATTACTTTTTATAACATATATGATCTCAATTTTTTTATTTAATATTTTTATACTTTTTAAATAATTTTATAAAACTTCATTTGTGCCAATTTTGTCACTTTTCATTAATTTTTCATTAAAAAAATCAAGAAATAAGGTAAATTAAAAAAATGTTTAATAAATCCCTAAAATGTCATTATAATCAATAAAATTCGTGGATAACCATAATTAATTCAAATTATATTACTTTTACTTTTTTTAATACAATTTATTTAATCTTTCCATTAATTTAATAATTACTACATCATCATTGTTTCATAATTTAAGTTGAGTTTTTCTTCACTAAAAATAAAAAAAATTAGGGAAATATATATAAATATTTTATCTTTAAAAATAATAATTATAGATTCAATAGCTTCTAGATAATTTTATATTAAAATTTTTATTGTTATTAAAAACCTGAATGTGACATCTTTGTCTTTTCATGAAATAAAATTTTATCAAAATAATAATCTCATTAAAATATCCATATAACTGAAAATTGAATGATTATGGATGAAATTTAATCAAATAATAAATTTTCTTCATGTTTTAATGTCGTTTTCTAATCCTGATCACATTATTTTAACCTAATTTACTCAATTTACCCTGGAAAATGGTAACAAAAATTACAAAGGTTATTATTCATATTGTCTAAAAAATAAAAGGGAATAATTTTAATAAATATGAAAATTATGAAAAAAAAATATGGAATCCATTTTTTAAAATTCAAAACAAAAAATTTTCCTAATTTAATTTAAAATTAATCCTGCAAAATGCAACGAAAATTGATTTTCTTGATAAATTCATTTAAAGCCCAAAAATACATTTATAACAAAATAAGGTATAAGAATTATTAAAATGTAATTAATTAGATTATAAATAAATAAATAGTACCTAATTTAATTTTCGATATAATTAAATTCATAATGGTACTTTTTAATAAAATAAAATTAGTAGTTTTATAAAAATATGTATTTTTCCACTATTCATTGGAAAATCAATCTTTCCAAAAAATTACCAATATTTCATAATAAGATAATTTTAAAATGATAATTTAAAAAATTAAATTAGTTTAATATAATAAAATTTATATATGTTCTATAAATTTATTATAACATTCATTCAGAAAAGTAAAAAAAATTATCAAAAACAAATTTTTGAAGAATAAAATGTCTATGAAAAATCAAGTTCATTTCTCAAAGAATTAATTAATAAATTAACAATGAGGTGAAAAATTATATATTTCATAACATGGTTAATACTATTAATTTATTTAAATTTAACATCTAGGTTATAATGATTTCATAATAATATTTCATTGTTCATTTATGTTGTGTGTTGCGTGCAACCACTACTACAAATACAGCTTTTATCAGTGCTAAAAATGGCCTTTATCAGCACTTGAAAAAGCGCTGATAAAGCCGGCGAAAATAAAGGGGGGTCCCCTTTATCAGCGCTCCGAAAAGCGCTAAAAAAAGTGCTGATAAAAGGTGTCTTTTATCAACGCTAAAAAAAGCGCTGATAAAGGGGTCCTATATCAGTGCTTCCTTTATCAGCGCTTTCGTTTTAGTGATGATAAAAGACCCTTTTATCAGCACTTTTAAAAAAACGCTGATAAAAGTTAAAAAAATTTAAAAATTTAAAAAAAAATTAAAAAAAAATTAAAAAATACTGCCAATCGGGGGGGGGCTTTTATAGCGCTTGAGCCTCCCCTTTTACAGCACTTTTCGGCCCCTGTACAGCACCCCACGCACCCCACACACCCCCTTCACCCTTTAACAGCGCTTGCTGCTATATTCCCCCATGCGCGCGCGCCCCTGCCTCCCCCAGGATTTGAACACGATACCTCCCCCCTACGCGCCTAAGCCTTTACCAATACTCTATTTTGATTTTTCTTCTATTTCATGATATCTATATATATAGTTATATTTATTCGTATAGTAATATATATTTATATTAATATATATATATAGTTATATTAATATATATATATAGTTATATTTATTCGTATAGTAATATATATTTATATTAATATATATATATAGTTATATTAACATATATATAGTTATATTAACATATATATAGTTATATGAATATATATATATAGTTATATTAATTTATATATAGTGATATTAATATATATATTTATTGTAATACTAATATATATATGTAGTTATATTAATATATATATATATAGTTATTAGATTAATATATATATAGTTAGATTAATATATATATATATAGTTAGATTAATATATATATATATATATAGTTAAATTAATATATAGGTATATAAATATTCATATATATTTATTTTAAATAAAATGGATGTTAGTTATTATTTAAATAAATCTAATATATTTTATATGCAAATATATTTTATTATTTATATTTATAATTAATTTTTTATGTGTGAATATATAAAAAATATGAATATATTGTTATATATTTGATTATAAATAGCAGTTCATTATAAAAAATGATAAAATTTCAAAGAAATAATATCACTATGAATGTAATACCTTGGAATAAATTCAATCCCCACCAAAAAAAATCAATAATACCCCCTTAAACGAGGCTGAAAATGCACAAAGTGTTAAAAAATCGGAGTACCCTGACTAAAAACTCAGTTTTGGAGGCCTTCTGGGCACCCTTTGGCCTTGAAACTCCCTTGACTGGGGTGACCCCAGTTAAAGCGATATAGAGCTCGTCGCAAGCTTCGATTTGATATGTTGTAGAGCTCAAACGGACACCCGGATCAAAAGTTATGGCCGTTTGAGGTTTGAGTTGCGTTTTCAACATATTTTGGATATTTTATAAATTTTATAAATTTTTCTAGTCTTCAAATTGTTATTAAATGACTATTACTCCATAATGATTAACAAATTATTAATTAAAAATATTTTTTTAATTTTTTAAGAATCCATTTTCACTAAATATCTTATATATTAAGTATAATAAGTTTAAATGTACATTTATACTTATCGAAAATATATTTAAAAATTATATATTATATTTATATATCAATATAACTATATTTATATATTAATATATTTTAATTTTTTTTGAAGCCGACCCTTTATCAGCGCTTTTAAAAAAAGCGCTGATAAAGCCCCCCCCCCCCCCTTTATCAGCGCTACTAAACTAGCACTGATAAAGGGGGTCCCTTTATCAGCGCTACTAAACTAGCACTGATAAAGGGGGTCCCTTTATCAGCGCTAAAAAAGCGCTGATAATGGGGGGTCCCTTTATCATCACTAAAAAAAGTGCTGATAAAGGGTGCATTTATCAGCGCTTTTTTAGCACTGATAAATGGACCCCCCTTTTTCCGCGATTTTTTGTTAGCGCTGATAAAGGGGGGGCGCTGTGAAAAACTGTTTTTGTGGTAGTGAACGTAAGCTATCAAAGAGATTAGATTTAAAAAGAGACATAATATAAAATCTTATGGTGTTACATTCTCCCCTCATACAATAAATTTCATCCTTGCAATTTTTTATTTCACTTCTAAAATTAATGGTTGATATTTTCAAATCCCTTTTTTGGAAACCCACATCGTAATAAGGTTTAATAAAACTTCCTTATAAAAATAGGGAAAGGATAATGTAAAGGTCATCACAAAACTAGGATTCTGAATAGGTGATCATAATGGGGAAGTTAAAATATGGATAGAAAATAGAAATATAACTATCATGTTGTTATGGATAATGATATAAAACATGATCTTGAGAAATTTAAGCATAAAAATGATAAATATTATTATTGGTTAGAAGACCATTGATTTCTTCTAAAAGAAAAATAAAGGGATATCATTTTTATTCCAAAATCCTTTTCCAATAGTTGACATATTCTTTTAATATCTTGATAAATAACCTGATAAAATAAACTTACATGATTCCATTCGATTCCCTATGTATAATACCATCCTTTGGTTGTGGTTTGATCTATTCCACAATATTTCATACACTCGGAGATGGATATTCAAGGAAACTTTTCAGGCCTAATGAACTTTTATTAAACCATAATGTCTAGAGGTCGTTCCTTATTATATTGAATATTTATCAAAACTAAAATTGATTACCCAGGTTATCCAATATGATATATCAAACTTTATCTTCAAATAATAATATCAAAAGTTCAAACTAATCCATTACATAAGTAGTTAACCTTAACCATCATAAAAAATCATCTATCCAAATTCAATGTCCAAAATTTTAAAATAAAGGTAACTAAATTTAAAAAATATATATAAATTATATTTTCCCAAAAGACTTAATGTAGATCTTATTTTCACATACCAAATATATGAATACCTTGATCACCTTAAAAAATTAATAAAAATTACATGGTTCCAAGAATAAAATATCACATTGTGGAATATATTTCGTAAATCCAGACATGTTGTAAAACCTATGAAGACAACTTAAACCATCAAATTACTAAACAAATTCATGGTCCCATATACTATCCCATAAAAATAACATTGAAATTATTATCTCAATGTCAAGCAAATATTTAGGGTTACATTCCCGAAATCATGTGTTTTCCATAAGATCAAATTTCAACAGAGTCAATTCTCTTGGTTAATGGTACTATTAATCACATTATTCCAAATACTTAAATATGAAGTACTTAAGTACAATCCAAATATATCTCATGATTCTTATAAGCAAAAAATTATTTATAAAATACCTTTGAAAAATAATTATTGAATATAAATATACAATAACATTAATCATTCCACTTCATTCTTAAAATTGTTATCTAGATTCATCATCTAATTCCATAATACCTCATTTTATTCATATTTCATTTGTAATATCATCATCATTTGAATTTTAACAATTAAATTTATGTACTTGAGTATTATTTTCATGAGTTTTAACCCTAGTACATAATTTTCATAATTCCCATACTTTCCACATTTAAAAAACTCGACCAACAATCATACCTTAAGGATACCATTATTCCAAAATTTATATTTTTTTCAGTAGAAATTATTTTCTTTATATCATTCTTTTCCAAACCCAGAACATATTTTCATTCCTTTAAGAGATTCACTTGGGTGTTTCTACTCACATTCTCATCATATAATAAACTGAATCTTTATCCCCTTATGGTCTCCACCACCATATCTCTCATTAAACTTTATCCTTCTCCTCATGGGTGAGTCCAAAAGTTGGTAAAGGTGTATGTTGGTAATCATATATTGTTATCAAAATATCCTTCATCCCAGTCATTATACCATTTGTATTATCATTAAAACATCATCTATTTCCTTAAACATTAACCATGTTCATTTTAGTTCCATCTATTGACTAAAATAAAAAATCATAGTGTGAGAAACACTAATCATATTGATACATCAGATAGTCAGAAAGAATCATTTATAGTATGTATAAATCATCAAAAAAATTAGTATATAAATCATGGGATTTAACCTAGGATATCCATGGTCATTACCAAATATATTGGATATTATCTTATACTTAGATATATCCTCAAAAGTTCATCATAGGGTTATGTTCTCAAATCTATATTTTCTTAAATATAGTTCCCAAGGTTTCCACTCAACTTTCTATGATACCAAATGTAAAGACCCTGACCCCAGTAGCCTAGTGAAAGTGGTTACTTTTTTATATTGGCATAATATACAAGGAATCACATACTGAAGGAATAATTAGTTTAGTAATCATGGTGAAATTGACACATACTAGAAAGTTATATTACCTTTTAAAACATAAAATACTTAAAGAAATTTCATTGAGAATTTCATTATTCCACTTATTATAACCCTACATAACACTTCCTTGTATCCTAGGGAAAAATAAACTATAAGAAATGGGTGATATGAAATTATCAGTAAGGGTTAATTACAATAGATGCAATCATGAATCAATAAGAATAATCAACATGGAATGGTAAATAAATGAACACACATTCTATTTAAACAATAACATGAGCATAATATAGAAGGAATAAATAATGATAAAATAATTCCATATAAATAATCACATGAGAATGAAACATAAACATGGATATTCAATTAATATAATAATAACAAGGAATATTAATAACTAATATTATAATGGGGGAATTCATAATTCCTGAAATTATAAACATATCATCAAGGATTCATCCAAGACACCGTATATAAACATGTAAGGCCTCGACCAAAAACCCAAACTAGTTTGTCTCATGAGACATACTGATACATCGAGGGGACATAAAGGGACTCACTCATCTATTATTAATGCCAATGCATTCATCACATGAAAATGATGAAACATAATAAATATAAACATTTTTATTAAAAACTAATACATGGAATGTTAATACTTACCCCAATCAAATGAACATAATCATACCCCATCCATAGTAATATATAAAATGGTATAAAAATAGAAAATCTACAATTAAACTGACCATAATCCATCCAAATAAATAATAATAATGATATCAATACAATATATCCCTAGTGTTTCAAAAGTACATTAAAGGTTTTATGTCATTAGAGGATAAAAATATCTTTAAAAATATTCTTGTTGAAAATGTCCTTTTTATTTTAGATATAATTTTCGAAAAATAAATGTTTACAAAAAATTTGTAAACAGTTTTCTTTGAAAATAATATATGAAAATTATAAATGAGTCTTTAAAACATTTTGGTGGTTATTATTTTTGGAAATTCCATTCATGTCATATACATTAAAACAAAGATTCGTTTCACTTTTTTAGTAAAATACAAATACCCATTGTTTTGAAAATTAAATAAAAATTCATTAAAAAAATGTAGAATGTAAAAAATGGTAAGAAAATATAAAATCATTTTTAAAAGGATAAAAACACTTTTTAAAACATTTTTATAAAACATGGTTTTAGAAGAAAACAGTTTTCCGACCTTGGAGAGAAATGAAGTCGGATTTTCTTTAAAACATTTTCTAAAACATTTTATGTAACAAGAAGTAGAAAAATTATACTATTACTTGAACATTTTCATTAAAAAATAGAGTATAAAAAAACTAAGTGTTTATTGAAAAATTATCAAATAAGTTTCTTCAACTGAAATTTAGGAATAAACAATATTGATGAGAATGAGATTGCAAAATAAAATATTACAATGATCATAATATTGAGAAGAAAATTAAATAATGAATCGATTATTTTTAAAAACTATATATACAAATAAAAAATTTTAATTACAACATAATATAATCAAAATTTATTACAGACATAATCTAAGAAAGTTGAATTTTAACCCAATGGGTGGAAAATGAGTTAACAAATCCCTTACAACTTTGTAATCAATTGAATCATATTACCCATAAAATAATAACATTTAAAAAAACCTTAAATATCAATATAATAAATAAATTCATGATATAAAATATTAATTTGGTATTATATACATCTCATAAATGAATATAGGTGCATAACATCAAAGTTTACATCAATAGAAGAAAATTGATATGATGACCCTTGCATCATGTTCGACTTTATTCAAACATATTCGAACCTCATGTATAATAATTTTAAACATTTTATTAATTTATTATAAAACCATATTCATATTTATAACATATTATATGATCCTTTTATAACACCTTAACACCCATTCATTAGTAATATTTCATTATTTTCACTGTTTCAAGTGTTAATTTCCTTGTTTTTTCATACTTGTTTTATCTTGAAATTCCATGTTAACTTTCATAGGATATAGATAAATAATATCCATAATTACAGTAATGTTATTAATATCATACTTAATCATTAAATAAATTTTTAAAACTATTTTTTAATACTCAACATAGAAAATGAATTGCATCGCTTCGTGGAGATTGTAAGATGTATATAGACACGAGAAATGATGTCATTTCTAAATAGTTGAAAGGGAAAAGAAGTTGATGTTATATTAATATTAAATAATAAAAATTATTTCATAATTATCATATATATCTACTATTTCTATCATTATAACTATCCAAGTAATGTGGTGATGAAAAACAATTACACTGCTACATAGAGATGGTAAACCATACGTACGTACGTGCTGTGTTTTCATTTTTTATATGATAGATAAAAGGAAAAATATGGTTGTGTAATAATGATAATAACATATCAATTTATATATTTTATTTTAAATTTATATTTAGTATAGAAACAACACATTAAGAGAAGGAAAAAGAAGAAATACACTCAAAAGAGTTGGTAAAGATAATTACCTCTTCTTCAGAAGACTTCCTTTAGATCCTTTGTTAAGGGACTTATGGTTGGTATTTTGAGAAGACTAACACCAATAGAACTTGTATAAGGAAGTTTTGAAGAGAAATTGGTAGAGTATAATTGATATATATGGATCTATGTGGAGTAAAATGGAAGGAAGGGGTGCCCTTTTATAATTGAGGTGAGGGGAACTTTGGTAATTTCTCAAAAGATTAAAATATATTACGACTATTCTGAAGAAAAATACTTCCAAATGACCTATAAATGAATACGGGTGAAATTTTAGACCATTTAATATTTCATTTTTTTATTTAATATTTTTATGATTTTTAAATAATTTAATGAAATATTATATTAATAAATTATCATTATTGTCAATATTTTCACTATTCATTACTTTTCCTTTAAGAAAATCAATAAAACCAGATAAATTCAAGAATAATAATGCAAAACATACCTAATATGTCATAATGTAACAAAAAAATCAGGTATAACCTTAATTAGTTCAAATTATATGAATTTTAATATTTTTAATATCATTTATTATACTTTTCATTTAATTGAATAATTACTACATCCTCACTGTGTAATCATTTAAAATAATTATTTCATCACGGAAAATTAAAAATAAAGTATTTCTATGTATATAAATCTTTTATATTTTAAAATAATATTTATCGTTGAATATATATTTTAGATTACACCATATTAAAAATATTATAGTTATTAAAGACATAAATGTGACAACTTTGGATTCTCATTGAATAAAATATTATAAACATAGTAATCTAAATAAAATAACCATAAGTGATCTTGTAACAAAACCTTAAATTATTATAGAGAAATTTTAATCAGTCGATAAAATTTGGTGATTTTTAGGGTCATTTCCTAGTCCTTATCATTTTATTTTTAACCAAATTTTCCCAATTTAATCTTTTGACGTGGAAACAAAAATTACCAAGGTTAAAATTCATATTGGCAAAAAATAAAAGGGAAATATTAATTAAATTTTTAACTTCTGAATAAAAATATTGAATCCATTTTAAAAAATTAAAAAAACATAATTTTCAGAATTTAATTTAAAATTAAACCCATAAAATGTAACGAAAAAAATTTTCCTGAAAAATGCATTATGCCAAAAAATGTACTTATTCCAATATAAGGTATGCATATGATTAATATGTAATTAATTAGATTATATAAAAATAAATATTATCCAAGTTAATTTT
This sequence comes from Viscum album, assembly GCA_963277665.1. Classification (NCBI taxonomy): domain Eukaryota; kingdom Viridiplantae; phylum Streptophyta; class Magnoliopsida; order Santalales; family Viscaceae; genus Viscum; species Viscum album. The sequence continues at coordinate 1,326,361,492 of OY728157.1, read as the reverse complement.
AGAATAAATTAAAATCATAAAGGTACATTTTAACATAATGAAAATTATAGTTTTATAAAAATCGATATTTTTTCACTATTCACTAGAAAACAATCTTTTCAAAAAAAATCCCAAAAATTCACCATAATATAATTTTATTATGATGATTTCAAAAATTGTATTATTTTTATAAGACAAAATTTATATAATTTCTAGAAATTTATTATAATATTCACACATAAAAGTAATAAAACCTTTTTTTAAAACATATTTTTGAATAATAAAATGTCGTCATGAAAAATAATGTGCTTATTCTCAAAGAATTAATTCATACATTAAAAATGTGTTAGAAAATTATATATTTCATAATGTTTTTAATACTATTTTGTTCCTACTAATTTAACAATAATGTTATAATGATCACATAATAATATTGCATTGTCCCTTTAAGATGGGTGTTGCATGAAACATAAGCTATCAAAAAGATTTAATTTAAAAAGAGACATACCATAAAATATTAGGGTGTTACACTTTGATGGTGGTTAATACCCATGATTTTGTTAAATTGGATCAAGGTAACATTTAATACTACAGTACATCTCTCAATTTACTAATTTGGTTCATGTCCCCCCAAATCTCATCGCGATTGATTATCTGAAGGCTTAACTTTTGAAATAGAATTTAAGTTTGAGATTAGGACCGTGATTATTATTCTCTAAATGATAACCTTTTATGATGGGGTTAACATGGATTCCATGGAAGAGGAATACATGCCCTTGAAAATTTGCTTTAATGGTATGCCTTTAAGGGGTGGTATCAAGAGTTCCTCATCTATTTTGATGTGGAAGTGGGAGGAATCTCATTAGGGTAGTAGAAGGAGTTTTCATTAGTCATATGGTATAGGGATGATAGCTTATATGGGGTATAATATGGTTGTATTATATTAGTTTGGGAAACTTGGTTATACCAATCCAATTTACCTAGAATCTTTGAGAATGTTCCACCATTATGGAAATTCAGACATCTTTAGCTCTTTCATTAGGATTTGGCATTTGAAAGCGGTATTGGATTCATATTCTCCAAGGGATCACATGGGATTTCAAATTCTTCCAAGGGTAGAGTACCATTATCTACGATTAAATGGTGTTATAACCAATAGAAAAAGAACTAATGTAGGACTGAGTTAGGACATCCACATGTGGTCGATGTTATACTTGAGGACTTAGATTTCGGGCTAGCCACCACAAGAGGTATGGTGTTTATTACATCTTCCATGATATCTAGTTTATTTTATATGGTCACATCCATTTAATTTATCTCATTTATGTTACTTGATTATTTGGGTATGTGATTATATTTGATTCATTTTTTATGTAATTTTATAACCTATTGTGTATGAAGAAGGTGAAAGTTTTAAAGTTTTTAGAGTATTGTGTTTTTCTTGCTGATGTGGAGGTAATTTAGGATTTCCTCATGTAGGTCCTAGAAATTTTTGTGGATTGGATGATTAGATTAAAAGATAAAATTTATTTTTATTATTGCATGGTATAGTTTATAAATACTGATGAGAGTACTCAAATCTTCCAGGGTCAATGGGAACCACAATCAGTGAGTGTAAGATGAGTTGTTTCATAGTTAATTTGATTTCATATTAGTTATTCAGGTTGTTGTACAATGCCACAGAGAAAGGTTCATAGGTCAGTCTTATGATAGTCATGGATAGGTACCCTAATATTTTTATAATTTTTTTTGGGTTTCTTCCTAGTGAGAGATCAATTTTACTATCAATATTCTCCCTAGGATGTGCCTCATTTATCTAGCATCTTACCGGATGTCTCTAATTGAATTTAATTATATGAAAGTTCATCTATAGGACCTCTGGGGAAAGGGATTTATTCACCCTAGGGTGTCCCCATGGTTTTTAAAAATTCATTTTGAAAATAAATAGCACAAAATAATTTGACTCTGCATCAACTGTCATAATATTAATAAAGTGATTATAATGAAAAAATACACATTTCCATGAATTGATGATCATTTAAACTAGCTTAAAGGATCTTATTGGTTTTCAAAGATCAACTGGAGATCCAATTACCACTAGTTGAGGGTATTATTGGAGGATATTATGAAGAAATCATTTTGAATCTAGTATATACATTTTTAGTATTGGGTTATGCCATTTTTTAATACCAATGCTCATGAAATCATTACAATAATGATGAACCAGATCTTCCACCACTTTTGGACTTCTTCAAGGTCATGTTTATTGATGAAATCTTGGTGTATTACAATATGAAAGAAGATAATTATCACCATATGGAGGTTGTTTTGGGAGTCTTTAGAAACCATATTCTATATTCGAAACTGTATAAATGTCAGTTTTTGATTTAGGAAGTAAGTTTCTTAGGCCATGTGATTTTTAAGGGAGGAGTTTTAGTGGATAATGGGAAGTTCAAGCAATTATTTCTTGGGAGAGGCCAAATAATGTGTTTGAGATCTAAATATTTTTTTTTCATTGGGTATTATAGAATCTTTGTATGATAATTTTATAGTATTCCTTCACCCTAGATCAATTTGACTAGAAAATGGGTGAATTTTAAGTGGGATTATAAGTAAAAACATTCTTTTGAGTAGTTACAAGATCATTTAATATCAATTCTAGTTTTGATTCTTCCCAATATTGGGAAAGCCTATGCAGTGTATTGTTATTTCTTTACTATGGGGTTGCAATGTGTATGGATGAAAGATGACCATGTGGCAGCCTATGTCTCACAGAAGCTATTCCCACATGAGTATAATTATCCCACCTAGAACTTGGAGTTGTTAGTATTGATGCATACACTTGATACATGGTCACATTACCTCTTCAGGGAGAATTTTACACTTTACATCGATCATAAAAACCAGAATTAAATATTTAAGAAGAGGTACTTGAACCTTATATTGATACATTGGGTATATTATTTATATAATTCTGATTTTGAAATGTCTAATAAACAAGAGAAGTAGAATGTAGTCACCGACACCTTGAGTAGAAATCATTTAGAGCATACTATTATGGAATCATCAAATGAGTGTGGTATGATGAGTTTTTATGCTGGTCTGAGTATGGAGGTGTAGGAGGATGAAGAGCAGGTGTTCTTGACTAGTTTACATGTCATTCTATCTCTTATTGACCATTTTTAGAGTGATTGGTTATCTTACCATGAGTGATAGTAGATTAGAAGTGTTTTAAAGTTGGGGAGACTTCAAGTGATTGGTATTAGTCTCTTGATAGTTCGATCCTTTTTAGGAAGTGGTTTGAAGTTCTTTTGAACTTGAGCAAGAAATTTATGCATGAAGGGATTCATTCTAATTGGTCCATACACCCTGCGGTTACCAAGATGTTTTATAACTTGTGAGTTCAGTATTGGTGGCCTATTATGTGGTGTTTAGTTAAAGACTTTTTCCCCACTGTTTATCCAACCTTTGAATAAAAGCTGTGAATTAGATACTAGTTGGGTACTTACAACATCTTTATATTCCCATTAATAAGTATGAATCTATCTTTATGGATTTCATGATTGATCTACCTGATACACAAAGTTGGAAAGACATTGTATGGGATATTTTTGACCATTTGAAAAAATTATCCCATTTTCTTCCCATCAAGGAGTCAATGATGGTATAGGATCTTGTAAACCTTTATGTCCAAGAAAATTTTATGATTCATGGAGTTCCATTAGATATCGTTTGTAACTAGGAAACCCATTTTACTTCTCAATTTTGGAAGGAAATATAGTAGGACTCGAGAACCAAGATAAGGTTGAGCACTGCTTATCACCCATAGGCAGATGGCCACTCTAAGTAGACTATCCATAATTTTTATGGTATGATCCAATAATATGTTCTTGACATTGGGGGTTCTTGAAAAAATACCCTATCAATAATTGATTTTTCTTATAATAATAGTTATCCAGAATCGATTTGTATGGATCCATTTAAGATATTATATTGGTGATTATTCCAATCCCTATTATATTGGGATGAGGTGGGTGAGAATTTCTTATTAGGACTGAGTCTCTTTCAGTATATGAATAGGTAGTGTGGTTAATTTATAAGAGGATAAAAACAACTTAGAGTGGCTAGAAGCCTTACACCAGTTAATGTTGCTACCCACTAGAGTCTGGGGTTGGTGATCACGTGTTTATTTAGGAATCTATTTGGCCAGGACACTATTGTTTGTGGAAATAAGGAAATCTAGAACCATGTTATATCCATCCATTTAAAGTATAATAATTTATTGGTAATGTTAGCCTATATTTTGGTGTTTCTATTATATTTGACCTCAATCCCTGACATATTTTAGGTTTCCCATTTGAAGAGTTACCAACTAGACTCATCTCATGTGATAGAGTGGGATGATTTGGTTGTTGAGCCTAATGTTTTCATTGTGGAGTAGCTTATTCATATCATGGACTATTAGAACAACATGCTCCATGGTAATTTGATCTAATTGGTCAATGTACTTTGTTTGCATATTAGTGATAGCTATAAGACATGGGAGCTATAAGATTTGGCGAGGAAGTAGTGACCTAACCAATTTACATTAGAAGAAGCTCGAAGACATTCTAGGGAATAAAGTGGCATGGTAGGGGGATATATGACACCCTCTTGGCCAATAATACATATTTTTGCCTGTTTATTTTTATTTTATTTTTTTAATGTTTTTTCTGGGTGTCGAGGGTCAAATTTTAGTTTTTAGAGAAAACATTACCCAATGAATGGTTGTTGCATGGTTTGTCTTTCCATAAAACTATCCATACAAGGATTTTTTTTTGGGAAATGAATGTTTTCATGGTTTGAGAATATTTTTTCAATCCATGTAGATCCCAACATTAATCATGTAGCTTTTATTTTTTTTGGAGGTAGTCACACAAGAATGGTTGGTGCCCAATTTTTCTAACTGTGTGGAGAAATCGTGTGAGTTTTACAACTCATTAAAAAATTATATTTTACCAAATTTCCCCTAAATAATTTATTTTTATCAAGCCTCATTTTCTCTCCCACTGATTCACAACCCCTACCCTCAGCATTGAATTTTACCCCCTCTACTTGGTGGTGGATTATCTTTTATTCTTGGTTGTTTTAGTTTTAGCTAAGCCTCTTTCGTCAGGATTTCTTCATCCTCTAACCTTTATCTTCCTTTGTTATTCTATTTTGATGGAAGGTGGAAACCCTAAAAGTTGTATTTAAAGAATTAAAGGGTTTAAATGGGGATTCTTGTTTTATTTATAGTGGTTTAAGTGTGTCAATACTTCTTATTCCTAAATTGTGTGGTTGTCATCGAAGGTGATGAGTTTGGAACTATTCCAGAGGTAGGTGTTGCAATTTATGAGTTTGTTGTGGCATAAATTTTAATTATTAATCACATTTGGATTATATTTATTAAAATTAAATTTAAATTATTTAAGATTTATTTTTATTCCATGATTTATTTGTTCCATGTTTTTATTTTGGCAATTTAGGGTTTAAGGTGGGTTTTCCAAAGGGGGAGTCTTAAGTGTAGTCCCAGAGTTTTTTTAGAAATAGATCAAAATGTTTTTATAGTTTTAAATGGATTATTAAATAGGTTTTAGAATTTTTTTTACCTTCAAGAAGATGTTTTATAAAAATAGTCTTGTTTTTTTATGAAAATGGATTTTTAAATAGAATTTATGTGTGGAACTTGTTGTGTTGTTATATTTTTGATTGAGTGGTATATGGGATACTCGGGGCGTGAGAATCTGTTGTCCAAGGGTCCGTGAGAGTGTTTGGGTGGAAGTTCGAGATAGATTCTAATTATTTTCCACAGGACTGAGAGAGACTTTCGAAGGAATACCAAGAGAGTTTCAACTTGTTTAACCAAGATAATGAGAGAGCCCTTTAGAGTTGGGATGGGGGAAGACTGTGAGAGCTACCCCTTTATTTTTTAGCTATAAAATATTTTGTTTTAGAATCACTCACATTATACCCTTATGTATACATCCCTTGGTGAATATTACTCATAGAAGGTTGATTTACATGATCTTAGAATTATGTTAGTGCATTGTTTAATGTTATATCATGTGTTATTCCCATTTAAAATTTTTTGGCTATATGATGATGATGTTTTTTCTTACCATTTTAATGATTGGTTTTGGTATGTTTAGTATGTTAGGCCATATGGACTTATTTATCTACTTGATCCATGATGATAAATAATTTCAAAAACTTATGTTGTCTAAAATAAAACGAAAGGGATTTCAAAATATTTATTTAAATAATAATGTTTTCAAAGTGAAATCGATTTTTAAAATGTGTTTTCAAACTAGTATATTAGTTTGAATGGTTTAAAATCCATAAATATATCCAAGGTGGTATCCTGCTAGGCTTCATGACTCACACACTAAATATGCATTTGTTCATATTTATAATTTTTTTGTAGTACATAGGTAAAGGTAACGGGAATATGTATATAGGTGGATCTTCTTAGTTATCAATTTTCGGGGTTCTAATTGAGGAGATGTGATCTCACTGTGTTAGCTCATGAGGAGATATTTTAGAGTTTTTTTTGTACCTTTGGGATGTATTAATTGGATATGTTTGGTCATGATCCCTATTTTGGGTTTTTATATTTTGACTTGGGATACCATGATTATGTCTTGTTATGGCATGTTATGTATATGATTTTGTTTATGGAATCTACTTTTTTCCTTATTGTTTTACTATGGATAGATTTTTATTGTTTCCTTGAATTAGGTTATTTTGGTGTGTTCATCGTATTTCATTGATGGGTTGTGCCAATTTACCATGGGAAAACCATTCCCAAGATATTTTTTATTATGCCTTAGTGATTTTCACTAATACATGGTGACTGGGAACATGCTTTGTGTTATGTGTCCTCCCAACTCATGTTACCGGTCTGTTCATCCCAGGTCAGTTCGCAATAATGTTTTTGTTGTGATTTTATGAAACATAACCTACGAAAAGGTCTCTAAAGTGATCTTCGGAAGATTGTTAATTCTCATCAAGGATTCACCCTAGATGTGGGAGTATGTTATAATTTCACATGAATAAATACCTATCATTTCCCTGTACATACTAAAATATGGGAGATAATGTTGAGATCAAATAAAACCATATTGGAGGATAATTTTACTATATGGAATATATTCAGTGGAAGATCCATTGGTGTGATAGTAGTATACTCTAGACCCTATATGGATCCACTCCAATAATCACTATATTCGGTAAGTTCATTTAATTCATAGAGTGTTAAAATTCAGATCTTTGGAAGGAATATCGTTATCAAAGATTATTGTCTAGCATTAATGGGTATAGTTCAAGGTACAATTCCTATCATATTTTCATAGACAATAATATTGTATAGAGTTTTTGTGAGTTTTTTTTCAATATCATGTGTTCAGGAGTCAGATATTCATGTGGAACCCCAAGTTTTACCCTCTTCAACTACATAGTATCCATTGTTTGGGACTTCCTTTCAATCACCCTTCTGGTAAAGTGAGTACATACATAATTGATAAATAGATATTTTATTAGATTCCTTTATGGAAGAGATGATATCTACTGTTTCCCACCTTAGTATGGATTGTTTAAAAATTATATTACTTCATAGTGATGCACAGTTGAGTAAATGAGGTTAGATACACCCCAATAAGTGAATGTGATCACCTTATGTGTGGTCAGTGGAGTCCACCATCAAGAAGTTATAGTCAAATACCCATAAAATGGTAATAATCGATTTATGTGCTAAGTTCGTGGATGAAAATTTACATACTATGAATATGGATTAATTTTTGAATTCTTATAAAGGGTGGCCCATGGTTTTCTCTGAATGATATATTAATTTATTCATCATGTTGAATTATAAAGATAGAATTAATGTGTTGTAGAGTTGGATAAAGGATACTTTTATGTTATTTAAAAAATATAAATAATGAATAATTCATTATATTGGTCATGGGGGATCATGTTAGGAATTTGAAGAATTTCCCTAATATTACCATGATAGTACCAACTATGTAATAAACTCTCAATGTATAAGATCTTGATTCATAGTGTAACATTAGCCTTTATTATGTTAAAGCTATGATAGTTGATGAGATCAGAGTGGTGAAACAATGGCATGGTGGTAAAAAATTCTAGAAGAGGAATCTATATCTAAATTATAGAGGTGGTTCATAATCAACTATCTTTAGAGAAATTGATTCTTATATGGAGATTGATACTTTTATCACCATAAAATTATGATAGTGGCCCAAAAATAATCCCTTGTATGGGAGATAATAATTATGATTTTTTAAATAAAAGGTTATTTATGACCATATTTTATTAGTTGATGGACCTGGTGGGTATTTTGGAAGGTGGGGAGTATGAAACCCACTTCCTTAGGTTTATAATGGGTTCCTATTAGTGTCAGTTTGAAATATCAAAATGTATATCCTAAGTGGGATCTCCAAAGTAGATCATATTCCCTCATCTGGTACATATAGTAGATATTTATAAGAATTAATGTCACATAGAAACTCTTTCTTTGTACTGTAAGAGTTGGTTGCATCAGAATGTTTTTTTATTGGTCAACCTATTTTATGTATGAGTTATCCTAGGGTCTAGAGCTGATATAGTAGGGTCATCTTAATAGTTAAGGCTATTTACTTTAGATTGTGTTGGATTGGGACACTTGATGGGTAGTGGTGTGATACCGAGTAGTTTGAGAGTGTTGGTGTTGTTTCCTCCTATTATCTTTTTTAACTTTCATGAAAAGAGATATGAAAACACAATAAGGTTAGATTCAAAAATGGGTAAGAACATGTTAGATATTGATATGTGAGGGGATAATTCCCATAATTATTTTTTGAATCGGTTCATAAATAAGGATCATATTGATTTTGTACGATTAAATAGCAACATTAGTAATTGTTCTTTACTAGTGGTGGAAAAAATAATAGTTTATGTAGATCCTTAGAAGTATGGTACCTTGTATATTTTTTTTCATGAAAAATATTGTTATGTAATTAGTGGTGGAATACAATTTATATAGGTTTTTTTCATATTAAACTATCAATAATGAATTTAAAGGTAGGGATAAATGCTCTCCCATCACATTTAACCCTGTCAATGAACCATTTTGATGAGGATATTAATGATTCATGGTTTTTTTATCTAATAAAAATAGAATATATTTGAGTTTGAAGGATTGGGAACACTTACATAAAGTGGGATTATATTCCCACCAAAGTCTTACTTCGAGATGAGACGAGGCTGATAGTATTGGTGATGGGAATGGTATTCAATTTTGGGCATTTGGGAACATATAATGAATAAGGAAACCCCCTAAAAGATGAATAAATTTCATGTGAAGGTGGATCATTTTCATCATTGTATAATTTTGTTGACATCCTTGTCAAGGATCCGTAGTTGTTTCCTTTTTATGTGTAAAAATGATTAATGTTGGGGAAGATATAGCAACCCATATTTTTCCTATTTGAGACTTAACAAAATTTTGTGTTTCAGAGTCTTAAGACCTCACTGGGGGATGAGATGGTAAATTTAATGAAACAAACGACCTCAAAAAAAATTAGATGTTTTTTTATCTTAGAGAGAAATTTTTAACCCTAATATGAGTTTTAGTGAATTTTCAAGCACCTATAAATTTAAGGGTTTTTAAATATTTATTAATTTGATAAATATTTTCCTATGAGAATGGTTGGTTATATCTTAGTGATCCTATATTTTTTTAAAAAATTTGAACCATTAGAATATTTTTATAATTTTTTGAGGTTTCTTGTTGAGTTGTTTTAATGTTTTGTGAAGCATGGAGGTTTAAAAGGAATATATCAAAAATAATATATTATTTTCATTCCACATGAAAAATTAAAGAGAATTGCTTATATCTCACTAAAGGATGATAAGGTAATAAAATTAATCTAGTGATTACATATTAAATGGTGGGTTTACCCTATGTATATTTAAATTTTAGTTTACACACACAACTCCAAGATATATCAGCACAAGTATCTATTTTTTAAATATAGAATAATTCCTATGATTTTTTTGTGGTGTGAACCATAAAATTACCCAATAAAGTTCCTTTTATAACTTATCTATAGAGATGTCATTATATTTTATTTACATAATCCCTAAGTCAAGAGAGGGAAATAGATCCTTCGATGATAGTAATGATCAAACTTGAATAGGGACCAAATTCACAACAAAAATGATTAAATATCCATGATGATAAAAAAATATTGAAGAAATACCGTTTTTTCACATTCTTTGGATTTTAATTTTAGTATTATGATCTGTTATTTCTGATTTATGAGCATGAAATCTATTTTTTGATTCTTTCCCCTCTAATATCAATTCCCTACTATATTTATCATGTTTTATTTTGCTGAAAATTCTTGATTTTTTGTTGTTTATCAAATTTATTCCCCATTGGTAGTCTCACAAACAATGATGGTGTTGTGATCATAATTACTATAATTTTACCTATGTTACCCTATTTTTATTTCCTCCCACTTTTTTCTTTAATCACTAATCTTCTCTATGGTCTGTGGTTTGATAGATATTGGCCCAAATCAATGAATGATCAGAATCTAGGCCCTCAATCAGCTAGTTTGGGAATGAATAAAGGGAGTGGGGTGTGTGAGATCTATGAAAAATAAAGATAGATCACTGGATGGGCTATGAATTTTAACTCCTGAAGTGTAGTGACATTGCAGGAATCAGGGATATGTTTGAATCAATTGTGATCCTTTTTCCCAATGGAGGATGGATGGAAAATGAATAATAGATGCTCAATAGCAGAGAATAATCTCTTTAGAAATTTTTTAGGTTTGATCAAAGGAGAGGATAATGATGGATGTAAGATTATTGAGTATTTGGGGTTTCTATTTCTGGTTTTTTTATCATGCAACGTGTAGTATTAGAACAAACATTATGCTTCTCTTTTTATGGTGTTCGGAGTTACATCAGAATATGATCCACACACCATGTGTCCAAGGGTCACATGTCATGTATCTCTTGTTGAGAGATATCAAAGTCTCTTTTGCGGGCATAAGGATGAGTTATAAGATTCAGAATTCATAATCCATCTACTCGTTTGGACATTCAAAGTAGTTTGAGACGGTTTGGCCCTATGTATCAGGGATACTTATAGAATGACTTGGATGATTCTAGATTCTATATACCCCATTGGACATGTCAGGTATATGATACCACCATGATCATAATTATAGAAGTATCTTCTGAGTAAACCATTGTTCTAACAATTCATTTACCCAATTACAGACACCATATAGGTAGGCCCATACATGACATATAAGAGGTAGTATATGACTAGGCTTCCCATGAGGTTCTACACCTTTAAAGTACACACTGTGTGATTTTATATCCTTAGTGTATTTTTATATATTTTTACCAAGGTTACATATTTGGGAATACAAGTGGTCTCTCCTTATCATTTTTTCCATTTATAACACAATGGTGGACTACTCTTTAGAGTTAAAGGTGTGAAACAAGGTGATATGAGTAATTTGGTATCTTTATCTCTTTTGGGACAATGATGGGGATAATTTTTTATAATCAGAGCATCCAAAGTGTAAGAAATCCACTAGAAATGTTTTTATAATAGGGAATGGTTATGCTGCACGATTTGTATGGTTATTTACTCCCCCACATAATCAATGAATAAGTCCTATATCTATAGTTTTGATTTCTCCCTCATCTATGTGCTCAGAAGTGGCATGGTTCCTCCATTAGGGTTGGTTACTCCTTAGATAGATACTTATCATTTAGTAAGGTGTGGGACAGCTATTACAGTTTCTGATAGGTGACTTGGGTTTCCTCATAGTTGGGTAGTTTTGATAATATGGGTTAGTACTCCCTTGACTGACATTTATTCTTAGAAAAGGTGTGGGTTCCCCTAACTAACGAATATACCTCAGTGAGGTATGAGTCCTCATTTATTGTTATCCTTGGGGATGTAGAAGTTGAAATGGTTAGATACATTATGAATTGTGACTTATTAGGAACCCCTTGGTTTCCTTCAATATTTGATATATAGAAAACCTATTGACTTCTGCAATTTTTATCCTTTTGGTTCTTTGAGCATACCTACTTTCTCATGAGATAAAAAAATTCATGTATTTCCCTTAATATGATTGAGACTTCTATATGTACCTGATAATTTTAGTGTTATAGAATATATGGGTCTTTTTTGTGTTCGTCCAAGTTACTTTCTTATAGCATAATTTTATTTGACGCATTTATGGTCTTGCATTTGTGGTTTCATGGTGTTCTACTAAGTATGTTTATAATCACAATTGATAGAGATATGTGCCCCCATTTGTTTTTCTTGTGCAAACCACATAAGTCTCAGAGGTGGCCTTGTAGTACTAGATTTAGTATGGATTATTCAGAGTCAACACTTGATGGTGTGTGATGGAACTTATTGGTTTGTGATGGTGGTGATAACCATTTAATTTAGTGACTGGTCCAGGAGTCCTTGTACTGAGGATGATCTATCCCTAGTTCCTAATTCACCTGGTTCAGTATCCTTTTAGATGTACTATTGATAAAGTGGAAATATAAATACCTATGATTTCTCATACATGAATTTTATATAGTCTAGTTGTTTATATATGTATATATATATTGATGGTGTTTTGGGTTATTTTTTACATTGGAGACATGTGTTTATTACAGGTTAATATAGGATAAGGCCTCTCATACTATGTGATATTTCTGATAAATGCTTGTCACCATACCCTAGAATATTGGAGTTGATCTTTGGGTCTCACAATCATCATACTTTCAACTCAAGTGGGGTCCTGGTGGGTTATATTATGTTAGAATTATATTATCTTTAGGGAATATCTCAATTAATCTCCCACTTTCACTAAATCCTCATAGAATTTATGTTATTACACCTTATATTATACAATATACAATAACATGTGCATTCATATCCAAATATCCTTTTGGGTATCTTAAAAACACTTTTGTAAAGAAATCACCACCTTCACCATATATCACATCATATGAAATACATTTTGAATATCCATCCTAAACTCCTTTTGGATAAAATTTAGACACTTTAGAGAAATTATATGTTTCCTAAAAGTAAAACTTTATTAATTCTACCAAAAATTATAACCCCATGGGACTTTGTAATGTTGATAACAAATATATATTCTAAACTTCATAAATTTAAGCAATGAGTAGCCTCTAGAAAAGAGTTGGTTCTACTCAAGATAAAAGAGGTATATGTTTTGATCTCTATCAAACCCATGTATTATTATACTTGTTACCTATAACAACTTGTGCCATTACAGGTTGGAATGTACACAGAGAATTTTAATTTTTGATATGGTGGATGGTTCATTTTTAGAATCAAGACTCAAAATGAGTTTCCAAGAGTTGGGAAAACATAAAGAGTTGTTTTTTAATGGGTTTTGAGGCTAATTTGGAAGTGTAATGGCTTTGCTGGAGCATCATAGTAGGCTTGAGGTGGCCCAACTATTTAATTTTATTTGTAGTTTGTCACATGATATCTAGTGGTAGGGAATTGGATAGTCGGTGGGCTAGTAGTACCCTAAGCCACTACCTGGAGCCACCAACTAAGTTGTGGGATTTAATCAGATAGCTAGTGAACTACTAAATCATCAGTGGGTATTTTCTCATATATTTTTAATGGTGAAATTTTAGTATTTATAGGGGTTAGGGGTTTCAATATTTAGGTATACATGGGGCTTGGGGAATTTCATTTCGTTGGTTCCCACCAACCCATATCACTCCCATGTTTCCCTTCAACGAAGTGTGGTTTCATATGTGTTTCAGTGGAAATATGAGGTGAGTTAGTCTGTCACTCTCTCATTTTGGGTCCTCATTCAATAATTTCAAAAAAATCATGTTTGGTATTGGATTTGGATGTTGATTCTACCATATAATGGTGGAATCGATAGATATCGACATGTCATTTTTTCCTAACATATGCAGAGGATGGTTCTAGATGTTTCCTACACACTGTTGGAAGTTGTTTCCGTAAAGCTACATCACTTGATGATTTTTACAACGATTTTTGGTGAAATTAGAATCAACCAGTCATTGATTTAGGAATAAATTTTGGGGATTTTATAAAGTTGAGGTCTGGAGGTGTGTTAAGAGTAAACTAATTTTAATTGCTCATGGTCCCATCAATTAGTTGGAGTCCAGTGATTTTTTAGGGATTTTTCCTATCTAATTATAAAAGTTTAATTAATTATATTTTTTATAATATATTTTTTCTGTTACATGGAATGAAACATGTTCCTGATATCATGGACTATGATTAGATTGGCTTGGATGATTCTTGATGGATCTCATTAAGGTGTTAACTCCATGGTTGATGTAGGTGACCCCTATGATACAAAATATTATTCATTTCTATATATGACCATGAATGTATACATATATATGGGGTTTATATATGTGGTTTTGGGATCACTAGAACCACAGGTAGATGGAATATAATGGCATTAGGCCTCCTATGCCTTATGTAAGTGCTCTTTAGGACTTGGAAAAATTTGGATCATCTGATGAAAATATCACCAAGGGGTGAGGTATTTGGTTTAGTTATTAAGATCCCTATAGGATATTTTGGGATGTGAGTTGAGGGGTGTGTAGCCAAGGTTAAGTCCCTAGTGTGAGTGGGAAGGCTTGTGTAGCTAGAAGCTGGGTGATGATGGGAAATACATACATATGTCATGTGAAATATGATGAAATTCCTCATAAGGTTGAAGGTAAGACATGATGTGCACTTATAGTGAGATGAGTCCCTTGGGAATTGGTATTGGATGATGGGTATGGGTTTCATATGAGTGACGATCTGGGGGATCTACCTTAGGAGATATGAGATGAGACCTTGTGCAGGTCAAGGGGTGTTATTTAGGACATGGCATTGAAATGATAAAGGGGTTTTGGTTTGGTGTTAAACCAAGCCTATTGAGGATATTATTAATTAGAATGTGAAGGATTGGGATGTTCTATGGGAAGTAGAGCAAGGATAAATAAGGGTCTTAGAACAGTTGGACCATACCTTGAGGTCTATGTCGGGATACCCTTTAGGTCTTGACTTCAATATTGGCTGGTGAACATGAGCTAATATCAATGGAAAAGGACTATGAAGAGTCTGGGGGACCTTGTGGGTCTCCATTCAGGTTATATAAGGAATTTCACTATGAGGGGATAGGGTTCAAGTAACTAGAACCCTAGGATCATCTGGGTAGTTCTTTGATTGTTTTTGGCCCTGCTTATGTTGCATGGGCTTGACAAACCTCCCCAAATCCTATAGGGATGGGTTTATGGGATAGACCTCCCAATTTTGTACAGGCATTGTTCAGTGGGATGCCCCTTCCCAAATAAGGTTATTAGGTCTAGGAACTTTCTATATTTAGATTAGGTTAGTGTTCTTATGACCTCCCCAGAGTCTGTGGGCATAGGATGATGGGATGATTAAGACCTATTTTTTCAAGTATTGTGTCATGGAAATTGTCATACATTATTGGGATTAACATGAATGAATTTTTCTTTTCCTTGAGTAGGCTTGTTGATCGGTCCTACCCCAAGTCTAGGTTATGTTATGATGCGATATAAGATTGTTAAAACTCCCTCAAGTGAGAAGGGATGGGTTGAGGCTTGTTGACATATGATTTTACCAAGTGTATGTGGGTATTAGATTGAGGTTTGGGGAATCCACCTAATCTGAGTATTCAAGTATGGGATTCACATCATTTTCAATGGGATGTAGTTATAACTTTGTTATTTCCTGGTGTTGAACTAATGCTAATCGGGGTTAGAGTGATTAGTTAGAAACTGATGACCTATCAAGAAGGTGTACCTCATTAGGTGTTGTGATGTACTAGGTAGTACATGAATACCTATAAATCATGTTTATGTTTTTTATTTTCCTAAAGCAGAAACATTCTAATGAAAACATATATTAGGGTTTCTCTATGAGACCGTAATAATGTTATACTCACACCCTGCATGGGAATCTCAATGAATGTTCAGACCTTATCTCTATATTTCAAGTCAGACCATGGGATGTGAAGTGGATTTTGCTGGGGTGGATCGATGGGTTCATGGAGACCGGGTGTGTGAGGCCTCAGTATAGAATAAGGGTTAGGGTGATTATGTTGTATTTTTGGTTTCTCTTTTTACTTGTGATCGATATAGTGGGATATCAATGTTTGTTTTGTAAGACCACATCTTTTTCAATTATATGTGATCTAATGTTTATTTATTCTTTGAACTCTTATGTGGTTTTTTGGTTATTTCCATTTTTTAATTATTGTGATATTAGGTAAATAGCCTACCCATTTCCTATTTTAGTACCTCATTTCTAGTTGGATGCCTCTGGAATATGGGGAGGTGTTCTTTAGGACACATGTCACTCATGTATAGATGGTCTCTAGGATGGGGTGTTACATAATGTAATTTGTGGGGTTTCTATGATTAACGAAGATGGTAGATAGGTGATCTTAGAATGTTTTAGGGAATGTGTTGGACATATGACTGGTATATCAAGAACATCTATTTTGGTAATAATTCTAAGTTATTAGGTGAATGGTTCTTTTTCATGGATTTTGATGCTACAATTGTATTATTTCAACTAGGTTGACACAAATGAAGTAATGGATTTTTGTTTTATGTCTTTTTGGCACTTTATCTGTTGGAGAGAGGCACGTGTTTGGATCATTATCATTGGTAAGTGTCTTGAGTACATGATTTATATTTTGATTTTTTTATTCACATAACATTCATGTTCTTTCTTATAATTTCTTTTTGATGGGAGTTTTAGTTATTTAATGTTTCAGAAAAACAAATTATATTGAATTTTCTAATTTACCTTATTGGTAGTATTCTAATCAGCTGGGCCACAGTGTATTTCTTTTCAATGGAAGGTCATGTTGAGAATGTAATTGTAGGTTCTTTAAATATTGATATATATTCCCTTCATCAAGGGATATATAAAGACCCTTATTGGGTTAATATAAGAATTTTATTCCTTGGTAATGACTCCACGAAGGAAAGATATGACATAGGGTTATCTGAGATTGAACATGAGTTTATTTAATAATATGGGCTTAGTTAACTGATCTATGAAGTTTAGAAAAGAAACATGAATGACTTAGGCCCTAAAATTTGAAGCAGTTAGAGAATTTTTGGTATCAACTTTGTTTCTATAGGGAAGAAAATGTTGGATTCCTAGCCTTATAGTTATTAGGGTGTTATTTTATATAGTGTGGTGAGATTGTGGATAGATCCTTATGGATTAGGAATGAAACTTGTGTGGTGGGTGGTCCTGTGGTATCCTTGACATACGATACTCCTTGTGTTGTGGTGTGATTCTGACATGTGTGTGGGGCATGGTTAGTGGGTTAGGTGCGTGAAAATATATTAGATGGGACGTGACTCATGTGTGCATGAGTCAAGTTGTGTGACTAGGTTTCATAGGATCATTCATCCACTAGGATCATTTTAGATCATGTAGGATGATGGATGTGAATTATTTAAAAATTTCTTGGTGGTTAACTCTTCCTTATGGAGTAGAGGGAGTGTAAATAGAATTTTTTAAAACGTATCATTGTTTGAGGTAAGGTGAAACTTGGTACACACAGTGCTCATTGTATTTTGAATCAGTGAACACTCCATGTGTGGGTCTATTGGTAATGGTTTGAGTTTTTGATGAACCTGAGTGGCACTATGGATGTATTACATTGATGATATACTCATCTGTGTGTCTACCCATGGTGTCAGATGATAATGGGAGATGTCCCTTAGAGATGGTAAGTAACATTGATGGAGTATTGAGGTACCATGGCATATTTTACCTAGGTATAGGCCTTGAAATGTATTTTCAAGGAGGTGTGATGTTAGTGTTTTATGGGAAAATATTATGGATATAAATTATTGACACTCATGCGGTGATGGAACTAGTTTGGTTCAATTCTCGAGGAGTTGAGCTTGAGAAGACATATGGTGGGGAGTGAGCCAATGTTAATTAGATAATTTCATTCATAGTGTTCTGAGTATATATTTAGGTAGTTGGTGTTGGTGTTAGAAATCATATATGAGTGCTATTTCCACATCAATCATTGTGTGTGGTGATAGATAGAGTGTGTGAGAAGAAATTTGGAATTTGGTTTCTTTGGTTGATGATAATTAAACTCCATAGGTAGGGATCATCGTATTGGTCCTGAGTGAATAATCCTTACGTCAGAAGGTTCATGGTGTTGTGAGATGAATCATTGGATGGTATAGGAAACACTAGGTAATGGTGAAGGGTAAGAAATGATTTTATCTAATTCCTCAGTAAATACCATATTAAGAATTCAAATGAGGTGACAGTTGGAGTCAATTTTTTTGTATCATACTTGGGTGGTTTGGTCCAATCCAAGGGAGAGTCAAATCAATAGAGCACTGATGCTCATAATGGGAAGATGGTGGAAGAAATATATGGTTAAAGATTGGATCATAGACTTACATTGATAGTTGGGTTAAAAATTCAACGGTGGTGTTGAGATAATCTCATGATTGCACCCAGTCATAAGGCATTTTGATTGGGATTTTAGTGGTTTGTTGGTAGTTATGAATGAGCATTTTCTAGGGTAGTCAACCACAGTAGTTTTGGTGGGAGATCTAGCACAATTTGGCATGTGGTGAGATGAAAAACACGTTGTAAATTTCATGTGCGATGTAGTTGAGTCAGTCTTGGGATCAGACTGTAGATTTCAAAGAAAATTCAGTGTAAATAGGCTTGGAATTTGGAGTTGCATAGAATAATTTCATTAGGCATTCAAAGATGGAACATGACTAGGATATGGAGAACTAATGGCCGAGGTAGGTCAGTATATTTTTTTGAGGTAAAATATGGCTTTTTAAGGGCGAGAATCATTATGGTGGGGAGTTTTTAATAACCGACGTCGTTATGGGTTGGAAATTACTAATGGAATTTTAATTTTTGATCTACAAGACAGTTCATTTTTATAACTAAGATCGGAATAAGTTTATGAAAGTTGTAATAATTCAAGGAGGTGTTTTTGGATGGGGTTTTGTGGCTCATCTAGTGTTACACAGAACTGAATGGAGTGTCAAAGTAGGTTCAAATTTACCTACTACTAAATTTCAGTATGATATTGCCTCTGGCTAACTAGAGGGTTGGTCAGTTGTCCATGCCACTACCTGGAGCCACTATCCATCAGGTGGGGCTATTTTGAGGTGTTTAAATAGGGGCAATTTGGTCTTTATCAGGGTTTTGGGAATTGGTTTTTCGGTATACAAGAGATTTTGGGTATCCTTTTTTGGTCATTTCCCCACTCCAACAGCTATCCCTTGTTTCCATTCGACTAGGGGTGGTTTCAGTTACATTTAAGTGGAAATAAAAGGATAATATATTCTTTTCCTCTCTGTTTTTTAATTATTATTTGTTTATCCCTAATTTTGTTTTTTTTGTTTGGGGATTTTGATATCAATTCCACTGAAGCATGCTAGAATCGATCGAGATCGAAGGATAATTTTTCATCTTGTATTGAGGATGTACAGTGATGTCTTCTTCATGTTGTTGGATGAATTTTAAGAGACATTATGTCACCCAATTATTTTTACAATGGTTTTGGTGAAATTGGAATTAATCATTCATTTAATCTAGAAAAAAATTCAATTGTTTGTGCAGTCTAGGTCTAGAGGTGAATTAGGGGTGAACTGTTGTTGGTTTCTCATAGTACATGTGATTTTTTAGTGTCATGTGAGTATTTAGGAATTATTCCTATTCAAATTAAAGTATTTAGTTAATTATAATTTGATTATAATTAATTGTGGATGTCATATTCAATGAGATAGGTTCCCAAAGGTGTGGTATATGCTTGGGTTGCCATGGATGTGGCTCGACAAAGATGTGTGAGGGGTTAACTCAATGGTTGAGGTAAGTGTCCCCTGATATATATATACACATGCGTGCATGAATATTTAATAGGGTTCAAACATAGGTTTTAGGTACAAATGGTTCTCGAGTATATGGAATAAGATGGAACTATGCCTCATATACCTTGCATAAGTGTTCTTTAGCACTTGGATGAATTGAGATCGCCCGAAGACTATATAAAAATGGGGGTATGGATTTGGTTGAGTTGAAAAGAGACCTCTAGGAGGTCCTAGGTTGGAGTTGAGGTGTATGTATCATAAGTTGAGTTTCTAGGTCCATGGGTAGGCATTGGTATCTAGGATCCGGGTGATGATGGGTGAGATAGATATATGTATCACGAGATATGTGTAACTCCCTCTTGAGTTCAGAGATAGTCCTTGACATATGCAGGTAGCGAGAAGAGTCTCTTGGGGAATGATTTAGGATAACAGGGATAGGTTTTCACTGGGTGGAAAGTTGAGGGATATCCCTTAGGGGATATGAGTTGAGATCTAGTGTGGATCAATGATTCTTTTTCTGGACATTCATAGAGATTCCAATGGGTTATTTTTGGATTTGGACCTGTTCTATTGAGGATAGGTTTGGGTAAAATGTTATGGCATGGTATGGTCCCTAGGTTAGGTGACCAGAAGTAATAAGGGGATTAGATAGGTTACATTGGGTCTTGAGGTTTGGGTCGTAATAGACTTTGGGACATGATGTCATCATTGGGCAAAAAAACATGAGGTCGTATTGATAGACAATAGATATGGGAGGTCTTGGGGGAAATTGGAAACCCTTTTGGGTGGGTAGATACATTTTATGATTAGGGTCTAGGACTTAAGTAACTAGTGTCCTAGGATAAGTTTGGGATCTATGTGATCGGAAACAACCTTTCTCATGTTTCCTATTCTTGATATACCTCCCTAGAGTTTATGAGGATGGGTCAGTGTGATGGACATCCCTAGAGTATGTGGGGATGGTTTGGTGGGATTATCATTCCCTAATTAGGGTATCGACTCTTGGATCATCCTAGACATAGCTTGGGATGGTTTTTTTTAACCTCCCCAAAGTTTATGGGGATGGGTTAGTGTGGTGATTGTACCATGTTCTTTCGGATATTGTGTTGAGGACTCATCAATGAATAGATTTGGTTGATGTGCATGAATTTGACATTTTATTGAGTATTCTTTGGTTTAAGACTATCCTATGGATGGATAGTTTTATGATGCAATATAAGTCTAATAAAACTCTGTTGAATGAGAATGGATGAGTTGAGGCTTACATACATTTGAATTTTTCCAGTGTATATGGGTATTAAGTTAATGTTTTGGATTCCACCCAACCGTGAGTCTTCAGGTATAGCTTGGAAATTGGTTGAGATGGAATGAGGTAGTGAGAGGATTCCATCCTACATTTGAAGTTGGTATGTTCAGTGTTAGGGTGGCCAGATGAGCACCTGATGAGCTGACAAGTGTGTGTACCTCATCGGGTGTTGCAAAGGACTAGATAGAACATGACAACCATATGATCTTGTTTATTTTATTTATTTTAATCATGAAAATATATTCATTTGAAAACATATATTAATGGTGCTTAATGATACCCTACTATGTTTATTCTCTAACACAACACATCTATCTTAGTGTGCGGGAAAAACTTATGTCTGTATTTAATGTATGAGAATGAGACATGTAGTGGATCAGGTTTTGGTTGCTTGACGGGTTAATGAGGGAATGTTCTGTGAGGCCTATGGATGGAAGTTCTAATAGGGTGTGTGTGTGTTTAATTTTTTTTATTTTTTACAAAGGATCAGCATGGTGGGTGATCAGTATTTGTTTTCTATAATAACATCATTTGTTATTAGATGTGATTTGATGTTTATTTATTCTTTATAATCTGATGTGGATATTGTTTGGTTGTTTATTATTATAATATCGATGGAATAGTCTCCCTAGTGAATTGTTTAGGCCCTCATAGATAGTCAGAAGCCTTTTCTATATAGGGAGGCATGATTGAGGCAATGTGGCTCTCTAACATAGACGGGTTCCAGTTCATGAAATTACATATTCACCACCTATATCATATACAACCATTAATAATCATATAATCACATTTTCCAAAACAATGAGTATCCATGGAACATGGATTATGTCAATCTAATATAAATACTCATTCATTATTTATTCTATTACTATAGATATACGAGACGAATGAACACATCACATACCATTCACCCAATCATATGAAAAAAATCACATTCCCCCTAACTTGAATAGATAATCACATCAGAACACTCTCCTCATCTAGATATGAATATACCTATATTTTATACTCCTCATTTTAGAAGAAAAATCACATATTAGTTTATCTTTAACCTACTACATGATCAACAACATACCCAACCACCCCTGGTTAGTTCAACAAAAAATTTGGCATAAAACAGGCATCAGATTATGAAAATTCTCATGCTAGGTATCTTTTCAAAAAAACATATGCGGATCCAATATGAAACATACCCCATTACCATTACAAAGATTTAGTCTATGACACTTCATTTGGTATACTTTGTAGGCCATCTAATACATAAAACTTTTTTTTGATTCATGAGCATATTCAATATCTCTATATGAAATCCTTCCCACTATAACATTAATTTGTATTCCTAACTTATAATAGTCCATGATGACCATTTATTAGGGATAATTAATATTCATACATTGAGAGTTCAATTATCATTTCACTCCAAACAATATATGTATCTATAAATAATTAATTATAAAGTGGAGACTAACTTGTATATAACAAACTACATTTTATATTGTTAAAATCTTTTAAGAATACTAATAAAACCAAACAAAAGCACCTGTCTAATTATATTCCAAATGATAGACCACTTGAGAGGCTATAATTTTGCATCATTTTTATGTTATTATTAAAATTATTATATCCCAATGTAATTATTGACACATATCTATATGAAAATATGATAAAACCCTTCTACTAAAATATTTAATGGGTAACCTCTATGAATAAATACATGTTGAAAAATGGTGAGATAATAAAATATGTTCCTATTGTACAACATTTTAAACATGATATTCAAACTCTTTTATGTCATGAACTCAAATTTTATGATATTAATGACTTATGTTTTCCAGTTGGAACTTTTTAAAATTCATAAATATCTTTTTTTGGAACTATTTCTAAATAAAATTTTATTTTAGATCACTTTGTTATAAAAATTAAACTCTTTAAATTGTTTTTTACCTAAATACCCTAAAAAATTTATGATATAAAGTGAATTTAACCTTTATATTTGACTACTATAATCCTTAATTCATTACATTTGAACTTATCATACTCCGAATATCATTTTAGAAACAATATTATTCTTCATAATATCATGCTAAGAAATATAAACTCTTTTTCATAAGGAAATAAAACTTATTTACTTTAGAGGTACTATTTAATAAATATACTATTATTTCTATATTAAATATATAATTTTATGTGTTTGGAGTAATATTATTAAAATAATACTTTTATTATTTAAAATATTCCACTAATGGGTTGTGAAATATCAATTCCTTATATTTTAATAAATATATTGTATAAACTATTTTATTCAAAAAAATCTTTTTATCCATGTCTTCTTTTCAAATCATGTTGTAGAGTTTTATGAATAATAAACCATGCATATTAAAACTATCATATCATTTGTTTATAATAAATTTATTGTTTTTTATTACAATATAAGAGAAAGAGGATGAAAATTCATATCTTTTATATAGATTGATATGATATTATGATATTTATTTAGATGTAAAATATTCAAAAAATAAACCTTTAATACAATATTTGAATGAAAAATATGGGCTCTATAAATTCATAACAATATTTTGAAATCTAATATATTAATATAATTTTTATAGTATAATTTGATATCATATACTCTTTAAAATCAATGAATTTATTTATATAAAATTGATACCTAACATAGACCTTCCATAGAGTTTCCTAAACCCATAAAGGTATTTTGGACAATTCGATCTAATGAAAATATTACCCATACTTACTCAACCCTCATTTAGGTTTCTAATACACTGACAGGCTTTTGGAATCTTTACTATTAGACCTTCCAATAAAATTTTATTCCTCCAATTTGAACTTTTACCCATTTATACTATCAATATAACACTGGAACTTAGACATATCATTCTTTATTTAGTTATAATCAATGTTAAAGAATGTTCTATTAAGGTTATGAAATTTATATGTGGTTTATTTTTAGTTTTTTTGGATGATATGTTTTGAGAAATAGGAAATAAGAATAAGGTTATGAGATTTTGAACACTCTAATATGGTGTTTTGGGAAGGGTGCAATGCTCAGATGATGACCCAGCGGTCCGATGATCTATAAAAGGAGTATCTGTGGGGTCTGAGATTAATGAAATGTTAAAAAAACTATTCATATCATTAATAGGATATTCACAATGTGAAGTTTTTTCATGGGGTGGTTTGAGGTGTATTTGGATGTAATAAAGGGGTCGGGTCGTTCTTGATAAATCACGACATGATATATAGCATCATGATGTGAAATATGTGGTCTAGGATATAGTGAGAGCTTTGTCCAAAAATATCATGACTTAAAATATGGTTTCATGTCATGAAATTATCATGGAAATTTTTATGGGTTTTTAAAAGTGAAAGTCTCTGTCTTTGACTCTCATATTTCATTCCCCCAAATTCTTTATGAGAATTAGGTTGGGGTTGAATGGTTTTTCCTTTGATATCTTCTCCGATCTCATTTCATCATTGTTTGAAGTTTTGTTTATGTGATGTACCTATCTTGGAAAGTCTTTGTCCATGAAATCAATTAATATCTCTTTATCATTGAATTCCTACTGTTCATGTCTTGTTTCTGATTAGAGAAATTAGATAAAAATTCTAATGGATATTGAATGGATTTTTTTGGGAATGATGAGAATTTGAATCGCATTGAAAGAAGATGTATTATAATGATATACGTGTGTTTTTGGAATTAGTTTTGATAAATTTAAGTCTCTTGGTGATATATTTTTCGGTTTTTGCTCAATTACATTTAATTGGTCATCAGAAAAAGGAATTAATTTGGGGTTTTTCTTTTCATAGAAGTAGATGTTTTCCTAGAGTGGATCAAACTCTATTGGCTGATGTTTTGGGTGAATTTTTTAACCATATTGTAATCTTCTAGAGTTTAGAGGTTAATTTCATTAAATTTTACTTTTATTATTGTCATGTTGTATGTCTTTTTCAAATAATGACATCAGAAGTGTGAGATAGATGTTTCATCAGTGGTTTTCATGGTTTTGGCTAGGTTGTGATATGTGGTACGTTTTTTGGAAAAGTATTCCTTCATATTTGGTTATAAAATTACACGTATTATTTTAATTAACTATAATTTAGTTATAATTAATTAATTTAGGTTTCTTGGATGTGATTAGAATATCATTGTATTTTTTGGATTTTCAATGGGTATTATTCTCAGAAAAAGAATCTTGGATTTTATTAGATGGGAGTTAGATCTATTTGAGGTAGGTGGTTCTGTGTAAAGAACCCTATGGTATTGTTTTTAGTTTATTGGAATGCGATTTATGGTTGTGGAAACATTTGGTGGTTAACCTTGACACTTATGTAATGGTTAGAAACTAAATGGGACTCTAATATAATATTTTTATTACTTGGTCAAATCAGTTAAAATGGGGACTCAAATCCTTTATTAAGTAGTTAATCAATTTTTTCATTAATTAATTAAATTAATATTCCTAATAAATTTACATGGTTATAAGGGACAAAGTGGACCTTGTGTGATGTCTTGATTCCTGGATGCCGAAGTAAATGGTTTTATTGGTTAAATTCTTCCAAACTACATCTTTTTCTAGACCTATGTTTGATGGTTGATCACATGAGGTGTGTGTGTGTCCCCTTACATGTGGTTGATGTTTCTCACATGTTTATTTTTATGATTATGATACCTATTGACTTGAAATGATGCTTGATCAATAATTTTTATCTTATATATCATGTTATGTTCTTCTATCATTCTCAGTTGAGCGTACAGGTTGAGCCTCATAGACTATCCCTCCTTGAGGGGTGATGTGTCAGACATAATGGTTGGTATGTTTGTAATATCCCATAAGGAGATGTTTTAGACATTTTTTTGGACTATCTCATCAAGGTATGGTTGTATCAAATGATTTATTGACTTTCATTCTGGTATATATTTGAAGTAGGTACGGTTGTGGATTGTGGTAAAATTTAGTAAGTGTATGGCCTATTAACATATGTTTGGTTAGTGTTTACTTTTTCATTGGTGATTATATGATATGATCACAAAGTTTTTGTATTTATTGTTTACTTTCTATTATTCTTATCACATGCACATATACTTCATTTACTATTCATGTATAGAGTCTTGTTGGTGTTTTCCTACTAATTTGTACTCACACTCGACTCGGTTATCCATGGAACTTGGGTACCCCATCCTTCACTTTTTGTAGATACATATTGGGTTGAGTCTTAGGTTTGATCGATGAGTGGTATTTCTCACTTTGAATCAAGAAATCATTATGAGGTGAGTCTTTGAGTTATAGGGCCTCTTATATTTTTATTTTGTTCCTATATTAAATGTGACCATCCTAGTGGGAGATCAACTATTGTATCTTTATTGACTATTGAGTGTTTATAAAATATCTTCTCATTCATATAAATGTCACATTTATTCTCCCACGTACTCTATAATTATATTTGTTCATGTTTGTTTATTTATGTATTATTGTTCACTCCGAATGAGGGTATAGTCTCCCTATGAATTTAATAAAAACTTTTCTACTATTCATCAACCTCTAGCATATGGAGTGTAACACTTGAGGTGATGTGACACTCTATCTCAGACCCGATGATTTGGGTATGGCTGTTAAAAAATGGTATCAGATGATACTATCTTGTTCTTCCAATTTTGGGGAGTTGGTGGAAAGGTGAAATAAGATTTTTTAGAGCATGTGATAAAACTGATTCAAGTGCGTCAAAGGATTTATTTTTAAGGGAATTCTAGGTTACATAGAATGGGATTAGTGTTTTGGTTTTTTTAGGGTTCTATATGATTTCACCGCATATTACATAAGAAAATTATTATAGATCCTGATTTCATATGGATTTGAATCTTGTACCTATCTTTATGAGACATCGCATGCATCATATTAGGAAAGTTGTTCCACATGACATAAATATAGCTTGTAAGTGACTATATTGTTGAAAGAGTATTTTAATATATAATTCCAATAACTTATAATATGGTTATACATATGAGTTCTAGCTGACATTTCATCAGAAAGACTCAAATGAAAGTTTAATTTTATAAGTAATACATTTGAGGATACAATATGGTGCACCTAGATGATGATAGTGATGAAGATGGCAATGGCGATGGTGATGATGACAGTAGTGAGGATGTGGTCCTTATTTACATGGGTGGTGCAATGATCCTTAGTAGGTTGTTTTTAGGAATTTACTACTTTATTAAGATCCTTGTGTGAGTATCCTATAGATAGGTATGGTTGATTAAGGATAAATCACTTAATAGATATAAAATAAACACATCAACTAGTAATTTAATCTGAGAAGAAGATATGTTGGAGGATCCAATTCACCTCTTGAGAGCCTCCAAAATACAATGAATCAGATTAGGGTCAATTAAGTGTGAATATGGATTTTTAATGAGGGTTTTGGATTTTAATTTGAATATTCTAGGGGTTAAAACATGATTCTCATAGTTTGTTTGGTTAGGCCACACAGTTAGTACTAACTTTGTGCCTAACAATGTTCCCTAATTGGGATTCTAGAAAATGTGCATAGTTTGGCTGTATATTTAGTCAAACTGTGTTCCAACTATGAAAACCCCCATTACCAAAGGATTTAAGGTATGGAGGGGTGGATTAATTCTTTGGAATTAGTGTGTTGAAGATTTTTACCACCCCCCAGATCCTTTAAATATGGAGCCTAGTTTTCTAGGCCAAGCCGCACAGTTTTCTCTAACTTTTCGCCAACCATGTATAGCCCCAAAAACATCCAAACAATTTCAAGAGACCCCAAAAATGACCGAAACAAATACCTAAACAAAGGATTATAAAAAGATGTTTTAGAATTACATAAAATAGGGTAAATATATGTTAAAATATCTCCACTATAAACACTCTACCCAAAACCTATCAATAAGAATTCATATTAAAGATATGAAGACATTTTTATTTCATCAGTGCATCATAATTTAAATTCTCATGTGAATCAAAACCTTTATTCCATAACATTGGAACTAAGGGTATAGATTTTCCATGAATAACTTTCATCGTAGAGTCAACAATCAACAGTGACTTCTTATCCATGGATAAAACAAGTTCAACATCAAGGTACTCCCAGCTTAAAACATGAGATGTGTTAAAGAGAAACATTCTAAGATACAGTATAGGGAAAACATTGTGAATCAACATCCACTGTGGTGAAAAATAAAAGTGTAAAACCAAATTTACAATCTACTTCTCAAACTCAAACGGTCCCACATATCATGAAGTAAGTTTTTACTATTTTCCAAGTCATCAGTGACCCAACCGAGGTGAAACTCTAAATAAAACCTAGTCACCAACTGAAAAATATAAAGTATTTCAAGGATGATCAACATAATATTTATAATATCATTGAGCGATAACCATCCTTTGATGAATCAAATAAATATTTGAAGTCATATCTTGGACCAATCTAGGTCTAACCAGGGAATTTTCACTTACCTCAGTCCAGCAAAACGTAGATTTTCATGGGAACCCAAACAAGGCCTCAAAGCTTGTTATCCTGATGGATGAAGGGTAACTATTTTTAAAGGAAAACTAAAATATTCCCAAGTGGCAATCCCAATATCCACCAAAATCAAGAATGATATCTTATAGCATGTATTCAAGACTATATATATAACCCATTCTGTTTATCCATCTATCTACGAATGATATTTCAGGCTCAGACTAACTTGGTATCCAATTGCCTCCAAGATTACTCTCAAGAAATAAGATATGAAATGAGGATCCCTATCAGAAACTATAATATATAGAAATCCATAAAACTAGATGATATCCTACAGATATATATTTCCAAAGTCTTCATTTTTATGTATCATGGATGGACCTAAGGTGACATTCTTTGGTTAGTCGATTGATCACATCCCATATAGTGTTCTCCCCTCTCGGAATATGAGGAATCCCAACCACAAAGTCCATAAAAATATCATCCCACTTCAATGTTAGTATATAAATGCAATGGGGAAAACCTAAAGGTTTTTGGTTCTTGTCCTTTTGATAGGTATACCAACAAGAAAAAAAATCCTTAATGTCTCATCTAATACCTTGCTATTAGATTCATTATTGTAGGTCATGGAAAATATTCATTATTCCTGGGTGAATCACCCATTAGAAATTATTGCAGTCCCCCATCCCATCCTTTATCATGGGTATGGGCATAAAATGCTGATTCTGGAATCATTGGATACCCTCAAAAGATAAAAACCACCCATCGATTGTATCCTTACCATAAACAGAGTCCCTAATTCCACACAACTCATCATTGAGCAAATTCCCTAAAAGAATACTCTATATAAGATATTAGGTCAACAAAATTATTTCTAGAACAACCTTGAAATCATTCTCCCAAACATCCAAATTCATAAGAGCAAAGTGAGCCATTATATTCTACTCTTATGGTCAGATTTACATGGTATAATTCCGAAGATTCCTACTCAAAGAATCAACAATGAAATTCCAATTACCAGGGATGTGACAAATGTAGGAATATATGTCTTTGATGAACTCCAAAAAATGTATATGTTGATGACTCGATTATTTTTAGAGAATATATAACTCAATATTTTATGGTCATAATAGATGGTAAACCTTTCCCTGAAAAGGTAATGATTCTAACTCTTAAGAGAATGCATCATGGAAATGAGTTCTATGTCATGGGTAGTATTGTTTTTCTCATGTGGCCTAAGATTTCAGGAACCATAGGCCCCTACGTGATAAACCTGCGTGAGAATTTATCCCAACCCAAAACATGAAGCATCACAAATTACCACATAGCCATGAATGGCATCAGGAAGATTTGAAACTAGTGAAAAATTAAAAATCTAATTCAACTCATCAAAATAATTTTATTTTTTTGTATCTAATAATAATTTTACCCCTTCTTGTGTGAGAGTAGTTATCAAAGAATCAAAAATTCGAGATATATTTGAAAACTAGATGATAATTCACCACTAAACCCAAAATGATATGAATCTAGAAAACATTGAATGGTTTCTCCCATGCCATAAAAACATTTAACTTATCGAGATCAACTAAAATACCATATTATAAGACCACCTATCCCATGAAAATAAATTCCTAAATCTAGAATCTACATTTGGATAGATTTCTATAGAGTCCGTTATTTCTCAAAATTTCCATAACTTCTCTTATATGACACACATGACCGTCCTTGGATTTAGAGTAAACCAAAATATCATCCCAAAATACCACCATGAATGAAATGAGATACAAATGGAATATCATTATCATCAGTACCATAAAGAATGTAGGATATTTGGTTAGACCAGAAGGCATACAAATGTACTCATAATGGCTATACCTAATCCTAAAGGCGGTCATTTGAATATCATATTTTTTTAATTCTCAACTGGTGGTAACCATATCAAAAATAAATCCTTGAAAACCACTTAAACCCTTTAAATTAGATAATCCGATCTTCAATCCAGGGAAATAGATTCTTATTCATTACCATAACTTGATAAAGTTATCGGTAATCAACACAATGGTAAAGTTCCTCATTAGCATTATTTGAAAAAATAATTGGTGACGTCCAAGGTAATACACATAGTTATATAAAGACTTTATCTAAAAAATCTTCCAATTAAGTATCTAACTACTTTATATTATCGGGTTCCATATACTGAGAGGTAATGTAGATATGTCGATTACCTATTACCAAGTCAATAGAGTACTCGAATTCCATTATTGGTAGAAAAAAATCAGAAGGAAACGTTTCCAAAAACTTGATGACAAATCGAGGAATATCACCACTCAACAATTAATTCTCAAAATATAAATAAAACATAGATATTCCCCTACCCAACTCTAGAATGGGTGGTCTGGCTCTACTCAACCTCAAGTTCTATTATCCTTGGAAAAGGCGGAACATCCCATTGAGGGCCATAAAGTAAATTTGTCAAAGATAACAATCAATATGATATTTATGGGAAATATATTAATCCATATTGGGATCAATATCTAAGAGTTTAATTTTGAGAACTAGACAATTCAAGATGAGATCGATCTCTGATAAATAAAAGACATAAGAAGAATATTTAAAACCTTTCATCCTCTTCATTCTAAAGGGCGTAAGAATTTCCATCACATATGATTAACAGTCCGTAGAATGGTTCTGAAAGCTCACAACATTTGTATAAATAATGGAATGATATTCACCAATATAAAATAAATCATGAACTAAAGATGATACTATGATGATATTACCTCTCACTGTTACAGGTCCAACGTCATCTTTCCCCAGTGTCTCTTCCACTAAGAAAAGAAGCTCCATTAAAGATTATTGAGGTTGTAACCCATTATTTCTTGAAGAATATGATCTCAAAAAAGTACCTTTAGGTGATGGGGATCCAGTTATACTATGCATGTTAGAAAAGACATGATAAAACTAACGCAAGATGTTTGAAAAACTACATGAACCACATATCATTGGTTCATCAATACAAACTCACATTAAATACCCGAATATTCCACACTGAAATAAAGTTAAATGGAATATTCTAGACACTATAAAAGGTCTATTTTATTCCTTATGTATTGATTTACAATGGGACTCATCACCCTTTCTATATCCTTTAAAGGAAAAAAAACTACCACTATGAGTAAGCGGAAATCCTGTTAACCCTGAAATGCTAGCTTGATCAATCTTAGTCATCAAAACTCTACTAAGAACATTATAATAAGATGTGAGATTCATTAATAAAACCTAGGATAAAATACTATATTGATGAACCATATCTAATATTTGAGCCTTCAGCTTCACATTAATCACTACCTCAGGATAAAACTACAAAAAAATAAGAAAAATATTTTTCGTATTGAGTCACTATGGTATATCCTTTTTTGAGGATAAGAAACCCCATGGACTTTTCCAAAACCATCAACTCTAGAGATAAATTCTCTATAAAGAGGGATCTAAAGACTTTACACTCTAAGGATTCATGTTTAATTTTTATAACCATTAAATCTCACCACCTCATGCTAGGTCCTTCAATCTTGAAGGTAGCACATTTAACCTATATTGTATTAGGAAATTAAATGAACTCAAAAAGAAGATAAATATTTTTCAAACAATACTATATGTCTTGAGGATAATTTGATCCTTGTAAAGTTGGTTATTTTTTCCAAATAATCTTCTGTCTATGATCACCCATTTCATCCCTTCACGATTTCACTATCAGATCCTATGCAAGAATATGTATAGCTGCATGTCCAATATCATGGAAAACATGTGACACTATCTCAACCAAATTATGACCAAACAAAGGGTTCTATTTTTTTGGTTCATTATAAGATATCTCTTGAGGTATATTCAAACATATTCTTAGGATAATGGTTATACACAACATCAATAAGCAATACTAAAAATGTGATAAATGATACTTATATCACTAACTCGGTCAAAGAATATGGAGATATCAATTCCATCCAAAGGAATTCAAAATATTGGGATTTCAAAATACTCAGATCAAGTTCATAAAAGTCTGGAATCAGAACAATTTACCCCTTAATGATGCTTTTCCCAAACACTAATGGGGACTTAAGGCTCACTATGTTGAGAACTAGACAGGGAATCACTCCTAGTTACCCCTTAAGTCCCTGTATTCCTACCGATTTTCTACGAGAATATCCTATTCTTCATACCTACACTAAGAAGATGCACTCAACCTACTTATGATACAATTTTTTCATGAACCAACTTAGATAACTTGGTACCCAGATACCTGATCTAGTCATGACATAGCCTAAATGGACTTCCTGATCACCACTAGTTGGTGAATAGATCCTAGAATCATGTTAAATATAAAATGAGAATAGTTTTTAAACAAGAAAAATCCATCAATATATATAATGATGTAATATAAATCAATACACATTCGATATGACAAACACACCTGAAAGAGAATATTACCATAAGAATATATATAGAAAACCAAAACAATGCATAATCCAAAATAGAATGACCCAATATACAACACGTTGAAAACTCACAATCCTCATTCAATAAGTAAATCATAGCTCCACCAGTCACCACCATATCTCTAGGGTTCCATGTATTAAGCACACCCTCCACCCCCAAGTGGTGATTTCCCTTTTATTGCACCTATAATAACAAAATTTACAAATTCTTAAAGGAAAAGGTCGGGTATGAATAACTATAGACTAGTAGTATCTCACCAAGTATTCCATAAGAATTTCCAATACAAATAAAACAAATATTATTTAATTATATATGAAGATAATGCAAAAAAAATCACCATTATCATTCAAAACATTATTTTAGCATATGTAGATTGAATGTATATAAAAAATATGCTTAGAATAATATTTTCAATAAATATATGTGTATAAATAAAATAGTTCTACAATCACTGGAATTTAAGAATCAAATAAAAACCAAGAACATGTCTGTAATCCTTGAGATAAGTTAGATTCTAGATATAGGATCATCGTATTACTCATTCAATCAACATGGATCAAGTGTGTGCATTCATATTTAAGGCTCAGAACATTGTGATAATCAATCAACACCTGGTTAGGGAAAATCATGATAGATTTGGTTTAGTTAGATTTTCATCTTCATTCCATTTTATATGGAGTCAGAGCCCTAGCATTCTTATCATAATCACCTACTAACTACCTAGGTTAACATGTGATTTCAATCAGTCAGTCAATCAATCATGGGAATTCAATCATTCCATATCAATTCATAGTTAAAATTACCAATTCATGTTTCAACATGCCATTTCAATTTCAAAACCAAATCATACGTTTTTTGTCAAATTCATTCATTTAAAAATCATATTTATTTTCTATAAATTTTCTCAAGAATTGATATAAAATCATTTCATCAAATTAATTATCATTTTGAGGCATATTTTTTAAAATTAACTAAATTTATCAATCCTTTGAAAAAGGGATTTTAATTCACAAATTGCATTCCCTTGAAAACTATCCTAAAAATAATCTTAATTCAATGTTTCAAAATAAATTTAAAATAAATTTTAAATAAATTAATCATTCAATTTTTCAATTATAGGGAAAATCCTTATTAAACCACTTACCTTTTCTAACACAGTTAAGAATTAATAACCTGAAATGAGAATTTCCAACAGAAATTAGAAGATGTGTGAGATCAAGAAGGAATTTATAGAATTTAAATCCATCAAAAAAAGATATAATCCATAAACTACATGAGTAATCATCACTATTAAAGGAGGATATAAGGGAGTAAAGATGAATTAAAAATTAAACATAAATCACTAATTATAGAGAGTTCAAATGCATCTATTGGTGATTCAATTTGATAAGAAGACGTGTTAGAGGATAAAATTATGTACATGAGAGCATTCAAAATCCATATAATTTTATTAGGTTCCATTTGGAATGATTTAGTATTTATAAATATGGGTTCTTGATTTTTATCTGATTTGGGGGGGGGGGGTAAAAATATATTTGATAGGTTATTTGGGTTAGGATAAACAATTAGTACAAACTATGCACCTAAAAATGTGTCCTAACAAGGATTTTGGAAAGGGTTCATGGTCAAGTAGCGTGGTTAGTCTAACTGTGCACCAACTATGAAAACCTCTACTGCCCAAGGCCACAACATTTAGAGTAGTGGATGAACTATTTAGACCTACCCTGTACCACCCTCCAGACCCTATAAATAGGGTATATAGTTTGATATTCAAAATTTCATGGTTTTCCCTAATTGTGTGCTAATAAATCACAGCCCCAAAAACTTACAAAAAAATAAAAATATCCCAAAAAGGTCCTAGAACAAGACCCAAACAAAGAGTGATCAAAATAAGGGTCAAGAAGTACCTGAAAGAAGGTAAAAAGATATTACCCTTACCTAAAAAGTGATATTTACCCGAGTTACTATTTCTATATAACTTACATACAATATAATCAGTATCATATTAACATATTAATTCATGAGCATGGACTCTAGAATAAAATAGTCCAAAATTTTCAATAATTTTTGGGTATTTGAAATTCATTTTAAAGGTATTTAAATATGATTATTTTGATTTTACATAAAAATTTGCCACATTCACACAATAAACATGTTATCGATTTTGCTAGCATTTTAGTATAGTAATCACCCAATCATACCTTTGTGAATATTTGGGTCAACTGGTTTCCTAATTTCATCCAAATCCTAATTGTAGCTTTCACTCGTTAGAGTGTCACAACCTTTAGTGTTACAAAATAAAATATAATTAAATGGTATTTCCAATATTTTTAGTGATTTAAAGAAATTCCATATTTGTTTTTA
This sequence comes from Viscum album, assembly GCA_963277665.1. Lineage (NCBI taxonomy): Eukaryota > Viridiplantae > Streptophyta > Magnoliopsida > Santalales > Viscaceae > Viscum > Viscum album. The sequence goes on along the minus strand of OY728157.1, from coordinate 1,326,325,860 downwards.
ATGAAATGAAAATCATGAAATAACATTAATTCTTCACTTAAACTATTTCAAGTTCATTTTGAATTAACTTAGAAAATTTAATACCCAAATAATTTTTATATGAACCAAAAATAATATCATCAACATATTTTTGAGAAACCAAAGTATTATTAAAAGTTATTTTAATAAATAATTTATAATCAAATATATCTTTTTGAAAATCTATTTTAAATCAATAAAGATATGAGCCTATCATACCAAGTTCTAGAAGACTATTTTAAACCATAATATTTTTTTAAAAGTTTAAAATAATAATTTTTTAAATGATGGTTTAAAAATACATTTATTTGTTCAATAAAAATATCATCAATAATATACAGATTTATGAATATACTTTTTTACTTCCAATTGATATCATTTGAAATTAATATGTGTTATATATGCTAGTATATTCATGTCTAGCTATTAGCGGAATAATATCTTGATAATCAATACCTTCCTCTTTATTATAACAATGTATAACCAAGCTATCCTTATTTTAAAATATTTTATCAGATCCATCAACCTTATTTCTATACACCCATTTAGTGATAATATTAAGGTTTTCTATGTATATTTCAGCTTATTCCTATGAATTGTTTTCTTTCATTCTGATTTAATTCTTCTTGCATATTTATCACCCAATTCTAAACCCTAATTTCCTCTGTAATTTTCTTAGGTTCTAGATAAGATGAGTAATATGTATATTTAATTCTATTTATAAGAGGCTTGGGTTTGAGTTCCTCTCTCAAGAGTATCTACTAAAACTTATAAGGGATGGAACTTATGGGTCCCAACAGTTCTATGAATTTAAATGGATCTTCCAACTCATCTATAAGGTCCATATAGTTTTATTGGTTTCTTATGGGATATTTATCAGGTAAATCATTAGCATGGTCAGATATCTTAGAGGTTTTACTGATATTCAGTTTTGACATATCATCTTCTAGGTATTATAATGAATGTTTAGGTTCTTGTAGATCTGTCTCATATGAATTGATATGAATATATTCTTCCAAAACTTTGTCTTTTTTATAAAAGAATCTATATTCTTTACTAGAGATTGAATAACCAATAAAAAATCCTTCGAAACTCTTTGGTGATAACTTTTCTATATTTACTTTTGTATTTAGAATTAATACTTTATATCCAAAATACACTAAATTAATTTAACTTTAGATTTCAACCATTCCATAATAAATAAGGATTCTTATTTAAAATATGTTTTATCATAACCCTATTGATAACATAACAATATATGTTAATAGATTTTACCCATAGATAAAATGGTAAGTCATATTCACTAAGCTTAGTCCATGAAATTTCTTAGATAGCTCTATTTCCCCTTTGAACAACCCCATTTTATTGTGATGTTATGGGGGTAGATAAATTTTAATCAAAGACGTGTTCTTAACAAAAATATTCATTGTAATGATTTTAAAATTCAAATTTACGATCACTTATGAAGGTGTTAATGGTAAATTTTTATATAGATTTTTCATATTTAGAAAAACATAAACAAGAATCTCTTTTTTAAGCTAAGAAAAATACCCACTTGAATATTGAGTAGACATTAAAAATCACATAAGCATAATTCTTCCACCTAGACTTTAATAACATAAAGGTCCAAAAAATCATTTGAATCAATTCTATTTGTCCATATGTTGACACCACTTTCTTTGGTTTGTAATAAATTTTGAGTTTATTTTCCTTTGGAAAGAGATTACACACTCTATATTTATGGAATTAAAGTTTAGGTAGGACCTTTACTAATAAGTGAGTGTATATCAAAGTGGAATAGTCTCCTTTGCCTCAAATAAAATTAGATATAATAGGAACTTAATAAGAAAAAATTTAAGATAATAATCAATTATTTTAAAATTTATCATGGGTACCATCATCAGACAATTGAGATATACTATATAGTTTTTGTTTGAAAACAAGAATAAATAAAACTATATGAATTAAAATAATTTTATAGTTACTAATTTCTCAGAGAACAATTATTTTTGTGTTTTCATTATCACCAAAAGTGACATGTCCTCCATCAATTTTACAAAAATATTGATGTTTTAGTTGTCTATAGTCATATACCTGGAACATACACTATCTAAATACCATATAATTTTTTTCTAACTCTTCACGAATTCCTCCAATAAAAAATAATAAATAATAAATAATTTTGGTACCCATATTATATTTGGTCCAAAGAAGTAAACCAACAAATATTGGGGAATCAAAATTTTTTAAGTCTTGTTAGAAATATAATTAATATACTTTGATAGAAATGTATTTTTAGTTCCAAAAGAATGAAATTTTTTTCATATGTTTATATTCCATTAGTATTAAAAATTAAATTATTCTCTGTTCAACTAGGAAGAAAATAGTTCTTGTACAAATTTTATTTCTATCATGATGTATATCCAAAACCAGTATTAAATTTGGGAGTTTATGACTTCCCAAAATTATATTTATGTTATTTTTTTCCTTATAAATTTTTACCAATCCCTTTTGAGTTTTTCTTTTTCAATTTCAGATCATTGTTTTCTATTAAAAATTTTAAATTCTTATCTTTTTCAAGAGTAAAATCATTTTTAGTATTAACTAAAGAAACATGCATATTTCTCACTTTTTTATATTTATCATTTCATTCAATCATGGTATCCTTATACATATAGTAGTAATAAAATAATTATTCATCATAAATTTTAGATTAATCAAAAAAAATATTTCTAGAAAAATTATAAGTGGCATTTTTTACCTAATATTTCATTGAGATAGAGCATAGATTACAGTTTTCACATGAATCACCATTTTAAGAATCACTAGATTTTTCCTATAAAGTATTCTAGGTTTCCTTTATAGACTTTCTTGGTCTATTCTCTATATAATCATATTTATTTTTTAAATTTAATTTATGATAACCATACATGATGCACCCTTTCCATCCGAATTCATAATAGGAAATATCACAAAAGGATTCATCCTTTTACTAGTATTTCCTCCAGTTTACTATTTTTTCATATTATCCTTTGTAATTTTACTTTCTAAAAAAATTATTATTTTTTATACTTTTTAAAAATCCTAGATAGATTATCCATTTCCTCATCATTCATATAATCTTATTCACTATCACTTAAATCATCTTTCATAGCTTATTTTGATTTTGATCAGATGTATTGAATGAAACAACTTTATTTTTCTATTAAAAATCATCATTTTATGATTTTAGATCCTCTTTATACATCATCGACATTCTACTAAGTTCTTTGAATTTCAACTTTTTGATGTCACATAATTTTATGATAGACAAAAAAAGTACTTCTACATTTATTAGGTAGATATATGGGTAGCTTTAGAACTTGTTTTCCTCCTTCCATATGTTGTCTAAGTGACATCCAAATATCGATGATCTCATTTAATCTTTAATATATTACACAAATAAATTTATTAGGCCTCATATTAAATGAATATTATTTCATAATATAATTATTTAAGTGTATTCATTTTACATTAAAAGTGTGTTTAAGAGAAATAACTAATGTATCCTAAATTTAAAAATCGATATCATAAAAATATATTATATTGAATTCATATTCCACTAAACAAAAAAATAATGAATTCATTGATTTGTGATTAAAACCAAAAGTTCCTTAAGTTAGAGAATCCGATTCTTTTATAGTAGTTTTTTATTTAACCTCTATAGTTACCCAGATATCAAATATAATTATTTTTAAATAGATTTTCCTTTTGATTTCCCAATGAGCATAGTTTATTCAATTTTAAGAATAAATATAAATCAGTAGAATAACCTTCATGTTTAGTATCCATGATTACAGAATATTAAATAAACATAAATAAAGGTATCTTTCTCTTAGAACTAGATCGTGGTCGAAGTAAAATAGAAAAATAGAGATAAACACATTTTTGAAACAAAGTATTGGTCTCATTGGGATGATCAAGAGGGAGGTGAATTGAGATTGAAAATAAAAGTTATTTTTTAAAAAAATATTTATAATCTTTTCAATTTGAATACAACCCAGTCAACAAATATTTTTGGTATATATATTTTGATATTTTAAAATATTTTTTCTAAGAAAAAGAAATGAAAACATAGTTAAAACAAATAGTATTACTTTAAATTTGAAAATATATGACTTATATATAACATAGTATATATATCATATATGAATTATAACTATCAAATTTTTACATTGAAAAATTACTTTGAAAAACACTCAATAAAAAAAGTAGTAAAATAAAAATAAAAATATACATTGGAATTAAATAAGTGGTGAGCTCCAAGATGAAGCTTACTCCTACCCACTTGACAATAAGAAAATTCCCAGATCATTTATTAAATATAAAAAACATATCCCCAACCTGGATTGTGTTTTACAATGACATCTGCACATGGAGAAGTCTATGCTATACAAGCATCTTTCACAGTTATACATGAGATAACAGAGGTGAAGAAGTAAAGGATGATGTCTCAGAGCACTCCTCTTATAATAATAGATAGGTGATAACATATATACAATATAAATAATAAAAACTAAAATTTTTATGTAAAATGGAGTTATTTTCAGTGCTACTCAATCTCTAATCGACTTTGGTTGATTGAAAAGGTTCTCTTCTCCTTGTATTATTGTTCCGTGAGTTCAAAAGTGAGAGTAGTCCTTTTGGCCTTATTATTTATTTATTTCATTATTTTACAAAAAATAATGTGTCTTATTTAAGAAAAATGAGAGAATAGATATCACAAAAACTAACCAAATATTTCTTTATCATGCACATGGTATTTTTCTTGTAATTTATAGAAGTATATTCTTAAATTATCCATTGTAATATAATCATCTTTGTATTGAAAACAATTAAATGATCTAAAAAATATCATTTAATGAAAAAAATATACATTTGATATACTTATTTTAGGCATGGTGGGTATGTCACTCATGGTCAATTAAAACACCCTTTATGTGGTAGCACTATCTTGTGGTGGATCCATGTTATTAATAAAAATGGTCATGTATTTGATTGGATGAGAAGGGTAGCTTGAAGACTTTCATGAAATCGATCCAATAGTTAAATACATTTTGAATTTATTCCATGGTAGGTTTAATTTATTCATATGAATGATTATTTTCTATTTACGTAGACATCATTCATGAGGTTATTTGAATTCATAGTGCAGCCGATCAATTTTTTATATGTGGTAGGTCTAGCATTTAGAAACAATTTCAACCTACTTACACAAGTTTTATTTCTTATCACAGGGTAGCTTGGATTCAACATGCGATATCTTGGAGAATTCATTGAATTCTCATTCATGGTTTGTTGAGTAGCCATGGTGGTTGGATACATCATATTGTTGGTTAGATAGTTAGACAAAATACTTCACATTTTCTTCAATTATTCACATGTTCACTCCACTTGTACATGCGTCCAATTGGCTGGTTATATGGTCGATCTAGTGCAATGTATGATTTATCCGTAGTCTATATATTTTCCATAAAGAAAATTTCTAACAAAACACATGGAATTCATTATAATTATATGAATCATGATTTTGGATCATTAAACCAATAAATTATTAGACCAATCCAATTGAACAACTACCTAAATACCTTCTAGTAATTTAACTAGGTCCTTATATGGGTTATGAAAAAGGAAATATGGATCCTTTTCACTAGAGTATTTATGAGATAGGATATTCTGAATCCAATTGTGAGTGATATTTAGATTTGATAAAATAGCGAAAGAATAGTAAATTTATTTTATTATGACACACTTGGTAATCAAAAAAAATTAATAAAATATAATTTTACTTATTATAAAAATAATGGAAAGGGAAACTATGTGAACACTGTGATCATTTTTTGAATAATACCATATCATATCTAGCACAAATATTCCATATTGTTACTGTAATTTATACATCTAACTAATATAGTAAAAATAAATTTGGGATGGAATCCCCAATTCCTGATTAACCACCTTAGAGAGTGAGTGAAGGTGAAACATATGCCTACTAGAGATACATGGAGGATGATTCTTATGTTTCCTATATCATTTTATCATATATGTATTAATAGACAATGATGAAACATAAATACACATATTCTTATACCTTGAAAAAACATCTCCTTGAACATGAAAAAAGGGGACACATAAAATGAACAATATTACCTCAACACTATACCTATTTAAATTAGATTATGGGAACCTAACTAGTGATCATTCATCCAATATGTTGAATTTTATTGACCACTTAAAAAATTTAGGCTTCCATTTGGATGAGAAGTTATCCATCAATCTCGTGTTACCATCCTTCCTACCCAAATTAGTCATATTCATCAATAATTACATTATGAATAGTATGGAGAAGATTGTGAAGAATATTTTGATTATTCCTATCTAGGAAGATAATATTTTTTAGAATATGTATTGTCATCCTTTATGGTAAATGGACTAAAATAAATGGTTGAAAATCCTATGATCAGTTCAAAATCAATGGTGCCTTTACAAAGTCCTTCAAAGAGACAAAATATTTAGAGGGAGATAAATTAATTTGAGAATATTTTCGTCTCATGTACCAAAAAATATCATTTGAAGAGGAAATAAAATGAACCGAAGAAGAAGACTAAAGTATATTATTCTTCTGATATATTAATCATTTCATGTAATATTTATTTTTGGAATTATAATGTATTAAATACAGTATATATCTCACATATTTTAATCCAAATATAGGAACCAATTATGTTTAGAAACATTACAAGAATTGAATTTAACTCTCTAAGTAGATGAGAAAGGATGACTCCCAAGTCATCCATGAAGAGGACACAAATTCCAGTTTCTTTGTGTATTGATTCTTATTAGACTATTGATTTTTATTAATTATTACAAAAAACATTTATCTCAGTGCCTATTAATAGACCCTATAAGACATTGTTTCATTTTTAAAATGAATGTTATTATAGTATTTAATACTTATCTAATATTTAGGATTGCTTGAATCATGGATATCAAAATCATTAATGAATAATGAATACAAAATAAAACTCATATCAATTTTTGAAAGGATAATTATTTTTCAAATAAATATAAAGGTAATTATAGAGTATAGACCCCAAAAAAATGTTTAGACACATTTATAGAAAACTAATAACTATTTGTAATACATAATTATTAATTTTTAGAAAAATAATATATTATAAATAAAGGTATTCCCCAAAAACTCTACATTTATTACAGTAATATCATGTAAACTGTTCTAAATAGAAGGTTGAGGTAAGTCCATGTACATCGTAAGATTCCTTTATGATATTTTAGGGATTCTAAACGAAAAAATGAATACACTTGGTAAAAGATATAAAATCCTCTAGGAATTATTTTAATGGAATATTTTAACTATGTATTCATCAATCATTTAAATGTAAAGTGGATTCATTCCTAAACTCAAGTTTCCTTATACACGTCAAAGACCAAATAGTTGTATAAGGAGTATCAATTAGAATTATTATATGTCTTGAAAATATTCAAAAATTCCTTTCATGAAATGATTTATAAATATAATCATAATAGATTACCATATTTAAACTATATTAACTTATTAATATCAACTAATATATAATATTATAGGAATTCATTTTGTCACAAATTTACATGTTTGATAGGAATCATTTGTTAAATTTGTATTTATCCACAAATAAAAATCAAGGAAAACAATAAGTGATAATTAGGTAATTATATTTTAGATAATTAGGATATTAAAATCCCTAAGATTGAAAAATATTAGTCTAAAATAACTACACTTCTTTAAGAGTAAGAACTACTATTTTGGGATAGTGGGAGAGAACAAGTTTATAATGAAGTTAAGGCTTTTAATGTGCATGGGTTGGCATAGGAAGAGTAAACTCCATAAGATTCGGTGGGAGGTATTATTGTAGACACCCCTACTATGTAGGAAAGTTTAAAAAATAGGTTTCTTTATATTAACAATGACCAAAGATATATTATTATATAAATAATCATGAATCCTATATGAATCTATGAATGGTTATAGGGTAATATGGATAAGTTTATGTGAATTTTTAGATGGATTCCATATACTAAAATCTAGTTTGAATTTCTGTGTTTTAACCAGTTGATCTAAAGATATTGATGGATATTTAAAAGGGAACAAAAAATGGATGGTATAATATAGTACAAATATATCTCTATTAGTTGCTATAGTTTTTAAGTGATTTATATAAAAAATTATATGATAATATTTTTACACCAATTATTATGCTAAAATGTATCAAAACTATAATTTTAATAGTAATATTATATGATCAATATTTTGGGGGATTGAATGTTAAGACTATATTTCTTTATGTAAACCCTCTAGAATATGTCTATATGACACATCTAAAATGGTTAGTGACACAAAATAAATTTAATAAGATATGTCAATTTCACAAATCCATTTATAGATAGAAGAAATTATAGTGATCATAGAATATTCATTTAATTAATTTAATATATAGTTTGGTTTTATTAAGAATAGATGTGTTACATGTGTCTACAAGAGACTAGTTATATCACTATAATTTTCCTTAAAAAATATATTGATTCCAAATGGAAAACATATGTATAGTCTTAAAATTTTTCTAAGACTAAGGAAATATATTTCTCCAATAATGACTTAAAATAGCAAGCCACATTCTAGGGAATAATAACTATATTCATTGATCTATATGAATTCTTAAATTATTTTATAGTAAAAACTTTGAAAAATGGACTAATTCATGAATGAATTGTTTCATTTTTCACATGGCATGAAATATCTCCATGTTGATGTGTGAAAGAATGAGGTGATCATTTTTTGATGAATAGAATAACATATTTCAGATAATAAATTGGAATATTTCTCAAATTCTATGATATGTACTGAGGTTTGATATCACTTATGTGTATATAATAGTGGATGAATATCAAATAGAACCAATATAACTACATATAATTTCAATTAGAACTATCTAAGAGTACTTATGAAAGTACAAATGAGTGAGTTCCAAGTAATTAAAGAAATGGAAATAATAGTGGTTAATGGAACATATAACTAATCATCCTTTAGATAAATTTAATATACGATCATTTTGTGGTTAAGGGGATAAATAATAAAAAATTATTACATCCAATGGTTTCTATAACAATATAGATCTAGTATTTCGTGGATTCAGATGCATCCTAACAAGTTGTTTAGAAAATTCTTTACTCTGGGCTATGGTTTTAACCAGGATGTCAATTTTATAAAAATGGTCAATAATTGATAGGTATTTTCTCATATAGAAGTTTTCACAATAAGAAAAACCACCAAAATTTTGTTCTAGGCCCAAAAATTATATCTATATCTAAATAAAATCATTTTTTTCATGTTAGATCTAACCATCGAGTAGCCAATTGTCTCTAGTAAGAATGGGAGTTTATTGAATTTGGTTCCCTAAAACTGACTAAATTTGTAATTTCAACTACTAAATTATGAAATTTATAAATATTAATAAATATGTTATCACATGGTAAGTTTTCTTCTACTTAACATTAATGTGACAATTTACTAAGAGGATTTTTCACATTTAATGGTTAAAGAAGTTCCCCACTATAATGAGAGGCTTGAAGTGAAATTAAAATATTCTTAAACATATTTTCTATGGTCTAGATAACATGTATCTGATAAGATATATATGATGTTTTGAACATTAGGTGTTTTAGGATCATAATACATTGATACCTCTACTCATGAATTTTTCACTTGGTAATCTCCAAGAGAGGAGGTTATGAAGATTGGTCTGCTAATATAAATTCCACATGTAATATGTCATTGTATATTTCTATATGAAGGTGTATGTATTGTTCTATAGATATGATATTATTATTTATTTACATAATGAATAGCATAATATTATGTATTTATGAAAACCATAATGAAATATTTGTATGGAGAGGTACGATAAATTGGGTTCATCGTAAGTGATATAAAACTAATAAATAAGTCAAGAAATGATTTTCCCTTCTATATTATAGAATATGATATCTGGACCCTTGATTGAAATTGAATAATCATATTAAAATCAAGGTCATGTTTATTTATCAAAAAGTTCATTTCTGGTAAAAAAGAAAAAATATATCATCATAGAGGTTAATGAGACAAGTATGCCTATTTTTCGATGAGATATCAAGATAGAGGGTTTATATTACAGAGTAAGAATTCACATATGGTTTTTTTCATCATGACATTCACTTCTTTATCTATAGTTTCAGTAATGTTTTGTTATCCGTTAATCATATACTTCATTAAATATTGCCCAATGCCACAAATAAAGGGAAATATAAGGTCACACATTAAGTGTATCAAATAATTTTAGTTAAATTGAAATTGAATTTATTATTTGAATAAATGTTATTCACAAGACTAAAGATTAAGATTTATTCTCATTGTGTTGATTTCATAATTTCAATCCCCAAATATTCAATTAAGAATATATGTGAGTTCAATATTATTTTAAGGTAATAAAATATATAATAATTATTTATTTCTTTATTATTATTTACAATGTAATAAATAATTACATATTTATTAAATGAATAATTTTTTAGTTACATGAATATTAAAATATATATTTATATATATCATATCTATTTAATTATTGAATAGATAATATAAATATATTTATGTATTTATTTAAAAAAATATTTACTATTTAAGGTTTTAAAAATGTTGAGGATGGTTGACATACCAAGTTAAGGATCTGATGGAAATGAGGAATTTTATTTTATATTATTTAATTAATTTTATTTATTTATTTAATAAATGATATTAAAATATATGAAAGTCAGTGCACATCATGGAATATAATAATAATAATAATAATAATAATATTATTATTATTATTATTAGATGTGTGGTTTACATAGAATAAATAAATTATTTATGGGTCTTTTTGAAATAACAAATTTCTAAATCTAAGTATATAACACACCTTATATCATTTATAAAGAAATGAAATTATTGTGCACAAATAATTATTCCTAATGAATTTTCTCAAAACCCTAGAAAGAACTTATCCCAAACACTCTCAAGAAATAGAGTTTATCCTACTCCTTCCTATCAAGACCAAGATAACAAGAGAAATAATTATTCAAACCTGAAGGAAGTTTTTTTTGCGATCAATGAAGAATGACATAAGAAACTTGGTCCCTCGACAATAGTACCAGTGTAACAAACCGGCCAGAGTTGACCCTAAACCGGTCCCCCATGCCAGCCCATAAAAAGTCCCAAGAGGTGTTCCTAATCCTCCTAGGAAGGTTCCAATCATCGAGGGAATCAATAGAGTACAAAAGGGAATGATTTATCCGAAACATAATAATAAAACAAACAATGCAATGAAATGGATAGTTCAAAATAAATTTACATAAAAATTGAATTGAACATTATTTTTACAAAAAACTAAAAGTAAAACTAAACCAATAACCCAAATGACCAAACCTGATAACCTACTAATTCCATGTGACCCCACTGGTCACTCTACACCACAATGATCACACATCTCCCAAGGCAATCGAACTCAAGCTGAAACCTACATCAGGGCTAAAAACAAAAGTAGAATATAGGTGTGATTATTAAATCTCAGTAGGTTAGCCTGATATTCTTTTCCCAATGCACTTCCTTTAAAATAAAATAAAAAACAATTTCAAGTTTTAAATACAAGATGTAAAGGTATGTTTTCCAAATGTGGTCCTATGATATAATAAAAATTAACAGAAATAAACTTGCATGTTTTATAAACAAGAATTCTAATAACAATTTTCAAAGAGGTGCAACATAAAAATGAAAATAGTTTTCAAGAGGGATTATTTAAAGAATGTACAATTTTAAATAAATCAAACACACTAGTAAATTTTCCATCCAAACACACCTTATGCTGATGGTGAGTACAAAATTTAAAATGAGCACAAGTCACGGGAACACCCCTAGGCACTAGTTAGTTTTGAGCCCTGGGTACCTCATATCTCGGTGAAGGTAACCATAATTAATATCCATTCTCGTGAACATAAGACACTAGTAGGGAGAATACCCATAACATACTGTTCCTCAAACAACATCATCATCATATTTTATTTAGTGTTGTCATCGTCAAACTTGCTACATGAAACTGGGGCCAAACCCCACGGGTTCACTAGCATACTAGTACACGTCTTCCCACCTAGATAATTGGGATTCCATTTAGTGATCAATCAAGTTAAACATATCATAAAATACAATTTTCACATGAAAATTCAATTCCTAAACCATAAACACACAAACATCCCACAAACATGCTTCACATTTCTTTCACGGATCAATAAACCACTTAAAATTTTCATAAAACAATTTCAAAGAGTGTAATTAGGCTTTGCACATAAAACTCATTCAAAAACATTATTTTAAAGATAAACACCCAACAAAACCATACCCAACCATATTTTTAATCCATAACAACATTTAATAAAATCATTTTATGTACCATAAAACAATTCCAATTGATGAAACATGGTATATAAATGTAAAACACTCATTCTTTATTTTTTTAGAAAAGGCCAAACGAGCCTCTAAACATTTTTACCAAACCAAAATTTTTTAAATCCCAAAAAACCAAATTTAATATGTATGTGAGAACCCAAAATTTTAAGATTAAAAACATTGGTAACCACCTCGAAAATATTCATATTATTTGTCTATTACAAAACCCTTTTTATAAAAGTGGTAAATAGGCCTTCCATTGGAAAAACATGTCAAAATACCATAAAATCAATACACATTCCTTCTAAAAACTAAAAACTACTTGAAATCCACATAAAGAGCCCAATAAAATTTCTTTACCTGCTTCTAATAAGATTATAAATCCAAACCAATCATTTTAAAACACACTCAACACATAAAAGCCAACTCGGAAACTTATCGAACACATGGCATGCATTTTTTTTCAAAAAAATTATTTTAAGGACTCGAAAAGGAATAAAAAATCAACGGAATGACATAAATTTATTCAAGATATTGAACTATGTTTAAAATACCACAAATCAGGTGCATAATCTAAGAAATAATTTGAAAAAACACGTGGTGTGCACCATTTAAAAAAAACTACACCACTTTACGAAAAAAAAGGTTATAACTGCTACTTGGCGCACCAAACAAATTATCCAAACCATAAATTACAATTTTCAGAGTATTATAAATAATTAAATTGCATGAAATGGATGTATCTTAAAAAAATTTCTTGTTGAATGGGAAACCTAACTCAAATCTGTGGTGGAATGGAAACGCACAACAAAAATCACCCGTCTCGGGTGATTTGAACCCTTAAATTATGAAGAACATCCCAAAATGAATATAAATCCCATAAAAATCATTCCAAAACATAAAATTGGGTTATTCATGATTAGGAGAGAAGAAATAACCATGAAATAATGGAAATAGGAGGAAGAGGGTGGACAAAGCAGCAGGAATCTCACCTTGGAAACTATAAAACTCTTCGTCTTCCCTTAGATACATACTCTTAGAGGATAGGGAATTAATTGAAACTAATTTTAGGGACTATTCAGATCGGTAATAACTAGGGGAAACAAATTTGGGGGGAAAATATTAAGATATGAATCATTTATGGATGAAACAATTTACCTTCTCAAATCTGGATGATTTGAGAAACACGGAGAAATTTCGCCCTAATGTTCAATGCAAATGAGATCTAAAGAGGAAAAATAGATAATGGGGGTGAGGATAGGTATTTTTGATTATATTGGGAGGTTGAATCACTGAAAAGTATTAAACAATGAGTAATATATAAAAGAAACAATTGTTTTTAAACTACAAATGGGCCCACGGGCTGGCCCAATACCTAAAGTAGTAACCCAAATTCCCCATGCTTATGAAATATTAAGGAGTAAAAAAGGATATGGTGGTTTGAATATGTCAGGGAGGAAATGTAGGTAGTTTAATGGGTAAAAAAATTTGATTAACAAAGGGGTTATTAAAAAACAAAATTTGTTTTTAAATATGTAAATGGGCTCATGGTTTGGCCCAAATAATGAAGTAACCACCCTTTCTCCAAAAACACCCAAACAAGCATTGGGGAAACCAAAGTACGGTGATTTGAAATATATGAAACATAAAAACTCAACAATAATCACACACATGACCCAAGAAAATTATCAGGATTTCCAACAAACCGGATCAAAACAAAGACATGAAAAACCGGCTGTGATAATTCTCCCAACCATTAAAGTTTTCCGCCCTCAGAAAGCCACAACACATTTCTGCTGATTGATCAACAGCTAAGGATTTTTTATCAACATGGTCCAGCCTATCTAGACAAGGATATGTAATTTACCATAAATGGAACCTATTCCTCTTCCCAAAAAACACCAAATCAAAACCACTTCCTAAGAATCAACAGAATGATCAAGCCACCACCTCCATAACCAAGCCAAGAACCAGATTGTCAGGCCTTCTCCCAAATGAACGCAACGATCACCCAGACAAAAGATAACTCATGAAAGCCAAATATTACAAGGGATTAAGGTATTTAATTCCCACAATTAATAAAAATCTATCACTAGAAAATATCTTAGGTGGATAAATCAATGAGACTCATGGTTGGTCTCCCCACCATTATAACCCAACTAGAAACGAACAAATAAGAAATCAACAGTAACTAGAATTGGGCCTCACTTGTACAAATCCACCAAAACTCTCCCCTAAAAACCTACCAACCCATGTTAATAGGGTTATAAAATGAACATTTAAACCACCCACTCTCTAATGGAGGGTCCAAGAACTTGTCTTACACTTTTAGCACGGATCAAAACCCCTACCATTCGGGGTGGGGAGGGAGGGGGAACCAATCATGGAGACACTGAAACCACAAAAGAAATAGAGTAACCACACAAAACCCTCCATCTATGAACAGGTAATACCAAGACCATGCTTGATTCACATTGGTGGTCCACACAAGGATATTGATCATAAAACCACATACGAGAAGTCATAAACATAGACATGATGTGAGGGGTAAGTCCACCACGCTCGTTGTGACAAAAGAAAATTCATAGTGATGAGGAACCACAATAGAATCATAGAAACTAACTTACTACAACAATGGAGTCAAGATCCTAGTTGAGATCCCCATAACTCTAGAGATTTCCTAACTGCATGAAAAGATTCACTCTAAAGCCTATGGATGGAGCCCTAATGCTTAAAGCATCTGTTGCACCGCAGTTAGGTGTTAAGGATCACTACACCCCACAAAACTCACTTTCTCAACAGCATAACATCATCTAAATAGGAACTGATAGATACATAGCACTGTTCTCTCTCACTCCAAAGAAGGATCAGAATAGAAAAGGAATACATCAAAACACATTAACATCACCAAACAAAATTGCTATGTCCAAAATAATTATCATGACCTGGAATCACTTTAAATCAATCCCAAAAATATCTATATTCCAATAAATGGGATGATGTGTCATCCTAACAGGTGGATATAATATTTTAAATGAATCCTTAGGTTGATCAATAGGAAATATTTCCAACGGATAACTATCCATGGCCACATCACAACATCCAACACATCTTTATAAACCCACTGAACATTACTCCAAAACTGAGCCACCAACAAGATCTCATCTAAAGAAACAACAAGAGTATGACTTCTAGATAAAAAGGAATCATACTGAATAAACAACTCTACTAATACATAGAAAAAAATAGGCACATAACTGTCGGTTTATAAACAAATGCCAATTTTTTTAGCTCAAAACACTTTTTAAAAACAAAGTAACTTGGTGGGTTTCCACATTCACCAATGGTGTTTCATCAAGTATCACTCACATGCACATTTCCGTGCCACCCAGGCACCCAACCACCATTCCATGTAGGCCTTAATTCTAGATATTAATAAAACCATGCATGTGAGCACCCAGGAAAACACCAAAGGCTAAAAAACAACATCATTGCAAAAAATTTGTACATTCCAAAGGAACACTAACCACCATTTAAAACCCCATTTTCAGATTTCACCAAACAAACCACACTTCCTAAAGAAAATATTTCTTAAAAACCCACCCTTTTTAATTTTTAAAAACTTTCAAAACAACCAAGCTACTCAAAATAACCCCTCCCATTTTTCTAAAATTCAGCAATGCATATTTTCATAATCCGATGGTCATTGATACCAATGCCCTTTCTAGTAAAACACCAACAATGAAAAACTAATTTCCAAAACCAATTTATGATATTAAATCAATTTTCAACATCCCAAAACACCCCATTTATAACAAATATTCATAATCACCTTAAAATGATTCAATATTTCAAATCATTTTTTTTCAAGAAAGCACATGTTTAGATTAGGGAAAATCCAATCCCATTAAATCATTTCCACTTCCTACCAAAAATTTGATTCAAAGAAAACACATCCTTACAAAACCATTATTATATTTAATTTTTAAAAACCCATTTTTGCACTTTTCAAAATCTAATCCTTTCTTGAAAACCCATTTCCAAAATTCTAACATGAGGATATTCAAAACAAAAATTCAGAATTCAAGAAAGGTCTAAGAGACCCACCAAGGGTAACTAGTGTCGCGAGGTGACTGGACCATATGGTTAGAGGCCATATTTCAAACACAATTCCAACAAAGAGATACTTATTTGGACCATTCCCCAGTTCCACATGGATTTCTAGGCCTTGCAAGATTAGAGAGGCCATTAGTTAGACTCCCCTTATCATATCCCAACACCAAACAATCTACATGAACAAAGGACACTAATAAAAATAGACTTCTCATGGAAACATGATGGTCAGAACGAGCAAGAGTTCATGATGCTCTTCCCATGATTACCCCTCAAGTCAAAACAATCCTACTCCATCTACATTGAAATCCCCCAAATAAAAAGGTCTCTCTAAAAATCAAGGCCTGCTAAGATCTAACCTCCTTTGATACCATTTTTTCATGAAGCGTCTTGAGTCGAACCTGAACCGATCCCCCAGGCCAGCCCACGACAAGTCTTGAGAGGCGTCCTGATCCTCCCAGGATGGAAAAAATCACCTAGAAAATAAAAGGGAATGAATTTTCCAAAATATAAACAATAAATCAAAAAAAAATAAAGAAATGTACAGTCCAAAATACATTTACATAAAAATTAAACTGAACATTATTTGTACAAGAAACTGAAAGTACCACTAAACCAACAACTAAACTAAAAAAAACCTAATAACCAACTAACTTAATGTGACCCTTATGGTCATTCTCCAACACAATGATCACACATCCCCCAAGGCGATCGAACACAAGTTGAAACCTGTACAAGGGATAAAAATAGAAGAATACTATAGGCGGGAGTATTAAAACTCATTAGGTTAGCCTAATATTCTATTCCCAGTGAGGATACTTTAAAATAAAATAAAAATAAATTTCAAGTTTTAAATACAAGATGTAAAGGTATGTTTTCAAAATGAGGTCCCATGCAATAAAAAAATTACCAAACAAAAACTTGCATGTTTTATAAACAAGAAATCTAGTAACAATTTTGAAAGAGGTGAAACCTCAGAATGAAAATAGTTTTCAAGAGGGTTTCTTAAAAGAATGTAAAATTTTAAATAAATCATATAGACTGCTGAATTTACAAACCAAACGCACTTTATTCTGACAATGAGTACAAAATAGCTAATGATCACAAGTCACAGGAACACCCCTAGGCACTAGTTAGTTGTTAGCCCCAGGTACCTCGTATCTCGATGAAGGTAACCATAATAAATATTCGTTCTCGTGAAAATGATTCACTAGTTGGGATAATACCCATAACCAAGTGGTCCTCCAAAAAAATCATCATCATAGTTTAGTTAGTGTTGTTATCGTCAAAATTTCCACACTAAACAGGGGACAAACCCCACGAGGTCTCTAGTATACTAGAACAAATTCTCCTACCAAGATACCTAAGATTCCCTTTAGTGATCAATCAAGTTAATCATATTATCAAATAAAATTTACACATTAAAATTAAATTCCCAAACCATAAACACACAAAAATACCACAAACATTCTTCACATTTATTTCACAGATCAATAAACCACTTAAAATTTTCACAAAACAATTTCAAAGGGTGTATTGAGTCATGGCACATAAAACTCATTCAAAAACACTCTTTTAAGGATAAAATCACAAAAAAACCCTACCCCACCATATTTGGAAGCCATAAAAACATTTAATAAAATCATTTCATGGAAAATAAAATAATCCCAATTGATGCAACATGGTATATACATGTAAAACACTCATTATTAATTTTTTTAGAAATGCCCAAACTGGCCTTTAATAATTTTTACCAAACCGACATTTTTCAAATCCACGCATACCACATTTAATAAGAATGTGAGAACCCAGAATTTTAATATTCAAAACATTGGTTACCACCTTAAAAATATTCATATTTATTTTCTATTACACTGCCCTTTTTAAAAAAGTGCCAAACGGGCCTTCCATTAGTAACACATGTAAAAATACCTTAACACCAATACACCTTCTTTCTAAAAACTAAAACCTGCTTGGAATCCAAATAATGATCCCAATAAAATTTATTTTCATAATTCCAATATTATTATAAATCCAAACTAATCATTTTAAACCACACTCAACACATAAAATCCAACTGCAAAACTTACCAAAAACATGGCATGCATTGTTTTAACAAAACAATTAATTTTAAGCACTCTAAAAGGAATTAAACATAAATGGAATTCCATAAATTTATTCAAGCTACAAAACCATGTTAAAAATACCATAAACTAGGTGTAGAAGCTAAGAAATCATTTGAACAAACACGTGGTGTGCACCATTTTAACAAAAATACACCACTTTACCAAAAAGAAGGTTTTAACTGCTACTTGGAACACCAAACAAATTATCCAAAGCATAAATTACAATTTTCATAGTATGAGGAAGATAAAAACAGCATGAAATATATAGATATTAAATAAAAAGTTCATGTTCAATGGGAAACCTACCTCAAATCCTTGGTGAAATGGAAATACCCAACTGAAATCACCTGTTATGGGTTTATAAAGCCTACAACTATAAATAACATCCTTATATGAATATAAAACCCCTAAAAATCATTCCAAAACATAACCCTAGGTCATTCATGACCCGGGGAGAAGAAATAACCATGAGATAATGGAAGGAGGAGGAAGAGGGAGGATAAATGAGAATGAATCTCACCTTGAAAACTAGAAAACTCTTTGTCTTCCCTTAGATCAACACTCTTAGAGGAGCGGTAATGGATTTAAACTCAATGGAGGGTATACTTAGTTTTTTATGAACCGGTGGACACATATTGGAAGAGGTAAATAGTATGAAATGAATGATTTATGGATGAAATGATTTACCTTCTCAAATATGAAAGATTTGAGGAACCCTGAGAACTTCCACCCTAATATGAGATCAAATGAGCTCCAAAGAAGAAAAAACGATAATGGGGTGATTTTAGGGATTTGGATTAGAGTAGGAGGTGGAATAAATGAAAATTATTAAACAATGAATAATATATAAAAGAAAAAAATTATTATTTTTAAAACTGTAAATGGTCCCACATGCCGGCCCAATACCAAAATAAGTAACCCAAATTCACCATTCTTAGGAATTCTTAAGTGTCCAAAAGGATATGGTGGTTTTAAGATTTTAGGGGAGGCAATGTAGGAAGTGTAATGGGTGCCAAATGTTGAATAAAAATTGAGTTATTAAAAAACATAATTTGTTTTTATATATGGAAATGAGCTCATGGTGTGGCCCAAATCTTGAAGTAACCACCCTTTCTCCAAAAACTCCCTAAAAAGCAATGGGGCACCCAAAGTAGGGTGATTATAAATATATGAAACTTCAAAAATCAACATTAATATCACACAATGCCCAAGAAAATGATCAGGATTTCTAATGAACCGGATCAAAACAAAGACATGAAAAACTGTGTGTGACAACCCAGATATCTATCAACATTGTTTTGAGTTTTATAGACCATATGGGGATACTAATAAAGGTGTTCTAATTTGTATTCCTCATTATCATTATAGTACGATAAGATAGTAAACCGATTTTATTGACAATAGAGAAATAATTATCATGTAAAGTAAATTACTATATTAATTAATTTTAAATTATATGTGAACACATCCTATCTTTGAATATTTTTGGTTGTGTTCATCTAGTTCTAAGGATTTATCAAAATAATCCAATGAAAAATATTATTGGGCATGGGTCCAAATGATTATTTTGTGTCCCAGAAAATATAGGATCCCTATACATGGAATAATAGGGAGATATTGATTTTTTATAGAGGAAGTTAACATTATCACCAAAGTAATATTATTAATATTTTATGTCTTATTGCAGAAGAAGAGAAATTATTATAGATCCAGTTTAAAGGAGAGGGAAAACCCATGAGATTGATCAATCTTGTTAAATATAGTTTTTAGTGAAGAAAAAGATACAGGGTTTATAGATCATCTAGGATATAATAAACTTTTTGGATTAAAGATGATATAATATATTAACGATAAATAATATACTCAAATTATTCTATTTGGATTTTTTCTTTTGTTTGATGTTTTTTGGAAGACATTTCTTTAACTATTAAAAATAAATGTTTAATATATATTATACATAGAAGAATTGCATCTACAATTAGGATTTAGTTCACATCAAGTATTTATATTGATCCTGGAGTGACTTTCATGTCGATAATCTAATAAGAGACCTAAAATTTTCTAAACTAATATCTTCTAGAGTATAGTGTGGAAGAGGAGAAAGGAGTGACCCTTATGAGGTATTGATATATTCCATAATTCATTATACAAGTAGTGGTACCTGGTGATTAGTGTCTTCACCTAAATTATAAACACAATGATCCTTATTGAGGAGTGAACTCACCTAAACCTTATATCCACCGAGACCGAGAAGCTTATAGTGGATTTTTGGTACACTAATATAATTTTGAGTTTATGCTCCTTGGATGTTTTCCATTATTGTTTAACAGGGTATAATCTATGTAACACCTCAATATTTTATTGTATTTCTCTTTTTAAATTTAATTTCTCTGATAGCATAGTTTTCACACAACACCAAGCTTAAACGACTATTGTCATACAATTAAATATCATTATTTTAAAATGACAACTATAACCTTTCCATTAAATTAGCAGGAATAAATAATATTAAACAAACTAAGAAATTTATCTCTTTATATTTTTAGTAAAAAAATTTCACATTCACCTAAATTATTTTATAATCATAAGATAATAATGAATCCAATTTTACGCATTAAAAGGCTATATTTTCCAAAAGCCAATTTTATAACCTTTTAATGGTTCACTTGTTTTAAAACCAAATTTTGACACTTTTATATATTATATTTGACCAACTTAACATTATTATTGAAATATTAATATCAAAATTTACTTTGGTTAAATTTTTGGAATTTTTCTGATAAGTTTCATTTTTGATGAATGGTAATGTGACCGTTGGAATAATAATGTTGTCGTTAGGAATAGTAATATTCACAATATAAAAATAACTTCCCCTATGAAATTATAAATAAAATTTAGGCATCACATAAATGAAATTATAATATAATTATATCATAGTATATGTAAATAATAATTAAAAAATTATTAATTAAATTTTGGTATTTTTGTAAGTCATAAATATTTAATTACAATTTTATAATTTTTAAAATGGTTTATAAGAAACTTTATTTTCAAATATTTACTCCTAAATTTATATTTTATTGTATTATTATATTAAGATAATTTTATTATACCTTATTTAATTTTTCAAAGTGATATAAAATCTGTTATAATTTTAAAATCGGTATTTTTCGAGTAAATGATGATTTTATTTAGAAATTTAGTTTCTCATATTTATAAAATTATTTTCATAAAATGGAGTTATTTATTGAATTATAAAAATTGAAAAAATATTAGGGTGATTTTTTTGGATTTTTCTAAAATATTAGAGTATGTGGTGAATAGTAAAATACTATTATTTATGATAAATGCTAAATACATGAATTTTTATGTCATTGTTGATGTAAGGATGAGGTAAGAACCATTAGTTAGAAATAAAGTTAAGTAGTTATTATATTAATTAATAAAAACCAACTCTATTGATTGTCTTGATTCAAAATAAAAAACCAATGATTAAAATAATAAAAAACACCCCTCTCTTCCACTATAAATACCACCCATCACTGCCACTTCTTCTCAAACTTTTAAATATTTTTTCCATTTTTAATTTTCTACCAATAAAATTATTAATACTCTATAAAAATTCCATAATATCTTGTTCTCCTAAAGATATCAAACCCAGTCCCCTTAAGAAGGTTCTCGAGGTGGAGAATTTAAGAGGTAAAAATCCTCTTTCTTTTATTTTCTTTTCTTTTCAATTTATTTTATTTTCTTATCCTTCCTTCACATACCCTATACAAAGATACATGATTACTACATTATAATTTATGTGCTATAATTATATCATGTTAATGGAATAACCATCATGAAAACCCTTTCTCTCTATCTTTTAAACTATAAATGAAAACATTACCTATAATGTGTCAATTTACCGACATCATGGACGATGCATTTTCATTTTCCATTAATGCCTTCAAGGACGTTCATAATACCAAAATTATGGTTAAAAAATATATTTTTATACGTATTATATTTTATTTAGTATTCTAAAATCAATATATATGCATGATATTAATTAATGAGAAAACACTATTTCATGACAATTGAAAACCCGCCAACATAATCTAAACGATTATCAATAAAGTTATATATATTGAATCATACTAATATCTGGAAAAAAATAATATATAAAACCATAAAATATTATATAATTCCACTAATAAAATATAATTCCAATTATGGAAAATTATACCCATTTACATGAACTTCATTACTTATAAACAAGCAAACCGATCATGAAAACCAAGAAAATAGACACTCTCGAACGATGAAATTAAACTCTATAACTCATCAAAAAAGACATAAATGATCTTAATAAATCTATAATGAATCAAAATAATTTATAAAATTTTATATATTTCTTAATTAATTAATCTAATTTTATTTTCAGGGATTTTAAGTACAAGTGTAGAACACTTTCTGACACAAGGTAAAGGTTTCTTCCCGAACCTCCATTTTCATTTGGGTTACACTTTCTCCCTCTTTGACCCACTGTAATTATTATTTATTTTTATGTAATTATTATAAATTATGTTTAAATGTTACATAATCATGTATTCAGATAATTTATTCCTTAATTTATGGGAAAATACATTTTTTATAAAGTTCCCTCCTCAATTCTTCCTTATATGCAAACCCGGTTAAAAAGGAACTTTCCAATTCTTTACTCATTCTTAAGTGATCAACATTATATGATTTAATAAAAATTTTTTTTTTCTAAAGTCCCACATTTTATTATGAAAACATGTGAAGCTTAATTTCTAGTTCTATGAAAACAAATATGTCTTTCCGCTTTAAATATTCTTTAATATTTTCTTTAAACCGCACTAAAATGTTTTATTTCTAATGTTTATTAAAAACACTCTTTACATTATTTCACTTTAGTGGGACATGATTTTTTTCTAAAATATAATTTAATTTTCCTTACCTTTTATTTTCTCAGATATAATTTTTTAAAATCTGATGTTATGACATATACAAATGGTTTTCTAAAATAAATCTTTTTTCCAAAGTGAAGAAAGATTTTTCTCGTCTCACTTTTACTTCTGTGAGATATATGATTTATTCACCACTTATTCCTTATTTATTTGGTGTATGAACATCTGTTTTATATATCATATCATGGGATTATTATTCTAATTTTATTATAAGTTTTATTTAATGATTCTTTCATAGGGATTATGATTTAAATGTTTCAAAGTGGTATGGGACACATTGGAATATTTAAAGATTAATTTCCTCAAGAATTTTATCAATGTTATCTTCATCTATGTCAAAATATTTTGTTAAATATTTTACATCATTTATTTGTATCTTTTATGATACCATCTAGTATATTTGTTTGAAGTTTTAATGATTATTTTGATAGTGGATGTGCTATTTGATACCATTCATGGTTTTTGGTTAAAGTATTCACATTTCTTATGCTAGTTTTTCAATATAAATGTTTATGTTGATTATATTTTAATCTTTTCATATAAATCATGTATTGTAGTTATTAAGTTATAGGTGGGTCCTGAGATAGCCCCTAAATGCATCGATAGGTCTGAGGAGACAAAACTGATATAGACTTGGCTGAGGCCTTACCCATTTTCAGATATGGTTTGGGCAGAGCCCTTAACCATTTATTTTTAGCGGTCTTGGTCGATGAATTGATTATATTTTTATTATATATATCATATTAAATACCTAATTATGATAATATTAATTGATAATCTATATGAATATTTGACTATTATAATATCCATGGTAAAGATTCATTCTCACGTGATTATTTCTCTGGCATTATTATTCAGCTTTTATTCTAGCCATATTATGCTAAAATTTATGTTCTAATGGCCTGTGTTTTTATTAATTCACCATTCCTTATAAATTATATTATTTTTATATGTATTACATACCTTTAATGAGCATCTAATATCACATATTTCTTATTTTTATTTTCCCCCATGATGCAGAGATGTATATTATGAATGACTTGCATGGATAATCTAGGATTTTGTGGGTGTTTCCAATGGACTTTCTATGTTTTATTTCATGTAAAGTTGTAATGAAAATTTCATGTATATAATATGGCTTCCAAAACTAATAAATAGATAGGTCCTTTTGTATTTGATTTTTGTATATATACCAATGTAATAAAGTAAGTTATTGGCTCTAGGATACTGCAGTCAAGGTCTTTACAGTTGATATCAAAGAAAGTTTAGTAGAAAACTTGGAAACTATATTTATAAAACATATATTAGAATACATGAACCTAATATTGAATTTTAGGATAATAATAGGAGAACATACTATAATTTTGGTAAGGTAGTGATTATGCGGGTCTTCCTCAAAATACATCCCAATCTGGATAGTACAAGTGGGTGTAGTTCTAGAATTGATATACCTAGGGGTAACAACTATGACAAGGTGAGCCAGTCCTGACTCAGGGTAACCTATTACATGATAATGAGCCTTACTGGGCACCTGGTTTGACACACTCTAGGGATATTCTAAGGTTAATTCACATTTTCTTTAAAAACCATTATGAATGATTTCTATATATCCTAGGTTAAACCTAAGGTGTTTCATATTGAAAATAAAGGGTCATAATATTCTATAAATGACTGTATGTTTTTTTCAATATGATTATTGATACTCGCACTATGATTTTTGGTTTTAGTAAATGGAAGTAACTTGAGTATTCATGTTAATATTGAACATGATGGACAATTTTGTGGAAAAAAGCAACCAATGTAAAATTTATAGGATTGAAAGATATTGTGTTTATCCCTAATCAGTTTCCCAAAATATAATTAACAACATATACCTCAACCAACTATCAAGCACACCAAATAATAAAAGAATTATGTTTTCTAAGAGCTCCAGTGGTGGAGATAATGGAAGAAATAAGGCTCTATTTCTATCATGAAAGAAATCTAGAAGGAGACACATAGGAAAGTGTCACAAAAAATAGAGAAATGATTTATGTGTGGGAAATAAGTACATAAAAAATAATTTTCAAAGAAAAATTAAGAGTAGGATAGAAGGATATAATAATCATCCTAAGAATCTATTTGTATTTCATTACCTTAAATGTGAGTAACCTATGAATTACCCGAGTCAATGCCCCCTCCTTTAGGATAAACTCTAGACCAAGGAAAAACCTATATAGAAAAAATGGATAAAGTATTTATGTATTGTGGTTGTAATAAAAACCATATTTAAAAATATATTTATTGATTGACATTATTTAAAAGATTTACATAATATTTATTTTGGAAGTTATATTAATATATTTTTAGAAAAACTCAACCCATATACCAGGGGACAACCCGTTGCATATGGCATGGCCACATGGTTTGAACAACCAACCGAAGGGAGATAAGGTTGAAACGCCTACCACTAGCCTACAAGAAGTCCTGGATAGCATGAATATGTTATATAGGTAAAATATTTAATGGGTAAATGTTATTTTTATTCTATAAGTGTTTTTTATCAAATATATAACCATCGGATTGGAAAATGACTTAATGATTAAGTGATTAATGTTATCTTAGAAGAAGTTATATATTTTGGGAATCCTATAAGAGTAAGGTAAATATAATATTATGAGGAATAAAGGTTGTATTTTCTATTAGAGTCAAATTTTATTTTATTGTGGAAATATGGTGATTCGGGTTATTTATGGAAATGATTAGAATATCTTACAGATTAAGTGAATTAGAAAATTTGATTTTTTGTATGAGAAATTAAGAATGTTTTATGTTATTCAGATGAATATGTGATCAAATCCATATTCGTTTTGGGTTTCAATAATAGTCTATATTATTTTTAAGAAGGATGATTATTTTCTTAATGAATTGTGTTAAAAGTTGGGAATTATTACTGAATTTTGGATACTAAAGTTGTTTCCATCATATAAAGTTTTATTCCTTTGGTGTAATTATATTATATTATCCAAAAAAATTTGGTTTTGGTTAGTGTACAATAATATGATTAATAGACAATTATAATTTTGTGGATTTTCTGATCCATATAAGTTGATTTGAATTCATCAAGCATGAAGAATTCATATTGAACATTCATTTCCAGATATAAGGAATGAAGTGAAAATAGGTCTAAGTAAAACTGAAGGATGAGATTATTGAAATGATATGGAAACTAATCAATCATGTTTAATTTATCAAGTGATTTTAAAAAATAGTAAAGGAATCCCACAACTATAGGGAAAATGATTTTTGAAACTAAAATGTTATCTATTAACTTTTCTTACTAAGATCATAATGGTCTTTTAACCGATCATAAGATTTATGATTTTGTGATGGTTAAATTTCTTATGAATATATCCTCTATCATTCTCTATCAGAACTTGATGGATATATTTCTCTTCCATACCCATGTTTCCAATTTCCACAAATTTTATACTTTTAAAAAGCCAATTTTTTTTGACATTCTTATTTCCCTTCCCCTCTTATTAAGAGGAAATTTTATTAACCCTATTTCGGATGTGGGTTTCCCACAAAAGAATTATGATGTGTCAACCTTTAATTTTTGAAATAAAATTTCAAATTGTGAGGATGAAATTTATTGAATGAGGGGTGAATGTAACACCCTAAAAGTTTATGGTATGTCACTTTTTAAATTTAATTTCTCAAACTTCATAGGTTTCACACAACACTAAGACTAAGATATAAAATTATATATCATTATTTTAAAATGACCATTATAACTTTCCCATTAAACTAGAAAGAATAAATAGCATGAACCAAATTATGAAATTTTTGTATTATATATTTAATCAAATATTTTCACATTCACCAAATTTATTTTATAGGCATATGATAAGAATGAATCCAATTTTACACATTAAAAGTACATATTTTCTAAAAGTTAATTTTACCTCTTTTTAATGTCGCACTTGTTTTAAAACTAAATTTTTACACTTTTATATATTATATTTAAAAAAATAAACATTTTTTAAAGTGTAATATCAAAATTTACTTGGGTTAATTTTTTGGTATTTTTCTGACAAATTTCATTTTTGATGAATAGTAATGTGATAGTTGGAATAATAATATGGTCGTTAGGAATATTAATGTTCCCATTAGAACAATAAACCCACCTATAAAATTATAAATAAAATTTAGGCATATTATAAATGAAATTATGATATAATAATATCATAATATAAGTAATTAATAATTTAAAATAGTTAATTAAGTGTTGATATTTTTGTAAGTCATAAATATTTATTCGCAATTTTATAATTAATAAAATTATCTAAATTAAAATTATTTTTAATAAAATTTATTCATAAGTTAATATTTTATTTTGTTATTATTTTAATATAATTTTTTGAGACCTTAGTTAATTTTTCAAAGTGTTATAAAATAAGTTATAATTTTAAAATCTCTATTTTTTGAGTAAAATATGATTTTAATTAAAACATAAATTCCTCATATATAGAAAATAATTTTAATTAAATAGAGTTTTTTTGAATTATACATATCAAAAAATGGTTTGGGTGATTTTTTGGGTTCTTTCGAAAATACATGATTTTTTTGTGAATAGTAAAATATGATAATTTATAATAAATTCTAAATACATGAATTTTTGAGTTATTTATTAGCTAAGGATGAGTTATGAACCATTATTTTTAACTCACATGAACTAGTTAATTTATTTAGACATAATAATCATAATTATTTCTTATCTTATTCAAAAAAATAATAAACTAATGATTAAAATAAAAAAAACACCCCTCTCTTCCACTATAAATACCATCACTCTCCACCTCTTCTCCTCAAACCCTTCAATCTTTGTTCCGTGTTAAATTTATGATAAATCCTACTCCCATTTCCCTCCTCCAAGGTATAATATCTCAAGGTCTCATAAAAATACCAAAACTTATTCCCTTAAATAGGTTCTCAAGGAGGAGAATTCAAGAGGTAAAAATCCACTTTCTTTTCTTTTATTTTCCTTTCAATTTATTTTTTTTATCCTTCCCTAGCCTCCTATATCCAAAGATACATGATAAATCCAGTATCATTTATTTACTATAATTATTTCATTTTAATGGATTCTCCATCATGAAACTCCTTTCTCTCTTTCTTTTATTATATAAATGAATACATCGCTCGTGATGTGCCAATTTACCGACATCATGGACGGTGAATTTTAATTTTCCATTAACACCTTCAAGGATGGTCATAAAACCTTAATTGTGGATAAAATATATTTTATTATACATATTATAAGTTATTTAATACTCTATAACCAGTATATATACATGATACTAATTAACAAGAAAAAACTATTTCATGACGATCGAAAAACTGCCAAAATGATTCAACTGATTATCATTAAAGTTATATCTAATGAATCATCCTAATATTTGGGAACAAAATAATATATAAGACCACTAAACATTTTCTTATTTTAATTAATAATATATAATTCCAACTCTATATAATTATTTCAATTTTACATGCACTTCATTACTTATAAACAAGCAAACAGATCATCAAAACCAAGAAATTGAACGCTCTCGAACATCGAAATTAAACTATATAAGTCATAAAAAAGTACATAAATGAACTTAATAAAACTATAATGAATAAAATTAATTTATAAAATGTTATTTATTTTTTAATTAATTAATTTTATTTTATTTCTAATAATTTAAGTACAAATGTAAAACACTTTCAGATATAAGGTAAGCGTTTCTTCATAAACCTCCATTTTCATTCGTGTTAGGCTCTCTCTCTATTTACCCAAATTTAATTTTTCTTTATTTTTATATAATTCTTTTAAATTATGTCCATATGTTTCATAATCATGTATCCAGACATATCTTCCTTCTTTTATGGGAAAATACATGTTTTTTAAAGATCCCTCTTAAATTATTGCTGATAAGCAAGCTTGATTAAAGGAAACTTCCAGATATCTTACCAATTTTCATGTGCTATCCATAATATGATTTAAGAAAAAATTATTTTTTCTAAAATAACTAATTTTATCATGAAAAAATATCTTGGTTCATTTTTGGTTTTGTTAAAACAAAAATTCCTTTCCGCTTAAAATTCTATTTAATATTTTCTTTAAACCGCACTAAAATGTTTTATTTCTAAAGTTTCTTAAAAACACTTTTTACATGATTTCACTTCAGTGGGACATCATTTATTCCTAAAATATAATTTAATTGTTATTATATTTTCTTTTCTGAGATATAAATTTGTACAATATGATTTTATGACAAATACAAATGATTTCCCAAAATAACTCTTCTTTCTAAAGTAAAAAAATGGTTTTTCTCGTCTCACTTTTACATCGCTGAGATTTAAGCCTTGTTCACCACTTATTCATTGTGTGTGTGGTATATGTATTATTTGATATATAATATCATGATTATTATTATTATAAATATATTCTAAGTATCATTTAATTATTATTTCATAGGGATTATTATTTAAATGTTTTAAAGTGGTACGGGACACATTGGAATGTTTAAAGATTAATTTCTTCAAGAATATTTCAATGGTATATTAATCTATTACAATATCCTTTGTTGAATGTTTCAGTTCACTAAGTTTTATATATTAAGATACCATCTACCATAAGTTTTTTAAGGTTTAATGATCAGTTTTACTATGGATATGCTATTTGACACGATTCATGTTTTATGGTTAAAGTATTCACATTTTGTATGCTAGTTTTTTGATAAAAATGTTTATGATTATTATGTTTCACCATTTTCATATGAAGAAATATATTGGAAACAATAAGGTATTGGTGGAGACCACTATATCCCATTGATGCATTAATAGGTATCATGATATAAAATAGATATAGAATTGGCTGAGGCCTTGCCCAACTTCAGATATAGTTTTGGCTACGGCCTTAACCATTTATTTTCAGATTTCTTGGTCAAGTACTAGAGGATTTGTTTGTGATGTCCAAAATATGAATTACATAATTATGATATTATTAATTGATAATCCATGTGAATCTTCAACTCGTAGAATATCCTGGTTAAGATTCTTTCTCATGTGATTATTTTTATGGTATTATTTATTTAGATTTTATTCTTGGCATATTATGATCAAATTTATTTTCAAATGGAATGTGTTTTTAGTCAATAACCATGAATTTTTATTTATATTATCTTTATATATATTAATTATACTTACTGAGAAACTAATATCACCCCTTTATTGTGTTTTATTTTTTAACAGGATGCGAGGATGTATATTATAAATTACTCTAAGGGATATTATAAAAGTTTATAGGTCTTTCCAATGGATTTTTTTTCATTTTATTTCATTTCAAGTTGAAATGAAAATTTCATGTATGTAATACAGATTCCAAAACTATTAAAATTATCAGACCTTTTAGATTCAAGTACATTATCTATTTCAATATAATAAATTAAGGAACTAGATTCAGGCTACTTGGGTTGGGGTCTTTACAACATACATGTTCTATGTGTTTTATATTTTTTAATCTATGCTTGATATTTGGTGAGAATATATGAGATGGTAATTAAATAATGAACAATTTACTTTCAATAAGGTAACAATATCCAAAGGGATTTGTGAGTGAAAAAAACTGAATTGACTGACTCCCTGATCTCCCTCAGGGTATCACACATTACAATAGAAATGTTTATAGCTGATGATAATCACATGTAGAATATTCTGGAGATATTAAATTTAATTTTCAATCACTATATTAATTATATCAAATAATTTACTCATATAAATTCAGGGTGACATGGCCATGTCATACAATACAACAATCTATGGAAGTGGTGCCGTATCAACACACCACACCTTGAAATATCCCTATCATAAGGCATACAATATGACTTATTTCCCATAATTTTATCATAAGATATATATATATATCATAAAATTTTATATATACAAAAACAACAAAAAATTATATTGGTCTTAGGGAATATATCCATCCTTATTCATATCATTGTTTTAACTAGAGTAAACCACATCATAGTGAAGGTCACCACATTGTATTCTGTGTATGAAAGTACATGTATTATATGAAAATCCAAATCGGTTTTTGTTTATACCAATTAAAATTTATGATGATATATTTTAGATACTATTTTTTTATGTAAAAAGTATTTTATTGTAATTTTTATGTGATAGTAATTTCATTCTTGATTTTTTTTTTAAATTTCAATGTGTTTATAAAAATTTTTCATGATACAAATATTTTGATTCTTGCAATTATGAAAAAGTGAATGTTTATGAAATATTTAATGATATAGATCCTTTAAATATTTTACTTTAATCCTATAAATTTATTCCAAGATATTTAGATATTATAA
The DNA here is from genome assembly GCA_963277665.1 of Viscum album. Taxonomy (NCBI): domain Eukaryota; kingdom Viridiplantae; phylum Streptophyta; class Magnoliopsida; order Santalales; family Viscaceae; genus Viscum; species Viscum album. Next base: position 1,326,293,684 of record OY728157.1, on the reverse strand, counting down.
AAAACATGTATTCTATAAAACTCTTTAAATTGTTGATCTCATTATCTATTTATTTTTAACTAAAGTTCTATCAAACCGTTAGCAAGAGAGAATTATTCTCAATTATTGAAAATTTCATGCAACCCATGGATCGCCCTAGGAGGGATAATTCTACCTCTTAGGGATATCCATCATGACCATATAAAATATATCTTACACATAAAATTCTCCCAAAAGAATAGATTTATTCTTCATTTATATTTCATTTAATTCAATCTTGACTTTTATGGTAAAAAATAAGTGGCCTATTTCCACGGTATTTTCTAAAGGTTTATCCCCATTAAAACTCAATATAAATTACAATTACAAAATGATATTTTTCTAGTGATTTAAATAAAGGGGTTTTAATTCCCAATAAAATATATTATTTTATTGGCCTACTTTAGAATGTTATTTAAGAACCTCTTTTACTAATATAAATACATTAAAAGGCACATTAATGAACCTTCCAACATATTTTAACATCTTATCCACTTTTAAATGATATTTAATGCTCCAAATTACCATTTGAGTCACATTATTGAAACTACTTATGTGTGACATGATTTTAGATTCTTTTGGAGACAAATAAATGACATTATTACTATAAATAGAAAGGAGGAGGTGTATGGTTTTCATTCGACAATGAGAAATTTAAGGTAGCACATAGAGTTCTATAATTTACCTCATTTGAGTAATTCTATTATGTTTCCTCATCATGGTTTCATATTTTTCTATTGGAGGGACTAACATAACTTGTGGTGTATGAGGATCCCACAAAGGTATTGGTACATTGGATTATCATTAGATACCAAAATATACATGGATTTGATAATTCAAGTTTGATCTAAATATTTTTATCCATTTTAAAATGGTATTATTTTTTATGTATTATTTTTTATTTTTTATTATTTTATTTTATTTTCAATTATCTGAAATTATCATGGATGGGTTTTAATTATAATTTTTTTGTTTTTTTGAATATTAGTATCATCAAGAAAACCTAATAATGATATATAATCCATGCAATATTATTGAAAAAAAATAATTTATATATTTATTTTAATATGAGTAAAATAATTATTATTAATAAATTATAGAATTATAAAAGTTTCATAATGTATAATGTAATGTCTCAACCTAGATAAATATAAATAGTTACTAGGCCTATAGTCCCATGCGACCTCATGTGCACCTCCATGTACGCTAGAGGCTACCGACTAACACTGGGGGTCTAAGGAGGTACAATGTGAAGAATATTCCCCATATGTTAAAGGGACCAATAATAATATAAGTATCCAAGTATCACACACCATCCTTAACCATCAGAGTACATGGATAAATAAATCATCTAACAAAAATAATATGAACGAAAAAATATAAAAACAATCATATGGACATGATCACCCATTGGGATGATCACATATGTATAATGAATAAAAGAAATAAAAAAAATAGGTCTCACTCACAACTCCATGCCTCACCACATCCTAAGATTCATACTCTAAGTTATCATACTCAAAAATAAAATCTCATGCCTCATCCCAACCTCTACCAATAAAAATTGAGAGTCAACTCAGGTCCCCAAGTGAAATGATGGACTGAGAAAGGTGTGAATACATAACTCAGTAGGGTACCACCAATGTGTTCCCACACATAACTAAAAATATAGTGATATGTTCATGTGACATTATTTTAATAATTAATTGACTACTGAAAAGAAAAAAAACAAACAAACCACCATCGATCCTCAGGTCCATGACAATGATCGACCATACCTACATCATCCAATGCTAGGGTGTCTCAAATCACGTCATGATGACCTATCTAAACCATATAATGACTCTAGGGGTATTTCACCCCACTATTCAGTATAATGACATTAGGAATACTCCATATCAATATCACAACTGATGGAATACTCTATCATAGTATACAATGGTTCCTTTAAATTGAGCCCCAGTAGTCCAAAAGGCTCGACCACGCCCACCAAAGACCCCACAAGCCCCTAGTAGATAACTTTTGGAAAGTGTAGAATCATATACCCAGAACTAGATCCTAACATAAAATATATGGTCACCCCACTATTGATATCAACACCACACTACAATAGGTTCTTTCTTTTTTATTTTTTCCACCCCTTAGAGAGGTTTTAAAACCTCCCGATAAGAAGTTTTCATAACCAATCATAAGGGTAATTTCTTATAAAACCATATAAACATTTCCACCATAGAGTTTACATTAAATAAAAAAAACTACCGAATGGGAATAAATCAAATGAAGTGTAAATATATACATAAATACAAATATAAAGCATTGTTTTCCATCTACCTAACCTATATCTCAGTCAACTATTAGACTCCCATGAGCATGGCCCAACATACCACAACTATAAAAGACTCAAATATCACTTTGGGTTTTGAGATAACACCCACAGTTATATATACTATTCAAAACACACACCCTCTCAAGGAAATTAAGTCATTAGGGAACCTCTATCAGGTCCCATATGTAACATAAAAATAAATTTACCCCACATGGTTTACTTTAGTTCAAAATAAGGTAGGGGTGTCCTATAATTCATCCTCTTAATAGTAATATAACAATTGGGATCAAACTATCACTCCAGGTGGCACATCTCAAACTCTAGCCTCTAACATATTATAGCTTCATAAGACCAATAGAGAAATTATTATATGAATCCCACAGAAGATGAAACATGGACCATCTTAATTACCCCGGTCATACTTGGATGGTCCAATCACCCATCCCAGATCAATGATCTAAACATCACTAATAAATCTCAAGGGTTTTCACATGGCCAACTAGGGTCATCCATCTAAAGTTATCTTACCCTTCTACTTGGAGGTGTCCAAGAATATAGGAAACCTTTTGAATCATGGAATCATCCATTAGGATCTGTGTCCTACAATCCATAGAACAAAGGCTAACATGGAATTGCCACTTGTTCACTTATTTTGATAAATGAAATTAAAACTAAACATTAAATTTAATTTAAAAAATTCAATGAATTAATTGAAATAGGTCAACACCTTCACTGGCATGAATATAATTCACATGAATCATAAAGAAAATACATTAATCCATATGTAAAGTGACAAGTACCACCCACATTATTCAGTAATCTTTCTATCTTTCATTCTTAGCCCAACAACTCATTGTCCGACTTCATCAAAGCTTATCATGGCTCAACCATCCATCATCAATCCACTTGAAGCCCTATCTCAAGTAAAAAATAAAAAATAAGTAATTACAACCAAAAAATATTTAATTAAAAATTAGAATTTATTTATAAGTTTATATAGAGAAATAGAAAAACACATACCAATTAGAATCATCGCATCCAAACCATAACAAAAAACACATGGGAGGCCCATGCCCTGCTATTGGCACCATCCCAGGAAAAGTCGTATCATGGAGAAATAATGAAATAATTTATTTATTTAAAATTTAAGAAAAAAATAAATAATTTGGTGATTCAGTGTGCACTCGGTGAATCAATGAACAACAGAAGATGGACATCATTATGGGATGTCCTCTATGAGGGATAAGTTAAATCCCCATGTAAATACGTTTATTCTACCAATGGAATCATCTAAAATACCCTAATTGAAGAGGATAAAATTAGAGAAGAGGGTGGTAATCGAATAATGAAGGATATAATAGGGAGATACATACCTCAAATCATTGGTAAATGCACAAATAATCCACACAAAATTAAGGTAATTAAGTATGGGTTAGGCTATCAACCCCCAATTTGTGCGAAAAAAACGAAAGGGAAATGAGGGTTTTCCCCTCTTAAAATTATGGATATGATGGGAATTTCCCACCAAAAGAAATCCACTTTGGAAAGTTGGTACTGGGTCACTATCTAGGATTTTGATCCATATAGAATTCTCAGGTGCCATCCATCCCACCGGCGAGTCGGTGGCTCGCCTGTAAATGGATAGTGCCTCTAGGTGCATCCCCAACATCCCTCCAATGATTCCATGAGTCAACTATACACCTTATAACTTTTAATCCCTGGAAAAAACACCCATTTAATTTTTTTCCACTCTTAGAATTAAATTTTGAACATCAATTCAAACAATGAACTCCCAATGGTTAGAAAAAAAACATTCCAAAAATTTATGAACTCGACCAGACATGGGATCTTACAAACTCGCCACCATAACACTTCTTGTCCTTTAAAATCCTCAATGGTTATCCAATGAAAAATCATTACGTAATTTATTCATTAATATAAGTCCAAAAGGTTTCATTTTATCTCAAAATTCCAAACACCCCTCTACAACATGACTCTAAAACCTAGGGCTCAAGATCTACATAACCTAATACAATACTCATAACCATCCTTGAAACATCATCTCAGTGCTTCAAAGAACCTATCTATCTTGAGAAATGAACATCTCATAATTAATTTCATCGTATATCTCATGGTACTCTCCACCACGACCTCTAGTCAAAGGTCCAATTCTGAACTACGATGCTTACCACTTTTGGATGTTCCTATCAAAATGAGATTCCTACATCTGAAGGATGCACTCGATGTGGTTTCCAACTCACCACATCCATTAAACCATAAAACACCTTCTATATCCTATTAAAAGTATTCATTTTTTATTACAAAACAAAATGGGGGCATAACCACCATCCCTTCAAGAAGCGTAAACATACTGCTTTTTCCTTCAAAATACATGGATGGTTCTAAAACATAAAATTTTCTTCTCAGATGATGGTCCTGAAATATTTTTCCTATCACCAAATTCAATTATGTTCACAAATAATAGTCAAACCTCATTTGGGTGACCTCTTTAAAGTCAAATCATCCTCCATCAATGATGCATCGCCCAAAATCATAGGATCATGACACCTTAAATCATGAAATCTTGTTTTTTTCATCATGAACATGCCCGCCAAATTCTATACTCAACCCCAAGTGTACTCCTATGGTCAATTCCTCCATCAGCCATGTATGTTTTCATGTTTTACCAAAAGCACTGGTGCACCAACAACAAAAAGAATGTTCAGATCATCTAGAATTCATACTAATCTTAGTGCTAATGCAAAGACTTCATCCATGGTAACATTAGAATTTACATATAGCATTCATGGAGGAATAAAAATAAACCCATACTCATTTAATCATTGGATTAAAAATTCCAAATCAATATCAAATATCCCCTTTCATAAACTAATGGTCCCTATCATAGGAGGGTCATAGTACCGTGACCGCTATCTCATTCCCCACCATAGGAGAGTCCTTGTTTTCATACCACACGGTGAAATCCCAGATCTCTATATCTCAAGTATTTTCCATTACCAGACATAATGACTATATGTATCCACCTTGCTAATTTCTGTGTTCAACTCAAAACATAAAATGATCTATGTTCCGAACTCATGTAAACATCATCAATAATGATGGTTTCATCCTCCAAAAGTCTTTGGTGCACTCCCCACCATTCAACTTCCCGTATACCAGTCCTTGATATTAACCTCAATAGGTTACATTATGAATCATTTGTGTCACTCGTCCTGAGTCATGCTAAATATTGGCAGTCCCTAACATTATTCCATTATTATCATCATCCATATGATAGAGGTCACCATCTCATTTCCTAACAAGACCCGAGTCACCCTTCCTACAATAATCTATTCAATTTTCATCATTCTTAAACCCATTCATATTCATCCATTGACTCAAAATTCAATATCCCCATGCTTAACTAGTACAAACTGCCTCACATTCATAAAAACCCAATGGTTGCATACTCTTTGGTGACCATCACATCCAACTCACAGCTCCACATGTCTCATTCCATCAAAACCAAATTGTATATACTCTAGGGAATTTAATTCTCATAAATTATGATGGATCCTTAATGTATATCCAATAAGGGACTAAAATTTAATATATTTAAATGGATCAATACAAAAAACTACTAACCCCACTTCTACGGCATGTCAATTCCATATAACAAGGAAGACTCTAGAAAATTCACTGATTCTATTGACTAACACATTATCACCTTCCACACAAGAAACATTCCGAAGAAAAATAATCTACCCATCACCTAACAATTCTCAAAAATACATCCAACTCAATGGGGCCAACAACTCGACTCATAATGCACCCAATTTCCGACCTTGATACCGAGAACTAGCACATAAGGGGTTTTAACATTCAAGATACCTTAGAAAATTTCCATCCCAATATTGAATACTTTGTCACACTTCATGTGCCACAGTTTTATACCTAAACCACATACCCATGCTTCTCATCTATAAGGAACTCACAAAATTTATGTTAAGCCCTAACTCTAGTTACCCTCACATATCACATCCCTTTGACTCACTAAATCTTAAATCATTTCTTAATGATCTCTATGGTCTATCAACTAGCCCATAAATCAAATCTCATAGATGTTCACAGGTCATGGGATAATAATTGATCCCAAATCAAACATCCCACAACAAATCACATGCCAAATTTCCCACTCTAGGGTTCTACATAATGGTCCCATGCATTGCACACCAAAACACCCACCTACTAGTGTACTAACTCTCAGCCTACAAGGGCACTGATTCATATCAGTCATTCTAATATTTTACTACCCCCTTGATAATCACAACCCCATGCATGCATATATGGTCATACAATGGAACCAAAATATTGTGATCTTTGTCGATGATACCATAAACATATGGTTCGGTTAAGTACGATTCCATTCCAATCTATATGGTAAAACAACATGTAATTATTAATAATACTTTAAGTAAACAAACCTAAATAATAACCACCCCTAAGGGGTTCCTCATCAAGTTATCATGAGCCTTACCATCCTACAAGGGTTACTGGATATCCCCTGCTATAGGGATCATGCCATCTTCGTCACCATTAAGTGTCTCATCATAGAACCACATGACCATCCATTAGATTAAATATATACATGTCGGTACAATGAAGTAAACTGAAACTAAGAACTTATATAGGAAAATTTCATATGAGATTTTGTTGTCACATTAAAATACTTAGCCTCCATAATCAAGGATAATAGTCACACTAGAATTCCTATATGTCATGTGAATCCTATGTTTCAAGAATTCTACATAAATAGTTTTCACTTTCAACTATGCCAAGATCCAAGTTCTATAATTGGACTCTTTTCAATGGGAACATATCCAAAAATAAATAAATCATAATTTATAAATCTCAAAACTTGTGTGCCTCACACTCTATGAAATTAATAAATAAACATAGAAAAAGAAGCTCATAACATCAATAACATACCCAGGGTAACCTAGGCTTCCAGAAAAAATGTGTCCATGATACATCACTCCAGGTTCCATCATAAGTTCTAACACATTCATATGTATCCTATCTACCATCTACTAAAATAGTAAAAAACCAAAAAATAACATTTGATATCACTTTATAATATCCCATAGTAGCTCAACATAGAAAGAGACCAGGCCAGTGGCACCACATGACCATAGGTGTACCTCCCTATATTCCAGAGGCTACTGACTACCAGTAGAGGTATAAGGAGATACTAAGGGGAGACTATACCCCCTATATCAGAGGGATCAATCATAAAATAAATAAAGTATCACACAACATTATTAATCATCATAGAAAATAGATAAATAAAATATCCAACAAGAATAATATGAATAAGAAAATGTACACAAATTCATACAAACTTGATCATCCATTGGGATGGTCACATATATATAATGAACAAAATAAATAGAATAAAAATTAAGTTATACTCCCAACACTGTAACAACACGAGATTTTATGAGAATTTTTCTTTTTAATTTCATTGATATGTTGTGTTGTACACTACACCAAAGGGAGCTTTCACTACATGCATCCCTGACTTGGCTTGCATTACACTCAATCACGACCTTCCTCGATAGTGTGTGTAGTACGCAATACCGGGTTTCACTAAACAACGATATATAGTTATAATATCATTATGGACTATTCATTATGAATAGTATTAACTACATTTTGAATTTTATAACATTATTATTCATCTTACACATTTTCTAGAATATTTTATGAGAAAAAAAATAATCTTTTCGAGTAAAATAATATTTTTCAAAAAATGTAGTTTTGTCGCATTTTGAGGGCGCACTCACGTTAAATCTAGTTTTTGACATGTTTATAACTCCAATTTGACAAAATAAAATTCTTCTTTGGAATCAGGGAATATAAATTTACTTTAGATAAATTTTCCATATTATTCTGATAACTTTCATATTATAATAAAGAGTAAATACACACTATATTTTAATTAAAATCAACTTTTTTCATCGCAATAATTTATATTGTTAAATTATAAAATTCAATGGTTTTAAAGTATAAATAGGATATATTTTTACTATTTATTATATTTTTTTTCATTACCATTAATTTTAAATTGAATTCATAGGTAAAAACATTTCAATCTTTGGCAATGTTGTAACTTTTAAAACCCTTTTTCTTAATAACGAGATTAATTTTAAATTAATTACTGCAACTTCTGTGTTTTGAATTTTGAAAAATGGATTACATATTGGAATTCAGTGGGTCAAAATTATTTTAATAGGTTACTTTTATTTTTTTGATATTAGGAATAGTAACTATGGTAATTTTTATTTAATGTAGTTAAAGGTAAATTGGGTAATTAAGGGTAAAAATAAGATTATGAAATTACCCTAACACCTTCCAAAATTATATTGGATGACAAAAAGTCTACACATATCACCTAAGGGTTGGAATATATTAATTTTATGGACTTTGTACCATGAAAATAATTTAATTATTATTAAAACCAAAGAAAGTGACAATATGACACTCTCTTAAAACTTATAAGTAAAATAATTTTAATTTAGTGATAAACTTCATGAAACTTTGAACATGAAAATTATCCAGAATGATAATAAAAATTATCTAAATTATGTGAATTTATTTAGAATATTTAGGGATTCAATAATTATCATTAAAGGTGACACAATAGTGATGCTGAAATTATTTTATTGATTGAAATATAAAATAAATGGTTTTAAAAATATTAAATTAAATATTATATGAACTATTAAATGTGCTCCACTAATTTTCTAGATAAATATGAATTGTTATGAATCAATTAAATCTTTTATTTTGAACATGTCTTCTGTGAGGATTTTATTTAAATTCAAATAAATGAATGGTTTTAAAATTGACACTATTGTTATTTTATAAAAAAAACATAATATAAAATTGTTTAAAAATCACAAAAATATTTAAAAATTATAAATTAAAATTTATATGGTAGAAAATGTCATAAATTATCCAATTATGGATAATTCACAAAACATAAGTAATTATTTTTAACAATTTAAAATTTAGAATCTTATTACCACAAATTAAATTAAATAGATTAAATAAAGATAAATAAAGTTGATAATGTTTAAATTAAATTCCCAACATGTGTAAATTTTATTTTTTGATGATATTAAAACCCTATATCATCTAATATTCGTATTTGAGTCATTTTTGATTTTTTTATGTGGGGTTTGAATTTATTATAAATTAATATTTTTTAGGTTTCCAAAGGTTCCCCTCTCCTCCCTTATAAAAGGGCACCTCCTCCCTCTCCTCTTTACACAACTCAGAGGCTTCAAGATTGGAAAACCCTTAAAAATTTATATTATCTACTTCCATAGAAACATTATGGAGGTTCTGGTCTTCTAAAAAGACCAACTCTAGTCCCTTAAGAGGAAGCTTAAAGGAGGTGTGTTGAAGAAGAGGTAATCTCTTCTACTGATTCTTTCAAGTTTCATTCTTCTTCAACTTCTTCTTATTTAGTTGTTTCATTGTAAAATAATACAATAATTATCACTAATATAATTATATGATTTTATAAATATGAAACAACCCCATTTCACCTACTACCCATCCTACGGAAAACAAAATCACTGCGTGTGCGTACGTATGGAATACAGTCTCCACGCCATGGTGTAATTAGTTTTTCCACCACCACCTTACATGGATGGGTATAATGGTGTAAAGAATAACTATATAAGGTCATTATAACGTCATAATGATTATGATATATTATGTCATTCACTCAAATTCTATTCAATAATTATGGGAACAATATCATTGCTCGTGCGTACGTATGGACTACCGTCTCCACGAACGCGATAAGATTCATTTTCGATGATTAACCCTTAAAGTACGATTATAAAGTATATATATAGTAAATAATCATGAAATATATTACATAAAAATGATACTGGATTTATGTAAATATATGTTTCCTTTACTTAATTCCATTAAATTCAATAAGGAAATGAAAACAGCATTCAAGTGTACGTATGGCCTACCGTCTCCATGAATGGTGTATTTCATTCCATTTATCGATCTATCATATATATTTATATACTGAATATATATTATATATAATTCATGTTCTATAGTCTAGAATTAAGTAAATCAGGATATGAGTAAGAATATCAAGAACTAAAATCGAAACACGTACGATAAATGAAACGATTTTACCCGAAACGCTGCTTTAACATGGAATTTACAAAAGAACGGGTAAATTAAAATTATTAGTGAACCATATATGATATCATAACAATGAATATGATTCTGTAATAATTCAATGACATTATTTAAATCATTATACAGGAGGTTCAGATACATATGAAGCATATCAGACATAAGGTAAGGGATAACTTTTCCAATCTCGTTTTTATCTGAGAATGTTTATTCATAAGTATTTAATGGGGTTATATTTATCATCAATGTCCCTATTTTCTAAAAATGGTTTCATGTATTTTTAAAGTTCTATTTACCAATTTTTTACTTTTACTACATGGTATGTAAGTAATCTTTCTTTTTTTACCATATGAGGTACTTTTTGACTTTTCCGTTAAAAGTACGAGGAGAATGTTTTTTTAACTTATATAGCATGAACAGATTTTTACGGTTTTATAAAGACTTACTTTAATGAATCTTACTCTACAAGATTTCATGAATATTTTTAATAAAATCATTTTCATTTAAAATTGTGTTGAATTTTGGTCAAATAAAATGATTTTGAAGAATAAAGGATATTTTCCTCAAGAATTCATTTCAAGTGTTTTATCAAAACTATTTTCCATCTAAGATGACATTATTTAGCATGTTTATATTTCAAGTATAATGCCTCTATTATTTATATGTTGTGATTTTTCTTATGATTAAATGATATCCATTTATTTTATATGGATTATGTGATGATGGGATGATGTTTATGAAACCCATTTTATTCTTTGGGCTATGATGAATGTTTTATGTTTATTTTGTGGCACAAGTAAGAATGATTTCATTATGAGATGGGTGGGACCTATATTTCACTCCAATGCATTGGGTAACGATTTATATCTCATGAGATAAACATGGCTGGAATGGCTAGTTAATCTAGTTTAGTGATACAGGACTGGAACGAGGAGTGAACTCGATTCAGAAAAGGACCATGTCCACTAAGATGGTCTTGGAAGCAATGCCTTGGCTACTATGGAAATCATATCATGTTCTTAATGGTTTTCCACAATTACATGTTTTATTCCCATGCTATTTTATCATGATTGATGTTCCATTACGATCTATGATTTACGTACTTCCATGTTTTATTTTATTGCTCAAGATTTTGATATTTAAACATTATGATCACGTTTTTAAGTTCAAATGTATATGGTTTGTTTTATTTTCTCCATGATTAACATTACTGAGCATTTGAGATCACCCTTTATATGTTTTATTTTCCCCAAGATATAAATAAAGGTTTTAGGTATGAAAAAAAGGGGAAGATCTTTATGGGAGATGTTGAAGATCTTTCACCATGATTAGAATATTATGTTCCGTGTTTCCAAAGACACTAAAATATTACAGTCCTTGAGTGTTGGTTTTTTTATTTATTAATTATTCTGAAAAAGTAATGTAATTTCCATGTACGTCAAGTTTGGGGTCTCTACAGTTGGTATCAGTGTAATGGTTTAGTCAACCTTTGGAAAATAAGATGCGATAACTTTAGTGAGATCCCTAGAGATATTTCTAAGGTATGTCTAGGGATGTCCCTAAGGTTAAGTATAATTATAAGTTATAGTCCTAGAATTATGGTAACGATATTATAATTAAACCTAAGATTTTAGATATTGATGGTACTCCCCCTTTATTATGTTGTTTTCCCTAGCATGATTTTTTCATCTCACACTATTCTTTTTGGGTTTTAGACGATGGGTGGAACCTGAAGGAACCATGTTAATCAATGTAATGGACAATGCAATGATTTTCCTCCTGAATAAACCAATTTAATGGGAGGTGAAGTGAAAAATCTTATTGATATACTTACACAAGCTATGAATCATTCTGTACATCCAAATGAGCAGAGAAGGGAACAATATTCTATTGAGTCCCTCATGAGGCAATGCCCACCTTCTTTCAGTGGATCTTCTAATCCACTTGTTGCTGAATAATGTATCAGTATCATTAAAAAGATAATTTCCATACTTCGCTACTCAAAACATGAAAAAGTCATTCTGGCTATTTACCATTTATAATGTGAAGCAGACCAATGGTGGACTCTAATTAAGAATACAAGGCCCCGAGATTAAATTGAATTCATATAATGGGATGAGTTCAAGAACTTATTTCTCAATAAGTATTTCCCTCATATTCTTCGAAAAAAGATGGAAAAGTAGTTCCTTGAGATTAAAAAAAAGGATGATGAATTTGCTGGTATATACGAAGAGAATTTTACAAGGCTTGCAAGGTATGCATCTGGCTTTATCATCCAACCTGAAAGTAAAGTTGATCGATTCTTCAGTTGATTAAAACCAAGTCTTCTAAGGGCATTAGCTATAGAATACATCAGTAGCTATGAATAAATTTTACATTGAGCTATCAAGGTAGAACTAGAAGTTGGTGTTACATATCCATCTCATGTTTTTTGACAAGAAAAAAAAGATGGAGATCAAGGAAAAATCTCATAATAATGGTGAAAAAAAGAAGAATGTTACTTTATGCACAAAGTGTGGAAAGAAGCATGGTGGAGATTTCCAAAAAGTTAATAGAAAATGGTTTATGTGTGGAAAATAAGGTCATAGAGCAGTTGAGTGTCGGTGTAATGGGAAAAATGTATCTAATGATGTGAATAGAGAAAATACTACAGAGAACTCTACACCAACACTTCAATGCTTCAAGTGCAAGGAAATGGGGCATTATGATAATCAATGCCCTAATCCAAGGGTTAATGATGATCGACATGAGCAACCTCTTAAGGAAAATTATAAATGGAAGTCACATGTGATCACTATTTGTGATGTTGAGTATGAAAATGATGTTGTGGAATGATTAAGTGTTTATGTAATGGGATTTTAAAATAGTATCATTGAATATCATTTATGCTATCATGGAATTTTGGAATATCTAGGTATTAGTTTTCAATAATTATATGGTACCGGTAACCATGAAAAGTGATAGAAATATTTTAGAAAGGAAGATAACATGTTCATAATGAAGAGATAAAGAGAAAATGAAATGAGATCATGACTGATATCATGGTTTGAGTATATAAAATTTTTGGGAATTTGGTATGTGGAAAGAGTTAACTTTTGACTTCATTCATGTTTTCACTAAGGTTCAATGGGTGTTCATTTTTTTCAAGAGAATACATGATTAATGAATTCATATGTTTGGAATGTGACCAACAAGATATGTCGTATGATATATGGGGGATAAATAATGGTATTCACATGCTCGTTAGATGACATTTCTAGTAATTGTTTTCTTTATACTATGATCTTGGACAGAAGTATTTTAGACAATCCTAAATATTGGAATGGATTATGTTGGACATAAGTTAGTATTGTTTAAGGATAGAAGTTTTTTCGATATTATTTATGGGATGTTATAATAATGTAGTTTTAGAAAAAGGACAACCTGCAGGACGGGCGACAACCCGTCGCGTTGGACAAATCTGTAGGAATCAAAACCGCAACCGAAGTGTAACATGCCTTTATCGCCTACCACTGGACTATAGAAAGTCCCTGGTTATTAGAAACTAGTTTTATTTTATTAATAAGTATTATAGATGAAGTATAAGTCCATTTTTGGAATCATATACGATTAACCTCACCATAGATGGACTTATGTATATTTGATAACTTTTGCTAACCTTTTGGTTGAGACTGATGGAATGACCCATCATTCTATCACATGATCTGCTAACACTTCAAGAATGACTAACTCAACTTTATTTCTTTAATATATTAAGTGGAAATTGTTCAAGGAACTAACAACGGTGATATTGTATTGAAATAAAGTAAGTATTTATTTTAATTCAAATTCTACAACTTTAGGGAAATGATCTTGAAAACCAAATTTTTTTCCTAGTGTGTTCAGATCTAATGAATCAGATGGTACCTTAGATCATCACATATTTATGACTTTGTGATTATTGGATTTTTCATAGCCATGTTCTCTACCACTCTCCATCAGAACTTGATGGTTATGTTTCTCTTCCATATCCATAATTTCACCTATATTATTTTTTGTGGAAACCCAGTGATGAGTTAATTTGGGTAACCGATATGTTTCACACTTCAATTTTTAAAATTAAGTTTTATTATTCCTTTTTATGATGTGGGTTTCTATGAATGAAACTTTCAAGTAGTAAACCATTTATAACCCCGACGAATTCCGAGGGAGAAAATCAATTTAAGGGGGGTAGAATGTAACAACCAGAGATTTTATGAGAATTATTTGTTTTAATTTCATTGATGTCTTTTTTTGTATGCTACACCAAAGGGATCTTTCACTACACGCATCCCTGACTTGGCTTTCACTACACGCAATCGCGACCTTCCTTGATAGCGTGTGTAGTACACAATACCGGGTTTCACTAAACAATGATATATTGTTATAATATTATTATGAACTAGCTATTATGAATAGTATTAACTAAATTTTGAATTTTATAACACTATTATTTATCTTACACATTTTCTAGAATATGTTATGATAAAAAAATAAAATTTTCGGGTAAAATAAGTATTTTTTAAAAAATGTAGTTTTGTCGCCTTTTGATGGTGCACCCACATTAAATCTAGTTTTTGACAAATTTATAAGTTCAATTTGACAATATAAAATTCTTATTTGGAATCAGGATATAAAAATTTACTTTGGATAAAATTTTCATATTATTCTGATAACATTCATATTTTAATGAATAGTAAAAACACGCTATATTTTAATTAGAAACAACTTTTTTCATCGCAATAATTTATACGGTTAAATTATAATATTTAATGGTTTTAAAGTGTAAATTGAATATATTTTTACCATTTAATATAATATATGTCATTACCATTAATTTTACATTGAATTCACAGGTAAAAACATTTTAATCTTTGGCAATGTTTTAACTTTTAAAACCCCTATTCTTAACAATGAGATTAATTTTAAATTAATTACTGCAACTTTTGTGTTTTGAATTTTCAAAAATGGATTCCATATTTGAATTCACTGGGTCCAAATTATGTTAATAGGTTTTTTTATTGTTTTTTGATATTATGAATAGTAACTACAGTAATTTTTATTTACTGCAATTAAAGGTAAATCGGGTAATTAAGGGTAAAAATAAGATTATAAAATTACCCTTACACCTGCAGAAATTCTATTGTATGACTAAAAGTCGACCCATATCACCTAAGGGTCAGAGTAGATTAATATTATGGACTTTTGACTATGAAAATAATTTAATTATTATTAAAACCAAAGTAAGTGACAACTTGTCACTCTCTTAAATCTTATAAGTATAATAATTTTAATTTAGTGATAAAATTCACGAAACTTAGAACATGAATAGTCTCCAGAAATCTAATAAAATTATGAAAATAAAGTTAATTTTTTTAGAATTTTTAGGCATTAAATAATTATTATTAAAGGTGACACAATAGTGATGTTGAAATTATATTATTGATTGAAATATCAAATAAATGGTTTTAAAAATATTAAAATAAATATTATATTAACTATTTAATGTGCTCCATTAATTTAATAGATAAATATGACATGTTATAAATCTATTAAAGCTCTTAGTTCGAACATATATTCTGTGAAAATTTTATTTAAATTCAAATAAATGAATAGTGTCCAAATTGACACTACTGTTATTTTATAAAAATAACATAATATAAAATTGTTTAAAAATCACAAAAATATTTAAAAATTATAAATTAAAATTTATATGGTAGAAAATGTAATAAATTATCCAATTATGGATAATTCAAAACACATAAGTATTTATTTATAACAATTTAAAATTTAGAATCTTATTACCACAAATAAAATTAAATAGATTAAATAAGGATAAATTAAGTTGATAATGTTTAAAATAAACTTTCAACATGTCTAAATTTTATTGGTAGATGATATTACAACCTTATCTCATCTAAGTGTCGTATTTGATTCATTTGTGATGTTTTCATGTGGGTTTTGAATTTATTATAAATTAATATTTTTGAGGTTTCCAAAGGTTCCCCTCTCCTCCCTTATAAAAGGGCACCTCCTCCCTCTCCTATTTACACAAATTTGAGCCTTCAAGATCGGCCAAACCCTATATATTTCATTTCTCAACTTCCCTAGAACCATTTTGGAGGTTTTGGTCTTCTCAAAAGACCAACTCTTGTCCCATAAGAGGAAACATAAAGGAGGTGTGTTGAAGAAGAGTTAATCTCTTCTACCGATTCTTTCAAGTTTCATTCTTCTCCAACTTATTCTTATTTTTTTGTTTCATAGTAAAGTAATACAATCAGTATCAATAATATATGGATAGGATATTATAAATATTAAACAAAACCATTTCACCTTCTATCCATCCTATGGAAAACGAAATCACCGCGTGTGCGTACGTATGGAATACCGTCTCCACGCCGTGGTGTAATTAGTTTTTCCACCACAAACTTACATGGATGGGTATAATGGTGTAAAGAATAACTATATATGGTTATTATAAAATCATAATTATTCTGAGATAATATATCATTCACTCCAATTCTATTCAACAATTATGGGAACGATATCATCGCTCGTGCGTACGTACGGACTACCGTCTCCATGAATACGATGAGATTCATTTTCCACGATTAACCATTCAAGTATGAGTATAAAGTATATATATAATAAATAATCATGAAATATATTAAATAATAATTATACATGGATTTATGTACATATATGTTTCACTTACTTAATTCCATTCAATTCAATAAGGAAACGAAAACAACGTTCATGCGTACGTATGGCCTACCGTCTCCATGAATGGTGTATTTCATCCCATTTATTGATCTATCATATATATTTATATATAGAATATATATTATATATAATTAATGTTCTACATTCTGGAATTATGTAAATCAGGATATGAGTAATAATATCATGAGCAACAAATCGAAACATGTATGATAAGTGAAACGATTTTACCCAAAATGCTGCTTTAACATGGAATTTACAAATGAACAGGTAATATAAAGTCATAAGTGAACCATATATGATATCATAACAATGAATATGATTCTGTAATAATTCAATGATATTATTTCAATCATTATACAGGAGTTTCAGATACATACGAAGCATATCGGACATAAGGTAAGGGATAACTTTTCCAATCTCACTTTTATCCGAGATTGTTTATTCGTAAGTATTTACTGGGGTTATATTTATCATCCATGTCCCTATTCTAAAAAATGGTTTCATGTATGTTTAAATTCCTTTTTACCCATTTTGGAATTTTACTACATGGTATTTAAGGAATATTTCTTTTGTTTACCATATGAGGTACTTTTTGACTTTTCCATTAAAAGTACGAGGATAATGTTTTTTTTAACTTATAAGGCATGAATGGATTTTTATGGTTTTATAACGACTTATTTTCATGAAGCTTACTCTACAATATTTCATGACTATTTTCAATAAAATCCTATTCTTTTAAAATTGTGTGGCATTTTTTGAAAAGAAAATTATTTTTGAAGAAGAAAGGATATTTTCCTCAATAATTCATTTCAAGTGTTTTATCAAAACTATTTTCCATATAAGATGACATTATTTAGCATGTTTATGCTTCGAGTATAATGTCTCTATTATTTACATGGTGTTATTTTTCTTATGATTAAATTATATCCATTTTTTTATATGGATTATGTTATTATGGGATGATGTTTATGAAACCCATTTTATTCTTTGGGTTATAATGAATGTTTTATGTTTATTTTTTGGCACATGTAAGAATGATTTCATTATAAGATGGGTGGGACCTATATCTCCCTCCAATGAATTGGGTAAAGATTTATATCTCATGATATAGACAGGGCTGGAATGAGAAGTTAATCTGGATCAGTGATACAGGACTGGAACGAGGAGTGAACTCGATTCAGAAAGGGTCTTTGTCCACTAAGATGGTCTTGGTAGCAATGCCTTGGCTGCTATGGAAATCATAACATGTGATTAATGGTTCACCACAATTACATGTTTTATTCCCATGCTATTTTATCATGAATGATGTTCCATTATGATCTATGCCTTACATACTGCCATGTTTTATTTCATTGCTCAAGATTTTGATGTTTAAACATTATGTTCATGTTTTTAAGTTCAAATGTATATGGTTTGTTTTATTTTCTCCATGTTTACCCTTACTGAGAATTTGAGATCACCCTTTATATGTTTTCTTTTCCCCAGGATATAAATAAAGGTTTTAGGTAAGAAAACAAAAGGGGAAGATCTTTATGGGAGATGTTAGAGTTCTTTCACCATGATTAGAAGATTATGTTCCTAGTTTCCAAAGACACTAAACTATTATGGTCCTTGAGTGTTGGTTTTTGTTTTGTATTAATTATTCCACAAAAGTAATGTAATGTCCATGTATATAAATTTTGGGGTCTTTACAAACACCATCCCTCGCCTCATCCAAATCTCCATACATCAACTATCCAGTTCTATGGTCAAATATTTTGCCTTAGCCAAACCAATAATTTCAACAAGTGAGAGTATTCTCTTCTACCCAAGTAAAATTGTGGATCAAGTAGGGTGTGATTACATAAATCATTTGAGAACCACCAAAGTTTTCTTGTACGTAATAAAAAATTTAGTAATATGTTAAAGTGAAATACTCTGAAAAATTAAATAACTACTGAAAATAAAAAACAATCAAACCACCACCAATTCTTAGATATACGACACTGATAGACTATACCTGTTTCAGCTAGTTTCAGGATGCCTCTGAGTATGTCGATGACTATTACAACCCATATAATGACCTAAGATCCTTTCACTATGGTATTTAGATAGAAAACTAGGTGATAAACTAAAGGAATGATTTATCCTAGTATCACAACCTAGGTAATTCTTCATCCTAGTATATAAAGATTCTTGGTAGTTGAGCCCTGATAGTACAAAAGTCTTGACCATGAACATCAAAGAACCCACGATTCCCTAACAACTAATGTGTGGTAGGAAATATTTTTACTTCCTAGAAACAAATCTATGATCCAAATCCAGGTCACCCCCACCATTAGTATCAAGAAAAACCTACAAAAGATGATTTCTTTAGTATCAAAACCTCTCCATATAGAGTTTCAATGACCTACCTATATGGATTTTTCCTGACCACCTATATCTATGTTTTCTTCTCAAACCATTTAAAAACCTCCACATGGGTGTTTTCTATTTCATAGAAAAACCATCTTGATGTTTTATACTATATCAAGTATCAACATATAGATAAATATATATCTCAGGAATAGGTGTAAATTTTCCTAACAAAAACCTCAATCTACATTCGGGGTCCCTTGAGAAATACCCAACTTGATATAGATGTAACAAGCTCCAATATCACTCTAAATTATAGGCTAACTTCTATAGTCACCACTACTAGTCAAAACATGAACCCTCTTGGGGTCATCTAGTCATTAGGGAACATCTCATGGGTCCCCTACATAACATCAAAAGAAAGTCACCCCACTTTTTGTCTTTTAGGTCAACACAAGGTAAGGTCACCATACATGGACCCCACTTTAGAACAATATTACACTAGGGGAAAATCTATCACTCTAGGTAATATATCTCATTAAAAAGTCTCTAATATATTATGATTTTACAATATTAACATGTCAAGTATTATAGGAATCAATCTTGAGATGGAACATGACCCGTATTAATTATCTAAGTCATACAAGGACGGTCTACACACCCAACCAAATTAAATGATCCAAATGACTCTAAGTTTTATCAAAGGTTCTTGTATAGCCTATTATAGTCATCCATCTCAATCCATCACCCCCATGTCTTAGAGATATATATTATTCAATGGAACTTTTTAAATAATATATTCTACCATCAGTGGTCGAGGAAAAAAAGACAGAGTATAAAAAAACATGTCCTTGTCACTCATTCATTTCATTTAAAACTTGTGATTTAAATTAAACATTAAAATTAAATTAAACAATTCAATTAATTAATTGAAAAGGTTTCATGCATCAGTGTCACGAATTTACATCACATTTATCCCTAATAACAAGCATTAAGTCTTATTAAAAGTATCATGTAACACCTATCTTATTCAATAAGATTTCTTCATTTTATTCTTTTCCTTACTACTTACTACTTGAGCTCATCCACGACCATCATGGATCAACAAGCCATCATCCTACTTTTGAGGCCCTATATCAATCCGAACATACAAAATAATTAATTAGAGCAAAATACACAATCAATTAAAATATTTATAATTTACTTCTAATGTATAAAACTTTCCATAAATTATAAAACACCCATTGAGTGTCCTCATTACATCTAAACTACAACCAAATGCTTGCGGGAGGTCCATGCCACGCTCCTGAAACCATCCCTGGTGAAGCCCTATCATACAAAAATGATACAATAATTAATTTAAAATAAATAGAAGTAAAAAATATTAAATAATCTTGGGATGAAATGTACCCTCAGTGTATTTATGAGAAATAGTAGGCAGACATCATTATTGAACTTCCTCTATGATGGTTAAGTGAAATCCCTAGAAGAATCAGACAATTACACCATGTCACGATGGAATCAACTCAAAGAGGAAAACTAGTGAGGAATAAATTAAAATAGAAGGAAGGAGGATAATAATGGAGGAAGTCAGAGAGAGTTACATACCTCGAGTCTCTTGTAAATGTAACCAATCCCCAACCAAAATGATGGTTGATAAAGGAGGTCGAAGGTGAGTTGACCCCATGTTCATGCACAAGAAACCAAGTGAGAGGAGGGCCCCCTATTAAACTTAGGGGTGTAGATTTCCCCAAAAATTACCACCAACAAAAGGGTCGGTGTCTCTAAAAAATACCTGGGCACTAGCCAGCCCATCAATGAGATAGTGGTTGGCATGTGGTTTTCTAATGATTACAGGTGTGACCTCGATATACCTTCATTGCTTTCCTCAGTCCCCTGACCACCTTCCAACCATTAATCCTAGACCAAAAATGATCATTTAATGGGTTCCAACTCTTATAATTGATGTCTGAAACTCAAATATCATAGTGAAATCCCAAAGTATTGAAAATTAAAAATCATTCCAAAAACTTCTAAACCTAACCAAACATAGGATCTTTTATAATAACATAATTTGAAATTTATTTAAGACTTTTATAAAACATTTTTGGAGTGTTTTATGTTATGGAAGATCTAATTAAGAGTAATTTTGGATTTCATAAAAGAGAAAACATTTTAGTAACATTTCATTTTTATGTTAGTTGAGCATAAAAATGTTTTCACAATAAAGGATGTAAGATATTAATACAAGAGTGGGATGGATTGTAATGAAAAAAATTTACAATTTTCAGCCCACTCATGTTTTATGTTGATAAAAATTTGTAATCTCTAATCAAATCATAAAAAAATGGAGTAAAAGAATAAAAGTAAACCCATATTCAAACAAAATGAAGAATAAATTAATTAAAAGTGGCATAATTATCTAATAACATAATATACATTGAAAATTTAAAAATAATGTAAACCATAATTCTTAGGGTATTGGATGACAATAAAATAACACTAAAAATATATTATTAACAAAATACTTCACATATAGAGAAGTTTTATCTTTTATCTAAAGAGGTTGGAAGATATTTATACCTAATCATTGGTATACAATTTCCAAAAATAGAACAATCTCAACAAATATAGACAAAATAAATCAAGATCCAAACTTCTAATTTCAAAAACAAGACTGCCATAAGAAGATAACTCTATCCTGAATATCCTCTTTGATCTCCTTGATCGATATAAAGCTCTATCCTTGAAATTATTATAGCATAGTTTTTTATAAGATACAAAATCATAGCCTTAGAGTCTCTTTGATCTCAATGATTCAAAGAAACTGATTCTATATCATAATCTCATCAATCATTAAAAATACTAAAATTAAATGATTATAATAAAGAAAACTCAGAGATTTTTTGATGTAACATCACCAAGTGGATTATCTTATAAAACCCCACTAAAAAAATCAATAGTCAGAAACATTCATTTGAATGAGAAGATTCAAAACTTCAAAATGACTATAAGATATTTCAACATGTTCTTCAATATTTAATATTATGTTCAAAAAAATATCTTGGTGAAATTTATAATCTCTATTATAATAAACTCCAATGGTTATATTTATTTTCTTCAGATCGGTTATAAATACATAAAAATATTCATCATATTTTGATGTGTATTACTTTATATTTATAAAAAGTCATTAGTACACCATCACAGTGCTCAACATGTTCTAGTAAATTGGATTACTTAGCTTAGATCTTTTAATTTTAATCAATAAATAGTAAAATGTTCATAACATAAGACTTGAAAAAACATCAAGTTAGTATAATAAATAAAGGAGTGTGTTTTAATTTATCAACACAAAGATGTTTGAAAGATGTTATTAAATGTTATCCCTAACAATATTCACATTTTTTATAATCACAACTACACAATAAACACTACAAACATTCTCCTCAATAACATCCAATTAAAAACAAAGTAAAAAATAACTAAAATATTTAAAATAAAATGAAAATAATTTAATGTAACTTTTTGAGTCTTACTATACTTTGGAATGTTACATTAGAGTAATAAAATTTGTGTCTAACTATTTATGAACCACCCACATTGCTTACTTAATCTTCTTTGGGCTTTGATAAAACAAGTACACTTATCTCATCTTGAAAAGATTGGAAAAAAAAGTTCTTCTAAATTTTTTATCAAACTTCACCACCCCCTTTAGGATCATCAAATATTAAATTTAGAAACAAATGGTATATAAATGTAAAAATTCTCTCCATTTTATACTTTATGATGAAACTTACCATGGTCTGATGATTCTAATTCTAACATTTTATCTAATGTATCTTTTCTCGTCAATTATTTTCAATCAGAGTAAAAAACAGATAGAAAATAAGTATAATTATTATAGATAACTCAATATAAATATTTTAAGATTTAATTTTCATTGAAAAATGTAATGAATATTCTAGGATGTATTTTCAATCTATAAATTTCTATAGATACATATGGGTACCCCCCCCCCTTAAATGAAGAATTAAATTATATGGAAGTTTAAAAAGTGAGTGTTTATTTATCTTTCATACAATCTTTATTTCACTAAAAATATAAAAACACAACCCTGTATCCTGTTTCAAGATAATAAAAAAAATAGGCAAAAGGAAGGATTATAGGAAAATAAAAAATTTCATATGTATATAAAATTTTATGCAATATCTATACGTAAGATGATAAGATATTATGGTGTTTTTATATAGAATATTAAATCAGAAAACATTAAGAATGTGTAAGAGTGGTTTTATATGTAAAAATAAAATAATGACGTAAAATATACATTCTAAAAGTTTAATTAATTTCAATTTAAATTAAAAAGATAACTTCTGTAGGTTTATTTTTTGATGAATGATAAAAGAATTCAACATATAATTTATGATCATATTCACTAGAATTTTTGAAAAACATGCATGAAAAGGCATCACAATTATATATACAAAAATAAATTTCCACCCACTTTGTCAAGGAGTTTATCAATGTTAAGATATAATAATAAAAAGATGAAATTGATCAATTAATAATATTTATAACAAAAATCTATTTGATATATTAAAATATATAAAAATTTAGAGGTTTAGTGAAAATATCAACAAGAATACATTTTCTTCCAATAAACTAAAAAAATAATATATTATTTTTGTGGGTGGTCCTGAAGGATGTGAAGTTTTATGTGAATTTTTTCCACACATGAGGGTTATATTAGGTTCTTAGACAAGGAAAAAATCACTTTTGATATCACAGAGGATTGGGATTTGAGTAAATCTCAGTCTAAAATATTTGAGTGTGTATTGAATCCACATTACTTTGTCACAACAACTTTCAACTGATACATATTCAGCTTTAGCAGTAGAGAGTAAAACAGGTTGCTTCTTCTTACAGGACCATGAAAATAAATCTTATATAAGAAAATTACATTTTATAGATATAATCTTTTGATCTATTTTACTGCCTCTAAATTCAGATTCAAGTAAATCATATGAATACACATGGTTACAATGGAATAAAATAATTCATGTTTTGGGGTTCCTTTAAGGTAGTAGAAGATATGCTTAACTACCCTAAGGTGGGATTCTATAATATTTTCTTTGAATCTCACACAAATGTATATAAAGTACATAATATATGGTCTACTATTTTTAAGATAAACTAAACTTCCAATCATCCCTCTATAAATCATTTGATCAATATATTTCCTGAATTAATCAGGATCAAGTTTATTTGAGGTGCATTTCAGAGTTATATTCTAGTGGAAACATCAAAACCAAATCATTTATATAAGTAACTAATATACTTAGGATTAGATAATATGGTTCCTTACAGTATCTGATTCATTTTAAAACTAGAGAAATAATTTATTTCACCCATTATACTCATCACAAATTCACTTTATAAACGTTTTGATAACCCATATTTAATAATTTTTTGAATTATTTTAAAGATAATGTCATAAAAATAAATTTTTACAATGTTAGTATCTTTAAAAAATATTAATAAATAGAGTTAGATCTTTTTTTCTTTTAATTTTTTTAAGTAAGATATATTGAAAAACAATCAGATAAAGATCACAATAAGTTTTTAAGACTATAGTGTTTTTTAGAAAGTTTAAATACAAGTTATTGAAAATTAATATCGTTAAAACCAAGGATTTTTTTCAATAAAAACTTCTTCATGAAAATATTTGCAATAAAATTTCTCTTTGAATCCTTTTAGAATAAATTAATGTTTAAATGTTCTATGAAGGTGTGAGCCCTTCCGGGGTACCATATTAAAACCAATTGGTGACAGGAGGAGTACCTCATCTAAGCTTATATGTTATTCACCACCCTTTATAGAAATCGATGTGTGAATGGGTTTTCACCCAAAAATTATCCCCTAAAACCTAATATCACACAATTAGGAATCCCCTTCAATGATAATTCATCATATCTAATAATATTAAATTTACATGATTATTTATGTCTTCATTGGGACACACAGTCTGTCTATAGATATTAGGAAGAATTTCAACACAATTCCTAACCATGGTTCTTAATTCTCCAACATGATCCATCATTGTCGTTACTAAAAAAAGTTTGGGGATCTTACACCCACATCACACATGGGCTATACCATGGATCTAATATCACCTTTTGGGTCTAATTTCTTTATCCAATAACTTTATATTCTAATAAATAATTCCTTCTTAGGTTTCATCCTAAAACCAATTAGTGGTAGGAGTAGACTACCCAATATTATATGTTAGCCATCACTCCTCATAGTAACTAATGTGGAATTGAATTTTCACCCAAAATTACAATAGTATGATATTGATTAATTTTTTAGTCTCACTACCCTATTAAAATTCTCTCTATATACGATGTCTTATTCATGACCATGAACCTTAGAAACATGTCTAGTTTTTTTTCCAAATAATAATTCAATTTTCATCACACTTATTTTAGAAATACCATTTTCCACATATAACCATAAGATCCTTTAATATTTCATCCATAGTTCAAACTATATTCCTTTATAATATATATATATATATATATCATATTGTTTGAAACTATCCAACTTCCATCATATAAGGAATCATTTACCCCTTTAGGTTCTAATTGAAATTAGAATACAAGATTTTCACATTCAATCTTATAGAAATTCTAGTTCAATCTGGTTGATCTATATCACCAATGATGTTATCAATGTGATGGTACTTTAGAATTACTAGTATCTAGGTAAAAAAGAATATTGTTCCTTACACTAATGGAAATATGAGTAATCAAAATAGACTTATACTAATGGTTTTAATGAACTATTGGTATAGGTCCCCCTATAACAACAATTTTTAAAATTATTTGGTTAATCTTGTTTAAGATTAGGATATACCAATATTTAAAAAACAATAGGTATAAAATTACTCTTATACCATCCCCCCGTTCCATTCAAAAGATGTGTTCTCCCCTTTGGCTCAATCTCTCCTTTGGTGCATTTGATTCTTACACGTCATTTCATTATACTTTGGTTTTCCTTCAATCCATCCTTCTTATAGTAATCATTATGATAATTCATAAAGGTATGATGATTTCATTCCCCAATTCTCAAATATTAGTGGGTTATATAAAAAATGTGTTATTTTATTTGAAATTTATGAGGTATAGATTATCTATTTTTTAAAATTGGGGTAAATTTAGTTGTAAATTAATATGGGTTTTCATAGTTTCCAGAAACATTGTTTTTGAAATCATCAATTCATTCACTCTAAATGTTTGTAAATAATTTTTTATTTTTATTTTTTTCTCAGTTTTCTTATTGAATATTAAAAATTTAATGTTCCCATGATTTCACATTATTTTTATTAATTTTGGGTTTTTATGGTCATAATAAATTGTTATTACGCTTTATAAATCCAAATTATTACAATTTATTCTATGGATTTATTAATTAAGTTTAAAATTGTTTTATAAAAAATAATAATTAATTGTTTATATAACATGATTTAAACCCCATTATGTTATGTTTTGTTTAAAATATTCTATTATATGATATCAAATTCTCATTATTATATAATAAAAGAGTGTGTTTTTTATTTTATAAGATTTTTTTTGTGGTTTTATATATATTTATTACTCAATGTCAAAATGTATTTCAATATTATGGTTTTATATATATGGTATTGTGTTATATCAAGCGATAGAGTTATTAAATTAACAATATGGGTGAAAAATATAAATATTGAATTATTTTTAACATCCATTTTCCTTCTCAAATCGTAGTTTTCATGAAAAACTAATTTGTTTCTTATAATGTATTATTTACATATGTTAAATTTTATATTTATACATAGAAATTGATATTTATTTAAAATTTGTTTTAATTCAATATTATTTCAATGTTTTTCAAAGTGACAAAAATAAAGTGAACAATTCTTGTTTCTATAAACATATTTTGGATTTTAATTCAATATTATTTAAATAATTTTATGACTTTGTATATAACATTATTATATTTTTTAATTTAATGGATAAAAGTTTGATGTATGGTAATTATTTTATTTTAATCAAGTTTCAAAATAATTTGGATTATTTTATAGATTTTTCACTTAACAATGCTTCAGATAAAGGTCTTATACACTTATCAGGTTATAATTGTTTTGGAATAATTTATTTAATTTGGGAATAAGACATCTACCATTTAAACAAATGTTTTTTTTCAAATAAACTATTATGTTTCGTATTATAATGGAGATAAAAGGCAATCTAAACATTATTATGATCTGATTAAGAGGACTGTATTAGAGAGTTTATTATATGACCGGTTTATATTTATTCATCATCATGAGAAATAAAGTATTCTAATGAAACAAAATAATTATACGAGTATACATGATTTAAGTAATGATGATGATGATGTTTATAAAGTGAAAAAATTGAAGGATACTGCCATGACTCCAATATATCAAAGGCGTGGAAAAATGAAGGGGTGTAATTTTTAATGTGATTGTTTCATAGTAAAACTATTTATGGAATTTATAATAATGTCAGGATTATATTATTACATTTTTTATGGAATTACTTCCTCATACTGTAGATATTCCCTCAATCCATAATATGGCATGGAATTTAATTGACAAAATTTTATTTTCTAAAAATAAAATTCATGCATGCTCAAAATATTAAATTTTATGCTGGGAGAAAACCATGAGCCTAAATGATTATATAAAATGTGTTTCTGCTTAATGGAAGCCTAATAATGACATAAAACCATATCATGTTCCAAAGAAAATAACGTTGAACTTTCTATTGATTCCTATGCACTAAAATCATTTCATGTCTGATGAAATATCAATAAATATTCAATGGAAGGATAGTGAGAGAAATAAGGATAATGATGAGTTATCTAATCCTATATGTGGATTAATATGGTGATAATTTTATACTTGATATACTAATTTAGTAGATGAGGTTCATAATTTGGGGTTAAGTCTATCTTGTGATGGTTTTCAACCGTTTGGTCAGATTCTTGATTCACAGAGCACATTGCCAATTTTCATCCACAATTATAAACTTCCTCCATGGATGAGTACGAAAACCCAATTAATTTATTTCATTTACTCATATATGGACCTTCTGATCCTAGAAATTATAGTGATGTATACTTGAAATCTTTAATAAAATAGTTGAAGCAATGTTGGATTGTGGGTGTGCACACTTACGATACTTATTTGAAAGATATATTTTTGATACGTGTTGAGATTATGTGGATAGTAAATGATTTTCCTAATTTTTCAATAATATTATGATATATAATGAATGGAAAACTTTAGTTCCATTTTGGTATAAAAAATACATAATCTATAAGAATTAAATATTATTGTAGTTTCTGTTTCATGGGACATCGATGATTCTTTCAAATAGGTCATCTATATAGTAATATTTTTCTAAGGTTTGACAATACCATTGAGATCGAAAATAAACCTAAATATATTTCAAGAATTAATGTTCTTGATGGTTTGAAATATTTCATTTTTTCATTTAGGAAATGTTAGGTGAAATATAGAAATAGGAATAATGTTTTCACTGAATCCAATTACAATTATAAGATTAAAAGTATTTTATTTGAGTTGAATTATTGGCCAACCAATATATTATGAAATTATTTAGATGTAATTAAATATGAATAAAATGTAAAATATTTCTTTTAATTATTCAAAATTTAATGGGGAAGGAAGAAATATGATTTATGGTCTCGACATCACTTGGTGGATTGGGGTATAAGACTAGAACATCATCCTGAGTGTATTCGTGAAAATAAATGGATAGTTTCATATGATTCTTATGCGATGATGAATTCATAAAAAAAAATCAATATTTGGAAGTACTAGATACTATAAAGGTTTCTAATTTATATTCAAGTAACATTTCAAAACAAGTCAGCAGAATAGAGTTAAAGTTGAAATCATTGAAAACTCATGATCATCACATCCTTCTTTATGGGAGAATTCCAATAGAAATAATTTATCTAGTATCAATAATGTATGTTTTTAAATGATTTTATTAATCCATTTTTATGGAGATATATGTGTTAAAAAGGTACCTCTTGAAAAAAATATAGAAAGACATACCATTAATTTTGTGTGAGTTAGAGAAAAATTTTCCTCCAACATTTTTCACAAGAATATTGTATCTAAGTACTCATATTACAAGTAAAATAATTCCTTGATGACCCATTTATTTTTATTGGATGTATCCAAATAAAATAAATATGTACACATTGTATTAATATTTATAGAATAGGAATCAAACTGAAGGTTTCATTGTGAATGGTCACATGGCTTAATAATGAATGGATTTCTTTTTAATGTACTTGTATGATGTGACCATTAGATGTAACTAGACAAAGAGAAATAAATATGGTAAGTATGAAAAAACTGATCCCAGTTTTCTATCACTTTTACAAATAGGGGTAATTTATGGATCATATACATTGGCTACATTAATCTATAAAGAGTGGGAGAAGTCACATTACACAGTATTTTATAAAGTGTGATTTTTTTAATAATTATGTTAAGTGATTAAATTGAACATTTATATGTTATATAACCCCATGTAATTGTACATGAATGTCAAATTTTGTCAATATTTTTATGTAGGGAATGTAAAAAAATATGAATAGAAATCATCATTCATTACCATTGAGAGGGAGAGAGAATTTGGATAGCAAAGAGTATCCTTCTTGGTTGAAATCAAAGATATAAGTATTACTGTAATAAAATAAAATAAAATAAAAATATTATTTTAATTTTAATATTCAATTATATTTTAGGTATTAATTTTATATATTGACTCTATCTCCCAATAAATAATAATGTTGGCTTCTGGTTCTAATTATTTTGTTTGTGATTTTAAACCAATGGTGATCAATGGTATAAATTTATTTTCACTAATCAGGAAGGGAAAATGAGGACACAATATGATGTTGTTATGGTAACTATAATGATAGAATATTTTCCAATGAATCAAATAGTATTCCTGAATATAAAAATGTATCATATTGTGGAGTTGTTGAGAAAATAGTAATATTGGATAATTACCCCCATGGTTGACTCAATATGATTAAATGCAAGTGTTTTGATTCAATTAAGAGATAAGGAGCATTTATTGGTTACTATAGATTTAGAGTTATTTATATGACTCGCATCTTTGATACCGATTGGCCATATAATTTGGAATCATTGGTGAAACAATTTTTTTATGTGAAATACCATCAGAGACCTGAATTTAGTGTCATTATTAATGTAATCCTAAGACATATTTTTAATGATGGTGGGGATGAAATTGAAACCATCACTACCCCTAATTGACCATGATAAATTTATTACTCATAATGACTCAAATATTAAAATTTTTAGAGTTGATTATGAACCTGAAATTAGGGTGGGTATTACATAGAATCAACCAAATGTGTTATTAGTTCTTTCAGTTTAACTTGGAATGGGTCTTCCAGGTTGGTACTATTCAAATTTCCTAAATTTTGGTTTAATTTTGCTTCAAATTTGATATTAAAGTTAATTTTCAATATAAATTGGTTGTAATTTCATTTTATTTTAATTTTATAATATTTAATTAAGCTATATTAAAACAAAAAAAACCAAACAAAACTAAAAAAATAATATCATAAAAAATCATGATTATTTGAACTGAAACATAATAAACAAATTAGAATAAAACAAATCAATCAATAGAAATTAACTTAAACCAAAATTAATCAAAAAATCAAAATGAACCAAATGATCTACTATAAAAATTGTACCAAATTACCAACACAAACTAAACCAAATTACCTAATAGGATTACCAACTAATCAATTGATGAAATGAACAAATAACTTAATCGAAAGTTAAACCAAAGAACTTGACCCAAAAATTTTCCAGTTGAATTAATTGAACAACCAAAATGAACCAAATAACCTAACCTAAACTGAATTCAGTCTAAATAAAAATAGAATAATCAATCTATTTCAAATCAATCTTTAACATTCTAATTAGAATGTATTTATTTTTTATCACATGTATTTTACATTTGGATATTGTTTCCATTAAATATAGTATGATTATGTTAAGACACTGCATATCCCTTTATTAGATTGATAATCAGTATCGCTTGATTAAGTCATGCCACCTCTTATTTCTCATTTTGATTACACATTAGTTACAAATTTCAAATGAAATGCATATTTATTTTCTAATGTAGGAAATTAAAAAAATTGAAGAGATATGAAGAAAAATAATGTATGATAAAAATCATCACATAAGAGAGTTGGGAATTGGTTCTATGGTTCTTATTTTGGGTATATTATTTTAAATATATGTGTTAGTAAAATTTAATTTAATTTCATTCATCATTTTTAAAATTTTAATTAGGAACCATCATCCAGGAAACAATAAATATTTTACTCGACTTGTAACAACAGTCCCTATTAGAGCGTTGGTACTAGAGTTACTCACATCACTCATCATACTCAGTTACATCGAGACCCTTCCTCAGACATACCATGTACCTTATTTTCTTATCCCTTGTTTCCTTTAAAGTTACCATGGATATTCATATCACCTATATTGTCACCACCATTTATGTTTGATCCTCCTTATCTATCTTTTCCTTATCCAATGATGGATCCCACTCCTGATAAATATTTTCCTTTTCCAATGATGTCTAATCCAACTCTTTTTCCTACTACTTAATTATATCTAATATTTTATGTATGTTCTTTTTTTTTGTTCTGATCTAGTGAATTATGAACATCCCAAGTATACCAATCATCATGAGATGACATTAGAACCCACTAGTACTACTTATGTCGTCGATTTTTTTACAGAAACTAGATGAATCAATACCAAATGATCAACCTATCATAGTTATATTTGTATAACTCTAGTTAGTTTTTTTCCATAATTAATTTTCATTGTAATATTTATAAATTTAATATTTTTTATTCATTCATAGATAGATCTTCCATTATTATGAAATTTGGTCATACATTCATGCATAAATAGTGTAACCGCATAACATGGGTTATGTTTGGGTACAATTTTAACACTCAAATTATTGGTAAAACTAGGATAGAATGTAATAGTTTTATAATAATGCTTTATAAACACATTGACATCATTACCATGAATCTAGTATCCTAGAGATACCTTAAAAATGAAATAAGGATAATGTTTGGGCTCAGATATGGGTAATAAAATTCATCTTATATTTTTATTGTATTTATATGAATTAATATTTTTGTAGCAACAATGTTATAATTTTCATGATGGTGAAGATATGTTGAATTCACTGCTAATGGAATTATGTGAGCTAAGAGAGTATATAAACATGATTTATATAATGGTTGGGTTACTAAAGTTGGAATATATTTAGAGGCAATACCTATAATGAATAAGCATCCAAAAACAACCTATTGGGAAATTACCTTTCATTAAAAGAGTGATAAATTTAAGCTATTATTCAAATTTTAGGTTTTCAATTGAAAATGATGATGACTTTCATTAATAATGTTTTTTATATTTTTGAATATTTTTCATTTAGGAATCATCATAAATAAATAAAAAAGGATACTATGAGGTGTCTTTATAATTTTTCGTAAATGAAAATGTCAAAACATGTTATGAAATAGGTATTTCTCTATTACACTGGCCTTTAACTAGGTACCAATAAAAATGAAAATGGATCATAACATAATAAATTGGTAGGGTGTTACACATGGTGTGTTCTAAATAGAAATAAAATGATCAAAACCTAGATAAAATGTCTCAAAAAACTGAAATTAAGTGAGATCAACTATTTATAGACTATAAATAGTTTTTAAATTGGTGGAAAATAGTTTTTGAGATTTTTTTAAGCAATTTATCAACCTATTTTAAAAAAAATTTGAAACTTTTTTTTTATTTTTGATTTGGTATAATAATTCTTTTAAATAGTTTTTAAAAACTATTTACATATAGTTCAAAAAAATCTTTGAAACTTCTTTTAAATAGTTTAAAAAATATTTTAAAAATATATATAAACCTTTATATAATGGTTTTTAAAATTTATTTTAAATAGTTTTAAAAACCATTTATAAATATTATTTTGAAGAGTTTTTTAAACTATTTTTAAACATTTTTTAAAATTCCTTTTAATTCCCTTTTAAACTAGTTTATAACAATTTTTAAAAATAATTTTAAAACTGGTTATAGATATTTTTTAAAAATTATATTAAAAACTTTCTAAAACTCCTTTCAAATAGTTATTAAAACTACTTTTAAAATGTTTTTAAAACTTATTATAATCAATTTTAAAAGATAATTTTCAATATTTTTTCAAACAACTTTTAAATAGTTTTTTTATATATTTATATATGTTTTAAAATAGATTTCACATTGGACATGATTGAAATAAAAATATCTTTAAATATTTCATTAACAATGAACCATATTTCCATATTACATAAAGCGTGAAATAATTTTACTGAAAATTTAGCGGGGGAAGATTCACAACACAAAAAAATGTTTGAGGAAACATATATCAATTTATCAAATTAAAAGAGAGTGGAAATAACATGTGACACAAATTATACAATACTCCCTTAATTAATATAAACAGTCATTAATCTTTAGATTACCTTCATACTATGAGATTTTTATATTTAAATTTTACATCAGATTCTTAATTCTTAAAATATACACTCTAGATTTATTCATGAATATCAATATTTCAACAAATATCCATAGAATGTTTTTTTTTCAATTCAATATTTAGTATAAACATGATATTGAAATGTTTTAAACACAGTTTGATAAAAATTATAGAAAAACACCTAAGTGGATAAATTGGAAATGCATTTTAACAATGATAAAATAATTATTACAAGAGGAAACATGTTATAACATGCATAAGAACAACAAATTCTAGAATTGATAAAGATTTATTTAAATAATATATTCCATATGTTCAATATTTTACTTCAATTTTAGGGAAATTAATTATTTTAATAGGAGAACTAAAAAGTAGATATATCTATAACACAAAAACATAATCAAAGAACACATATAGGGCCTTAAAATATTAATTTCAATAAAACTATTGATAATAATTCAGTACCTCCATATTATGACTACCTTAAAATGTTTATACTTTATCCTAATAGAATTATATAGTTTGTGAAATTCCTTATGTCTGATCATAAGGGGTCTAGAATGTCTATGTTATGGTTTGTATCCTTGGTCTTTATCACATATTGGGTTTGATTTTTACCTTTTTAACTCATCACTTTTAAAATTTTCAATATCCCCATCCTAACATAACTGAAACTGAAAACAAAAAAACCCTTTAATCTTTTAGTCACACAACACCCAAACTAGTGTATATTCCATGATATACCTTAGAGCATGTGGTGCCCAAAATAACACACCCAAACTCACAACCTAACTCAAACTATTGGTGAAACTATAAGATTAAGGCACCAACACCTCTAATTTTCTCATCATCTATGTTTCAAAAAATTTAAGCCTTTTATATTTATTAATGGATAACCTAAAATTTTAGTTAAATTTATTTTCCCATCATCATTTTTACTCATGGAACACTTTACCATAATTCAATAGGAGTCTAATAAATTTCAACACATGAATAATACTTAACAATTAATAGAAATTATTTACAAATCACACAAAAACAATCAACAACAAATTTTAAAAAACACTCCAATAATTCCAATTTTAAAAATTTCATCATAATAATTCAACACCCCTTAATCCTGGATTTCAAAAAACTAACATGTTTGCTTTATAAAATTGTTCACCATTTATGAAAGGTGATATCAAAATATCAAAGGTAAAAAGAAATTTTTTTAAACCAATAATTAAATAGTTTAAAAAACATTTTTTAAATAGTTTTCTAAAATGTCTTTAAATTTTTTTTTAAATTTTTTTTATGAAGTTTCTAAAACATCTTTAAAAAAATTTTGAAACAACTTTTAAATAATTTTTAAAAATACTTTTAAACATCTTTTATAATGGTTTTAACTAGTTTTTTAATATTCTATTAAAATTGTGTTTAAATAGCTTTTATACCACATATAAATAGATTGATATAATCTATAAATGATTTAGTTTGTATAGTATAAATAGTATGACATAATATTAACTTATAAACATGAATATGTCTTCAATATTAACATAAAAATAGTTATAAATATAAAATATATTAACATGTAAAATCTATACTTTATTAAGATTTACATAGTTTCAATTATTATTAACATATAAATATGTAAATGGATTCATTTAATATAATCATATATATTTTTCAACTATAAACTATAACTAAATTGAAATGAATAAAATGAAACTAAATATTAATGAACTTAACTATCCATAATTTCCCAATGCAAATAAAACATAATAAAACAAAATTGAACCAAAATGGAACAATCCTTCCATAATTTACCTAAATGAACAAGGCATAAATAAAATTAAATTGATGTAAACAAAATATAATTAATCCTTAAATTAAATAAACTAAAAAAACATGTATGAATGCAACATAAATCAAATATTGTGTTGAATTTTACAACAACAACTGAAACATTAATTGATCCAAACCAAATTAACTAATATTGAACTAGACCAATCAACAATAAAATAGTCAAAATTTACCTGCACATAAATTTCTTAAACTAAACTAAACCATACTGATCATAACTAACCAAAATAAATAATATCTATTCATAACATTTAAAAAATATCAATTGGATCTAAACATTTGGAATTAACCTAAATAATTCTTACTCAAACTAAAATCACCCAAACATTGTCAAACAAATTCAAAATAAACATGACCCAATAAAATAATAAAAAACTAATCTGAATATAGCTTCAAAATAATTCAAATTTATTCATTTTGGTTGGATTGATTCTATTTTTTCCCTAGTGGGGATAATACAATAAATTTATATAAAATTTAGTTCAATTATTTTTAGGTATTTCCTATTAAATATTGGTTAAAATGAGTTAATTTTGTTAAAAAACTTATAATTTAGTAATGTTCTCATGCATTCAATGTAATTTTATAACTTGTTATTGAACATTAAAGGTTGTATGCCTTGAGAAAAATTATTTTTCTCAAGAAAAAAGAAGAAAGATGGAAGATCTATAAAAAAAAAATTATAAGTTTTATTTTTCTAATTTAAAATTTTAATATTTATTTTGTAAATAACAATTTCAATTATATTTGAAATAGTGTTCATTGGAGACCCATGATGAGAAAAAAGCTGAAAACTTTAGGCCAAATGGTCATTTTCACCAAATTTTATGAGATGATCACCTTGGGAGAGTACATTTTCAACCAGTTAAGTGTATTTTCTCCACTAATTAGTGGTCCACTTTAGTCACCTATAATATATTTTTTAGCATTGAGTTGTAAATGCCTTGTTTAGAGGTAGTTGGGGCTCATGCCAAGGCATTATAGGGAAAACAATATCCATAAAGGAGTGTGAAAGTAGATAAAATTACAATAAGAAATTTATGATAATAATGTAGAATTATTTCTATAAATTCCCCTATATACCACCATGGATTTTTATAAATGTATTTCACTGATGTGTTCTTCAAATGATGCACCGATTGATGGTGGTGACATTCCTAGTGTTAGTTGGGACAATGACTTTCTTTGTGATGGTAATTGGGATGGTGATATTGATGTTGATGGTGATGATGGTGGTGTTAATGATAGTGATGGTGATGGTGATGATTACATGGGTGATGAATATGATGATAGTGATGGTAGTAGTGGTTATGAGAGAGATATTGATCCCCTATATTTATGACACATGATATTCAATGACTAAACATGATTACGTATATCTTTTTTGATTTATTATTTAGTTATAAACTAGTCAAATATAAAATATAAAATATATTTTTTGTTTTAAATATGCATGGGTATGACTGTAGGGTCTGGATAGTGAGGTGGAAGGGTTTCTACTCATTATCTTTATAGTGGAAGGTTATACCAACAGTTTTTCTAATTGTTGGTATATCTTTAAACCAATGGGTTTAATAACCACTGTGGTGGGGAAATTGGGGATGGGTTATACCAATGGTTTACATAAAATTGTTAGAATAGGTCTATCCCCACACTAGAACACCCAAAAGTTTGGTGAACCATTGGTATAGCATATTCCAATGGATCCCCACTTTATACCAATGGTTTGAAATCATGGGTATAGATCCCATTTCCATCAGTGTCAAATACTAAATGTATAACTTCTATTTTTTATCTTCTAGACTATTATTTTCCATTAAACTAAATTTCAGATGAGTAAATATCGATGGATATGATTTAATTTCTAGTAATAAAGTAGAATAAGTATTCAGAACACTATCTATAAGGGTTTCTTCGAAACGTTTTTGGACCACATATGGATTGGTCTCATCAAAATTGACATTTACCATTTCTTTAATAGTATTTTCCCATTTTATGAAAACATGAAAATACTTACTAGTTATATAAAATCCAATAAAAATATCTACATCATTCTTTTGATCAAATTTGTAAGGATGGTCTTTAGTTTTCCAAAGAAACACTTTAGATCCAAATTCTATAAAGTAATATTTTTTTTGAATTCGGGTCCATATTACATAATGATAGTTATTTAATATATAATGAAGTAAAATATTATTCATAGTATAGGAGGCAGTATTCATGGATTCAGTCTAAAAATATTTAGGTGTGAAGTAGTCACATAGAGACGTTTATTTATTTTCATGAAGGGTTAAATTCCTTCATTCAACCACATAGTTTTGTTATGGAGTTTTGCGTGTTAAAAAATTATAAGCAAATCCTTTCTCACTACAAAATGTTTCAGAATTAGGATTTAGAAATTCACGACCAAGATCACTCTAGACAGTAACCAATGATTAGTTTTTTTCATTTCAAAAAAGAGTATAAAACATTTTAAAATGAAATAGTTATTCTAACATAATAGAGTGAAAATAAACTCATGTAAACTAAGTTTAATCATTAAACAATACATACACATATGGTTTTCCTCCAATTCTCCCAGTTTTTTTAGGTATAAAAAGGTCTATTTTCACTAAATATAAAAATAAAAAAGTTGAGACATTGCAGGTAGGTTTAAATATTGACTATTGTTGTTTAATAAATGGAAAATTATGACATATTCTAGTAGATTTAAACATAAGTTCCATTAAATCCCTTATAAGACAACTCCTAGAAACTTCAGATAATGTTTAAGCATTGTAGTACCCTAACCTCGTATTCCAAGACCAATACTTATCCTTAACCACACTGAGGAAAGGTAATTTATGGAATCTAATGTCTTATAGTTCTATGGTGTAAATATTATCATTCATATTAGTAGATAACACATGTTCCCCCTCCAAATTTTAATGGTACATTTATTATTCCCAAAATTCTTGGAGTTACTGTTATCACATAGTTGACTTACGTTAATAAGGGTGTTCTTAAATCATAAAACATAATTAACATTCAAAATTTCATATTTACCAAGAAATAATATATCACTAATTCGAGTATGTTTCCCCTTATCATTGCCTCTGAATGTCACATTTCCACCCTTAAGTAAATGTATTTTTTGGAAATTGGATTATTTTCTTATCATAAACTAATTAAAAAATTTATAGATGTAACCATATATTTTTATGGTTTGTTCTCATCCCTTAGTCCTTATTCATGAAAAAAATTTCATTATGTTTATCTTTATAATTGAATGTCATAGTCTTCTTACTACTATCGTTATCTTCAGATGAGTTATTAGAACTAGTTTATGATTCATTAATGATTCATGTATCCAATTCCCTCAAGATCTTCAGTTCATTTCATTTATAATATCTCTTATACTCTCTTCCCATATTTAAGTTTGTACAATATGATTTTTTGTGATTATATTTTTTACAATAATAACAAAAAATATATTAAAGTTTTATTTTCTGTCTTTCTAAAAATCATGTCAAATGTTCTTCTTTAGATTAATATTATTCTTTATCCCTGAAAGTTGAGAAATTTCACCTCCATTGGCATCTATATTACTAATATTCAACGAGATTTTATACTTCTATAAAATATGAGAATTATTAGCTCAATAATTTATATTAGTAAATGTCGAAGAAAAATACACGCCATTTTTTCATTTCTCATTTTTAGTATCTCTTTTTAGTCTACTCTAAAACAAAATGAGAGTTATAATTAAATCATCAAGGATAAACTTTATTAAAAAATTCATATCATCAATAGTATTTCTATATGATTCTCATTAATTTTGAAATATATTAATAATTTTCTCAACAAGCTGATCATCCATCATTTCCTTTTCACTAAGTGACTACAAATTATTAGCTATAGTCGTAAATCATTGATGCATTTGTGTAACTTCTTCTCTCATAAGAAGGTAAAAATCATGATAATCTACGCACAACATCTCTCTTCTGTTTTCGTGCACCTTGGATGTTCCAAAATGTAAAATTTCCAATTTCATCTATATTCTATTCATAGTTTCACAAGGTGAAATATGACTATAAATATTTCTATTCATTGAACAAATAAATGTGTTTTAAGCATTATAGTTCACTTGATATTCAATTTTTTCATCATGATTAAAAAAAGAAATATATTTCTCTAAAATCATATAATATATGATCATCATCAAATAATTATTCACTCCAATATTAATAATTGTTGGATTGGGTGATTTAATCAAGAGGGGGTGAATTGAGCATGTAATTTTTTAAAAAAAAAATAAAATTCAAAATTTAGAAAATATCTCTCGTAACTAACATAATAGGTATATATAATTGGCTATTTTTAAAGGTTTCTCAAGGTTTTGATCAAGAATCTGTTAAAAAAATTAAAATAACTTTAACTTTTGAAAAAAATTTCACACACCAATCATAATATATTTCCTTCATTAAAGTCAACTATTAGATTGATATTGAACGACAATTTGAAGAATTTTTTTTGAAAATCATTACTGAAAAATGTGATATAAATGTTAATTAAAAAAATATTTTGAATATAAATTAATATAAAATAAGTAAGAAAAATTTAATATCACACATAATAGACATTTTGAAAAACTAGGGGTTTGATTATAATCTATAATTTAGTCCTTTCCACCTAAAAGTAACCCATTTTCAAAAATATGTATTAAAACCAGTAAACTAATCCACATATTGGATCGGGTTTTACAATTAACAACTGTAAATAATGTAATTTAAGCTATAACTAGCCTATTCCATATTTATTTGTATGAAAATATAAATAAAAACAATAGGAATGAGTATCAGAGTATTCCTCTTTATAGTGTAAAAAAAGTTCTAAATGATAAATAAGTAGTAAAAGAATATCTTGAATTTAATGAAAAACAAATAGAGTGTAAATAGTGAATTGAGATATTTGATACAGATCAATATTTTATTATTTAGGTTGATTAATTGTCTTTAAGTCTTTTATTTAAAGCAGGTGAGATGATCCTTCAATGATTCTACTTGGATATAGTAGTAAAGTACAAAAAACAGTGAATCATGAATAGTATGTCATAGAGTATCTTCATTTGTTTCACACATTTATCATCGATGTTGTTCAATCATAGAATTTATACTCAGTTTCCCTCTAATTATCCATTAAGGAGTTAACATAATTAAATATTCATAATGGCCATCCTTTATAAAAATTATAAATTCTATAAACATCATTAAATGTTCAGAAAATATCCATTAGAATAAATAATATTTTACTCTGGGATAGACATGGTCGAAGTAAGAATATAATTAGGCATGATGTGAAGGATCTTATTGAATCGTGGAAGCACAGTAAATTGGAGGTATGAAATGAGTGGCATAGAATATTGAGACTGATTCATATGGAAAATGAAATCCACTTCATGGAATACTTTATTCATAATAATGGATTATCATTCCATAACACGGAAGATATTCCCTTTGCACGGTAGATATTAAAGACCTTTTCATGGACATTCCACCTTCTCACAAAAGATTCTTCAATATGCATAGTTGATAGAATTTCACCCATATTCAATCAATAATTTTTAAAAATTATAATTATTCCATGAATTTTCAAACAACATAACACATGGTCAATAGGAATTCTTTATACAGATGATCCAACACATAGATAATTTCAGGAATTTTTCATGGAAGCTGGTTAGCACAGATGTTTGTTTACCCTTATAGATAATCCTTCATGGAAGATATATACTTATAGTCACAAATAACTTTTATTCATAGATAATGTTTTACTTATGTGGTTGAATAGTTTCTATTATAGAAGAAAGTGTTTCTTTACATGGAAGAACAATTAGTCTTATGGAAGATCCATACTTAGCATATTTTATCAAAAAATGAATATTTTTTCATAAAGCACAAAAATTGTTGGCATTAAAATAATCATGATTTGGGGTTCTCCCCCTTTGGTATTATTAAAAAGTTTTACAAGATAAATATAAAGTATTTTAATTGTCGAAAATAAAAACATAAGATAGTAAAGAATGGGATTTAGGAAAGATATTAAAATATATTCAAAAATAGTTAAAAGTTTACAAGAGTGGAATAACATATGACCTATCAGTTAATCTAATCAAAATATAAAGAATTATTTTCTTGAGGGGGTGAAGGATCAATTGGTTGTTTATCCTTAGTAGTATAATGATAAGGTTTAGGTTTGGGAGAGGGTGTAGTTGGAGGAAGTTCATTAATAATGGTTCCCAAAGAAATAGGTCAGATGTGTTTCATAACATGATCATTTTCAAAACCAAAAGGTGGGACTGAAATATAAAATG
Source organism: Viscum album (assembly GCA_963277665.1). Lineage (NCBI taxonomy): Eukaryota > Viridiplantae > Streptophyta > Magnoliopsida > Santalales > Viscaceae > Viscum > Viscum album. Next base: position 1,326,251,119 of record OY728157.1, on the reverse strand, counting down.
AATAGTAAGGGATAGATTTGTAAGGGGGTGGTGAAATTAAGGGAATAAGAGTGGATATGGAAATTACTAATGTTGTATGAGCAATGTACAAATGGAGTACCATCATCTTGATAAACTCACAAATAACATGACATCCATCCTCATCACTTGTATTGAGACCCTAGCCTTTTACACATTTTATTACATGATTCATAAACATAAATATCCATTAATAAAAAATAAAGATCTTAAGGGCCTAGTTTCTTTAGAATACTAGGTTCATATTACATAAAAGTAAACTTAAACAAAGAATATTTGTTTTATTCTCTATAATGAGATCCTAAAATCCAGTTGATCTCCTAAAACTGCACGGGATAACCTAGGTAAAATATAAAGAAAGGGGTGATCTAAAAATTCCAGTAAGGGAATAAACCTATTAAGGAAACATAACATGTGATTCAAAGTTATAACATGTTATTATAAATGAAAAGGAATTTGATTAATAACAAGGAGGCATAAAGTAAAGAACAAGGAATCATAAGATGATACATTGTCTCTATACTCCCCTAACCTCAAAGGTTTCTGTGGGATTCCTCAATGGTGTTGATGGATTCACTTGTGTCTAAGGTGTGTCAGTGGCCTTTCTTATATGGTCAATGATCCTCTTTCCTCTACTACCTAGTACATCTAAGTTCATGGTGCTTTTATCACTTGGCTCATTACATTTATGTTATTTTTATACCACCACTTCATTTGGTTACCCTATCCAGATCTCTTAAAAATATATATTTTATAAACTTTTGGTTAGTTTTCTTTCATTGTGAGATGATGGTCAAAAATTATGGTTTCATAGTTGTGGTGTCAGCATCGATTGGTAGCGATGATGACTGCAGTGATGATATTTTGGGGATTCAACACTAAAAGGATTTTAGGTTGAAGGTATTTTCATTCTTGGGTGGTTTTGATGGATGATATTCTAGATCCTGGATATGTGAGAGGTTCTCAAGTTGGGAAAGAGTGTATCCACAACTTCCTTGGCTTAATTCATTTTGAATAAAGTTCCTGGGACCTCAGGTGTTAATGAAATCTTTGATTTGGATGGCAATGGTTTTGGTTTCAACCAGTGACATCTAGAAGCTCTGGTGCTATTTTGGTGGTCAATGGTCGATGAACAGGTGGTGGTCCCTTATGTTCTTAGTTCTTATTGTCTTATGTGTTTCAATTTTCTTTGAGTAAATAGCTTTATACCTCAATGAATCTGAATAGTGGTACAACATTTTTCAAGTGTTTTGGGTGGGTGGCCTCGAAATAGGGATGGGTGTGATGGAACCCATCATTTATAAACATGTTATCATTTTAGATTGATTGATGGCCGCCTTTCATTAACTCTTGTTCTGTTTTTTCAATCTGATTTTTCATTTCATTAGGTTTACATTGCTATGATTTGATCTCATTATTTTTCAAGTGGGTGGCTCGAAAGAGAAAATGGTGTAACGACACATTTCAACTGGCTCTCCTCCACATGTTTATTTTGGTTGGAGAGGTTCTCTAACACATTGTGTTTCCAACATGGTATAACTTCTTGGCAGAGGGGGCGTATTATTCATGAATTTTCTCATGGTTTCATTTTCTGGAAAGGGAGGAGATGGTGAATTTTATTATTTTTTTCAATGTTGTTTTATTCCCTTTGGGTTTGCGGGACCATTATGAACTTGGTGTTTTTTAATATATTTTTTTTCTTGTAATGGGTTCCCTCTTTTCCCAATTTTTAAAAGGTGAAATTTTTTATGATTAATAAAGGGGGCTTTACCCTCAACCTTTTGAAAGAAAATAATATCATGGAATCATAAGAAATGTGGAAGAAATATATAACATGATATAATAATGAGTAAATTATAAATTCCTAAAAAATATAACAAGGTAGAAAATCCCTATAATGGATAAGGATTACTTTTTAATCTCATACATAATATCCCATGAGACTATAACATTAGTCAATGCATTGAAGAACTATCTCGACACAACCATCATAACATGTTCATAATATATATATGCCAGATAAATGAAATCAATAATGGGGTCTAAAATAATAATTACCCATGGAAATAAAATGGTTTTCATATTATTTCTTTATATCATATTCAGTTTAAATTTCATAATGAAGGAATTTGAGGAATGATCATAAGGTGTTTATTACCCCGTCAAAGGAAGGGAAAATAAACAATGAATATATATGAGAGACATATATAAAATAATTTAGAAGTAATTCATAACATAAAAGTTTGTTAAAATTGATGAAAATAATTTTAGAAATATTAAAAACATTCTTAAATAAAATAAAAGTTTCACTTATAGTAACATCAAAGGATATCATCTAAGATGGAAAACGATTTTGAAATATTAATATGGAAATTTAATGAGTAAAATATCATTTCCAATTTTAAAAGGATTATTAAATATATAAAACCATCTCAAAAATTAATCAAGACATTTTTTGAAAATAAAATTTGAAACCAAAAATTTAATCTTTAAAAAATTATTGTTCATGACCGTGTAAGAGTTACATTCATGAAAAATACATTTAAAAACAATGATTCCTTTCACATTTTTTGTAAGAAAATTAAAAAATTACCTTTTTCTAAAAATAAAAAGAGTATTCACTTTAAAACATTTTCTAAAATGAGATTAGAGATAAAATTTACTTTAAATAATCATAAAAAACATTTTAATAAAACATTGATTTGGAAGAAAAGTTATTTTCAACTAAAGTGGGAAATAAAGTCATATTTTCTTTGAAATAGTTTATAAATAATTTTTAAGTACCAAAGAGGAAAAAATGATAATATTACTTGAAGAAATCTAGAATAAAAATAGAAGAATAAAATTTAAGTGGTTTATTATACAATTATCAAAAAAAATACATTAATGGAAATTAAAACATAAGAAATCCCATCTAATGTGACATTGAAACATAAATCCTTTTCACTTTGGTATTTTTTTTATCATAACTCTTCATGAATGAAGTAGAAAAATTTTAACATGAATTTTGATGATTTTGGAAGGATTTATGATATAGTATGTAATGTTTGATAATATAAACCATTCAAAAAAATTAGGTGCATAAAAGAACATGTGTCTCAATAAAGAAAGTTTGAGCCAAAACCATTACAATGTTCTTATCATTGAGGTGAAATATAATAAATGGGTTAATTAGGTGTAAAAGATATATATCCAAAAAAATATAGTGGGAATAAAAAATAAATAAATAAAAATTAATTTCACACATAATATTCTTATAATATAATCAATGATGTAGACATATAACATAGTGAATTAAAATTGAGTTATGAAACTCTTAACCTCCTACATATCTTTGGTTGGGAACTCTTTAACCTCTTGTATAGTTTTCTTAAACATGTTATTAAATTATAACAAAATAAAATTATTATTTAAAATATCATATATTATCTTTTTATAACATCTTAATATCTATTATTTATAATATTTCATTATTATTATTATTTTGGGTGTTAATTGCCTTGTTTTCTTCTGCATGATTCATCATGAAATTTAAAGAGATTAAATATAGGTTATAGTTAAATAATCTCCATAATTATATTAATGTTATAAATATAATTTGTTACCCTTATATGCATCATTATAATAATTATTTAATTTTGAACATGGAGAATGAATCGTATCGCTTCGTTGAGACGATAGGTCATACATACACACAAGAGATGTTATCATTTCATTAATGGGTGAAAGCATAAAGAAGTGGATTATATATTAATTTTATATAATTATTAATATTTCATAAATTTTATATATAAAACTCAAATTAATCCCTATTAACTTTCATGTAATGCGTAAGTGAAAAATGAATCACATCGCTTCGTGATGTGGTAGTCTGTCGTACACGCGAATGATGTTATCACATTATCAATGGAATGGAATGTAATAAGGTATATATGATATTATAATTAAATAATTATAATTATATCGTAAATATAATATATAAACATTATATACCAAATTATATCTAGATGTGATAAGTGGTGATGGAAATGATTTAATTCGGTTCGTGAGGTGGTACGTCATTGTACACATAATCAATGGTTTTATTTACCATTTTAGGGATGATGAGATGGTTTTAGGTATTTAATTTAAAATAAAAAATCTCAATATATGAAAAATACTGGGGTTTTTATACCAATATGGTTTAATAAAATTTGAAGGAGGTGAAAGAGGAAATAAATAAAATGTTCGGTTAAGGACGTTTCCTCTTCTTCAGAATACTTCTTTTGGTTTCAACAAAAATCCTTCTTATGTTCGATTTATGACCAAACCATGTAATATGGAATTATTGTAGGTAATTATGGAATCTATTTGGTCATGTTTTTTCCCAAACAATGTGTTTTAAGGGTGTAAATGAGAGGATAGGGGTAACCTTTTATAAGTTTGGGAGAGGACACACTTTGAATTTTTGAAAAGAAACAATTCCACCCTCATTTTTTTCAAACAAAAACGCTCCTAAATGAACAATTTTAGAATCATAGAAGTGATAAGGTAAAAATATTACTATATAATAAGAATTAAACATGTTTGGGGTTATTTTTAACCATTATCATTATAGTTTAACCCCAGAAAACCTCTTTTTTTCCTTAACCATGTTAAATGATTTTTAACTATTTTTACTATTAATTACTGGAAAGAAATAATTTGAAGTTATTAAATAATATAAATTACTATTATTACAAATATATAATCAATTTCTCCAAATTCATCTCATATAAATTTCAGAATATAATTTATAATTGAACCCACAAATGTGTTGAAAAAAGTTTTTTCCAAAGAAAAATTTAAAATGTTTAAAAAGTTTTTATTTTAGAATTCAATATCAAAATGACTAAAATGACCTAAATTAGTAAATTTTTATATAATTTAAATAAAATTATCTAATAAAAATTTAAAATATAATTTAATATTGTAAGTAATTTAAATGAAATCGTGATTTTCAATAAAAATTGGTATTTTTAACTATTCATAAAAATAATTATTTTCATAAAATTATCAAAAATTCATCAAAAAGATAATTTTTACAAGTAGATTTTAAAAATTAAGTTTGTTATATCCAAATAATGTTTTTTGAAATTTGTAATAATTATTTTTAAATTATGTTCTCAAAGGTCAACGAATCCACCTTTCATAAAAATATGGTTGTTCATAAAATGTTTCTTTCTCTTTAAAACGGTTTATATTTTTATTTATAATTAATATATAACCATTGAATTTATTTTTTTAAATTTGTTAAACATATTTTAAATAATTTATTTAGTCTCATTAATACCCACCAATTTAAAGGCAAGGTTATAATGGTCATGTTTCAATAATAATATCTTAATAGTGTATCATATTTCATTTAAGCACAGTGTTCTGTGCATCACAAGGTATCAAAGAGATTGGATTTATTTAAAATAAATATATCATAAAGTTGTAGGTTGTTGCATTATCTTTTAATATTGGTGTTTTGTATCATATATTCTATCCAATATGGTGTTCCTAATTTAAAGGATTTCGGATGGGCCCGTAAGGGGCGGAACGCGAGCGAGACCTGCCTCAGCGCTAGGGTTTCCTGCCTCCGATTCCTCCCTCCCTACTCATCTCCTAGGGTTCTTCTTATCTCAAAAGTGACAGATCATGCACACTTTGGCTCCCTCATCCCGGTATGAATCCTCCTAGAAGCCAAGAAGCATTGGCAACTTTGTGAGGAGCGTATTTCGGATCTGGTCCCAGATGTGCTTGGTGGTTGCAGTTGGGAAATTGGATGGTTCATATTTCTGTCAGCTCGGGTATTCTGGCATCGGCCTTCAGTGTCAGTGAGGGTTTCTACGCCAGTGAGCTTCGAGAGGCAGCATGGTAGCATGGCTTTCTGTTGTCTTGGGTCTTCCGGCATCGACATTCAGTGATGGTGTGGGTTTCTTGGTGCCGAAGAGGTTCGAGGTGCGAGGCAGTGACGTGGGTTTTTGGCATGGTTCTTCCAGCGTCGACATTTTTTGGTGGAATGGGTTTATTGGTTCCAATGTGATCTGCACTACTGGTCCCTCTCTTTCCAGATCTTTTCAACTCTGTGTATTCCTGTTTCCTTTCCTGTGCAGGTAGCTGGTGTCTTTGAGGAAGGGGAATTGTTTGTTTTCCTTGTTAGTACGCATATGCGGATGACAGATGTAGGAATGCTTGGTAACTATGATGTCCTCTCCTCATCAATTCTGATTTCTTGTTTTCTTCGGGGTCAGAATAGGCAGGGCCATCATCTTCTCCCGGGTATTATGTGGTCACAGAGGGCGACCTAAAAAATGAACGGTTATTGAGCAATTTCCTCACCTATTATCCCCTATTTCACTGTTTGGCCCTTTGGGATCTTGTTTTTGTGATCCAGGGTCTTGATAACTTCAATTGATGATTCATCACTGCTATTTTGGCCTTTCTCTTAGTGCACGCCCCCACTTTGGGCTGGTTCCAATGTTTCTTTGACAAATTGGGATGGTGTTGGAGGATATGATGATGATGTTTATGATCATGGAGGATCTTGAGTTTGGTTCTCACTTAGCCACAAAGTGATGGCCCCGCATGTTTTGTTGTGTTTTTCTTTGATGGGTTTGGTCCTGGATAGGGTTCTTTTCCTAGCTTGTTAATGGTTCCTTGTGATGATATGCTGGTTCTCACTTGGGCTCAAAGTGATTTGTATGGTGGGTTCTCACTTAACCAAAAAGTGTTTCAAAAATAAAAAAAATGGATTTTCAGTAAATTTAAATTCTCAGTGTAACACCCCAATATTTTATGAGATATATTCTTTTTAATTTCATTGATATCTTCTGTTGTACGCTACACCAATATTAGCATGCAGTACACACAATAATATACTTGGCTTGTGTTACACCCAAGAGAGACCTTCCTCAATAACTTGTGTGGTACGCAGTACTAAGTTTCACTAAACAATGATATATTATAATATTATTATGAACTAGCTATTATGAATAGTATTAACCGCATTTTGAATTTTATAACATTATAATTCATCTTACACATTTTCTAGAACATGGTATGAGAACAAAATCAATTTTTCGTATAAAGGAAGTATTTTTCAAAAAATGCAGTTTTGTCTTCTTTTTATGGCTCAGCCATTTTAAATAAAAAATTTTAGAAGTTTATAAGTTAAATTTGACAAATTAAACTTCTTCCTTTTAATCATTATATAAAAATTTACGTTGGATAAATTTTTGACATTATTCTGATAACCTTCATATTTTGATGAAAAGTAAAAATACGCTAAATTTTATTTAAAAACAACTTTTTTCATTGAGATAATTTATATGGTTAAATTATAATATTGTATTGATTTAAATTATAAATAGAATATATTTTTACCATTTAATATAATATAAGCCATTATCATTAATTTTACATTAAATTCATTGGAAAAAACATTTTAAGGTTTTGCAATGTTTTAACTTTTAAAACCCATTTTCTCAACAACGGGATTAATTTTAAATTAAATACTGCAACTTCTGTGTATTGAATTTGGAAAAATATATTCCATATTTGGAATTAGTAGGTCCACATTATACTAATATTCTACGTTTTATTTTTGGGCATTAAGAATAGTAATTACGGTATATTTTATTTACCATAGTTAAGGTAAATCAGGCAATTAAGGGTAAAACTAATATTATAAAATTACCCAAACACATGTCTTGATATCATTGGTTGACTATATTTCTCCCTAAAATATACTTGGGTCGAAATGGAATCTATTATAACCCACTTGGATGTGATTAAGAGCTTTAATTTATTTTATTTAAAGTGAAGTGAAATATGTCTTACTCAAACATTATTAATTAAATTATTTTTAATATATTGTTATATAGAATATAAATTCAATTATAAATACTCATTTAAAATATAAATTCTTATTCTTAATCATGGTAATTTATTTTAAATTTTTAATAAATATATAATTACCTTAATATCTTATACATTAATCATGCAGAAATTATTTATCTAGTGAAAAATCAATAATATAGTTTTTATTAAAATAATAATACACATAAAAAGGACCAAAAACCTGACCAAAACTTATTGGTAGAGTATATATATACCCTAATAATCCAAGTTCCTACTTGTGGACAATTTGGAGCCTTATAAAACATATTATTACATTTATATTATTTTATTTTAAATGATGTCAAAGTTGTCACCTTCATAATTTAATAAACTTATCATTTTAAAACTTGGGTGTTTTAGAAGATAAATTCGACTAAAAGTATTCTTATGAAATATAATAGATTTAAATTAATCATATTATTTTATTTTTAACTTTTATGTAACAAATAAGTATATTAAATAATTATATGAAAATGTTGTAGTATTTATTTGTTTAAGAGAAATATCAAATAAATGGTGTTGAAAATATTAAATTAAATACTTTATGAACAAATAAATGTTCGACACGAGTTTTATAGATAAATATGACATGTTAAAAATATATTAAATATTTTTTTTCGAAGAAAACTTCAGTGTGGATGTTATTTAAATTTAAATAATTGAATAGTGTCAAAATTGACACTATTGGTATTTTATAAAAATAACATATTATTATATTGTTTAAATGTCACAAAAATATTTAAAAATTAAAAATTGAGAATTATATGGTCTAAAATGTAATAATTTATCTAATTATAGAAAATTCACAACCCATAAGTAAGTATTTTTAACCATTTAAAATTTAGAATATTATTACCATAAATAAAACTAAATAGATTCAATAAGGATAAATCAAACAGATAAGGTTTAAAATAAAATAAAAACATGTCTAAATTTGATTTTTTGATGATATTACCAACCTATCTCATATCATCTTATAATTTGAGTAATTTTGGAGGTTTTTATGTGGGTTTTTATTTTAGTATAAATTAATATTTTGGAGGTTCCCAAAAGTGCCCCTCTCCACTCTTATAAAAGGCCACCATTCTCTCTCCTCTTCACTCAATTTTATACCTTCATGCTCGGCCAAACCCTGAAAATTAATTTTCTCAACCTCTATAGTTATATTATAGAGGTTCTGGTCTTGTCAAAATACTAACTCTAGTGCCCTAAGAGGAAGTTGAAAAGAGGCACATTGAGGAAGAGGTAATCTCTTCTACCGATTCTTTCAAGTTTCTTTCTTCATCTATATCCTATTATTTAGTTGTTTCATTATAAAGTAGTAATATCAGTATCTCTAAAATACTGATATTTTATTATAAATATGAAACAACCCTATTACACCTTATATCCATCCTATGAAAAATGAAATCACCGCGTGTGCGTACGTATGGCTTACCGTCTCCACCCCGTTGTGTAATCTATTTTTCCACCTCCACCATACTTGGATGGGTATAATGGTGGAAAAAAATAACTATATATTATTATTATAACATAATACTGATTATGAGATTTTAATCATCCACTCCAATTACATTCAATAATTATGGGAATGATATCATCGCTCGGGCGTACGTACGGGTTACGGTCTCCACAACGCGATGAGATTCATTCTCCATGTTAACCATTAAATAATGACTTTAAATTATATATAATAAATACTCATGAAATATATGACATAATAATTATATTGGTTTTATGTATATGTTATTTACTTACTTCCATTCAATTTAATTATGAAATGAAAACAGCGTTCATGTGTACGTACGACCTACCATCTCAGTGAACACTATATTTCATTCCATTTATCGATATTATATATATATATATATTATATTAGGAATATATTAGATTTATAAATCATGTTTTACATTCTGGAAGTAAGTAATCATGATCTAAGTAATCATATTAATAATTATAAGTCAAAACACATACAACAAATGAAACCATTTTACCCAAAACACAACTTTAACATGGAATTGACAAATTAATAGATAATATAAAGTCTTAAGTGAATCATATATGATATCATAAATATTATTATGGTTCTGTTAAAAGTTAATAATATTTTTAAACCAACTATACATGAGTCTTGGATGCATACAGAAAAAATTGGACATAAGGTAAGGGATAATTATTCCAATCTCATTCTTATCTGAGATTTTTTTTTTATAAGTATTTACTGGGGTTATATTTATCATCCATGTCCATGTTTTATAAAAAATGTTTTCATAAAGTTTTTAATATTCATACATGTATTTTTAAAGTCTTGATTACAGATTATTGACTTTTACAACATGGTAAAAAAGGAATCTTTCTTTTGTTTACCATACAAGGTACTTTTTGACTTTTCTGATATAAGTATGAGAAGAATGTTTTTTTAACTTATACGACATGAATGGATTTTTACAGTTTCATAATGACTTATTTACATGAATATTCCTCTACAAAATTTCATGATTATTTTCAACAAAATCATTTTCTTTTAAAATTACAGGGCATTTTGAGAAAAAAAATGATTTTAAAGAAGAAAGGATATTTTCCTTAAGAATTCATGTCATGTTTTTTATCAAAACTATTTTCCATATAAGATGGAATTATTTAATATGTTTATTTTTCAAGTATAATGTCTCTATTATTTACATCGTTTCATTTTTATTATGATTAAATGATATCCATTTATTCTATATGGATTATGTTATGATGAGATGTTGTTTACGAAACACATTTTATTCATTGGGTTATGATAAATGATTATGTTTATTTTGTGGAACACGAAAGAATGATTTCATTATGAGATGGGTGGGACCTATATCTCCCTCCAATGAATTGGGTAATGATTTATATCTCATGATATAGAAATGGCTGGAATAAAAAGTGAACCCAGTTCAGTAATACATGGCTGGAATGACAAGTAAACCCAGTTCAGTAATGGAATTTTTCCACTATGACGGTCTTGGTAGAAATTCCTTGGCTACTATAGAAATCATAACATGTGGTTAATGGTTTCCACAATTAGATGTTTTATTCCCATTCTATTTTATCATGATTAATGTTCCTTTATGATCTATTCCTTATGTACTGCCATGATTTATTTAACAACTCAATATTTTGATACTTAAACATTATGTTCATGTTTTCAAGTTAAAATGTATATGGTTTGTTTTATTTTCTCCATGCTTAACCTTACTGAAAATTTGAGCTCAACGTTTTTATGTTTTCTTTTTCCCAGGATATAAAGAATGGTTTTATGTAAGAAAACAAATAGGGGAAGATCTTTAGGGGATATGTTGAAGATCTTTCAACATGATTAGAAGATTTTATTCTGAGTTTCCAAAGACACTAAACTATTATGGTCCTTGGGTATTTTTTTTGTAATGTTTTAAGTATTCCTCAAATTTAATGTAATTTCCATGTACGTCAAGCTTGGGTCTCTATTGCTGGTATCAGAGGAAAGGTTTAGTTAACCTTTGGAAACTAGGATTTGAAAACTTTAGTGAGATCCCTATAGATATTTCTAAAGTATTTCTAGGGATTTCCCTAAGGTTAAGTATAAGTATAGGATATAGTCCTATAATTATGGCAATAATCTTAGAATTAGACCTAATATTTTAGATATTGAAGGTAATCACTCTTTATTATGTTCTTTTCCTAGCATGATTTTTTCCTCTCACACTATTCTTTTTTGGTTTTAGACAATGGATGGAACCCAAAAGAACCATGTTGATCAATGTAATGGACAATGAAATGACTGTACTGTTGAACAAATCAATGTTATGGGAGATGGAATGAAAAATCCTATTTTTATAATTACACAAGCTATGAATCATTCTGGACTTCCAAATGAGAATAGAAGGGAACAATATTCTATTGAGTCCTTCATGAGACAACACCCACATTCTTTCAGTGGGTCTTATGATTCACTTGTTGTTGAACAATGGATCAGTACCATTAAAATGATATTTTCTATACTTCTTTTTTCAGAACATTAAAAAGTCATTCTGGTTGTTTACCGTTTAGAAGGTGAAGCAAACCAGTGGTGGACTCTAATAAAGAATACAAGGCCCCAAGATGATATTGAATCCAAGGAATGGGATGAGTTCTGAACTTATTTTTCAATAAGTACTTTCCTCATATTCTTCAAAAAAATATGGAAAATGAGTTCCTTGAGCTAAAGCCAAAGGATGATAAATATATTGGTATATATGAAGCGAATTTTACAGGGCTATCAAGGTATGCATCTAGATTTATCATCCAACCTAAAAGTAAAGTTGATCGATTCTTCAGTGTCTTAAAACCAATTCTTCGAATGGAATTAGTTATAAGAGACTTCAGTAGCTATAAAGAGATTGTGTGTTGTGATATCAAGTTAGAACTGGAAGTTGGTGGTACATATCAATCTCACGATTTTTACATGAAACGAAAGATGGAGTTCAAGGAAAAATCTCAAAACTATGGTGAAAATAAGAGAAATGTTTCCTTATTCTCAAAGTGTGGAAAGAATCATGGTGGAGATTGTCTTAAAGGGACTGGAAAATTTTTTAAGTTTAGAAAATAAGTTCATCGAGTAGTTGAGTACCGAAGTAATGGGAAAAAAGGTAGCAAATGATATGAATATAGAAAAAACTATAGAGAACACACCACCAACACTTCAATGCTACAAGTGTAGGGAAATAGGGAATTATGCTAACCAATGCCCTAATCCAAGGGTTAATGATGATTGACATCAACAACCTCTTAAGGCAAAGGACAAAGGGAAGTCACATGCGATCACCATTGTATATTTTGAATATGACAATGAAGTGGTGGAATGATTAAGTGTTTATGTAATAGGATTCCACAATAGTGTTGTGGAATCTCATTTTTAGTATTTTGGAATATTAGAATATCTATGTATTGGTTTACTGTGGTTTTCAATAATATTATGGTACCGGTAACCATGAAAAGTGATTTAAATATTTTTGGAAGGAACCTAATATGCGCATAATTATGGGATAAGAAGATAATGAAATTTTTGATTGTATTAATGAGATCAGGAATGATATAAGGACAAAGTAATATCATGGTTTGAGTATATAGAAATTTTGGGATTTTGGTATGTGGAAAGAGTTATCTTTTGATACCATTCATGTTTTTACAAACATTATATGGTAATTCATACATGATTAAGGAATTCACATGTTTGGAATGTGGCCAAAGAGTTATATCTTATGATATACGGGGTGTAAATGATGATATTCACATGCTCGGTAGATGACCTTTGCAGTAGTCATTTTCTTTATACTATGATATTGGATAGAATTATTTTCGATAAGCTTAATGGTTTGAATGGATTAAGTTGGACATCAGATAGTATTTTTTAAGGCTAAAACTTTTTTCTAGAATGTTATAATAGTATAGTTTTAGAAAAAAATACAACCTACAGGATGGGAGATAACCCATCGCGTCGGACAAGGACGCGGGAATCAAACCCACAACTGAAGTGTGACAGGCCATTATCACCTATCATTGGCCTATAGGAAGTCCCTAGTTAGTAAAAATTACATTTTTTTTATTAAGAAGTTTTATAAATGAAGTATAGGTCCATTTTTTCAATCATATATGGTTAATCTCACCATAGATGGACTTATGTATATTTAATAATTTGTTCTAACCTTTTTGTGATAATGAAGGATGGAATGACCTATCATTCTATCGCATGATCTGGTAACACTTCAAGAATGAGAAATTCAAATTCATTTTTTTAAATAAGATAATAAGTGGAAATTTTTCATGGAAGGACCAATGATGATATTACACTAAAATCAAGTAAGTATTTATCCTTATGCAAAAATTCATCAACTTTACGGAAATGATCTTGAAAACCAAAAATGTTGTCCTAGTACCCTCAGATCTGATGAATCAAATGGTACCTTATATAATCACAAATTTAAGGCTTTGTTATTGTTGGATTTTTCATAGCCATGATCTCTACCACTCTCCATCAGAACTTGATGGTTAGATTTCACTTCCACATCCATGTTTTCACATATGTTCTCAAATGTGGAAACCCAGTGATGAGTTAATTTGGGTAACCATTACATTTCATACATTATTTTTTAAAATTAAGTTTTAGTATTCATTTTTATGATGTGGGTTTTTATGAAAGAAAATTTCAAGTAGTAAACCTTTTATAACCCCGACGAATTTCGAGGGAGAAATTCAGTTTAAGGGGGTAGAATGTATCACCCCAAGATTTTATGAGATATATTATATTTAATTTCTTCGATATCTTCTCTTGTTGCTACACCATGATTATTTTGAAGTATACGCAATAATATACTTGGCTTGTGTTACACGTAAGAGAAACCTTCCTCGATAGCTTGCGTGGTACGCAATATAGAGTTTCACTAAACAATGATATATCATAATATTATTATGAACTAGCAGTTATGTATAGTATTAACCGCATTTTGAATTTTATGACATTATAATTCATCTTACACATTTTCTAGATCATGGTATGAGAAAAAAATCTTTTTTTTGTATAAAGGAAGTATTTTTCAAAAAATGCAGTTTTGCCGTCTTTTTATAGCGCACCCATTTTAAATAAAATTTTTTCCAAGTTTATAAGTTCAATTTGAAAAATTAAACTTCTTCTTTTCAAACAGGATATAAAAATTTATGTTGGATACATTTTTATCATTATTCTGATAACCTTCATATTTTTATGAATAGTAAAAATACACTAAATTTTAATTAAAAACAACTTTTTTCATTGAGATCATTTATATGGTTAAATTATAATATTGAATTATTTTAAATTATAAATAGAATATATTTTTACCATTTTATATTATTTAAGTCATTATCATTAATTTTACATTTAATTCCTACATAAAAACGTTTCAATCTTTTGCAATGTTTTAACTTTTAAAACTCGTTTTCTCAACAACGGGATTAATTTTAAATTAAATACTGCAACTTCTATGTATTGAATTTGGAAAAATGGATTCCATATTTGGAATCATTAGGTCCAAATTATTTTAAGAAGCTACTTTTTTATTTTTGGGCATTGTGAATAGTAACTACGGTAGATTTTATTTACCACAGTTAATGGTAAATCAGGTAATTAAGGGTAAAAATAATATTATAAAATTACCTTAACACTCTTCTTGATATCATTGGTTGATTATATTTCTCCTTAAAATATACATGGGTCGAAATGGAGTCTATTAGAACCCACTATGATGTGATTAAGACCTTTAATTTAATTTATTTAATGGAAAGTGAAATATGTCTCACTCAAACATTATTAATTAAATTATTTTTAAAATAAGTTTATACATAATATAAATTAGATTATAAATACTAATTTTAAAGATAAAATGTTTTTATTCATCATGGTAATTTATTTGTAATTTTTATGAAATATATAATTACATTAATAGCTTATACATTAATGATGCAAAATTTTTTTATTTAGTGAAAAGTCAATAATATAGTTTTTATTAAAATAATAATACCCATAAAAAGGACCAAAAAATTGACCAAAACTTATTGGTCGAGTATATATATACCCTAAGAATCCAAGGGTAGTCTTTTGGACCATTTTGAGCCTTATAAAACAGATTATGACATTTATATTATTCTATTTTAAATGATGTGAAAGTTGTCACCTTAATAATATAATAAACATATCATTTTAAAGGTTGGGTGTTATAGAAGATAAATTCGACTAAAAGTATTCCTATGAAAAATAATAGATTTAAATTCATCATTTTATTTTATTTTTAATTTTTATGCAACAAATAAGTGTATTAAATAATTATACGAAAATGTTGTAGTAATTATTTTATTAAGAGAAATATCAAATAAATGGTTTTAAAAATA
The DNA here is from genome assembly GCA_963277665.1 of Viscum album. NCBI lineage: Eukaryota > Viridiplantae > Streptophyta > Magnoliopsida > Santalales > Viscaceae > Viscum > Viscum album. The sequence goes on along the minus strand of OY728157.1, from coordinate 1,326,235,285 downwards.
TTAAAATAAATATTATATAAAGTAATAAAAGTTCTCCAAGAATTTTATAGACAAAAATGACATGTTAATAATCAATTAAATATTTTTTTTCGAACATAACTTCTGTGTGGATTTAATTTAAAGTCAAATAATTGAATAGTGTCAAAATTGATACTATTGGTATTTTATAAAAATAACATATTATTAAATTGTTTAAAAATCACAAAAAAATATTTAAAAATTGAAAATTATATGGTCGAAAATGTCATAATGTATCTAATTATAGAAAATTCACAACACATAATTAAGTATTTTTAACCATTTTAAATTTAGAATATTATTACCACAAATAAACTTAAATAGATTAAATAAGCTTAAATCAAAATGATAAGTTTTAAAATAAAATCAAAACAAGTCTAAATTTGATTGGTTTATGATATTACCACCCTATCTCATCTCAGCTTTTAATTTGAGTCATTTCGGAGGTTTTTATGTTGGGTTTGATTTTATTATAAATTAATATTTTGGAGGTTTCCAAAAGTGACCATCTCCACTCTTATAAAGAGGCACCCCTTCCCTCTCCTCTTCACTCAATTTTTAGACTAAAATCTCAGAAAAAACCTGTAAATTCCTCTTCTCAACCTCTCTGGTAATATTATAGAGGTTTTGGTCTTGTCAAAAGACCAAATCCAGTGCCCTAAGAGGAAGTTTAAAAGAGGCATGTCGAGGAAGAGGTAATCTTTTCTACCGATTCTTTCATGTTTATTTCTTATTATACTTCCACGTAATTAGTTGTTTCATTATAAAGTAATAACATCAATATCACTATTATACTGATATGTTATTATAAATATTAAACAATCCTATTCCAACTTATATCCATCCTACGAAAAATAAAATCACCGCGCGTGTGTACCTATGGTTTACCGTCTCCACGGCGTGGTGTAGTCTATTTTTCCACCACCACCATACTTGGATGGGTATAATGGTGGAAATAATAAGTATATATTATTATTATAACATCATACTATTTCTGATATATTATATCATCTACTCCAATTCTATTCAATAATTATGGGAATAATATCATCGCTCGTGCGTACGTACAGATTACCATCTCCACGACGCGATGAAATTATTTCTCCATGTTAACCATTCAATAATGATTATATAGTATATATAATAAATAATAATGAAATATATTACATAATAATGATACTGGATTTATTTATATGTTATTTAATTACTTCTATTCAATTTAATAAGGAAATGAAAACAGCGTTCATACGTACATACGACCTACCATCTCCATGAATGGTGTATTCCATTCCATTTATCGATATATTATATATATTATATTCTGAATATATATTATATATAAATCATGTTTTACATTCTATATGTATGTAATAATGATTTAAGTAATCATATTAATAATTAGAAGTCAAAACACGTACACCAAATGAAATGATTTTACCCAAAACACCGCTTTAACATGGAATTGACAAATGAACGGGTAATATAAAGTCCTAAGTGAATCATATATGATATAATAAATATTATTATGGATCTTTTACAAGTTAAAAATATGTCTAAATCCACTATATAAAAGTCTCGAAAACATACAGACGAAATTGGACATAATATAAGGGATAATTATTCCAATCTTGTTCTTATCTGAGATTTTTTGTAAGTATTTAATGGGTTTATATTTATCATCCATGTCCATGTTTTATAAAAAAATGTTTTTATAAATTTTTTACTATTATCCCCATGTATGATTAAAGTCTTGTTTAAATTTTTTTTTATTTTACCACATGGTATAGAAGGAATCATTCTTTTGTTTACCATAAGAGGTACTTTTATACTTTTCTGGAAAAAGTATTATAAGAATGTTTTTTTAACTAATACACCATGAATGGATTTTTATGGTTTCATAATGCCTTATTTTCATGAATCTTCCTCTAAAAATTTTCATGATTATTTTCAAAAAAATCCTTTTCATTTAAAATTTCAAGGCATTTTGAGAAAAGAAAATGATTTTGAAGAAGAAAGGATATTTCCCTCAAGAATTCATTTCAAGTGTTTCATCAAAACTATTTTCCATATAAGGTGAAATTATTTAATATGTTTATGTTTTAAGTATAATGTCTCTATTATTTACATGGTTTAATTTTTCTTATGATGAAATGATATCCATTTATTATATATGGATTATGTTATGATGGGATGATGTTTATTAAACCCATTTTATTTATTGGGTTATGAAGAATGATTTATATTTATTTTGTGGAACATGAAATAATTATTTCATTATGAGATGTGTGGTACCTATATCTCACTCCAATTCATTGGGTAAATATTAATATCTCATGAGATATACATGGCTAGAATGAAAAGTGAATATGGTTTAGTAATACAGGGCTGCAACAGAAAGTAAACACAGTTTAGTAATGGACTTTGTCCACTAATATGGTCTTGGCAGCAGCTCCTTGGCTACTATGAAAATCATAACATGTGATTAATGGTTTCCACAATTACATGTTTTATTCCAATGTTATTTTCTCATGATTAATGTTCCTTTATGATCTATGCCTTACGTAAGGCCAATATTTATTTCACAACTCAAGATTTTGTTGATTAAACATTATGTTCATGTTATTAAGTTCAAATGTATATGGTTTGTTTTATATTCTTCATGCTTACCCTTACTGGGCATTTAAGCTCATCCTTTTTATGTTCTCTTTTACCCAAGATATAAAGAAAGGTTTTATGTAAGAAAACAAATTGGGGATGATCTTTATAGGAGATGTTGAAGATCTTTCACCATGATGAGAAGATTTTGTTCCGAGTTTCCAAAGACACTAAACTATTACAGTCCTTGGGTGTCTATTTTTGTTATGTATTAAGTATTCCGCAAAAGTAATGTAATGTACATGTACATAAACCTTGGGTATTTACACTCAGGGTGTTTATTCTACCCCCTTAAATAATTTGTTCCCTCACAATTTAATATTGATCTTATAAATCAAGGGAACATAAATTTATTTTCAAAAAAATATCATAAAAAACATTAATAATCACTACTACAAAAACATGCTATATCAGCGCTCAAAAGTCCTGTAAAGCTCAGCGCTGATAAAGGGAGAATTTATCAGTTCTAAAAAGGTGCTGATAAAGGACACCTTTATCATCACTAAAAAAGCACTGATAAATGTGTGTTTATAAGCACTCTTTTATCACTGATAAAATGATCCTTTATCAGTGCTTTTTTAGCACTGATAAAGGTGTCTTTTATCAGTGTTTTTTAAGAACTGATTAAGGCTTCCTTTATCAGTGCTAAAAAAGCACTCATAAATGCCCTGTCTGCTTCAACAAAAAATTATACAGTAGCACACCCAAATAACACCTGAAAAAAATTCATCATCTCAACAAGTAAGTATACCCATACTAAATTTACACATAAATCATAAGGTAATTACACCAAGTACACAAATAAAACAAGTATACACATACACCATTAACACATAATTCATAAGTTAATTAAATACATAAATAATTCAATTCATAATTCAGGGGGTTGGCGGTGTTCAAGGGTTTGGAGTGGTTGTCCAAGGGAGGTAGGGGTGTCCGGGGGGATGGGGGTGTTCGAGGGGGGATAGGGGTGTTCAGGGGGGTCTAGGAGGTTGGGGGGCTGTCCAAGGAGGGTGGGGGTGTCCAGGGGGTGGGGGTGTTTAGGTGGTGGGGTGGTGTCTATGAGGGGGGTGTCCCAGTGGGGGGTGTCCATGGGGGTGTCCAGGGGGTGGGCTGGTGTCTAGGGTGTCGGGGGGATTTCTAGGGGTGGGGTGTCGGGAGGGTGGGGGCGGTCCAAGGGGTTGGTAGGGATATCCAAGGGGGTGGGATGGTGTCTAGGAGGGTGGTATGAAGGTGTCCAGGGGGATAGGGGTGTTCCGAGGGTGGGGATGTCCAGGGGGTGGGGGCATTATAGGAGGTTGGGGGCTGTCCAAGGGGGGTGTCCAGGTGGGTGGGGGGCTATCTATGGGGTGTCCAGGGGGTGGGATGGTGTCCTGGGTGACGGAGGGGATTTCCAAGGGGTGGGGGCATCCGAGGGTGGGGGCGGTCTAGGGGGTTAGTGGGGCTGTCCAAGGGGTGTGGGGTGGTGTCCGGGAGGGTGGGGGTCGCCATCCATGGGTGGGGGTGTCCAGGTGGTGGGGTTCTGTCTAGGAGGGGTGGGGGTGCCGCCTAGGGGGTTGTTGGTTGTCCGTGGGGGGGGGGGGGGGGAGGTGTCTGGGGGTCGGGGGGCAGTCCGAGGTGGGGTGGGGTGGTGTCTAGGTGTCAGGGGGGATTTCCAAGGGGTGTCCAGGGGGTGGGGTGGGGGTGTCCAGGGGGGTGGGCTGGTGTCCATGGTGTTAGGGGGGCTTTCTAGGGGTGGGGGTCTCTTGGGGGTGGGGGGAGGTCTAGCGTGTTGGTGGGGCTGTCCAAGGGGGGCGGGGTGGTGTCCAAGGGGGTGGGGTGGTTGTCCATGGGGGTGGGGCTGTCTATGGGTGTGGGGGAGGTGTCCAGGGGGTGGAGTGGTGTCTAGGGGGTATGGGGGCATTCAGGGGTTGGGGGGGCCATCCAAGAGGTTGGGGGGCCATCCATGGATCATTCTCCTAAAGGATCAACACAATCTGAATGCATTTGGTTGGATTTTTGTATGTCAGTTGTTGTTTTCACTTAAAATTCTATCCATTTTAAAGAAAAGAGAGACCCTTTGAGTGATACCAGCCACACCGTGCCTCAGATTGAGGCAGGGTTGACTCTTACATGTCACAACAGACCCATGGATCATTCTCCTAAATGATAAACACAATCCGAATGTGTTTGGTCAGATTTTCGTTGGTCAGTTGTTGTTTTCACTTAAAATTGTGTCCATTTTAAACAAAAGAGAGAAACTTTGAGTGATACCGGCCACACCGTGCCTCGTATTGAAGAAGGGTTGACTTTTAAATGTGAAAAAAGACACATGGATCATTATTCTAAAGGATAAACACAATCATAATGCGTTTGGTCAGATTTTCGTAGGTTTGTTGTTGTTTTCACTTAAAATTCTGTACATTTTATAAAAAAGAAAGAAACATTGAGTGATATCGGACACACAGTGCCTCGGATTGAGTCGGTTTTGACTCATACATGTCAAAAATAACCATGGATCGTTCTCTTAATGTTTCAAAACAATCTGAATGCCTTTGGTCAGATTTCCATAGGGCAGTTGTTGTTTTCACTTAAAATTGTGTCCATTTTAAACAAAAGACATACACTTTGAGTGATACCACCCCCAATGTGCCTCAAATTGAGTCAGGGATTACTTATACACATCACCAAAGAACCCATGGATCATTAACATAATGGATAAACACAATCAGAATGTGTTTGGTTGGATTTACGTACGTTAATTGTTGTTTTCATTTAAAATTGTGTCTATTTAAAAAAAAAAAGACAGACACTTTGAGCGATACCGGCCACAAAGTGCCTCATATTGAGGCGAGGATGACTCATAAATGTCAAAAAGGACCCATGGATCGTTCTCTTAAAGGATCAACACAATTCTAATGAGTTTGGTTGGATTTCCATACGTCAGTTGCTGTTTTCACATAAAATTATGTCCATTTTAAACAAAAGAGATACCCTTTGAGTGATACCAGCCACACCGTGCCTTAAATTAGGGAAGGGTTGACTAATAAACGGAAAAAAGGACACATGTATCATTCTATAAAAGTATCAACACAATAAAAATTCATTTGGTTGGATTTCCATAGGTCATTTGTTGTGTTCACTTAAAATTGTGTCCATTTTAAACAAAAAAGAGACACCTTGAGTGATACCGGCCACACTGTGCCTCAGATTGAAAAGGGGTTGACTCATATATGTCGAAAATGACCCATGTATTTTTCTCCTAAAGGATAAATCCAATCCGAATGCGTTTGGTCAGATTTGAATCGGCCAGTTTTGTTTTTACTTAAAATTTTGTCCATTTTAAACAAAAGAGAGACACTTTGATTGATATGGGCCACACCATGCCTTTAATTGAGGTGGAATTGACTCATACACGTCAAAAATGACCCATGTATTGTTATCCTAATGGATCAACATAATCCAAATTCATTTGGTTGGATTTTCATAGGTCAGTTGTTGTTTTCACTTGAATTTCTGTCCATTTTAAACAAAAGAGAGACCCTTTGAGTGATACCAGCCACACCATGCCTTAGATTGAAGTTGGGCTGACTCGTAAACATTAAAAATTACCCATGGATCATTATACTAAAGTATCAACACAATATGAGTGTGTTTGGTCAGATTTTCGTAGGACAGTTATTGTTTTCACTTAAAATTGTGTCCATTTTAAATGAAACAGAGACACTTTGAGTGATACCGGCCACACCATGCCTCATATTGAGGTTGAGTTGACTCATAAATGTCAAAAAGGACCCATGGATCGTTCTTCTAAAGTATCAAAATAATCTAAATACGTTTGGTCAGATTTCCTTAGGCTAGTTGTTGTTTTCGCTTAAAATTCTGTCCATTTTAAACAAAAGAGATACCCTTTGAGTGATACCGGCCACACTGTGCCTCAGATTGAGGCATGGTTGACTCGTACATGTCAAAAAGGACCCATGGATCACTCTACTAATGGATCAACACAATTAAAATGCATTTGTTCAGATTTTCGTAGGTCAGTTGTTGTTTTCACTTAAAATTTTGTCCATTTTAAACAAAAGAGAGACACTTTGAGTGATATCGGCCAAACCGTGCCTCAGATTGAGGAGGGGTTGACTTTTGAACATCAAAAAAGACCCATGTATCGTTTTAATAAAGGATAAACCCAATATGAATTCATTTGGTCATATTTCCATAGGTCTGTTTTTGTTTTCCCTTAAAATTCTGTCCATTTTAAACAAAAGAGAGACACTTTGAGTGGTACCAGCTACACCGTGCCATGGATTGAGGTAGTTTTGAATCTAACACGTCATAAAGGACCCATGGATAGTTCTCCTAAAGGATCAATGCAATCCTAATGTGTTTGGTTGGATTTGCGTATGTTAGTTGTTGTTTTCACTTTAAATTCTATCCATTTTAAACAAAAGAGAGACACTTTGAGTGATACCGGACACACAATGCCACAGATTGAGGCCGAGATGACTCGTAAACATCCAAAAGGACTCATGTATCATTATTCTAAAGGATCAATAGAATTAGAATGTGTTTGGTCAGATTTCCATAGTTCAGTTGTTGTTTTCACTTAAAATTGTGTCCATTTTAAACAAAAGACAGACACTTTAAGTAATACCAACCACATTGTGCCTCAGATTGAGTAGGGGTTGACTCAAACACATCACCAATACCCCCATGTATTGTTATCCTAAAGTATCAACACAATACAAATGCGTTTGGTCAGATTTGCGTATGTCAGTTGTTGTTTTCATTTAAAATTCTGACTATTTTAAACAAAAGACAGACACTTTGAGTGATAACGGTCACAATGTGCCTCGGATTGAAGTGAGGTTGACTCGTACATGTCACAAAGGACCCATGGAAAGTTATCCTATAGGATCAAAACAATCCGAATTCATGTTTTCAGATTTCCGTACATCAGTTGTTGTTTTCACTTAAAATTCTGTCAATTTTAAACAAAAGAGGGACCCTATGAGTGATACCAGCCACACTGTGACATGGATTGAGGCAAGGTTGAATCTTACATGTTCTCCTTAAGTATAAACACAATCTGAATGCGTTTGGTCTAATTTTCATAGGTCAGTTTTCTTTTCACTTAAAATTTTGTCCATTTTAAACAAAAGAGAGACACTTTGAGTGATACCGGCCACATCGTGCTTAGGATTGAGGAGGGGTTCACTCTTACACATCAAAAAGGACCCATGGATCATTCTCCTAATGTATAAACACAATCCGAATCTGTTTGGTTGGATTTGTGTGCATCAGTTGTTGTTTTCACTTAAAATTCTGTCCATTTTAATGAAAATAGAGACTCTCTGAGTGATACCGGCCACACCGTGCCTCAGATTATGGTGTGGTTAACTCGTACATGTCACAAAAGACTCATGGATCATTATATTAAAGGAAAAACACAATCCAAATGCATTTGGTTGGATTTTCATTTGTCAGTTGTTGTTTTCACTTAAAATTGTGTCCATTTTAAATAAAAGACAGACACTTTGAGTGATACCGACCACAACGTGCCTCGGATTGAGGCAAGGTTGACTCGTACATGAGAAAAAGGACCCATGGATCATTCTCCTAAATTATCAACACAATCCAAATGCATTGTTTTGGATTTCCATACATCAGTTGTTGTTTTCACTTAAAATTATGTTCATTTTAAACAAAAGAGAGACCCTTTGAGTGATACCGGCCACACCATGCCTTGTATTGAGGAAGGGTTGACACATACACATCACAAAGAACCAATGGGTTGTTATACTAAAGTATTAACACAATAATAATGTGTTTTGATGGATTTCTGTGGGTCAGTTTTTGTTTTCACTTAAAATTTTGTCCATTTTAAACAAAAGAGAGACACTTTGAGTGATACCGGCCACACTGTGCCTCGGATTGAGGTGGAGTTGACTCGTACACATCACCAACACACCCATGGATAGTTCTCCTAAAGTATAAACAAAATATAAATGCATTTGGTCAGATTTTCATATGTCAGTTGTTGTTTTCACTTAAAATTGTGTCCATTTTAAACAAAAGAGAGAAACTTTGAGTGATACCGGCCACACCGTGCCTCGTATTGAAGAAGGGTTGACTTTTAAATGTGAAAAAAGACACATGGATCATTATTCTAAAGGATAAACACAATCATAATGCGTTTGGTCAGATTTTCGTAGGTTTGTTGTTGTTTTCACTTAAAATTCTGTACATTTTATAAAAAAGAAAGAAACATTGAGTGATATCGGACACACAGTGCCTCGGATTGAGTCGGTTTTGACTCATACATGTCAAAAATAACCATGGATCGTTCTCTTAATGTTTCAAAACAATCTGAATGCCTTTGGTCAGATTTCCATAGGGCAGTTGTTGTTTTCACTTAAAATTGTGTCCATTTTAAACAAAAGACATACACTTTGAGTGATACCACCCCCAATGTGCCTCAAATTGAGTCAGGGATTACTTATACACATCACCAAAGAACCCATGGATCATTAACATAATGGATAAACACAATCAGAATGTGTTTGGTTGGATTTACGTACGTTAATTGTTGTTTTCACTTAAAATTGTGTCTATTTAAAAAAAAAGACAGACACTTTGAGCGATACCGGCCACAAAGTGCCTCATATTGAGGCGAGGATGACTCATAAATGTCAAAAAGGACCCATGGATCGTTCTCTTAAAGGATCAACACAATTCTAATGAGTTTGGTTGGATTTCCATACGTCAGTTGCTGTTTTCACATAAAATTATGTCCATTTTAAACAAAAGAGATACCCTTTGAGTGATACCAGCCACACCGTGCCTTAAATTAGGGAAGGGTTGACTAATAAACGGAAAAAAGGACACATGTATCATTCTATAAAAGTATCAACACAATAAAAATTCATTTGGTTGGATTTCCATAGGTCATTTGTTGTGTTCACTTAAAATTGTGTCCATTTTAAACAAAAAAGAGACACCTTGAGTGATACCGGCCACACTGTGCCTCAGATTGAAAAGGGGTTGACTCATATATGTCGAAAATGACCCATGTATTTTTCTCCTAAAGGATAAATCCAATCCGAATGCGTTTGGTCAGATTTGAATCGGCCAGTTTTGTTTTTACTTAAAATTTTGTCCATTTTAAACAAAAGAGAGACACTTTGATTGATATGGGCCACACCATGCCTTTAATTGAGGTGGAATTGACTCATACACGTCAAAAATGACCCATGTATTGTTATCCTAATGGATCAACATAATCCAAATTCATTTGGTTGGATTTTCATAGGTCAGTTGTTGTTTTCACTTGAATTTCTGTCCATTTTAAACAAAAGAGAGACCCTTTGAGTGATACCAGCCACACCATGCCTTAGATTGAAGTTGGGCTGACTCGTAAACATTAAAAATTACCCATGGATCATTATACTAAAGTATCAACACAATATGAGTGTGTTTGGTCAGATTTTCGTAGGACAGTTATTGTTTTCACTTAAAATTGTGTCCATTTTAAATGAAACAGAGACACTTTGAGTGATACCGGCCACACCATGCCTCATATTGAGGTTGAGTTGACTCATAAATGTCAAAAAGGACCCATGGATCGTTCTTCTAAAGTATCAAAATAATCTAAATACGTTTGGTCAGATTTCCTTAGGCTAGTTGTTGTTTTCGCTTAAAATTCTGTCCATTTTAAACAAAAGAGATACCCTTTGAGTGATACCGGCCACACTGTGCCTCAGATTGAGGCATGGTTGACTCGTACATGTCAAAAAGGACCCATGGATCACTCTACTAATGGATCAACACAATTAAAATGCATTTGTTCAGATTTTCGTAGGTCAGTTGTTGTTTTCACTTAAAATTTTGTCCATTTTAAACAAAAGAGAGACACTTTGAGTTATATCGGCCAAACCGTGCCTCAGATTGAGGAGGGGTTGACTTTTGAACATCAAAAAAGACCCATGTATCGTTTTAATAAAGGATAAACCCAATATGAATTCATTTGGTCATATTTCCATAGGTCTGTTTTTGTTTTCCCTTAAAATTCTGTCCATTTTAAACAAAAGAGAGACACTTTGAGTGGTACCAGCTACACCGTGCCATGGATTGAGGTAGTTTTGAATCTAACACGTCATAAAGGACCCATGGATAGTTCTCCTAAAGGATCAATTCAATCCTAATGTGTTTGGTTGGATTTGCGTATGTTAGTTGTTGTTTTCACTTTAAATTCTATCCATTTTAAACAAAAGAGAGACACTTTGAGTGATACCGGACACACAATGCCACAGATTGAGGCCGAGATGACTCGTAAACATCCAAAAGGACTCATGTATCATTATTCTAAAGGATCAATAGAATTAGAATGTGTTTGGTCAGATTTCCATAGTTCAGTTGTTGTTTTCACTTAAAATTGTGTCCATTTTAAACAAAAGACAGACACTTTAAGTAATACCAACCACATTGTGCCTCAGATTGAGTAAGGGTTGACTCAAACACATCACCAATACCCCCATGTATTGTTATCCTAAAGTATCAACACAATACAAATGCGTTTGGTCAGATTTGCGTATGTCAGTTGTTGTTTTCATTTAAAATTCTGACTATTTTAAACAAAAGACAGACACTTTGAGTGATAACGGTCACAATGTGCCTCAGATTGAAGTGAGGTTGACTCGTACATGTCACAAAGGACCCATGGAAAGTTATCCTATAGGATCAAAACAATCCGAATTCATGTTTTCAGATTTCCGTACATCAGTTGTTGTTTTCACTTAAAATTCTGTCAATTTTAAACAAAAGAGGGACCCTATGAGTGATACCAGCCACACTGTGACATGGATTGAGGCAAGGTTGAATCTTACATGTTCTCCTTAAGTATAAACACAATCTGAATGCGTTTGGTCTAATTTTCATAGGTCAGTTTTCTTTTCACTTAAAATTTTGTCCATTTTAAACAAAAGAGAGACACTTTGAGTGATACCGGCCACATCGTGCTTAGGATTGAGGAGGGGTTCACTCTTACACATCAAAAAGGACCCATGGATCATTCTCCTAATGTATAAACACAATCCGAATCTGTTTGGTTGGATTTGTGTGCTTCAGTTGTTGTTTTCACTTAAAATTCTGTCCATTTTAATGAAAATAGAGACTCTCTGAGTGATACCGGCCACACCGTGCCTCAGATTATGGTGTGGTTAACTCGTACATGTCACAAAAGACTCATGGATCATTATATTAAAGGAAAAACACAATCCAAATGCATTTGGTTGGATTTTCATTTGTCAGTTGTTGTTTTCACTTAAAATTGTGTCCATTTTAAATAAAAGACAGACACTTTGAGTGATACCGACCACAACGTGCCTCGGATTGAGGCAAGGTTGACTCGTACATGAGAAAAAGGACCCATGGATCATTCTCCTAAATTATCAACACAATCCAAATGCATTGTTTTGGATTTCCATACATCAGTTGTTGTTTTCACTTAAAATTATGTTCATTTTAAACAAAAGAGAGACCCTTTGAGTGATACCGGCCACACCATGCCTCGTATTGAGGAAGGGTTGACACATACACATCACAAAGAACCAATGGGTTGTTATACTAAAGTATTAACACAATAATAATGTGTTTTGATGGATTTCTGTGGGTCAGTTTTTGTTTTTACTTAAAATTTTGTCCATTTTAAACAAAAGAGAGACACTTTGAGTGATACCGGCCACACTGTGCCTCGGATTGAGGTGGAGTTGACTCGTACACATCACCAACACACCCATGGATAGTTCTCCTAAAGTATAAACAAAATATAAATGCATTTGGTCAGATTTTCATATGTCAGTTGTTGTTTTCACTTAAAATTTTTTCTATTTTAAACAAAAGAGAAACACTTTGAGTGGTTCATCATTCTTGCATGTTGCTAGTGCATATCATCTGTTAAAATGGGAAAATGAATCATTAAAGAAAGTATGTTTTAATTAATAATAATTAAAATTTTCCTTCGAACATTTACATAAAACAATGTTTCATCTTTTGATCCCCTTAACCCCTCTCAAAAATGGCCCCCAATTGTACAAGTCCCCAAGTCAAATCTTCATGCTATTTTTTTACAATCTTCCATCATGTATGTGACCCACTCATTTTATGAACACATCTATATCTTCTTGTGAGTATGAGGCTTTTTGGAAGTCAGAGTAGTACTGAAAAATATAAAAATAAATAATTAATAAATTAATTAAATGAAATAGTAGTTGTTTTTGAAAATACCTCTTTAGGGATGCTAGTTTGTTGATGAAAACGATATCTTTCATAAATTTACAAATATAATAACCGCAATCATTATCGTTTGTTTGTTTTGGACACTGCAAAAAAATTGATCATTTGGAGAATAAGTAACTTGTGTTGAGATGTGTTTGGATAGTGAAATTTTATTATATATACACTGATATTTGTCCAGATGTAGTACTTTCTCACCTCATTATGCTTATCCTCTGTCCTCATTCCTTTTTTAGAAGATAATTATATACCTCCCTATCAAAACATAATCCTTAGTAAAAGATAATATAAATTATATTACTTGATTTTTAGATCTAAAATGTAGGATGTAGTGTCTTACAGATTCACAAACTCCATCATGTGTGGTCAGTTTGATGGATATCCTTTCTTTGAATCCAGAAAATAGATCTTTAGAGTATCCAAGTTCACCACAATTAGCATCCAATGTTTCCTAAAAACACAAAAAGAAATAAGTAATAAAATAAGTGAAAATATCATTTATATGCTTTAATTGTATAGTTTTACCCCGACATGGTGGGTATTAAGAAGATTCTATCATCTATAATCTTTCTTTCAAATGTTTTCAGAAATTCATTCCCTATTTCATCCTTTTTTGTTGGCTGTAATTTCATTAGATGTGTTGATGTGGTATGAGGACTAACGAGTCCGAATTTTGGCTCATAGGAAAATTCCTTCAACTGTTTTTCATATATATACCTTTCAACAATATAAAAATAATTTATTCAAAATTTTCATATTATATTAGTTTTTAGAAAATAAATTCAGGAAAACATACCTCATATATATATTTACAACCGTAACGCCTAGCTAACCATTTTCAAGGATCTCATTTAAATTTTTAGCCGTAACTAAATCTTGACTTTCCTCTCCATATATATTCTTTTCGAAAACCACTATATGACTACTACAACCTCTTATATTCGTATCCACATGATTCTTCAATGCTAGTAAATGTGGATAGAGAACAGGTGGTGTTATTGTGCTTTCAGTAGCCCCTTGGGATCGGTTGGTCGATCCTTTAGATGGTTCTGAGCTGACATTTGCCACCCCCTTTGCTTTCTCCATCTATAATTACATTCATCGGTTCAGACCCTTTTTCATTAATTTTTAAAGGTTTAGCTTGAAAAAAAGGTAATAAATACCTATTTTTCCACATGTACTCTTACAAGTTGTGAGAGCCATGAAATGAATTTTTCAATAGCCTTTTTGATCATATGAATACCATCGTCATCAAGTGGAATAGGTATCTCTACATTTGGATCATTATCTACAGTAATCTTCACTTTTAGATGATCTTTTGGAAGTGGTCCATTATGCATATTTTCATCTGGGATGTTGAACATTGTAGCCCTTGCTACAAGGTGATAGGTGGGTGTTGATAGATGTAAATCATAATCATTATCACCCTGTAGAAGATCAGTACCGAAAAAGTATCAGTGTTTGCCTGATTCACATTTCATGGGAACAATTATTAGAATATTGATTACCACGGCTAAGACAGCTCTTTGAGGGTAATGGCTCACCTTAAAGTTGGTGGGGGTTGGGCGGGATCTTCATGAGCTGGTTGTTCCTGAGTTGTGTCTTCTCCTTGTCTCCCACCCATAAAAGTTTCTAGCAACTCTCCCTGCCATTGCAATAATTCTTCAAGAGTTGCTAGTCTTTCTCTCATTTGTTTCAATTTTTCATCTCTATCATCTGTTTTTTTCTCCCAAAATATACTCAAGGTGTCACCCCAAACCCCATACCTCTCACACGACAGTATTGTTCGGGCTGCTTCAATGCTGTCTATAATAGATCTACATCCGCTCTTGTGACTGTCGGATATAGGAAAATAACTAATTATTTTTATGTAATATCAATTTAAATAAAATATTTTTATCTTCGCGTCATACTTACACATATTTCCCACAATTTTTGTGTGTTATCATCTACTAGCTTCCCTTCTTTATTCACACGTGCCTCCTTTCATAGCACATGACGTGGGATGGAAGTGTCTTTGTTTTTAGACTCATCATTCTACATATAAATATATAAATATAATTATGATGTTGTTTATTGGAACCTAAAAATATTATTGTAAATTTAAAATACATACCATTTTATTTTCTAGTGAAGCATACCCCATCCTTGCTTTATGATAGGGGTATGTATGTTTTTATGGACGTTCCTTATTTTTAGTACATAGTTTTTGTTTCATAAAGGAAATATTGACAATCAAATTGATGAATACACGTATCCTCAAACAACGTATTATCACCCAAAATGTACCTGAAACTTATCATCCCCATGGTGGAAAATAAATGCATCACGTTCTTTTTGGGATATAGGGTGATCATAGAAAATGGGTGGGTGTGTGTTTATTTTACCTTTGGAATCTTTCAGGTGACATTTTGTTAAATTAGTGTGAAAACCTCGATGAATCCTTCCTGCAAGCCTTATTACATAATCCTTATGTAAATCGTCTACTATAAATATACTCTATAAGAGATTGAGAAGAGTAAGACATTGCTTTATTATTTTATTTGCTAGTAAATTAAAGAAATAATATCATAATGTTACCGTAATTTTTTCCCAGATCACAGCCTTCAGCCCGGAAAAAATATGGTTCCATGAATCTATGTTATTTAGAACATGTTTCTAAGTGACAAATCAAATGTAAGTACTAAACATAGGCTTTTTGGGATTCACATGTTGGCCTCGTGCATTCCATCCGACATCAAATTTGATGCCTTTGCTTTTCCCCCTAAGAACATTGGCTAACACCATCAAACTACGACGCTCCTATTTTTCTACGACGTTGGTCATTCATTCCCGACCATTTCATCAATATCCAAATCTTATATATGTTCATATAAAATGGTAGCAACTTCATGTGCTGATGGTTTTTGGACCTCAACACTGGGAGCAGCAACAGGTTCAGAAACTCGTTTTTGCTCTGCACTGTGAGCAGCTGCAGCAATAGTAGCAGCAACAGCAGCTTGAGAGACTTGTTCGGCCTCAAGGCTAGGAGCACCAGAACGTGCAAAAGTCATTATCTGCAAAAGTGGTTTAACAGGTAATTTAGATTAAATAAATTCAATAATGATAAGATAATAAGATGAGATAACAAGATCTATATTATAAAAAATATATAACATGTTTATTGAACTCTCTTTATTTTTTTCAAAGGCTAAAGGGATTTGAAACCATTATCAATTATCCAAATCCCTTCATTGTGGTCTCCTCGAACATACAAAACATCATCTATATTGGGACCGCTATGAAATTATTGCGATGTGCCACTGAAAGGATCGTCCTCAACTAAATTTTCATTGGACCCTTCAGTAGTTTTGGACGATAACAAAACAATCGACCACTTTTAGTTTGTAGGATCTAGATTTTAAAAAACTTGTACCGCTTGTGATGCCATTATAAATTGTTCATATTTTTACCCTTCTTTACTAAAATCAAGTTTCACAAATCCTCATTCATCTATTTTAACACCATTGTTGTTATCAACCCATTTTCATTGATAAATCGTCAATTGGAATGTCGTATAATCTAGCTCTTATATTTGTTTGATAATTCCAAAATATGGCATATTTGCATAAATTGGATTTCTTTCCTTACTACCAAAAACATGCACCGCTTCAGCCACTAGTGTAACTCCACTATTTTTCATGGTACTATCCTCATAATGTTCATATGTAGAGAATGTATAACCATTAATTACATAACCATTGTAAGATAATACATACACACTTGGTCTGGCAGCTAGCCATCGAAGTTGTTCTGAAATTTTATTCGGATTTTCATCCAACTACTTAAAAATATGGTCCTGAAACCATCCTATAAACAGGTGATTATGTGTATTTGATAACCATTTTTCATCCCTTGATGGATTCAGCTGCCTAAGAATTTATTTGTGAGTTTCAATATATAGAGAAACCTCCCAACTGTTATGAAAAAAATAAAGGCGGGCCTGCTCCCGATCTGTAATACTGATTGTCATAACATCTCTTCCAAAAATTCCCTAACCCTCAATGCATCCAATGTGATGAGATTTCGGGAGACTAATGCTTTCCCCATTAGATTGGTATTCAGTACAAAATTCAATGGCTTCCTCAGCAATATATCGCTCCACTATACAACCCTCTGGCCGACATTGATTTTTGACATACCCTTTCAAACTATTCATATACCGTTCAATGGGGTACATCCATCTATATTGCATAGGACCACAGAGTCGAATATCTATCACCAACTGAATCATCAAATGAACCATCATATCAAAGAATGTTGGCTAGAAGAACATTTCTAATTCACATAATATAATGGAAATTTCTTTTTCCATAGCTGGAAATTTCATCAGGCCTAAAATTTTGCTACATATTGCTTTGAAAAAGAAACAATGTTTGCTTAACATATAACGAAAATTCTTTGAAAAAATGCAACGTAAAGATATAGGAATTAGATCTTGCATCAAATCCTGGAAGTCATGTTATTTCAATCCGTTTAACTTCAAATCATTCATTGACACAATGTTCTTGATATTTTATGAATACCTCTCTGGAACCTTTACATTATTGAAGAAGTTGGAAAACTGATATCTCTCCTCCGTAGAAAGAGTATAAGAAGATGGAGGAAGAAACATTCAATTTTTACCCTTCACAGGAGCAAAATCTTTTTGTATTCCCATTTCAACCATGTCAAACCTTGCCTTAATTCCATCCTTTGTTTTTTCAGGGGCATTTAGCAATGTTCTGATAACACTGTCACAATCATTTTTTCCACATGCATCATGTCAAGAAAATGTCTGACATAAAAACAATTCCAATATGGTAATTCAAAAAAAACTTATCTCTTTTTCCAACTGATTTTTTTAAGGTTTTTTGAAAAATGGTTTACCAAAAATAGTGCTCACATATTTTTATTTCTCAAATATCTGGTCACCTATTAGTGGAGACGGTGCCGCAAATTTCTCTAAACTTCCATTGAAGGATGTCATCCAAGATCGGTACTTATGTCGACGATGTAGAAATATACGATGTCCTAGAAACAAACATTTCGATGAATGTTTCAACCTAATTGATTTTGTATCTTCTTCGCACACAGGACAACCTTGAGTTATTTTAATTCTATAGCCTGACAAATTTCCATAAGTATGGAAATAATTTATTGTCCCAAACAACAACGCTCTCAACGTGACTATTCACTTTTATAAGCATCATACAACATAACACCTGAATCACACAACTTTAAATCCTCGATCAAAGGAGCCACATAAACATCAATATCATTACTTGGTTGTTTTGTTCCTGATATAAGAATAGATAACAATATGAATTTCCACTTCATGCATAACCAGGGTGGCAGGTTATAATTTACCAACATAACAGGCCATGTACTATGAGTTCTGCTTTGAATACCAAAAGGATTGACTCTATCTATAGATAACGTAAGAAGAAGGTTTCTCAGCTCTTTTCCAAATTCAATATACTCATGATCAATTTTCTTCCATTGAGGAGAGTCGTCCGAATAACATAATTTATCATCTTTATTTCTTTTATCCGCATGCCACGACAATTTTCTTGTAGTTTCTTCACATCCATATAGACACCTAAACCTTGGAATGATTGGAATGTACCATAAAAATTTCATAGGATTGGATTCATCTTTCTTGTATTAAGAAGAACCATGCTTTGGACATTCAGTAAGTGATTTTTTCTCCTTCCAAAACAATATACAGTTTTTCATGTAGGCATGTATTCTTTTAGAAATCATACCCGTTGAGCGTAGCACTCATTTAGATTCATATGTCCGGCTTGGGAGCTCATTATCTTCTGGGAGCATGTCATTCAAGAGAGAAAGTAGTTCCGTAAAACTGAAATCACTGCATCTATTTCCTACTTTCAATTTATACAACTACAGTACAACTGACAATGCTGTATATTTAATGCAACCGGCATACAATGGCATCTTTTCACAACTCTTTAACTTTTCAAACAATTTTGGGCAATCACGGAGTTCATCTTCAATTGTATTTGTCATTTCCTCAAAAAGGTCTTCATCATCATTGACATCTATAATCACATCCTCCATACGGTCTTCTTCATTATCTATATTTTTATTCATATCTGATGATCCATAAAATGCAATTTTATCCTAGCTAGTTTCTACATTATCTTTTTTTCTTTGAGTTTATTCAAACATTTATAACTCTGATTTATTCCATGACATATCAAATGTTCTTCCAACTCCTCTAGAGTAAGTAGTATAGAATAACAAGAACATAAACATGAAAAAAGGATTTGAGAAGGATCCTTTGAGCGATCCTTTGCAAACTTGATGAACTCTTTCACTCTGTTACCATACTCTATTGTCAAATGATTAGCATCCATCCAATATTTATTCATTTACATCCTATTTGAATATCAAATATTAGTATTTATGGTTCAAATACACAAAACAATACTTCCAAATAAAGTATAAGAGAACCACTTATAAAAATAGAGATTAATAGAGCCTAACTATTTCCAATAATGATTAGGAAATCAACAGAACCAGGATAGACCCCCCATCAAAATCAACATAGTTTCCAAACACCATAGGGTTTGCGGGGATAATCACTTGTGTCTTAGATGGAAAAAATCACACGACATCATCCTCTATGGATCATCCTCCTCTATCGGTTCAACCCTTATATGGTCAACTAGTCCATCCTTTTATACGTCACCAACCTAAAATACATATGAATGAAAACTAGAAGCCAACTCTATAAATAATGAAATGATTCTCATAATCTCTACAATATGGAATTAATTAAATATAATTACTTTAGATTCATTATAGTTTCCTCAAATAAACCCATTCCAAAAACAAGAATAATCAAGAATGATACATCTAACACTCCTAGGTCTCTGGCCTACATTCAATATCATCATGCCTAATATTTTTGGTAAGCTCAAGTTGCTTAATTTAAATCATAGGGGGGGTAATCACTTGTGTCACAGATGGTCTCTCATGTTATTCCATATGAAATTTTTTACAAATATTATTCACTTATCATCCCATTCAATCCTCATGAGTGTCTAATTCCAAACTCCATATTAAGTGTAATATTAAAAGAATATATATTAATAAATTACCCCACATCCACTTCCCCACTAATCTGGTCACTCTCACACTCTAATGGAATATTTCTTATGCTTAAACCCCTCTATATAATCTCATAACCATATATCCACACATACACATGTCACAAACACATAAAAAACCATATCCACATCACAACCAAACATCACATCCTCATGATAGTATGATATCGTGAACATGAAGGACATAAACATCATACTCTCCTCCTACAATGCACAACCCCCACTATGTATCCAAACCAAATACCCATAATCAGGTCAACAAGAATATATATACACAAAAAAAAATTCATTATAGTTAGTATATATACACCCAATGTGAGCCATTACAACTCATACTAAGTGTGAAGGGGGAGAAGGGAAGAGGGAGTGGTTCTATATGTGTTCCCTCTATTACCTAGATATTGAGGAAAACACTCAGAACCAAAGTACCCATATGGATTTCAATCAGGTTACCCGGCTCAAGTGGTGGTGTGTAAGAAATAATAGGAAAATATAATAATTATATAGTCACACATAAATCTTTCCTAAGGGTTTACACAAAACTAAAACTACAAACACCCTCATCAACCATTGCCTTGTTACTGCTGCCCACTTATAACCACTTCCATTATAATGCCACATATAATCCCCAACAAATCACATAAGCATCCATATCAACATTATCAACTTCTCAATTCATTTAACATTATAATTTCTTAGATTTTTATTACGATATGAATTTCAATTATTAACCATTTTAATATAAAACCAATCATTAAATCACTACCCACTATAATCCATTCATTAATCATTAATAACATTTATTCTATCTTTAACCATTTATTAAACATAATTATTCCAATCATTATCATTAATCATTTAACAAACCATCATTTATCATTTCCAACCCATCACCCATTACTATTTTCATTTATTCCAACCATAATCTGTGCCAAAGGGAAACTATAACACCACCCAATAACAACTAAATTTTCATGACATAATATAAAACAAAACACATTCTAAAATCCATAAAACTAATTATTTTTTTGCCTAAATATACATATCATTGCTATCATAACCAGACAATAATCCATCCATCACTACTGTATTAATTACCACACCACATGCTCCCAACCACATCAATCAAGTATCAACCTTATAATCATAGTGATAAATACCCCATACATAGTAGCATGAAAGGGAAATAATATAAGAAATTCACACTAAAAGTATTATGTATAACCATTAACCATTAAAACCATAACAAAAAAACACAAAAAATGAATCATCATTGTTGTCACATCCTTCCTAAGATGAAAGTTCAAGAAGAGAATCAATAACAAGAGAAAAGAAATTAACCTTAGAGGAGTAGTAGTAGGGAACCTTCTATACTACGTCGGGAGGGGACGACACAATGACCAGAGGTGGAGGTGCACAGGAGGAGCTGCCAACCGTTGAGAAATGGAAGAGTAGGGTTCGAAAGGAGTAGGGTCGAGCGGGGAGGAGGATAAGTAGGGTTTGCGGGGAGGAGGATCCACTGAAAGGGTTTGAGGGGGAGGATAATTAGAAGGGAAAGGGGAGGAGGTCCGGCAACGAGAAGATCAGGGGGCGGTGAAGGTCCAGCAACGTGAAGATTGGGGGGAAGCATAGGGGAGTCGTAGGGTTATAGTACCATGAGAGCTTTAGGGCTCGATAAACCGAGGACACTGTGTGACCGATTTTATAAAATATGGTACTACCATTTTATCAGTGCTAAAAAAGCACTGATAAATCCTTCAGATATCACCACTAACATTTTAGCGCCAATACAGGCCTTCTTTATCAGTGCTTTTTTAGCACTGATAATGGGTCTCTTTATCAGTGATTTTTTAGCACTAATAAAGGTTACCCTATATTAGTGCTAAAAATTTATCGGTGATACAGGGATTCTCTATCAGTGGTTTTTTCTTAGTGCTGATATAATGTGGCGCTTCCCTTTCCCGTTTTTTGTAGTAGTGACAATTTCCACTAAAAATGTGGGAAAGGGTAATTTGAAGATCATATCAAATAACACATAACTAGGGTTCCAAGTTAGTGATCATTAGTGGAAAGTAAATATATGTACATTAAAGAAAACATTAAATTCTTATAGAGAGTGATATAGATCATTGATTACAAGAAATTGAATGATCATAAGAAACTCAACAACCAAAAAACCATAAATTTTCGATGAATTAAAAGACCATTGATTCATTGGATAAGAAGGTATTGGGAGAACATTTTTTTTTCAATTTCCTTTCCATAGAGTTAAGGTATTCCTATACAATTAAGATTGAGAACACCATAAAATAAACTTACCTGATATCCTTTTATTTCATAATATAAATTTCATCATTTATTTTGGATTCGATCAATTTACACTCCACCTATTACTCTAAGGAATGAATATCCAATATAAATCTTTTTATTCTCTAAGCACTAGAATTAACCTTTAATAGATCATAAGATCTGTAAAGGAATAACAAGTTATTCCCAATATCTAAATTAAACCAAAATGGCTACCACAGGGTAAGATAATCACCAAAATGAATTGAATATATTATTCTACAAAATTCAAAAAGTTTAACATAGATCACTCCATAAATAAATAACTATATATCCCAAATAACATAAATAAACTCAAAAAGAAATAATGTTTTACCCACAAAGGTTATCTCATACCCTTTCAACATACATCTTCAAAATTATAACAACATTATTCCCAAATAATCATTTATGTTAAACCAAAAGGTTATATACACTTTAACCTAATAAAATATCTCCAAAAATATTATTATACAACCAAAAATAAAATAAAATGATCCTATAATATGTTTCCAAAAATTAAATTAACATTAGATTCCTCAAAAAACCTAATGTAGCTCTTAATGTCACCTACCAAATATGTGAATACCTGGATTACCTTAAAACGTTAATAAAAACATGCATGGTTCCAAAAATTATTTTCCTCATTATTAATTAAATAAAACCAAATATTATTGAACATATTCATTAAATACAAAAATGTTTTAAAAATCATAAATGATAAAATAAACCACTTTTCCATAAAATGATTAATCAGTTCTAAGTTCATAAATACTTTATGATTTTCATTATCCATAACAGTCATCTCTTTATCCAAACGAAACATCTTTATCTTGACATAAGAAATATATTAAGTATTATCTTTCCATAAATCATGTATTTTCCCAAAAAATATCACATTCTGTTAAATTACATTTCTAGGTTATCAGTACCATTTAACATAATCTTGAAAATGAAAAACGCAAAACTTATATAGAAAAATACATATATGTATCATGATTCACATAACTCTATAATTATAGTACATAAAAATTTCAATCAATACAGTTCATTCTTAAACCATCAACCGGGCTTTATCATCTTATTACTTAATACCACTATACAATCTTATGTAATTTGTAGTGTCTTCATCATCAATAGAAAAAATGTATCTCATATATCATTGTGGACCATCTTCTTGAGATTTACCCCTAGGAAATCAATTTTCCTAACTCCCTTTATTTCAACATTTAAAATTTTTAATCATTGATGATTCCATAAGGAAACCATTGTTCTAATCTATTATGTTAACTGAACTTCTCATTTTCCCTTGGAAATTACCTACTTTGTACCATTATTCTCCACACATAAAACATATTCTCATTTCATTGAGATGTTCCATTGAGTGATTCTTCCCATATTATCGACATATAGGAAACGAAGTATTGTTTCCACCATGGTCTCCATCACCCAAACTCTCTGTATACTCTATCCTTCACTTCATTGGTGAGTTAGAGAGTTGGTTAAGGTGTAAGTTGTTAATCATATATCATGATAATTTATTAGGCATGATCACAATATCATTTACTTTAGTCATTGACCCATTTAGTTTCTCATCAACACATTTTCTATCACATTCAATCTTAACCCAGTTCCTTTCGGTTCCCTTTCATTTACTAAACCCATAAATCATCATATGTGAAATACTTTTTATAGTGAGAAACAATATAATCATGAGAATTTATTTATAATATGTCTTAATATAGACACCTTCTTTTAAATTTATGACACCATAGGTTTATCCTAGTTCATTCATGGTCATCATCTATTCAAAATAATTCATGATATTTTATAATGTGTTTGTAAAATTTCAAAGCATATCCCCCAGGAGTGTCAAACTAGGTGTGCAGTAAGGCCTGATTTCATTCACTAATTAACAATTGATTCCAACGAAATGTTCCATTTTGGGGTTATTACTCAAAGCAACATATGTTCTATATCCACATCAACTGGTTGTATCCAGACATGGATTTATTTTCTTGGAAACCTCTTAATCTATAGTTTACAAATATTCTAGGATATTTTTCTTTACTTGGTATTATTATTAGACTTATCCCTAGGGTTATTACTAAGGTTTTATCACCCTAGGTCCAACGGTTAATTAAAAATTTCCTCTGGTACCTACTATAAAAACCCAATACTTTTGCACATTTTATTAGATGATTATTGAACATAAATATCCATTAATATTATATATGGATCATAAATTCATAGTGTCTTTGGAAAACTAGGTTCATATTATATAAAATAAAACTTAATCATGGAATATTTATTTTATTATCCATAATGATATCATAAAATCCATTTGAGCCCCTAAAACTGCATGGGATAACCTAGTAAATACATAAAGAAAGGGACGAGATAGAAATAACTTTAAGGGAATAAACCTATTAAGAAAAAAAACATGTGGGTCAAAGGTATAACAAGATATCATAAAAGATAAGGCGCATGAGTAATCATGAAGAAACATAACGTAAATAACATGTTATCATAAGACCATGGAATCATAGTAAATGTGGATGAAATATATAACATGACATAAACTCAAATCAAGGATAACTTCCTAGAAAATATCACATGGTAGTAAAAGTCCTAGAGTGGATTTGGTTTAATCCCTAATCCCATACATGACCTCTCATGATACTATAATATTACTCAATGAATTGGAGAACTATTTGGGAATTCCCATCATTACATGTTCATGGTCTATGTGTGCCAAATAATGGAAATAAATAATAGGTAATAACATAATAATTTACAACATGAATTAAATGGGTTTAGTAATATTTCTATATATCATATTTAAAGTAAATTTCATAATGAAAGAATTTCAGAAATGATTATAAGTCATGTGTTACCCCATCAATGGAAGTGATAATAAACTACTTATATATGTGAGAAACTTATATATACTACTTTATAAAAAAATAACATAAAAGGATGTCAATGTTTATGAAAATAATTTTATAAAATTTAAAAATATTTTTGATGAAAATAAACATTTCAATTTTAATAAAATCAAAAGATGTCATATTAGATGGAAAAAGATTTTGAAAGATCACTTTGAACATTTCATTAAGAAAATATTCTTTAAATTTTGAAAATACTTATTTATTTTATAAAAAATTCTCAAACATTAAAGAAGAAATTTTCTGAAAATAAAATTTGACACTTAAAAAGTAATATTTAAAATATTGAGTTGTCATGATTATGGAAGAGTTCCATTCATGCCAAATACATTAAAAAATAAATATTACTTTCACATTTTTTTGTATGAAACTTCAAAAAGTACCTTGTTCATAAAATTATCGGAGGATTCCTTTTATGAAAATTTAAAAAAATATAATTAATGGTAAATATGAATTTAACAAAACATTGTAAAACTTTTTTTAAAATCATTTTTAGAAAATATGGATTTTATGAAAAAATATATATTTGATAGAAGAGGTAAATGAACTGGGATTTTCTAAAACAAATCTCAATAATTTTAAGTACCAAAGAGAGAAAATTTTTAATATTACATTAAAATATCATGAATATATATAGAAGAATAAAATATAATGGTTTTATTATACCATTATCAAATAATTTTCTTTAATGCAAATTCAAGCATAAGAAGTCCTCATTAAAGTAAGATTGAAACCTAAACCCTTATCAATTTTGTAAATATTGAATGATAACTTCCCTTGAATGATTTATTTGAATTTTAATATAAAATATAATTATGTAGGAATTATTAATGATATATTATGTAAATGGATATTATTTACACCATTAAAAATAAACAGGGTTCATAAAAGAACATGTGTCTCAAATAAAGAAGTTTGGGATGATAACCATACAACGTTCATATCATTGAGGGGATAGTTAATAAATGGGTTGATTATATGTAAAAAAATGTATATAATCATAGATAAAATGAAAATAAAACATAAATAAAACAAAATTCATTTCACATGTAATCTTTTCATAATAAAACCAACAATGTTGACATATAACCCAATGAATTAAAATTGAGTTAAGAAACCCCTTACCTCACGCTTACATTTAATTAAGAACTCTTTTACCATCTATATTACGGTTTCAAACATGTTGTTAAATTAAAAATGAATTATAATATTATTTATAATATCGTATATGATCCTTTTATAACATCTTATTACCCCTTTGTCAATAATCTTTCATCACTATTGTTTTGGGTGTTAATTTCTTATTTTCTATAACACATTTCAATGTGAATGTTCAGAATATTGAACATAGGTTATAGTTACATCATGTATATAATTATATTAATGTTATAAATATATATTTTTTTCATTATATAAATATTCATAATAATTATTTAATTTTGAATGTGAAGAATGAATCTCATCGCTTCCTGGCGACAGTAAGTCGTATGTATTCTCGAGAAACGTTATCATTTCCTAAATGGGTGGAAGTGTATGGAATTGAATTGAATATTCATTTTATAGAATGGTAAATATGTCTTGAATATCATATGTAAACATAAAATTAATCCTTATTTCATTCCATGTAAAGCATAAGTGAAAAATGAATCACATCGCTCTGTGAGGTGGTAGTCCACCATACACACAAACTACATTATCACATTCTCTACAAAATAGAAAGTAAGAAGGTATATAAGATATTATAATTATAGAACTATAATTATATCATAAATATCATATATAAAAATTATATACATAATTATATCCAACCATGATAATTGGTGATGGAAAATGAATTATGTTGGTTCGTGAGGCGGTAGTCCACTAGACACACAATCAACGATTTCATTTCCCATTTGTGGGAGCAAGAGATAGTTGTAGGTAATTAACATAACATAAAAACATATTAGTATATTTATGATATTGTAGATATTATATAATCATGGTTTAATATTATTTGAATGTGGTGGAAGAATAAATAATATAAAATGCTCAGTTAATCATGTTACTTCTCTTCGAACAACTTATTTTGTATTAAACCAAAAGCCTTTATCTATTGGATTTATGACCAAAAAAGGATTATAAGATGAGGGGATGAAATTAAAGAATTTATTTTTCTAGGTATTTTCCAAAACAATGGATTTTGGATATATATAAATGAATGGAGAGCGGTGACCTTTTATATTTGGGGGGGGATATACTAGAAATTTTTTAAAAGAAAGAATTCCCTCCACGTTTTTCTCATGACACAAGGATCCAGAATTTTACATTTTTAAAAATAAGAATATATAATGTTTAAATATGACAATAAAATAGGAATTATAAAGATTTTGGGTCATTTTCTAATCCTTGTCTTTCTAGTTTAACACCAAAGTAAACCCATTTTCATCTTAATCGTAGTAAATAATTTTTTAATATCTTTACCACACATTGTGTTAAAAAATTATTTTTGACTTCATTAGATAACAAAAATTATTATTATTTAAAATATAAAATCCATTTTTCTAAATTTAACCGATAGAAGTGTCAAATTTTAATTTAAAATTAAACTTGGCGGTATGTCGAATTCCTTTTTTTTCAAATGAAACATTCAGAAGTTTAAAAAGTTTTTATCTCATAATTCAATATTAAATTATTTAAAATTACCTAAATAAGTTAAATTTTAATATAATTGAAAAAATTTACTCTATAACTACTTTATAATATAATTTAACTTTGCAAAGAATTAAAATGAAAAAGGAGTTTCCAATAAAAATCTGTATTTTCAATATTTATATAAAATTAACTCATTTTTGAAAATTATCAAAAATTCACCCAAAGGTAATTTTGACATGAATATTTCATAAATTATGTTTTGTTTATCAAATAAATTTTCTAAAAGTGGTAAAATTAATATTAAATTTTGTGTAAAATACATTACTAATACACCTTTCAGAAAAATATAGTTTTTCAAAAAATATTTATTCCTCTTTAAATTGGTTTTATATTTTATTTATAGTCAATAAATAACCATTGATTTTATTTTATACATGTGTAAAACCTAATTTTAATAATTTATCTATTCTTTATTTATACCCTCAAATTTAACAACTAGGTTATAATGGTCATGTTTAAAAAATAATATTTTAATATAGTGTCACATTTCATTTAACCTCAATATTATGTGCATCACAAGATATCAAAGATATTGAATTTATTTAAAAATAAATATATTTTAAAATCTGGTGGTGTTAAATTTTCTTCTAATCTAGGTGTTTCATTCCATATACACTATTAAATATGATATTCCCCTTTTAAAATCTTGGTGTGTTACAACATGAAATAATTACTGGTTTCCTTCCATAAAAATTCAAAAAATAGAATCTAAAACCATTAGATAATATACTTGTTCCATAAAATATCTAGATACTAGTGGCGGTTTAAGATTCTTCTCTAAATTATTGAACAATGAGGTTAAATAATACCTGGTGAAAATCATATAAATATAGTCATTGATTGGTTTGGTGATAAACTCTATCTTTTTTAGCCTACTGAAGGTCAGCCTTTACTAAATCATGAATTCTTTGACAACGAGTTTTGATTTCAACAAGATATAGCTCATGTGGAAAAAACATTCCTTAAAAACAACTTTTTTTCCTCTCAAACAATCTATCTGACAACAGCATTATCAAACAGAGACTAACTAGTCAATAAACATTTGATATCCATTTCCTTCTTAGGTACCACTTCTTGAGTTAATAAATGTGGTCTTTGAGGCTTGATAATAAGATTAAGAGAAACTTTGGATTTTTTGATTAAGTAAAAATGTGTTTGGAGGAGAATACTTTGAGGTATGATTTATTCTCACCATTTTAATAAAAATCTTGGAGGATAGAGGAATGGATTTGGTTAAATGGAAGGAAAGATAGAGTTGAATAATCACAAGATGATCTATGGTTTGTGATTAACTCTTCAAATTTGAAACCCTGAGGTTTTTTAAAATCATTTAGGGTGGATAATAAATAAAATGATAAAAATGACTAAATGAATACAATAATAAAAATGGACACTAAATAACTTGATCTCATGGAAGCTTCTAAGTTTAGGAATGAAAATCTTTATGGAAGTCAACAGAATCGTGGTCATGGAAAAAGGTTCACTGAAGCTAAACTTCATGAAAGATAGGTTCATAGAGGCCTAAAATTTAAACATGTTTAAATATCCTTAAGATTTAAAACTCTTATGACTTGACTATACTATAATTAATAATAATCCAAGTGTAGTCTAAAAATATAATTACATAATTACAAAATAAATAGAAATAGTAAATTAAATCGTTAAAAAAATATCAAAATTATTTCAATAATAATAAGAATCATAGATAATTTATCATTATTAATTCATTTTTGATATAATATAATGTATTTGTGTTCAAAGTATTTTTGAAAATTTCTGAAAGATGATGTTCTGTGCCTATGGATTCAATAATTATATCAGTATTTTAAAATAATCCCTCAAAAATTGAAGTCTTATATTGATATGATTTGTCATGAATTGTGATACAAGATTTTTAAAAATGTTTATTACACTTACATTGTCAATGTTATATGAATATTTTGAATTTATATCCATAATCTAGTAGATTGTGTTTCATCCATAGAATTTGTGCATGAAAACATTTTATAGTTAGGTATTTAGCTTTAGTTGTAGATGTAGAAACATAATTTTTCTTTTTACTACACCATTATACTAGCGAATTACCCAAAAGGAAACATATATCAGAGGTAATTTTTTTATCAAACTAATAACCACCATAATATGCATCTAAATAAATAACGAATTCAAAATAACTCCATCTAATGTAAAAACAAATCCAAAATTGGTTGTACCTTTGAGTATTTAAAACATTCTTCTAACAATATTAATATTGGATTCCCATGTATTTTCTTGAAAATGACAAAACATATGTACACAAAACATAATGTCATGATAACATTTATTTAAATATATCAAACTACAAATCATACCTCTATAAATATTTAGGTCAACTAGTTTCTCAGTTTCATCCGAATCTAGTTAATATGTGGTACTCATTAGAGTATCACTAATTTTAGTGAGATCTATTCCAAAACATTTTAAAATATATTTTTATAATTACTTTGATTAAAAATAATTTCATTCATATTTTGAAAATTTATAAAACGAGTAAATAATTTTATGTCTCCCATCAAACTCATTTCAAATTTATTTTTCATAATATTCAAAAATTCAATACATACCAAATGTTTTTATAAAATAAAAATTTTGTCATGATAATTTATTTCAGAAAACAAAACATCTTTTCAAATTAATTTGATAAATAATGTAGGATAAGATATACCTTTATAAAAAGAATTTTAATTAAAAATGAGATAATCCTATCATACCAAGATCTGTGTGCCTGTTTTAAACCATACAGTTCTTTTAACAATTTTAAAATATTTTTTGGAAATTTAGGTTTAAAAAATCTAGGTGTTTGATTAAGAAAATAATATTCAATAATTTAACCATTAAGGAATGCACTCTTTTCATCTATTTGATATAGTTTAAAATTTAGAAGGGTTGCATAAGCAATATATTCTAATTGAATCTAGTCTTTCTATAGTTTCAAAAGTCACTTCATAGTCAATACCTTCCAATTGACTATAAACATGTGAAACTTGTCTAGAATTATTTGTAAATACTATTCTATAATCATCATCCTTTTTCTGTATAAAAATTTAGTTCCATTAGTGAGGTAGCCTTTGGGTCTTCCAACCATTTCCCACACATTATTTTTTTCAAACTGATTCAATTTATCATATATATTAATTATCGAATTTTTATAATTGATTACTTCATTCAGGTTCTTAGGTTTAAAATGAGACCCTAAGTTTTGATGTTCAACCTTGTTTCTCAGTGACATACAAATTTGAGTCCCTTTTTCTAAGTCACTTATGAGAGCATCTATAAGGTGATATTTATAGGTTCTAATGGTTATAATGATTAAAGTACATGGTTCTTCCAAGTCTTTATCAGGGTCAAGTTTTCAGATTAGTTTGCACTTGGTGATTTTTCATGTAAATCAACAATGTGATCCCTAATTTGGGATTTATTATTTATATTCCAATTATAAATTTTATCCTCCATATTTTCTATGGAAACATTGGGTTCCTATGGATCTTTTTCATCGAAACTGATTTAATAAGATTATCCCATAGCTTAAGTTCTTTTATTGAAACCTCTATATATTTTATTGGATTGTGGATAACTAAGGAGAATTCATTCATCGCTATTTGGTGAAAAATTTCCACATTCTCTTTTTTATTTCGAATAAAGACTTTACAACCAAAAATGATGTAATTCACATTAGTATTTCTTCTATTCAATAACTCATTTGGATTTTCTTCAAAATAGGTCTTATTAAGACTCTAAAAATCACATATAATGTTTTATTTATAGATTCAGACAAAAAATGGACAAGTATGTAATATTCATTAAGAATGGTTAGATTAATTTTCTTAAGGTTTTTTTATTCTTTCTACCACGCCATTTTTTAGGTGTTCTAGGAATACCGAAATTGTGATTATAGCCATATTGAAAGCATAATGTCTCAAAATATTTATTTTAAAACTCATGATCATGATTACTTCTCACTTTAATAGTAGTAATTTCACTAAGGTTTTCAATATATTTTCCATAATTTTCATAACATTTATAGGCTTCGGTTTTATAAGACAAAAAATATACCCATGAAAATCCTGAATAATCATCAAAAATCTCATAATCATATAGATTTCCTAATAAATTAGAAACATTAAATGATCATAATAAATCTGTATCAACAAAATCTAGGGGTTGATAGGTTGAAACCTCTATCTTTGGTCTGAAATAAATTTTTTTTGCTTCCCTTTTTGATATGGATTGTGCACTTTGTCTTTTAGGAATTCTAGTTTCTGTAAATCCTTGACAGAACCTTTTCTAACTAGCTTACTAAGTGAGTATATATTATAGTTTTCTATAATCATATTTCACATCCAATATTCTTAATGAAATTTATTTAAACAATAAATATTTTTTAAAAATAATGAATTTAAGTCAAAATAGAATATACATTATCATTTCAAAAATCCATAAACACTAAATTAAAATCAGAATCATAAACATTATATGCATTATTATAAA
The DNA here is from genome assembly GCA_963277665.1 of Viscum album. Taxonomy (NCBI): domain Eukaryota; kingdom Viridiplantae; phylum Streptophyta; class Magnoliopsida; order Santalales; family Viscaceae; genus Viscum; species Viscum album. The sequence goes on along the minus strand of OY728157.1, from coordinate 1,326,202,689 downwards.
ACATTACATGAAATAAATTATTTAATTATTGCTAAATAATAATTATATTTTATTTTAAACCATTAAAAAATAAAAAATATGGAATAAGAATAGTTTCATAAATACTGATTTGACCAAGGAAGGTCATTTTCCGACTACTATTATCACCAAAAGTGACATGACTGCCATCAAATTTGGATAATTTTTTAAATCTTAAGAAGTAACATGTCATGTGTTTAGAGTATCTACTATTCATATAACATAATAATTTTCTATAGATCTTAGAGAATGTAACCTATATTTAATTGGATAAAAAAGGATTTTTTTACCCATATATTTTTGGGTCCAAAAAAGTTAGAAAATATAATTTTGTAATCCAAATTTGTTTTAATGTCTTGCTGATAATTTTATGAGAATATTTAAAATAATTTTGAAAATACTCCTTTGGTTCCAAACTAGGTTATCCCATAACTAGATATTTTATTTGAATTATTAATGCTGGGAACAAAATAGTTTTTCTCAAACTTTCATTTCTACCTCAATTGATTTCCTAACCCAGTTTTGTATTTGAGTTTTATTTGATAACCAAAAAAATTATTTATATTTTCAGTTCCATTATTTAACTTTTATATATCTTTCCTAAGTTTCACAATAACTAATTATAAATCATTATTTTCCTTTCATAGTAAAATATTATTTTTTTCAAAAAAATATCAAATTTTAATGTTGTAAAGAAAGCATGATGTTTCTTCATATTTTTATATTTATCTTTCACCTCATTCATAGTGTCCTAAATCATGGGAAAATATTCTAACAATTCTTCATTATTCATATCAGAATCATCATGATACTCACTTTTAGAGAAGATATAAGTGGTAAGTGTTACCTCAAAATGTAGAAGCCATAAAAAAAATTTCTTTTTCAGAAGATTTATTTCGTCTTGAGTCTAGGTCACTGTATCTATCTTCATATACACCATGGGTTTCCTTTATTACCTTATTTAATTAATTTCATTTACAATAAAATTTGTTTTATATTTCATGTTAGGAAAATATGATCTGATGTTCCCTTTTTTACTTATAACATGTTACTTCAACAAAATGGTCATCCTTTTTCTAGTTTCCTTTTATATCATAATTTCCCTTTTACATTACCTTGTAATTATACTTTTAGAATACATTATTATTCCTATATAATTTATCATACCTTATAGCTTGCTAAGCCATCTCTTCATCATTGTATATATCAACTTCACTTCTACGAGTGTTGTGAGCTTTGATAAATTCCTTTGATTTTGAATATGAAACTTTAATTATATTAGAATTATAATATTTATCATCCTCATCATTAAATTGGGGTTCCTACTCATACATAATATTATTTACAATTATTTAATTTTTTGGTATCTTATTAACATTTCATTACTCTCGAATAGAGAAAACAATGTCTCTTCATCAGTCAAGTTAACATCTCTGATCCTTAGTACTTGATCGTTATCTTCCATAATATTTATAAGTGAATTAATAGTATTTATGATTTCATTGAAATTTAGATATATTTTAAAAAATTATTTATTATGATTTATCTTGAATGGTTCATATTTGATATATATGTATTTAAGAACATTTCTTTAACATTGGATGTGTCTTTAAGAGATATGAAAATAGTATCCTAAATCTAATAAGTAGTATACCGAGTATAAATTCTATTAAATTCATCTTCTCCTAATTCACGGTATAATGAATTTATGGCTTTAAAATTATAATCATATGAATCCTTAGTTGTGTCACTCCAATCATGTCTATGAGATTTTGGATTTTCATGTTTATCTTCTATAATAGTCCAAATGTCAAAAATAATTCTCTCAAAATGTATTTTCATTTTTATTTTCCATTGAGAATAGTCCTAAACATTAATGTAAGGTAGTATATTAGTTGAATTTCCTTAAATTATAGTTAATAATAGAGGACTTGAATAAATATAAATTGGAATCTAATTCTCAAGACTTGATCTGGGATAAACAAATGAAAAATAGAAATAGAAACTTTATTTTAATTCCAAATGTTTATCGGAGTGGAATTATCAAGAGGGGTTGAATTGAGAAACCAATAAAAATTTCTATTTAAAATAAAATCCATAGTTTATAAAACATCCCACCTAAATAATATATTATTTATTTATAATTTGGTATTTTTAAATGTCTTCTCAAGGATACAATCATAACCTAGTTAAAAACAATTAAATTCACTTTAACTTAGGAAAACATTTACTCACCCCAAACACAGTATATATATCACTGATAAAATTTTACTATCTGAGTAATTTTGAAATCATGGTTAGAAAATAATTTCTTTAAAATTAGTCTTAAAAACTATGATATAAATTTAAATTGAAAAATATATTTTTTGAATTTAAATCAATATAAACGGATTAATAAAAATAGAATATCAAACACAATTACAATTTAAAAAGAAATAGGTATAGTTTAAAGATGAAACTTATCCCACTCCACCTGAAAATAACATACTATCAAGAAAATTTATATAAACCAATAAAAAATTCAGAAGCCAGATCAAGTTTTATAAGAAACAATGTCACAAAATATAATTTAGGCTAAAACCAACCTCTTCCATATTTATTCATTGGATAATAGGTATAAAAATAATAGGAAAGAGTATCAAAGTACTATTCTTTATAGTATAAGAGAATTGTTCTAAGATAAACAAGTTATATAAGAACAAATCTGATATAAAGAAAAACAGAGGGTGAAAAGCATTAATATTGAGTTTTGATGAAACTTAATCTTTGATTAGATTCAATTGATCAATTTTCTTTAAATATTTCCTTGAAAATAAATGAAATGATCTTTTTAAGATTATACTCATATATAGTAGTGAAGTGTAGAAAAGATGAGTATAATGAGTAATATATCAAAAATTATCCTCATATGTTTCACACACATTTCATCCATGTTGCACATATGACTTCCTCAAATCTAAGCTCTACTAATCTCCAAATATCTATTGATGAATAATCATAATTAAATCCTCATACTGATCATCCTTTATGAATGTATTAAATTATTTTACATATATTTAATGTTCAAAAACTTGTTTTTAAGATAAATAATATTTTATTCTCAAATAGACATGGTTGAAGAAGATTCATAATTAGGAATAGAAGAAATTATCTCACAAAAGCTTGGAATCACGGTCGCATGGCAACATGGAATGAGTGGCATGGAAGGTTGAGACTTATTCTCATAGAAGAACATATCCTCTTCCCAAAATATTTGATTCCTTCTCGAAGATGATATGTCCATCTCACATAAGTTATTTTCTTTACAAATAAGATATTATATTACTTTTCAAATATGATATGCCTTCTCATGGAAGATCCATCAGTATGTACAGTCGTTAAACTAACTTGTGGTCAATATATACTTTTTGAAAATTGGAATTCTTCCACAAACAGTCAATCTTCATAACACATGTTCGATAGTCTTTTTTTATATGGATGACTCAATAATTAGATAATTTTGAGATTGTCGTCATGGAAGCTGGTCTACATAGATGCTTATTTATAATTATGTTCAATTTTTTATAGAAGATATCTACCCATGGTTTCATGGAACTTTACTTCACAGAAGCTACAATACTGACATGTTTGATGCATTGGTATTTCAAAAGAAATATTTTCTCCACAATGAAGACCCATTGGTATTATGGAAGATCCATACATAGCATATTTTATCATAAATGTAGATTGAATTCATAAAACAAAAAACTTATTAGCATTAAAATAATCATGATCTCAATAATATTTATAATAATCTCCATAAAAAATAAGTTGTTGGCCCAGATTGAGAATATATAATGTTTTGATTGGGGGACCGTCCATATTAAAAAAATACCATTCCTCTTCTCCAGCGTAGTTGGAGAGGTAGGCTAGAAGAATAAAATGTGTTCTATATAAGGGTATTAAGACATTATATTAGTGAAGTGGAGGTTTGTGGCAATGAAATCAAACATGAACAAGAAATAAAAAATGATAACATGCGAGATTTATTTGGTTCGGAAAGATTTCCTACGTCCATGAGAGAAAGGGAAACTTCTCTATTCTCTCTGGATCAAACTCTTTGGGGGATAACCATATGGTGTTACAACATGTTTTATCATTACAATTTCATGGGATCCTAATCACATTTTAAAGGGAAGTGAAAACCAATTTTTTCCCTTTGGTTGGTGGGTAGTTCATCTACCCATGATAACTTCCTCTACACTACTGACTATTTCAATGAAGGTTATTGCATGTCCACTAAGTACAACTTGGTTGGTTTCTAACAATCCTCCCTTCCACAAATCCCTCTCCCAAATTAGTAGTGTCCCTCACAAATCTCCCCCTTATGACAAATTTATGGTAGAAACTAGACCTACTATATCCTTAGAGGCATTAAAAACATCGTCATAAAATTGAACACACTTATTCTCATCAAATTATGTGTCACTTATACTATCTTCAATCGATCATGAGTTAACTACAGTCCCCATCAAATGATATAACCCTTGGGACTCTATCCCAATAAGTATCATAGCATCACCACGTGATACTTCCAACACTTCACCTATTATGGAAATTTTGTTCCCATTTACATCAATCCTGCCTAATGATACCAAGTTTCATCTCATCATAGAAATGAATTTCACTTTAGCCATTTTTCGTACTACACCATCAGGTGTCTTTAATTTTACTATCCCAACTCCTCAAACCTCTCATTTTGACCCATTACCAAGTCTCAACAAAACTTTCACCTACTGAAAAGTATGAAATGGACCTTTTTGTATATATGTGTACCAAGCTCCCCAAATCCAGAACCCATCCCTCTTCCTTTGGATTTTGAGCCCAATCATTCCTCCTTTTTAAAATTTTGCATTCCTGATTTATGTGACCATATCTTTTGCATTAATGACACTTCACTTTTACCCATTCAATTCTACCATCTGAGTGTAAGCTTTCCATTTTCATCTAGAATTCATCATATCTTGATGGTTTTGTGATTTTCACAAGCTTCTCTTCATCTCTATTTTTCCCATCAATATACCATTTGTGTTTTTCACAATCACTTTTATAGTGACCCTTTTTCTCAAACCAGAAACACATGATTTCTCAAGGATCACATCCCCTAAATTTTGGTCACCATTATTTACCTCCTGACCTCTAATATCGGCTTCTCCCACATTGATCATCTCACATCACCAAGATTTTCTCACTTGAATTCATCGTGTGTCTTTAGAATGCCTCTAAATCTTGAAGTGATTCCATCAACTCATCCAGGTTCAAAGTTTCCTTCCCCATGAGCAATGCAGTCACAATTCCATAAAATGAGCTTGGTAGATATGATAAAAGTAAAAGTACTTTTTCTTCCTCTTCAACTTTCACATCGAGCCCCAATAATTGTTTAGTATTTTTTGGAATTTATTGATGTGATCCAAAAAATTTTATCCCTAGTCTATTCGCAAATCATACAATTTCTTCTTTAGGAATAATTTTTTGGTGAGGTAATTCACCATATATCGCTCCTCCAACTTCCTCCAAATCTTCTTTGGTAAGGTCTCACCCAACACTGAGTATTTTTCATTGTTCATCAGACGTAGTCGAATTATGATGAAAACCCACATCTCAATCTCTTCCCAATTATCATCACTGGTTCTATCAAGTTTTTCTTGGATCAATGTTCTGATCATGCCCGACTTCACTAGAATATGTTTCACTATGTTTTTACAAAATTCAAAATTGTTCCAACCATCGATCTTCCCAATATCAAATTTTTGTAGTGTTATGCCACCAACCATTATCGTTGTAATAAAACACAATTACCACCCTCAATAACAAAACCATTTGAAACCAATTTATGGAGTGCAAATTTTTGAAAAAACGACTATACGAATTCATCTAGAATGGTTAAAATGGTTAGAAACGACTCATGGACCACTAAAAATAGACTCTGACTGACTGAGATATATCCAAAACAGGTTCAATAGTCAAGATCAACTGCTGATGTGGTGTTGTAGTGGCTCACCAGAATAGTGTCTGTAAAATTTTTGTTAGAATGAACAGGGTCGTCTTCTCCGGAAAGGGGGTACTATATCACCCACAATTTGACAAAAATTATGACCAGCTCTATAGGATTCTTCTCAGCTCTGTTTTTAACACTATTTGTTCCATTAGAATTGTCTTGCTAATCTCTTCATAGATCTGGCCTCAAAAAAATCAAACACTTGCAATTTTCCAGTCATCTGAAAAATTTACTACCACTTAACCATTTCAAACTCCATACATCTGATACCAATTATTGGGGTAGAAAATGCTCATGGAAATGGAATGAAACACAAAAGGGAAAGAAAAACATAAAATACATGAGATTTATGTAGTTTGGAAGATTTCCTTCATCCATGGGAGAAGATTCCAATTCCCAATTCTCTCTAGATCAAACTCATCAGAGCATTTCCACACAGTGTTACAAAAGTTTTTCTCAGTAAAATTTCATGGGATCTTAATCTATTTTTAAGGGGAAAATTAAACCAATTTTATCCTTTGGTTGGTTGGTAGTTCATATACCCCTAATAATTTCTTCCACACTGCCAACTAATTCAACAAAGGATATTGTGCGTCCACTGTGTACATATGGGTTGGTTTCCAACTATCCTTCCTTCCACAAATAACACTCCCAAATTGGGAGTGGCCCCACACTCTGAGAGTTCTACTTTAGAGTCATAGGTGTTTTGGGATGTTTTCATTTGGTAAGCATTACCTGATGCTGGGTTGTTGTAGTTTTTTGTGGGTGACCGAAGTGTCAAATAACTTTTAGGGGAAGTAGTGTAAATTGATTTAGATAGTGGTTTCATGAGTAATTGATTAGTTGGGGAATAATAATTAGGTGACATTGTAGTTAGGTAGAGGATTAAGAATGGTTTTACTGAGCTGCCTACAGGAGAAGTCACTTTCTTCTCTTCCCCTCCTTATTTTTCTATAATGAAAATAGTCACATAATTAAAGATGGATATATAGAAACTTCAGGTGATGAAGACTCAATTGTACAAGCCATAAGAAGAGAGAACAACAAAAAAACTAAAATATTAAATTCAATCATTACTGGAGATAGAGTATGTACTATGAGGATGAAAATTAAAGAAATAAAATAGATTGTGGTAGTGGTGATGGATGGAAAGGGTACGCAAAATGTGGAACAGTCACGGGGCCAGAGTAAGCCTCATGAGATGTTATAGTCCAAGAAGACACAAACAATCAATTCAAATGATTTTTCATATCAATATTATCCTCATATTTTTGAATTCATCTTAATGCAGACATGTGAAAATAGAACACATGTTTCCTTGTAGTAATCTCAACTAGTAGTACCTTCTAAAGTATGAGGAACTTCACATGTGATGGCTTATGATTTTGGTTTCACACCTCTATATACTGCGTTGATACTGGAGAAAATTGTATCCTATATAATAAAGTGTAAAGGTAATACAGCAGTTGGTGTTGCCATTAGTATCAAAATTTTATTACTTTGTTTTACTACACTTTTGGTATAAGGCCTACAAGAAGTTGTTGTAATAATAATCCATGTGGGATATACTGTAGGGGTTAGGAAGGGTAAACAAAATTTTTTGGACACTAGAAAAATGTTGAACGGAGGTACTAGTTTCAATTTTACTTCTTTTTAGTTTCCATATATAGTATATGAGCATGGAGACACATTGAATGGTGTAAAAATAAAGGATTTATTGAAGAAGGATATGATAATGTAGACATTTAGAAGAATCCTAATATCAATATTTGGGTTAGTGAAGAACAAGAACTATATTTAAAACCTCATAAAGAACACCTAGATAGTGACCACTATTGTTTTACTAAGAGTCAAGAATTGGATGGGTGAGAACCTAGAAATATAAAAACTAAAACTAAATGCATTGGTTTTTTATGATCAAATGTTAATTTTTTAGTCCTCTAGGAGTTGGGAAATACTCTTGGGAAATATCTGATGTTTCTATTCAGATCTAGGAAATTATGCACGTATCCTTGGGACGTGTGAATGATAAATCTACAAAGAATATTTCTAAATAACTACTAATAGAAGCTCACTATATATTGGATGGGTATTGTGATTGGATACACTTTGTATTTTTGATCACATTGAAATCATTGTTTTCTTATAAGCGGGCCAGTAGTGGGTTTTACAATCATAAGGGGAAGTGTTATGGATTAGAAATAATTGTACCACATGTCAAGAGCAGAAAGTAAAACCTTATGGACAAACTTTTGCTTTGATTTTTATAGGGAGTTATTGAATCAAGGCACGATTCATTACATGATGGATTTTATAATTTCCTTTCTGAAAATCCACTAGACAATGTTAAACTTATTCATGATAATCTTCAAATATTGGATTCCATTGTCAGAAATTTTGTTTCAAAATATAAATTGTTATACCCAGGTTGTAGAAGTTACTAATTTCACATTAAGTATCTATGGGGACTTTTTAACGAACCATCCCATTTGAGCTAACACGTCACCTGATCTAGCTCACCACAAGGTCTCAAGCACACATGCCTGAATGCCATAGGGTACCGACCAATAGAGAGAGTCTAAAAGATTCATGGGGGAGACAATACCCTCTGGTAATATTGTAATAGTATGAAAAATTAGCCAAAACAACCACATGGATGAACATCAAATTATTCATTATAAAAAAAACCGAGTGTGATATAAAAATGAAATGCAATATAGAGTCGTATAGACTCATAGAATGAAAAACATACAACAATAAATCTCTCATTGGGCTGACCACATATAAAAAAACATAGAATAAATACATCATGCATTACTTCAAACAATCAATGAAACCATATACCCAGTCCCCACAATGCTCAAGATACACAAGTACAATCCTGAGACATCACACAAGAATATCTACTCAATAAAGAAACATTGGATTGTATCCCTATCCACTACAAGAAAATTCTCCATTCGCGGCGGTTTTTTGGGTACAGGGGCGGTTTAAACCACTACTATATGCTTCTGCAGCAGTTTCTGATAACTGCCACTACATTTTGTTTCGGGACACTATTTCCGGTGGTTGTAGACATTTCGTGGAGGTTTTTAGAAATTGTCGTAGATAACGCATTTTGAGGTGGTTATGATGCTTTTAGGGGCGGTTTTCCCATCCATGGGATTAATTTTTTTAGAGACGGTTAAAACCGCCGCTAAAAAAATATAAGCCCCTCACCGGGAAAACCTCCGCTAACAGCATAATAACCACCACGAACTTTGCATAGAAGATGGTCCACTATAGCGGCGGTTAAAAACACCATGAAAATTAACACCGTAGTGGTGGTTATAACCATTGTGAATAGAAAAATGTTGTCATTTAGTGGTGGTAATAACTACTGCTAATTGAAAAATGCTGACATATAGTTGTTGTTTAAACCGCCACTAAAACCACTTTTACAAAAAAACAGCAACTCTACAGCTTCTATACCAGTGCCCTAAAAAACAATTGCAAGAATACCAATGAATGATGTCTGGTTATATCTTCATGATCAAACCTAATGGGTACACACTCCCATATGCCACTAAATGGAGGTAACCTCTATATCTGAATTTTCCTTAATGAGTTCCATGAAGTGGACTTCCATTTTGTGCTAGGTTAGCACATCTTCCTCCAGGCATATTTTCCCCTCACTGAAACCTCGTATTGAGTTCCTCTTCTATTTATCAATCCATAATTTGATAGGTCGACCCCCCCCCACCCCCCTTTAATGAACCACTAGAATAAATTGTTCTTTAATCATAGAAAAAATAGTAGATATTTTCTTTGGAAGAGTTAAGATAAGGGAATAGGGGAAAGGGGGTCATTCCACTAGTTGGAAAAAATGTTCAATCACATTTAATACGGTCTTGTGTTATAAGTACAAAAAATAATTATAAAAAAAATATAAAAAATGTGTTATAGAGTGACCATAAGGGTTAAAACATACCTACCCTACCAGGGTCACCCTCATAGAGTATCCCATGTAGTCATGATGTGGGACCCATCATCATGTAAAAATCTTAAAAATAAAACCATCTATCCTACATCACACTATGATGTGGTCCTTACCATTATGACACAACATTGTCCCATTGGTTGGGGAATTACAATGTGGGATCCCTTTATATGGGAGTGATATTTCCCTTTGAACTATCAACTATAATGCATCCCTTATGTGTTGTAGCATACTGGTCTATTAAATAATGATTTAATCTCACATTTACCTATGATTTACTCTTATATAGCCCTCATGTTTCTCTTAAAAAACCGTAACCACCCCCCAAATCATTTCTTTATGGCATGGTTCTCTAGACTCTAAAAAATATAGTCTCACATATTCCTTCACACTACATTTTTCCTAAATGATGTGTTGTAACCACCAACCTATATAAGATATTAATCTTACATAACCCAAAAATTATTGTAATGTTCCCCAACATATTGTATTTTCTTTGACCTACAAAATATTTCGAACCAAAACTAGAGGCCGACTCCCAGAACTATCCCCCTAAACATGCCCTAATTCCCCACTACCCATGATACCACCTCATAAAAATCCTCTCAATTATTTCAAATGTGTATATAATGAAAATTAACAATATAACTAAAAAAATTAAAATCATCTCTAGTCCTAAAATCATTAGAAACTAATATTTATGTAACTCCACTTACAAACATTGGTGTGAGGTGTTATAACCACCCCACCATACAACTTATCATCCATAAAAAGTTTTTCTATTCATCACTTGTGAACTGCATTGATCAATAAAATATGATACATGAAATCGATCTATATCTCCCATTGAAAATTATCTCTCATATGCTTCACTTGAAATAATGAAACAACCCAGCCACCCAGATGCCTCATGCTTTGGTCCAGCACATATTCTAGTCATTTACCATATGAAACATATAAATCCTTATTCAAGTCATGGTACTCAATCATTTATTAAATGATTTATCCAATACCAAACTTTTTCAATGAACCCTTGAAGATATGTTAACCTGAGAACATCAAAAAAATTATAACCATTATCTCAACAATGATTACCTATCCCTAGTTATATTCAGGGATTCTAAAACATCCAATTTCATACACCCAAATTCAACAAGAATAATCTAAATTAGACCACTACATGTGATAAATAACAACCTTTCACCCCTATGAATCCATGTTATAGTCTTACAATTTTGACACAACAAAAAAAACATACATTATCTATTTTTGTATTACCACTGAAGACATCACAAATCAATCCAATCCACTCATATACTTTCTTTCATGTTAAACTCATCAGTCAAATAATCAGTTCCCACATCATACAAGAAAAATATCTAATAACCCTGTGTTAGCTCAGTAATTATACTATTCCAAGTTCAACACTCATATACGAGACAAGGTGTCATGAACCTTCATAGCTTCATCTAGTATCCAATCATATCCTAAGAGTGATCATAAGTAATGTTCATCAACACTCCATAACATATCTCCACGGAATAAGGAAGGCTAATGTGTCTTGGCCCCATCACAACGTGCAGGTACCTCATAGAATCTTATACCACATATAGTTCTCAAGGGACTAAATATAAATCACTTTTAGAAATGAAAACAGACTATGTATGAATTAAAAGATATCATTATTCATTAACAAGGTCACATAACATAACACTAGGTGTCACAGTACCTACATGCATTTCTCAAGGGACTAAATTGACCCTACCCTCTCCCCTGAACTAAATACCAAAACCACTCAGAGTGTTTCTCATCCCATGAACACTGAATTACCATGACATTCCTCAACCCTTTCATGGTTGCCCACATAACCACACTTTTTTTATGTATAATAACATAATTAAGATATATGAGAAAACACTATATAATATGCATACCATGACATTACTCAACCCTTTCATTCCTAATTTTTTCCCTATTCTTCACTATGGTAATGTTTTTGGAAAGAGAATAGTTAGTTCGGTTAATGCTTTGGTAGGGGACTAATGTAGGTTGGTGTGCCCTAAATATACACACCACACTCAAGAAATATAGACATAAAAGGAAACATTAGAAATCAATAAAATACATAAAATAAACATGACAAATTAAGAAAATGTTAGGTCATGAAAATGTTCAGTGGAAACTATGTGCCACACATGATAAATATACAAACCGATGATGAACACATATAGTAACCCTCTCCACCTCCAAAAAATCAACAATACAACTAATCACTATCCGATGATGAACACATATCGTCACCCTCTCCACCTTCATCTCCACTTCTGGTTACCACCTGTAAGAACATTATATTGAAAATTAAATAGTGTTACAAATTTTTATTTAAACCTAAAACCAATAAAAGATAGAAAACTAAATGATTTTGAATTTTTGTGATTTACCTGCTCAACACCAGTCGATACAGTACCACTAGAGGCATATCTTTTAATCTGCTAACGTATATCAATCAACTCTTTATGCAAAGAGAATATCGGATCCCCCTGCTCCTGAACGGTTTTTCATAGAGAACCAATCTCTTTCTTAGAATCTATGGGTATGGGCTGACTACAACCAGGAGTAGATGTAGCTGCAATCCCCGGTGGCCTTCCAAAAACCATAGATGTTATGGTTCCCAAACCCATCCCGCGCACTCTTCGAGGATGCTTCATCCCAAGGACTTTAGAAACCAGGCCATTCTGGGAGACTAAGTATGACTACTCAGGATTGGCATCCCATAGTTATTTAATTTTTACCTATAATCAAATATCAATATATATTAACATATTAAAAAATGATAATAATTTATTATAATGAAAAAATGAGGTCATACCCCAAATTCTTTGGCAGGCTCATTAACCAAACTTACATAAGATTTTTTGTGAACATCCAACCACACTTCAGTTCAGGATGCTTCGTGCCCTAAACTTTGTGAATGAATTAAAAAAAGATAAATCAACAATATAATATATTAAACAGATAATATTTTCTTATAAATATTTAAACTAATGAAAATATTACCAGAGTCGATCAGCTTCTATAAAATCTTTTTGACCTCGTAGTGTGAGGGATGACTTGCTTTGCCCAGCTTGATGCATTTTTTCTTGAGAGATCCTGAAATAAATAAAATTCAATTTAATAATAATGTATTCAATGTCATATTCTCTTCATATAAATGTATAAATGTAAAATGAGGTTAATATAATAATAAAAAATTTAAATATAATTTGCTTCACATCACGATGTCTGTCAACAAAAACATTCCTCTATTATTTGGGTACCCCATTTAGTAGCTTCTCATACATTTGTTGGACAGCCAACGAAGTATCGTTGACATCACCCAACAATCTCTATTTTAAGTATTTCCATTTTTTTCCAAGATTTTTCAACTTCCACTTTTGTGCTATCACATCAGCAATTGTAATGTGGAAAAACATCTGTATACAGAAATTCATTTTGAACATATTAATAACATGACATTCAATTACACAATAATGTGTTAAAATTGCCTTTATTTGGGAATCAAAAACTTCATTTTTCCAACTTAGAGGCATATGTTTCCAATCATCATAAGAAATAGGAAGGTAAATGGGCTCCGCTTCCAACTGTCCTAGAATTTGTCTAAATAATCCTACGACATCATCTGTAGGAACCCCATATGAATCGAATGGGACAACTATATTCTCTCCATTCATATTCCACACATCAGAAATATTTATATTTTTCTCCACAATTTAAGTTTTTTCATCTTTAATGAACAAATAGTTATTATAAAAAAGTGAAATAAATTTATTTATATTAAAATTTGTACCTATAACAATGACCCTCTAGTATGTCTGTGATGAACTTGAAGTGGCGCGCTGCCGCCCGACTGATGAGGCTGTTGAAGGGGGATTCGATGACTCAGCTTCTAAAGGGATGCTCATAGAGGGTGTGAAAGATGGTGCAGGGGGAGATGGTGTATGGGGGAAGGCATCTGGTGGCTCAGATGTTGTAGGGAGGGAGACAGATTGATCGTCATCTATCGTAGTAGTGGATGAAATAGTGTATCGCTTCCTCCTTGGCATTCCTATCATTTAATCAAATAAAATTTTGTTCATAAAATATATTTCAAAAAAATTATGCAAAAAATAAATAAAAATTATAATAGATGTCTAGTACTAACAAACAAAATATACCTAACAATGATAATGAATGACTGCATAAATGAAATAAGTGGATACTAAATGAATAAATAACTATACATACAATCATTTTCCCCTTCAATCTTGTCTGTTTCCTGCTCCATTACTTCATACACATAATTTTTCCTTGCTAGAATAATATTTTCAATATCATGATGGACAAATAATTCTTCTTCTTATTGTTGATGAGATTCAATTTCAGAGGTCAAATCTTCCACTTCATCACCCATATCATAAAAATATCTTTGTATTACGTGAGAAACTACACTCCACCCTTCATCCAAAATATCATTAACATATTATATTATTTTTGATTGAGATGATAAGATATATAAATCATGCATTTCACGACCACCAATATCCATCAAGCGAGAGAAGTTCACAGAAGTAAGTTGCATGGAATATCTTTTAACACCTCTGATAATATCGACCGAATTTCAATTGAATAAAACAACTGAAAATTTCACGTGGTAGTTTAATTCGATAATATCTGTTATCTTTCTATAGTATTCCACTTCAAAAAATGTAAATATACCACTATTCTATGTTTTTAAACCCTCTTCTCGATCGACTGTACGAAATAAAAAGTCATTCACATTGTAAGCGTCGAACTTTCTGACTTATTTTAGAGTACCTCGAGCAAGAAACATCAAATCTTCTAACACCTCAGTTCATGTATCAGTATTCATGATCTAAAAAAATAAATATACTTTATTATATTTACAAAATATATGTGTCAAACTAATATTCATATTTATTGCAATTTTTATGAACTTACACTTCGTGCAAACCATTCTACAAGCTCTTTATTAACATCTTTCATTATATCTTTCTCATTTCATGTTTGGCATCTCATTTGTCTCTTTTTTTGTATCCTCAACTCTTCAATAAATGGATTTTCAATTTCACTATTCATAAGCACATATCTATGTGCCTGTAATAATTCCAATTCTGTCAGTGTCACATTTGAGGTCCTCCCAACTGATCGGACAATAGCATGAAATATTTTGTATTTTTGATGTATTTGTGATTGAGTCGATGTGTCATCAACACGTCCAACTCGATTAAATATTGTCTCAATATCATCCAAGTATCTAGAATAAAAGGTAATACACTCCTCATTCAAATAGCCTTTAGCAATAGAGCCTTCTGGTTGATCTTTATTTCTCATGTATGATTTCAAATGCCTAAGATATCTTTGAAATAAAGTAAACATAATTATACATTTAATAAGGTGAAAAAAATTGTATACTTAACTAAAAAACATATAAATAAAGTACCTCTCAATTGGATACATCCATCAATAATGAACGGGGCTACCTAATTTAGCTTCCTCAACCAAATGCACAGTTAAATGCATCATTATTGTAAAAACGACGGAGGAAAGATCATCTCCATTGCACAAATGGTCAATACAAACCTCTCCTTGAGGTTGTCAAGCTGAAATAGATGTAGATATTTTTCTCACATAGTTTTCTAAAAAATGTGCAGAATTGGAGTACAACAGTAGTAATTTTTTCAGGTAATAATGTACGCAATACCAATGGTAGTAACTGTTGTAGTAAAATATGTGAATCAGGAATTTTCAATCCATGTAACTTACGATTCTTCAAGTCAACACACCTCCAGATGTCACTTGAATACCCATCAGATACCTTAACATTCTATAAAATTCGAAGGAATGTATCTTTATCTTTATTTTTCATTGAAAAAATTGTCAAGGGATAATTTTCATTCCCTTCTGGCCTGAGATCACGTTTTATGTTCATTGCTTGTAAGTCTTTGCGATCATTGAGATGATCCTTCGACTTTCCATGCTCATTAAGCAATGTAAAAATAAAATTTTGATAGAAATTCTTCTCAATATGCATCCCATAAAGATTATGCCGCAACAAATTTAATTCTCAATATAGAAGTTTGAAGAATATACTTTTTTCTTCCATTGTTGCATTCTGATTTCTCTTGACGATGCACATCGAACCCATTTCCCACTATCATTAAAATGATGAACCTTTCCAAATTTGGTTTCATCATTTCCAAGTTGTGTCAATATTTCAGATCCAGATAACAACTTTGGAGGTGGTCTACGATCAATGAAACCATTAAATTTTGGTCTATTCAGCCGAAATCTATGAGATGCATCGAGAATTGTTCGATGGAACAAAAAGCACCATTTTTTACTGTGAGGTAGCCATTTGGGCTCAAAATCAAAGTTACAAACAGGATAAGCCAAACCCATGTATGTGTTCCAACCAGATAAATTACAAATCCTAGGGAAGTAACTAATTCTCCACATTATAGTATCATGCATTTTGAACATTGTCTTAGAAGAAGCATTAAATGTCTCAACATTGTTTCTCCACAACTCCTGTAATTATTCAATTAAAGGCTATAAGTATACATCAATATCATTTCTAGGAATTTTTTCTAGGAATAATCATATAAATTATAAAAGACGTGTGTTGCATACACATCTATGGAGGTAGATTGTAAGGGATCAAAACAACTGGCCCAATGCTATAACTGGTACTCAAAGTCCCAAATGGGTTGAATCCTTCGGTAGCCAATCCCAATAGAACATTCCTAGGATAAGATGAAAAATATGGATGTAATGAATCAAATTTCTTCCATGATTGTAAATCTTGTGGATGTCTCATTAACCCATCATTTTTATTATCTATAGAATGTCACTTCATGTGTTCGGCGGTTTTTGATGACATGAATAATCTTTACAAATGAGGATTTAAAGGAAAGTAACATAAAACCTTTATAGGTGTATTCATTTTCTTCTTCCTCATGAAAGTATGTTGATTTTGACTTTCAACATCACCCATTGACTGTCATCTTGAAGAAGAGAATTTTTTACAATCCTGTCTATCTGAATTTTCTCTCCAATAAAGCATAAAAGAATTTGGACAGGCATGTATTTTTTTATATTTCAAACCAAGACTGTTAACAACATTTTTCATATCATAAAAATACTTGGGGATGTTTGCTTCAGGAAATGCATCATGAAATAATTACAATATCATGAAAATTGCCTTATTTTTAATTCCACAAAGACATTTGATATGGTACAACTTCAGCATAAAAGAAAGCTTCGAATATTTCGAACATCCACTATACAACTCTCCATTTCTATCATCAACTAATCATGGAACACATTTTCCTCAGTGAAGTTTCCTCTTACATTATTCTCCACATAATTAAGAGGACGATCCAATGATATGTTACAATCTTTATATGAATGTTCTACAGTCTAAAAAACATCACTTGTCTCGTTGCTATTTGTATCACCCTCATCTGGTTGTTTTTATATGTTTTGATGTTGATGTTAGTCTCTTGTAGTGAAGAATAAATCATTTATAAGGTTTTGCATTTCATTTTCCATTGTCGACGAATTTGGACGGTCATTCTGTGGATTGACATCAGTGCTCAACCTTTCAGTAACATTCGATTCTCCATTCCAAATCCAACAAAAATATTGACCAGGTAATTGCTTCAATATTAAATGTTCATAAACATCATCTCTCTTCAACCATCTTCTAAATTTACATTTAGGAAATTAACATTTTATTCTCCCTTCAACGGATCAATTGTAAATTGAAAAAATCTAAAAAATCATTCAAATCCTTAATATACTGAGGTGTGTTCCTCAGTAAAGTGATCCAGATTTTATCCATGTATATCACAATGTGACTACACAATATTAAAAAAAATTAAAACACATAACTATTACTATATAGGGAAAGAGATTCATATATACTAGTTGAAAAAAATATATAAATATGTTACATAATGTTTTCTTATATCAATACATATGGTAAATCACCTACTAGTGGTGTCATATAAATTAGTACCACCACAAAGGATTAGAATTAAATTAGGATATTAGGGTGAGTGAACAAAGTCCAAAAACATTAATCAACTTAAGAAAGTTGGAGGTTCCCATCTCTCATTAAATTAAATAATTCTAACCATTGTTTGAAGTGGCCCAATATTTAAGGGGAGATATGATCCATGGGGTGGAATTTCTAAAAATCCATGGGTTATTCAGATAAAAGAAGATCTAATTAAATCCAAAAAAATGCATGAAATAAGTGATGCAATAATTTTTTCAAGACTCATTTGATATAAAATACGATCAAAATGTGTCATGGCTGATCATGAATCAGTAAGTGGTGTAAATAAACCACTTTTATTTCTTCAAAACATTATCTAGAAGTTTGACGATGAAGTAAAGTCTCTTGTTGAATCTAGAATTACATAAAAAATGGGATTATTCTAGAATAAAAAAGAGGTTTCCTAGCATTAACTAAGTGAATCAATGTTGTCTAATTGAATATGGTTTATAACAAGGGGTATCAAGAACTGAATTTAGTATAATTAGACCACTAATAAGAAGAAAATTTTATAGGAGGAAGTAGTTATCCCTTACTAAAATTAGTGTGGTTTCAGTGTGAATGATAAGTTGTTATTGGCATGATGAATCTAATTTTGAAGTTTTATTGATATTATGAAAATTGATTAATGTGGATGATAAAGATACCACTTATAGTTCCATTCCCTAGGTATCTCACCCCCTACCTAAGGGATAAATGTCTGTCAAGGGCCACATTCCCAACTCATAAGGTTTGGATAACCTATCATTATGCATATAGTCTATACTGATTTCTCATCGAGCAAAGGAACCTAACGTGATTCCATATTAAGTCATTCATATGTTCTCATATATTATCAAACCATAGATGACCATTACTACACCATCCCATAGCCTCACCCCTAGACATTTCCTTAGGATATAATCAATTACCTAGAACAAGACCTTTATAGATAACTTGACCCATAAATACATGATGGACACCCTATTAGGGTTCTAATTTCCCTATAGTTAAGCCTCTCACATATATAACATATCCATCAATGGTTGTATAATCAATGTATCATACTAAAGGGAATTATATGAACCCAACATGAATCTCTATCCTCATGTCTCATAAGGTAAATTACTCATGCCTCCCATTCATGTCACATACCCACCTACATGAAATTTTAATCCACACAGTAAATGCATAACCATATCATATGGTAATATTAGTCATAAACTACCCTGACCATAGAGTTATCCCCTTAAGAAATCTCATTCCATCCTCATCAAAGCCATATCTAGTAACCAACACCACCTCAATCCCCTAACTCATAAAATCACAACATATATTATAAATAAATAATAATTAATTAAGAGAATTAATCCATATTAATCCAATTAGTCATACTTTAGGGAGAGTTATGTATCCTCCTTGTAACTTCAAGAAATGGGGTATGGATCACTCTTGGAACACCTCTGAGCTCATTTCCAAAGAAAACCCAAATATATGAATTCAATCCATTAAATTAATTCATCCAAATTTGATGACAAACCAAAATAAATTATGGAAATGACTCAACAATAATGAAACTACATAAAAAATTATGCATTTTTCATCAAGAAGATTCTTATAACCATTACACACACAAAAATACCTAAATATGAGCAAACCACCCATGGATGGGGAGGGGAGTCAACCTAGGGTAGGAACTCGATAGGGTCGGGGGAGAAGCCGGCATTGCGGGTGTCAGGGGAGAAGGGGGTTCATCAGCGACCGGTGGTGAGGTCACCGGCGGCATGAGAGGGGAGAGGAGTTAGAGTTGGGGCTCGTCAGGGGGAGAAGCATTGCAGGGTCAGGGGGAGAAGAGCATCAGCTCGGGTGGGGGGGGGGAAGTGTCGCCGCTGTAAAAAAATGAATGGGTTTCACGGTGGATTTTAATAAACCACCCCTAAACCTTTTTAAAAAATGGTTTAGCAGATGTTTTGTAAACTGTCGCTAAAATACCACCACTAAAGGTGGTTTATGTTGTAGTGATCCATCACAAAAACTATACTCCATCCTAAAACAAAAAATCATGTCTGTACGCACACCAAGGTACACCTATAGGGGGTGGAAAATAAATCTCAGTAGTCCACCCCCAGTAGTGAATGCATAATCAAATGTCATAATAAGTTCATGAAAAGATGATATAAACATCAATCAAAAAACTAAAAGCTGCTAGAATAATGGAAACAACTATACAAAAAGAATGAGGCAAACCAAGAATATGTAAAATAGCCAACCGGGAGTTCTAGTCTAACTCCCATGTTAAATCTACCCATGAATTATCCTACCCTAGAGGATTTAAAACATGTGGATCTCCCAACTATATGAAAACTATCATAACCTCCATATCTACACTGGATCTCCAAGACATCTAAACAAAATTTCATGAATTCTATACCTCATTATGTAACCGTAGGCATCCACACAGTGAAGCGCATCTACCAGTCTCTAGGACCCAAATTGAATGATCGAACTGGTGATAGATCTCCACTCTACACATCTAAGAAACCACAATTTCCAAAAATTCTTACAGAACAAATTAGGCTCTAAAAAAGGTATAGACATTATAAAATGTCCCATGGGAAATCCTTCAAATATATTTCTGATAGATGCACTATCCCAAGGGATCCCATCTACCCATAAGCCTGACAGATACACTACCCTAGTGACCCCACTCAAGTAACCAACAACCCACCACATCCATAGAATAAAACCTTTATCTTGGGATTTACACTAAAATAGAGGTGTCCACTAATCAAGATCATCTATTATCTTCATAATCATGTCTAACAATAACCAACCAATGAAGGAGGGAACCAGATCAAAACTTAGGGCCAACACCCGATCCAAGATATCTGAAGGGTATCCTCCCATCAAAATCCTAAGATGAAAATACCTTAAATATCATGTCCAAATTCCTACATAATATGGGACAATAAAACCTAAACCCACCATCCAAACAGATGAAATTGAGGTGATAATAAACTCTCATCCAACAAATCCATGGGGCCTCCCTCAATATACTAGATCTGATGATCGAACCAACAACCAAATGGGATCTACACAACCGAACTCAATGTAAAACCTAAAATAGAGGCTCCCATGGTCCTTAAGGTCATACAACCAAGTAGAAATACATCTCATAACTCCCCTAATACACCCAAGAAACTTTCCATGCTTGTCTACAGATCCATAAAAAGTCCATAGGCCACATCACGAGAAAGACACCCTATGAGGGGTTCCTCTATCTTATCCAAAATCATGGTACATGAACAGTGTAGAAACATCTCAAAAAACCCTCAGTGGCCTCCAACTGATCTTTATTCAACAACACACCCAAAAGAGGAAAACCAAAACCACAATCCCACCAATATAGTCATTCTCAATTATCCTCATGACCTCCATAAAAATAAGAAAACCCACTAGGTGACACTCATCTAAGACAATATTTTCCACATGATATTTCTCAATTACTGACTACAGAAACCACTAATCAATTGATTATGAACCATCCCATAATGGGATCCTCAATATGCCCTCAAAATCATCACAATAGCTTAATGGGTCTTATTTTTGACAGTTATCACATGATGTTAACTCAACCCGAGGTCTCCAACAACATTGATCCTCAAACACTGGATCTAGAACTCAACAACTCTGACCTTGAGAAACAAATACTAACTTTAGGGAAAATACAAGATCTCCTCATAGATACCATTCAATCCCGCCTTTCGGGTTCCATCTGAAAGAACCTAGAAAAAACATCTTAGTATCCACAATCCATGACAACTAATGAGCTCACATCCTCACTCAGACCTCATAGCTCATGACCCAACCCACTAACGGATTCTGAATCAAAACCTCAAATAAATACTCCTACTGAACTCTATCAATCCAAAATAGCATTTAGATTGACTCTAAATTCTAAAATTATTCCACCATCATGATCTATGTGAATGAATTATCATAATGAACTATTCACAAGTCAAATTTAAACTCTATGTCCCAAAACACCCAAAACCCCTTGCAGGAAATAGTACACAACTTGTACTTTTGAGTACACGACATGTACTCTAAGACCTGCACCTGGATTTGTTGTTCTATAGGGCTAGAGAAGACGTGGGGTATTTCTAAGTACTAATACATGCCAAGAATAGGGGGTATATGGGGTATTAAATTATACTACTACATGGACATGTATGCCTCATATAGGTTAGTTTCTTGAGTACAAGGCCACATGGTCATATCCCACTACACAACGAGTACTCATAGTACACGACGTGCACTTTCCAAAAATCCCTCTACCCATATACTCAGATACATGGAAAGGTACATGGCCAAGTACTACTACATGGTGGGTACTTAAAATTCATAGTTCATACTTCTAAATAATCATATTCCCTAAACTGGAAGAACACATGGTGTGTGTTTTCTAAACTAAACACCATGTATATTGGTTTCTTTGAATTGAAAGACCCCCAAAACACCCCAAAACCCGCTGATTTCTCCTAAAAAACCATATATTGGCCCTAAAGGTGTCCCCAAAAACTAAAAATGGTATTAAAACATAGAAAAAATTACACTATGGGGATTTGTGGCATAAAATGTAAAATAGACCTAGCTTTGTGTAGAAATAGCTGTCACTTCACACCAAATCCACCACCTGTAGCCACCACACTATGATCCAGGCCTTGGACGAACCCCCAACATTGCTTTTACCCTTTCCTTCTCTATATTATCCCACTCTTTCCTCTCTTGGCTGCATGGTGGGAATCCCACAGGTTCATCCATGGGTATCCAAAGGGTAAAATGAGAAAATAAAAGGAAAAAATAAAAAAAGGGACTCATACTCAACCCCTATGCCCACAATGGGTTTATACCTGGTCTAGAAAAAACACCCTATTATAGACTCAACTATGAAGATAAAATATTTATTTGATTCTCTATTTAAAATATCTTACAGAACAAACTTGCATAAATAAATTAACATTTAATTAATTAAATATTAAATATTCTGTGAAAATTCAAGTTGCTCAAAATTCCACAAAACTCTAGTGCACGGGAAAACACCATGTATCAGGACAAATGAAATGTTCTAAAAATTTATCAGAGATCATATTATAGAAGAATTTACCCTTTTTCCTTGAAAAACTTAAGGAATAAAAGGTTCAAATTTTCCCTGATTTTCACAACCTGTAACAATGTAGGTCATCAAAAAATCCCCACCTCAAATGCTTCTCATCCCTAAGAAGCCTCAGTTGTCAACCAGTATACATGCTCTCCCCAAATCACTGGCACAACCAACATTATTTCAATCGACCAACAATCGGTCTCACATCATCCCCAACTATCTACTAATATGAGATACATTCTACCACATATAATCTAATACTACCCACTATAGAAGTATCCTTCTCATCACTCCGCTTCAAAAATGGAAAACCACATGTTCCATGCTATGTATATCACTGAATGTAATGGACAAACATGGATATCTCACTCACACCTGAGAGCCAACATGAAAACAAAATCGATCATCTACGAACCACCAGAAACAGTAACATATGTTCTCAACAAACCACTTAAATGAGACTCATGAGATCCAAAAAGCCTACAGTGGGCTCTCAAACACAATTATTTCCTTACTCTACTCTCAAAAAATTGTACTCACTCTCATGTGGTATTGTTCTAACAAAACAAGTATGACATGACAAAAAGTAAAAACCAATCTCATGGAACTGGTCCATTATAACAAATTAGAGCACCTTCGACAATAATATTCATCATCAAGGCACCTAGCTCATGATAAGATCAACCACATGACCACCCTCCACTCTGGCATCGATCCAAAACCTTATGCATTTAACCACACTTTCACTACACTAACCAAAGCACATCCAAAATGAGGAGGGATAGGGTTCTAACCAAACCTTCCCACTCAAGCCCGCCATAAGATCGAGAGCACTCCCAATTCTCTACTTCTAAAAAACTATTAATCCTCATGCCTAACCACATCCTATTAAATCACTGTAACGACCCATGTTTTTTAACCAAAAAAATCCCAAGGAATTTGAGTTTTTGTGTTTACTAGACAGGTCGTTCTTTGAACCAATCATCTTATCAAAATTCAGAGAGTTGGAACACTTAAAAATATTTTCTATATATGGTTTAAGGCTTAAAGGATCCCTCAGACTTTTAGTTGAGTATTGGGAGAATTCGGGTTGGAAATTCAAATTTAAGAGGGTCTGTAGATGGCACACAGTATGTATGAATCTATGAGGACCCTTTTAGAAAACTGAGTGATTGCAGAAGGGGTGCAGAAACAACCCGCATGGGTTGCACATTGTTTTCCCAAATTGTACACCTAGGTTGTATAGTTAGTTGGTTTTTATGAAGTACCTCAATATTATTCACTACATGGTTAGCACATGGTTTGGAAAAACATGTGGCATAAACCTAAAATGTGTAATCCTTAGGTAATGGTTGCGGTATAGTTTGTGCACGGTTTTGATAAACCATGCAGACAAACCATGTACCCCCTAATTTTTCATGGAAATTCCATTTTTCTCCCACTTATAACTTTTTAGAATTTTTTATTTTCCATTTCTTCATCAAGCGGAATAGAACCCCTTTGTATCCTCTTTTGAACTCAAAATCTTATCAAGCTAGGCATTGAGACAACTCCCCCATATTGTGTCAAATCTTTTATTCATCAAATGAAATGGATCTGTCTTAGTAATATCCCCTAGTATATGACCTCTTATATAATATTTTCTTCATATCCACTACACTATTTATGTGCAAGCACATTTGCCCTATTTTCATGGTGTTAGACTATTTATTGCATCTCTTCCAAGCTACGTTGAATTTAAAGCTGCTTTTGGGAGAGTATTCATCTACAACTATGAGGTAGGTGGTGAGGTTGTTTTCTCTCTGAGTTTTGATGTTTTTTAATTACAAAATCGTGCCAAATTCCAACCTCTAATGACCATACTCTTGTAATTTATTTCATCATATCAATTTTCCCTTGTGTCATAATACATGTCTATTGATCCTTGTTTGGAATATTATAATTTGTACATACCTTATATGGTCACCACATGGGTGTGCCAATTGAAAATTTCAATTTTTGGTCAATTTTTTGAAATGTCTAGAATGCCTTTGAAGATTTTATCTAAGACTTTAAATTTTTTTTACCTTGAGACAAGTGTTTTAAATATACCACAAAGAAAATATTAGGTGTATGTCCCTCTTATAGTAGGAATTTCCATTTTTGAAAATTCCTTGAATTATGGTTACTATGGATTGTATTGTGAATGGTAATTTGAACCAAGGTTACTTTCATTGAGTTTTTTCACCCTAGACTCATAATTTCCCATGTAGAAAATTTTGGAATTGAGAATGTCACATTATAAAAAACCAATTGACCCTTGTAAATGGGTTTTTCAAGCTTAGGTAAGTGGAATGGGTTGGATTAGAGGGAATGGTTTTAACATGGTGGTTTGATTTTAATTTTTTGAATTGAACTGAAAGAATTATAAAATATGGAATGTAATTCTTTTAATAATTGAAAAGGATAATGTGTAAAGGATTAAACATGATGGATTCTTTCCTTTAAATTAATAAATTTCCTTCTTTGACCATGTTTCTATTTAAATGGAACCTTGATCCTTTTGAATTAAATAGAAATGTAAGATTTCCCCTTTTTACTGCGAATCCTCTCAAATTGAAACCTTGGATCATATGATTTATTTTTCCATATTTCAATGAATTTAAAGGTTTAAATAAGGGAAGTGAATAATTATTTATGGTTTCCCTAACTTCAATGAATTGGTTTAATGAAATGAATTGTCTTATAAGGGTGGTAAGACCATGAATTTGATTATGCTCCATGTTAAATTCTTCTAAAATTGTAATGTTTGTTTATAATTTAACTTGACTAAAGAAACATATGATAGTTATTTCCTCACGTCTAATGTTTTAAACATGAAGATGTATTGTCTATATTTAATTGTTTGGATAGCATGAAATATGAGAGGTAATGCCTCATGTATTGAATTGTAAATACTTCCATGCCTCACTTATATGAATGCTCATTCAGAATTATAATTACTTAATTATAATTGAACTTAGAATATGAAATGCATAAGAGATTATGCCTTATGTATTTTATTATGAATGATTATTCCTCTTCTATATATATATATGTGTGTGTGTGATTATTAAATGAAAATCTTTATAGGTGTTGCCTCATAGATTGTATTGTAAATATGATGATGTCATTATATAGGCTTGATAAATTCAAGGCGTGAGTGTTATTGCCTCATGGAAGTTTATTATGAATATTATTACACCTTTAATGAGGTTGTGAATAATGGTAAGGGGTGTTGGGCATGGAAGACAATCAAACTTTTTGACATCAGGTGTTGAGTTTATGGAGTCTCACACTAGTGATACTATAGGATGTTTAGCTGAGGCACCAAGTTCTATGATTGGAGTGTTGGAATAATGGTTCACTCACCTTATCGAGGGTTTTCTCAGGACGTCTCTCGCTCTTCTTTAGATTTATATTTTATTCCTCATTAGACTAGTTATAGATTTCAGAGTTACACTTGATCCAATCCAGCAATAGTATTCAAGGTATATGTCCATTAGGAATCCTTATAAACTTGGTTCATATAGGTGGATTTGCTATAGAACTAAAAAATATATATATACATTATTACTAATTATATATGTATAGAGACATGGGTAGACTTTCTTTCCAGCCATGGGTAGAAGTAGGTAGACCCACCATGGGTCCTTTTGGAACCCAAGCGGGTAGGTATTTGTCTATTTACTCAGTTCTATTTATTAATTCATTGTACATTCACTCTAATTAGTTTTTATCTCTACTCAAGTTACACGTAAACACCATTTGTGGTGGCCTGCTGAGATTTTTATCTCACACCCTACTTAGTCCATCGTTGGTACATGGGAAGATTTTTTGACTATAGGTATGAATAGGGAAAAGGGCCCTATTACAGGATGTTGATATACATCACATTTATATGGAGATTAGGAGTATAGGATTGGGTAGATTCTCAAGATTCACGGAGAAATTTTTCCATTTTTTTCATTTTTACTATTGTGTAGCATGCTTGTATCTACATGTTTCTTTTCTGTATTATAGCATTTCATGAATCCATGTATCTGAAACTACCCTAGAGGCTTTTGATATTATTATCATTTGTTTAGTTTATTATTCTTTCACTATTTAATGATTCTATCTATTGATTTAATCATCCATAATTGATTGATTATATCTGTTGATATATGATTCTATTGTTTGGTCATTAATGATTATATCTATTGTGACAATTTAACATGAGGGTATAGTCACCCAAATAAAATACCTTTACACCCTCACTACTAGTCAGAAACATATAGCATACAAGGAGGGATTCTTGAGGCCATGTGAATCATCGGCTCGGGAAATGAGTTAAGTGGATCCCAGGTCAGGACATTACAAAATGCTATGAGAGCCTCTGTTTATTCCTTTGACGTAATGTTTGGGTATTATAAAGAATACTAGGAGTTAAATGGATTCATAATTTACCCAATGCTTGGATGTAACTTACCCAGGTACAGAGGAAGCAAAAATTACTTCGGATGGGAAATTTAATTTATTGATTATGTCATTTATTGTTGATATGATTTCACTATTTGGTGATTCACTTGTGTTATGATTTTATTGATATTGATGATTATTAAGATTATATTTCTTTGTCTAGTCCTAATGAGATGATGGTTTTGAATTAGAACATACATCATCATAGGAATAACATGATTAATAGGATATGAATCTAACCATTCCATGTTTAATTTTCAATGTGCATTGCATGTTCATATTCGTTGTTTCTCGATTTATATTGAATTGTGTTGACGCTTCATTCAGGGTTTTCAAAACATGAAACATACTTAAGGTTTCTTCCTTGACCTAGTATTTTTTTCTTTAATAGGTTAAATAAGGAACCTTAATTAGTAAATAATGGCATGTTCTAGAACATGTTATAGTGTGAGTCGAGTGGATTCCACATTTTGGTTCATAAGGAGAATGGGCACTTATGGGTCAGAAAATGGTAAACCATATAATTCAACCATTTTAAGTGGTTTAAATTTTTGATTAAGCATTATTAAAATTAAAATTACTCCTAATGTGAAATTAGATTATTAATTTTCTTTATACATTCTTTCCATGTTCAGTTTATGTATTGTGCTTCTAAGCTTATCAGTATGATTTCTTGGTTTACTGCTTATGATAACATGATTAGTTTTTTGATCTATAAATGGATGTATAGGATGAAATTATAAGTAGTAAGTAAATAGAAACCCATTTTTAGTTGTAAGTTATATGTGCACTTTAAAATTATTAAAAGTTTTCCCATGTAATCAAACATTTTAATACGACATTGATGTATCTTGAAATGGTTTAAAGGTCGAAGCTATTTAATTTTGATATAAAATGGTTTGGTTGTATCTATATCGTCTTGTTTTTACTTTACTAAATGAATAACTAGACCCATGTAGGTTAGTTGGGGGATGTTTCTAATGAGATAACCCATTAATATTTTGTAACTAAAAAAATTATATTGGGATACTTTTGTAGAATCCAGGTTATCTTAACGGGGCCCTCGTAGGTCACTTTATATATTACCAAGTGATCTTGTCTTATAATTGGTTTTTGATGTTTTGTTTAAAAACCTTTTAAATGTTTAAAGACTAAATATAAACCCATGAAATGATTTTAAAATGAAACCCCATGTGGTTTCTTTCATTGAACCCTTGTGCAAATGTGTTTTAACCTTTTTACCTTGAGTTTCCTTGGAACATAATAGTGATCCTTTTATATAGGCCTTATCATTTATAGAAAGGACTTAATTAATAGGCTCTTGAGCCTATTGTTTTTCCTATTGGTGTGACCTAGTAATAGGGATGACACTTTGTTTCGTCCAACCTAAGGTATGTAGAACCCTTGATGTTTAAATTTCTTGCTTAAGGTTATGGGTTTTTTGAATCATGGTTTCATTTGGGATTCATTGTCCATAGCAGGACTCTTATCATTAAAATTACACCCTTTTTTGGATGATTTATCATGGTTTTATAGACCTTTTTTATTATCATGAGCATCGAGTAATGCTTTTTTTAGTATTCTAGATATGCAAAGGGCATGGTCAGATTATTTGTGGGTCTTATGACCCTATTTGTCTCTCCATGGTTGCTTGGGAGGTCATCCATATATTTTAACATCACATGGGAAAATTCAACTTTGAGCTATTTTTCTTTGTGGGCCATATGATACTAGAATAAATAAGTATGAAAAGACTTTTGATATTATTCAAGATTTTTTAGTTACTCATATAGTCTTGGGGTAGTATGCGTTGATATACTCTACACCCATAGAGTTTCTCAATGATAAAATGAAATGGCCGAGTTCAGTGAAATTGCTAAGCCTTGAGTTATTATTTACATTCTCATGTCATCTCCACAATAGAGTAACCTGGGAATTAAATGAAAAAATTCATTCCAATTCATGGAATGTCGTTTCAAGAGGATTGGGTGTTTTGACATGCCAGTTAGGGTGGATCCACTTTTCATGAAAAAATCCTTGACTTTGTGAGTGTGACTCAAAGGAGTGGCACACATATATTTAAAGTGAATATAGTCTAGCTCTCTTCAGAGAAGCTAGTATAACTTTTCATAAGTGGACTAGGAAACTCCTAAGGTGGGGAGAATCAGGTCAAATAGTATGAATTGATGTCCTTCTCGGAAGAAGGAACACAATCAATGGTAACCTTTGGGGAGGTCAGGCTTTCTTGAATTCCAATAAGGCTTGTGAGTTTTGAATCATGCCTTTACTTTCTTTCCATCATGAAATTAATATATTTGGATGTGTATACATCCATTGGGAAAAACTATTGGTCTTTGTGGGACTTAGGAGGTTAATTAATAATGATCACAGAATTCCAATGGTGATGAAGGCTCGTGATCAATTTTTGATGATGTGTTAGTAGGTGAAGTCAAGATTCTTTCAAGAAGTTGACTAGAATTGGTTTGTATGTGCTTCTTTTGATCTTCTTATTAGTATTATAAGTCCTCTTATTACACTATAACATAAATATGTTCATTTACCCTATCTTGAAATCATCCTTGATGCACTAAGAGAGTGTCATTCTTATGTCGCACTAATGTTTTAAAAGTGGTTGGAAGTTATGTTGTATTTTTTAGTGTTTTTCATAAGATGTGTGGTTTTTATTGAGTCTTTGTTAGTACTGAGTGATACTTAGGTTCCCATGTAAGAATTAATTTTTTGACCTTTTGGGCACTAGCTATTTTCTTCTATCTTAACTGAAAGATGTATACTGCACTAGGCTCATTCATTTATCAGATGTGGATGTTTTGTATTTGAACCAATGTCTCTTTATAAACATGGAGTATGGAATACCTTGAGATAGTTCCTTAGATTCCAGTTTCATAAATTTGAGGTTATCATGGACTTGCAGTCGGGTATGGAGGTGATGCTTAAAATGGTAATGATTCTACCGGTCTGGATCTAGGTAATTACTTTTTTCATGCAGAGACGCGATCATTTAAATAGTCTAGTGATAGTTTGAATGAAGAAAATTATTGAAATTTAGGAATGATCATTGGTGGATGTGTTATTTATAAATGTAGAATTCCATGGAATAAGGCATCCCAGTTCTATTGGAATACATCATCTGTCAAATTCGAGTGTTTGAGAATAGTCAGTCGGAGTGGCTTCACTTGTTTTCTTCTTGATTATTGGTTAAGGTAAATGAAGGACTATTTTTGGGCATGTCGTCAGGAGGAGGAAAGTGTTGTATGTGTCATATGGGTATTTTCATGGAATGTCAGCTCAACTATTTAAACTATTTAAAAATCACATGAGAAGTGTTTCCAAAATTCTTAGTGGAATTCTTGGTCATAAATTTCAATGGTCGAGGTGTCATGACTTGGAATTTTTCATTTAATAGTAAAGCCTATAGTGGGGAGCACGTTGTCCTGATGTTCAATGATACAATGATGTGATTGTTTCCCTAGTCAAATTAGTTTGGTTAAGCTCTATTTTAGCATTTCATTTGAAGAACAAGAATCGGATTGTGTTTTTATAGATTAAGATATTTGTAGTAAAATTAATCCTAAGGGTGTATTGGGCATTTGAAAATACAACACAACCAATTAAACGAGAATTTATGACCTTTGTAGGTTGGATGATTTTTTCATTTCTATCAAATTCTTCTTGGGGATGTGAATTTCAAAGGTGGTGGGTGGGGTGTTGTAATGACCCATGATTTTTAACCAGATGAAAATCCAATGAAATTTAATTTTTTGTGTTTACTGCATGGGTTGTTCTTTGAACTGAGATTTATAATGAAATTATGAGAGTTTGATCATTTAAAAATGTTGTTTTTTCTCTTTCTTGAAGGTCCAAAGGATCCATCATGGGTTTCATTGAGTTTTGAGAGCGTCAGGGTTAGAAATTCTAAGTAAATATGGTCTATAGAGGGTTCTTGGTTTGTCTAAAATAGTGTGGCCCTGAGCAGAAAATTTTTTGACTGCGAAGGGGGTGAAAAAATACCCCACATGGTCTACGCACGATTTTCCCAAAAATTTTCTCTTAGGCCTCATAGTTAGTGGTTTTTTAGTCATTACCTCAATACTATTCACCACATGGTTGGTGAATGTTTAGGAAAACCATGTTTCATAACCATGCGAGATGGAATCCATAACTAGTGGTTGTAGCATAGTTTGTGCACGATTCGGCCATACCATGAAGACAACCCATGAACCACTTAATTTTGGGTAAAATTTCCATTTTTACCTTGCTTAAACCATTTTATCATTTTTTTCATTCTCTACTTCTTCCTCTAGTAGACCAACACCCCTTGTTCTCCCCTTTAGAGCTCAAAAGTTTCCAAATCTAGGAATTCAGACAACTCCCTCATTTGGTGTCTGATATTTGATCTTTCAGAAGAAATGGATCCATCTCAATAATCTCCCCTAGTATCTTACCTTATATCTTGGATTTTTTTGGATCCATCACACCATTTAGGTGCAGGCTCATTTTCACTTTTTTAGGGTGTTGGACTATTTATCAGATATCTTCCAACCTAATTCAAATATGAAGCCAATTTTGAATTAGTAGTAGTCTACATCCTTGAGGTTGGTGTTCAAATTATTTTCCCTTGGAGTTTCAATGTTTTGTAATTACACCATTGTGTCATATGATTTCATTTTCCATGAATCACCTAATTATTGGTTGATTCATATCAATTTGACCCTTATGCCTTAATACATGTCTATTGATCCTCTTTTGGTATATTAAAAGTTTTACATACCTTATATGGTCTCCAAATGGGTGTTCCAAGTGAAATTGTCCCTTTTTCTAATTTTATGAAATGCTTGGAATATCTTTGTAGTTTTTAGCTTGTAATTTAAATGCTTTTTCCCTTGAGACAATAATATTATATGGAACCCAATTAACCTATTAGATGTTTGGACCACTTATTGTTTGGATCCCCATTTTGGAAAATTCCTTGAATTATGTTTATTATGTATTGTAATGAGAATGTTAATTTGATCCAAGGGTGCCTTCATTGAGTTTGGCCGTCCTAAACTCATAATTATCCATGTATTTAATTCCCTAATTGATCATGTTACTTTATAAAAGACCCATTGACCCTTGAAAATGGTTTTTCCATGAATAGGTAAATGGAATGGTCTGGAATTAGAGGGAATGGTCCTAATAAGGTGGTTTTATTTTAATTTATTGAATTAAATTACGAGAATTATACAAGATGGAATGTACTTATTTTATTAAATTAAAAGGATAACGTGAAAAGGCTTATATGTGATGGATGGTTTCCCTTAAATGAATCAATTTCCTCTTTTGACCATGTAACCATTTAAATATCACCTTATTCCTTTTTTAATTTAATATCCATGTAAGCTTTACCCTTTTTACTGTGACACCTCTCAAATTGACACCATGGATCATATGAGTTGTTTTTTCACATTTTAATGAATTTAATGGTTTAGAAAAGGGAATTGGATAATTATAGACAAATTACCTACCTTCAATGAATTTTTTAATGAAATGGATTGTCTTATAAAGTTGGTAAGACCACGACTTTGATTATTCTCTATGTTAAATGATTCTTGAATTGTAATGTTTATTTATAATTGAACACGAATAAAGGAAAATATGAAAGGTATTACCTCATGTGTTATGTTTTAAACTTGAATATGCCTTATCTATATTTAAAGGTTTGTATACCATGCCAGATGAAAGGTAATGAATCATGATTTGAATTAAAAATATGTTCATGCCTTGCTTATATGAATTCTTATTGAGAATGATAATTCCTTAATTATAATTGAACTTGGCCTATGAAATGCATAAGAGGTTATGCCTTATGTGTTGTATTATTAATGATTATTCCTCTTCTCTATATATATGGCCTTATTAAATGAAAATCATGTGAGGTATTTCCTCATGGACTGTATTGTAAATATGATGATTCCTATATATGGGATTGTTAAATACAAGGCATGAGATATATAAATTTGATTACGCATTTATGGACATTATTTATGATGTTAAGGAGTGTTTATCATGGTATAAAAACATACTCCCTTACATTGGGTGCTATGTTTATGGCATCTCACACCAATGATACTATATAGATGTTGGGATGAGGCACCACATTCTATGATTACAGTATTGACATGATGGCTCACTCACCATCCCGAGCGTTGTTGAATTACGTATATCTCTCTTCTTCGGATGTAGGGAATGTGGCCTTTGGATTGATATTTTAGGCTTGTAAGACTAGTTATAGATGTCTGAGTTATTCTCGGTCTAATCCAGCACTATTATTCTCGGTATATGGATATTAGGCATCCCCATGCACTTGGTTCATATAGGTGGATGCAATATTTAAGTAAACTATATATAAATTATTACTAATTATATATATATATATAGTTACATGATCAGAATTTATTTTTTGTTATGGGATGAAGTAGGTAGACCTGCTAGGTGTCCTTTAGGAACCTAAGTGGGGGGTTATTTGATTATTTATTCAATTCTATTTATTAATTCATTGTACCTTCACACTTCTTAGTTACGAGATCAACTCAGATTACATTTAGACAAAATTGTTGGTGGCCTCTTGATTTTTTTATCCCACACCCTACTCGGGTCACCTTTGGATCCTGAGAATATTATTTGACTGTAAGTATGAATGGGGGAAAGGGCCATGTTACATGTTTTTTATATGACTCACTTTTAAATGGAGTGTAGGAGAAGAGGATGGGGCATATACCTGTGATGCTTGGAGCCATTGTTTCCTTTTTTTTTCTATACTATTGTGTAGAATTATTGTATCTACCTATTTATTTTCTCTATTATATCATGCCATGAATCCATGTATCATACACTACCATAAAGGATTTTGACATTATAATCATTTGTTTAGTTTATTATTATTTTTTTATTAAATTATTTTTTATATTGATTTACGCTAACGTAGTTGATTGATTATATCTTTTTACATATTCTTCTATTTTTTGGTCATTACTGATTATATCAATTGTGCTATACTGACATGAGGGTATAGTCTCCCCATGGTACTACCTTTGTAACCTTGCTATTTTTCAGCATCCTCTGGCATATGAGGAGGCGCGCTTGAGGCCATTTGACCCACCAACTCGGGGTACATGTTAATTGGATCCTAATATGGGATGTTACAACAACCACCTAAAGGAAACTAGATACCAATACAAAGATCCCTTAGGAATCCTTTCTCTCATTGAGACACCAATATGGAACTCAGTTCCCACTACCAACCCACTAGGGTTTCCATGAAATCCCTAATGAAGGGACTGTATCTCCAACACCGATGAACCAATCTCTAAATGATCCACATAACCTATAATAAAAATAATATATATATATATACACGCAGACACGTGAGGTTTAGTTGACTCTAATTCCAATATGTTCTCACATGGGAAAACACAATATGATATGTTTCAGACACATTAAAAAACTGAACCTCGATCATCATTAAAGCGCCATAAAAAGGCATATGTCATGTGAATCATATATTCCTAGAATGATGAATTAAAATTGGACTCTTTCCCATGCTCAATGATCTAAAAATAATATAAACCAAAAATCTACAAACCCATGTCCATCACACTAGGTGAAATCACGTAACCATAAAAACAGAATCCAAAAAAACAATCCCACGCCTTGGAAACATGGACATCCAATCAGAAAAGGTATTTTGCAACACAATAGTTCAATACTCATCACAATCTCTGACACATTCCTATAAAACCTTTTCATCAGGTCACCAAATTATAAAACCAAACAGGATCTGATATCATTTTGTAACAAACCATTTGGGTTGACCTAACATATCTCTAGATCTGTCTTACCAAAGTCCTCATGCATGCCTCCCCAAATGCCAAAGACTACTAACTAGGGGTGAGGGTCTAAAAGAATTTTGGAGGAGAATATACCCTCAATCCATATTGCAATATCAGAAGAAATAACCAAAACATCCACTTGGATAAACATTATAGTACATATAATAAAAAAATGAAACTAATTAAGAAAAAATAATGAAATGTGAGATACAGTCATACAGACTCAAAGCATGAATAATATACAAAAATCGGTCACCCACTGAACCAAACACATATGAAAAATAAAAATAACTAATAATAAATACATCAGGATGTATTTTCAACACCAAGAAAAACCACATACCCAATCTCCATGATATTCGAGATGCGCCAGCCTAATCCTGAGACTCCACACAAGCAACTCCACTTCATCAAGAAAAACTATGACTTGGCCCCATCCATCATGAAACATGTTCTCCAACTATAAATAATACACCATGACTTCTCACATAATGAGTTTTACTTATATGGGGTGAAAAAGAAATCTTAGTATGTCACCACCAATAGTGAACCAATAATATGTTGTCATAATAAGTTCATTAACACATGATATTCCAATCCTAGTTGAAAACTAATAGTAGCTATCATAAATGAAAAAAATATATAAAAATAAGGGGGGAAATAAGAAAAATATCCAACTGTAGGTTCTAGTATCACACCATAGGTAAATATACCCCTGCTCTGGACCATTCCATAGGATTTATAACATGTTCCTCACCCATCCACATGAAAACTGGTGTATCAGTCAGATCTATATTGGAGATCTAAGACGTCTAAATAAAAAGGGAATGAATACCAACCCCATGCATAACCACATAAATCCACATGATGAAGAACATATAACAAGATCTATAACTCTAACAGAATGATCAAACTAGTGACAGACCTCCACTCTAGACATTTAGGAAACCGTCATGCCTTAAAAAGTTTTTCAGAACAAATTAGGCAATAGATGAGATCCAAATAGTATACACTACCTCAAGGGAACTCCTCCAAAAATGGGAATAAAAGATGCTCAACCCCAGTGGATCCTATCTACCCATGGGCCTAATAGATACACTTTCCTAGGTAACCCACTAAAGTAACCGGGTGCCCACCACATCCACAATATATAAACTCTAGCCAAGACGTAACACTCAACTAGAGGGTTTAACTCATCCAAATAATCCATTATCTACCTAATACTATCTATAAATGTCATCCAATGGATGATGAAACCATATAAAACATAGTTCCAATGTTTGATCCAAGATATCCCAAGGATCTCCTCAATAAACCAATTTCTAAACCAAATCTTCCCTAAACATTATGGCCAAAGGCCAACGGAACGTGGGATGATCCAACCTCGAACCCTAGAAAAATTGATCATATATCAAACAAAAAATCATGGGTCCTCCCTCAGTACCCTAGATCTTAGCATCCAACCATGATCTACCATGTTCTCTCCATGGGCCACCTCATGGACAAACCAATACTCGAGGCTCCCATGGTCCTCGGGGTCATAGAACAAAGGCAAAGTTATAGCAACCTAGGCTTAACATACATAGATATTAAATAATATTTATATGAATATTAATTAAATTAAAAAACATGATTATATTTTTTCAATAGGTTTATATTTTTTGGTAAAAATGAATTTTATGTTGGTAAAGTGTTTTTCCATAAAAAATTTTCCTGTCACTAAATTGTTGGTAAAAACCATGTTGCAAAATGATATCATGATAGATAAAATTGTTCTTCCTCAATTATAATAATACCAACAGAAAATATATACGTTGGTTAAAATATTTTGTTCTATTTTATCCATTGATAAGATTATCATTACCATTTTTTAAACAATAGAAATAAATAAATTCTATTTCTAAATTATATTTTAAATAAAATATCATTTTTGAATATACTAGTATTTATTACTAAAATTTTATATTATATTTATTAATCTAATTATGTATAATATATTATATACATATTATATAATTATTATAAAATTTTATTATTTGAAACTTCAACAAACTGGGGAGTTATTTAGATAAAAATGTTCAAATGTTATTTAAAAACATTTTTAAACTTCAAGAAAGGTCATGAAGCTCCAAAAAACATGTTACAAACATGTTAAACATATTAAAACATCAATAGACATAACATGTAACTTCATCACAAATCATCAATGATATGATTCTCTTAGACATAATGTATCACTATTATGGTCTACATGGGTGGCGCGATCCATTATTGAAATTCACCTCATAGTGATGACATGGACATAATAGAAGGGTTCACTTATCCAAGATTTTATGTCTTATACCACTACATATAGAAACTGAAGTGGAATTTTTGTTTACACCAAACAATTTTCACATCCCTTATTGTCTTAATCATATTCCATGTCTTCGCAAATTTCTTGTTTCCCACTCTCTCTTATATATCCTTAAAGACTTAACTACCAACACCTACACATTATATGTACAAAATAATACCAAAAAATAAAATTAATAAAAAAATAAATGTTTCACCATTAATAAGGAAACCAATTAAAATATTTGGACAAAATAAATTAA
Source organism: Viscum album (assembly GCA_963277665.1). NCBI lineage: Eukaryota > Viridiplantae > Streptophyta > Magnoliopsida > Santalales > Viscaceae > Viscum > Viscum album. The sequence continues at coordinate 1,326,164,425 of OY728157.1, read as the reverse complement.
TCAAAAATAATTATCTATCATTAAAAATATACACGATTCACTATTTATAAAATATTCAATTTCACAAGTAATGAAATCATTTGTGTGAAAATTAAATTAAATTCAATACTTCAACTTCTATATTAAAATTTTAAAATTTATTTCTTTATAAATTAGATTTTAAATAGCAATAACAATTTTTTGGGCCAAGGAAACTTACCTTTTTTTCATATCTTGTTTACAAGAGTATGTGAATCCCAATGATGTGGAATAAAAAAAAACTAAATAACATCATAAAAAATTTCAAGGTAAAAATAAAATGAAATATTTTTAGATAAGTATATATGTCGGCTACATAATTTATCATATAAATATAGTAAATAAAAAAAATTAAAAACTAAATTAATTAAATTACTCATATTTTTTTGAATTAAATAAATAAAAGTAAAATTCCTTTCATAGTATTGATTGAAAACTAATAGTATTACTTTTCAATAATGATATCTGATTTTTGACAAGTGTTTCTAGATAACTTAAAATACATTGGAAAACTCTTAATTAAAACTACTTATTGGACATAACACTTATGATAAGTATTTCCACAAAAACATTTCTATATTTATTATTAATAACTACTTATTTGACCATGTAAATGGATAAACATGTTTATCATTTATTTATTTAGGTTAGAAATTATGTTTGTTTTGAGTTTAATATGATTATTATTATTATTTTTTTATTTTCTCAGGGTAAAACATCATTTTATATAAAAACATATAAAGTAAAATATAAAAAGATATCATGAAATCTCAAAAAATATTTAATATAATTAGAAAATATCTTCCACAAATAGAAAGTGGTTTTCTACATTTTATGATGAAAACCAAGTAGAAATAGTGAGCAAACATTATTGATGTTCTAAACTCACCCAAGCACTAATATGAACCAAAAAATAGTTAATAAACAAAAAATATCTCTAAACAAAATGATAGTGAATCTAAACACAATGGGTAGAACTAATTGAACAGAGCTACACAAGATATTTGTAACAACCATTATATGGATGGTTGATGGAAGTGAGGCCAAAAAATCTAAAAATGAAATTATAAGAAAAATAGCTATAGAATCAATATTGGGATTTCATAATGTAATCTATTACACTAGACAGAAAATATATATCGCTGAAATAACACATTGGTAACATATAATAATGTTTAATAATAATAAAAAATATTTACTATGTGTTAAAATATTATAACTTATAAGCAATAGAATCAAATAACATAACTAAAATATAAATAAATTACATTTATTTAAAAAACTAGAATGAAAAAATATTTAAATGTGCAAATGAATAGTTATGGAAAAAAATGAAGGATAAGTGTATATGGAAATTTTAAAAACTAAATGAGATATAATGTATATAATTAAATAATTTGAATAATTACACATGAAAATTTTAGATTTAATATTGAAAAGGAATATTGATAATAAACAAAACTAAGAATATTTTTGTAATTGTTTTCTTAAAATGATATATTCAGTGGGTTATTTAAGGTCTTAGATCCATTGAAATAACATTAAAAATATAAAAGAAATATTTTCCATATTATTGAAATTATAGATTCAATATTCAATACATGAATAAAATTTAAGTATTTTCATCATAGAATATTTAAGTATTGGTGAAGCTTTTTATTTATAGAGTACTTGATGGAATTATACACTAAGTGATGGTGGATGTGTAGAAATTTGATAAGAAAGTAGTTGAGGTGTTTGGGGAATCCAAAACCAAATTTTTTCCTACAATTTCATTGTATTGGGAGGACAATCAGAAGGAGAGAAATGACACATTGATTAATATAAATTACAGAAGTCTAGTTAGTCAAATGATAAACATGGATGCATTTATTTTGAAAAAACCTATAATAGGCAAGCTAGTTTTTGCATATACACCACATAATAGAAACTGAATAATATTTTCTTAGAGAATAGATCCAAGTTGATAGCCTGAATAATGAATTGAGTTGAATCTAAAATGAATCTTATACCTGAAACTCATTTCTCTATATCAAGAGGTATATGATCACAATATCCACAACCATCTAATCACATATTAAGATAATTTACACAGTATCATCCAATCATTCAAATCCATTAATAAAATAAAAATATTATCATTTAGATAGTATGATTGAAAAACATCTCCCTCATATCCTTATCTTCCATTAGCGTAATATGGGTGAACAAATTGATATATAGTATAGATGACCAACAACAACTAATAGAATATTTAACATTAATAAAGATACAATAATTAGTACATAAAAAATTTGGATATAAAGAATAATAATAGATGAAAATGTGTTCATTTGCCCTGATCATTTATAAGTTGCATGTTATTTTTTACAAAGTTGTCGTTATATTCCAAGAAAAAGAAATAGTTAATAGTTAAAAAACTCAAAGTTATGCAATACGAGTAAAAAATGAAAAGTTAAGGTCATTGTATCAAACATTTGGGATGATATAATATAAATAGTCCATGAAATAATTAAACCAATCAATAAAAACCAATTTTATATAAAATTTTAATAAATATATAGATTCAAATAAAATTAGAATAAAAATAAAATCAAATAAAATATTGATTTAAACTAAAATTTATGTATCCATGGAAAAGATCAGTTTTCTTTAAATATTAGTGATATGATTCAGAACATAAATCATAAATTTATATATCTATCCATGGAAATGTTTTGAATAAAAAAATGAACTACAAATGACTAGAGTGAACATAAAATCGTGAATATAAGAAATGATATTCAATAAAAACAATTTTAAAAACTATTATTACCATTTTAGGAAATTTTTTGAAAATATAATATAATAAAGACGTTTATTTTCTTTTATATAAAAAATATAGAGATAAAAATAATGTTATAAAATGAAAAATCATTTATTCAGTGAACTAAAGTATAGATCAGAAGTATATGTGTAGAAATAAAAATAATAAATTGTTTAAGAAAAAATATAGAAAAAGTAAAGAAACTGAAGAATAATAAATTTTATTCAAAATCATAAAGGTTCATAAAAAATAAAATCTAGAATATGGATGTGTAAAAAATGTTTAAAGTAACTTTTTTACTTATATAAATGTTAAAAAAGATAAATAAAACATAGAAAATTATAACGTGGGAAGTAAAAGTTATTAATGAGTACAATCATGATTGATGATATGAAGACACATATATTTTCCTTTAACTAAGATATGGATGTGATCATTTGACAATATATATCTACCATATGTCAAATGTTGGGTAAAATAATCAATGTTTAAAATTATTCCTTATATGTTAAATAATGTAATAGTTGAGACTAAGGAAGAATTGAAATTTAGTTACTATTATAATAACATTTATGAATAATATAAACATAAAAAATAAACATATTAGATTTATGTGTCATCAATAGTCTAGAAAAATAGACTAATGTGTTATAAAATATTAGTAGATAAACATATATTAAAAAAATTTGAATATAAATCATAACAAAAAATAGGTTAATTGAATTTAATGTATACCTAGAAAACATAAATTTTCAATAATGATTATTGTAATGATTTATTTAGAAGATAAAATTTAATATTATCCATGTTTCCATGGAATAGTTATACCTATTTGATGATAACTGGTGGCCATTGGCATGTGAAAATTAGCATTTCAATAGAAAATGAGAGCTTCCAAATAAGTCCATATCACTGATGGTATTTTAGAAAATTATCAAATATATAAAATATAAAATGAATTCTTAATATAAATATGGGGGAATTGGATGGACTAAGGGGGTAAGAGAAGATAACACTCTTAGTTGACCTAAATGATTCCATGATAGTCCTATACATTTTTCACCCCTTTTGTTGTGTAGCTAGAGTTTGTGGTGTCTTTCAAAACCTAATATTAAATAAAATAACAATATAGTTGCATAGTCAATGAAAATATTATAAAATTACTCACCATAATCATACATTCATATCACCAAAAAATGTTTCAAAAAATATAAAAATAATGTTTATGAGATTTAATTCAATACCTGATTCTTAGGTAGACCCTCTTCGATGATGCACAAGCCCCTTTCAAATTGTAATCTAATATTCTCAGGGGGAATCAAATATTGATATATTTCTTCTTAAAGAGTAAATTAAAAAATGGAAACCTTTAGAAGGAAATTATTTTCTTTGGAATAAAACATAAAATGAATAACTGCATGATGAAACAATTATTAGTGATCTTAGAATAAATGCAAGAGAAACTCCCAGAAAACAGGCACAATAGAGGGGTTGGGACTAGAAATTAAATGAAATTAGGGTTTTGAATTGGGTGTTTTTTATAATGTAAAATAAAAATGGATACTGAGCACATACCAATGGGGATCAAAGGCTATTAGATAAGGATCCAATGGGGACGTAGATAAGTATGGGTAGATTTGAGGAGATGGGGGGCTTGAGATGGAGTGGATGTGGAAGTGGAGGTAGATATGGGGAGCCAGAGGTGAAGGCCGAGAGGCAAAGGAAGAGGCGGGCAGTGGATGTGGAGGTATGGATCCAATGGTAGAGGCGGGAAGGTGGAGGTAGAGAGGTTGAGGTTGGTAGATAGGGAGGTGATCGGGGAAGAGGGTAGATGTCGGAAGAAAGTGAATTCGAAGGTCAAAATTTTTTGTCATTTTTTGATTTTTTTAACATTTTTAAAATGAATTATTGTTATATCATGTTTATTTCTAATTTTTGTTAATGTTTTTTAAAATAGCATATAATAAATTATTTCAAATAAAACATATTTAAAATACTAGTTTAATTTAATTTCAAATAGCATGTGTTGTATTTTTAATATTAATCAAAATATTTGTGTTAATATCAATATAATTTTTTTATTTAACTCTTAAATGATAATGATAAAAAATATAATTTAATGTTATTTTTAGTGAATAAATATTAGAAGAAAATTTATATATTAAAAAAATATTGTTAATAATATTTAGAAAAAATTGATTCATTTGTTATTAAATAAAATTCTTTGTATTAATATGATTTAGAAAAAAAATTAATTGTTATTAAATCATATGTTGGTATTAAACAATTCTTAAAAAACATATTTATATTTGGTAAAAATAAAAATTGGTACTTGAAATTAATACTAATAAAACTTAATATATATTAGAATTTATCATTTATACCAAAAATATACTATCTATTACTAAATTTTTGTTGGTATACGTCAAATATTTTGTAGTGTTATATAAACACATGCCTGAGGACTATAATAGTTTAGTGTCTTTGGAATCTTGGAAACATAAACACTGGTCCATAAGTGAGCTATGTCATCTCCCACTAGAATCCTTTTAACTAGAACCTTTCATAGACATATCATATGTAATACATATATTCATAAACTATGGAAAGTAAATATATGAAAGGTTGAGCTCAAATGCTCAGAAAATATAAAAAAAAAAGATACTTAAGTATAACATGAGCATAAGGGTATGGGAACATGATAATAACATTTTAAAACCATACCCTACCTATCAAAGATCATATACATGAGTCAAAGGATAAATATTGGCAGTTAATAAGAAATGAATCATCGGATAATTAAGCAACATGATCCATGAGATCATAACATTGGGATAAAATATTGATTTTTTATAAACAAATAAGCATATAAAATAATTTTCATATTTGTCAAGCCTCATTGCGAAGGCCATAAAAGCAGAAAAAGTACTTTCCTATACCAAGTTCACTTCTCATTCTATCCCATTATTATTGTATCTATTTTAATCCTCATTATATCCATGTACTATAATACTGGGTTCACTCCCCATTTTAGCCATGTATATATTCTGAGATATATAAATATTTACTCAATGCAATGGAAGCAGATATAAGTACCACCAATCCCATAATAAAAACCAAATTTATGTGTTCTCAAAGATCAAAAACATTCATAAAATTATAACTCTTGAAATAAAATGTGTATTATAAACATTTCATCATATCATAATCTGTGTAAAAAATATAAGTTTCATAATCATTTCATCAGATAATAGCCCATGAAAGGAAGTGGATTTCATAATCATTTCCTCATGGTATAACCCATGGAATAGAAAGTATTTTTATAAAAATCATTAAATAAAAATCTAAAATATTAATATAAATAATATGAATGAGATAATTAGATCACATCCCTAGTAATTCACAGGTAACATCAACATATGAAAACATAGATGAAAAATTATTTTGATCGATCATTTAAAACATTTCTTGAGGAAAATATAATTTCTAAAAAAATGATTTTTAGAACATAAATTTTTTTTAAATGCTTTTCTTTGAAAATATATTTTAAATATTATAATGAAAGCTTAGAATTAATGATTATTCATTAAGTTTAAAGATTACATTCATGTCGTTCATGTTAAGATAAAAGTTCCTTTCACATTTTCAGTAATAACCAAACGTGTATTATTTTGTAAAAATAAATTAAGGTTACTTTTAAAAAATATGTAAAAATTAAAAAATGGGTTAAAATTAATTTTAAATATCCTATGATAGTAATACAAATATTTTTTAATTTTCTTAGAAAACATCGTTTGGAATGAAAACTGACTTTCTACTGGAGAGATAAATAAAGCCGATTTTTTTTAAAAATGTTTTTTTTATTATCTTAACCAAAAAAATTAGAAAATGGTACCATTACATGAATAAATAATGAATAATTAATTTAGAATAAAATTCCTTAGAATTATTTCTAGGTAGATAATTAGATTTTATCTTTGGAGACTTGATCATAAACAATCCCGATAAACAATGAGATTGTAACATAAATTCATTACCACTTTAGTAACATTATATCATAATCCCCATTAAATAATAACATAAATAGAAAAACTAGTTATCATGAAATGAGATTGATTCATGATATAAAATTTTATATTCATGTATATACACCACCCCAAATAAATGAGTGTGGAATATGGAATGAGTCTCTCAAAAATAAAAGTGAGACTAAAAATCAACTTACCTTAAATATTGACTTTAATAATACTCATTAAAAATTCTTATATGTTAAATATAAGTTTATTATAAACTTAACACAGAACCATATAAATATATATCCAATAATATATGTTTTTCTTATAACATTATATAACCCATTCATTAATTATTCCATGTTAATGTAATGTTTTGGGTAATAACCACTTTGTTTTTTGTATGTGATTTGATTTGTTATATTTTTGGTGCTCTTACTTAGATAATTATTTCATAATATAAACCATGAAATAAATTTTATATTTAACCATAATATATTTATTTATATTAATCCAAAAAAATAGTTATAGGAAATGAAATGCACTGTTTATGGATATGGTAGGTCATACATATGAATGAACATAGTTTCCATTTTATTATCATATTGAAAGAATGTAAATTAAATGATATATATAAATATATTATCATTAAAATTTAATTATTAGGTCATATATATCACATATTTTTATTAAATCAATCATTAATATATTCTATGTAATGCATCAATGAGTCATATCATTTTGTGAGGTGGTAGACCACCATACACACGAACGATGTTATTATATTCCCAAAAAATGGAAATCATGAAGTTATGTGTTATATAATAATTCCAAAAGCATAATAAAATCATATATAAAATATATATCATATATAAAGATCATTATTATCATTATTATCAACCATGAAATGTGAGAATTGATAAACAAAGAACATGGATTCGTGAGGTGGTATTCCATCATACAAACGAAAAATTATTTCATAACCCAATTGGTGGAAGTATGTGTGGTTTTAGGTAGTAATATTACCATAACAACATATAATTATATTTAATATACTTATTTTCTTATATAATCATGTTATATAAATAATTTAATGGGTTTAAAGAAAAAAATAAAACAAAGATGTTCATTGATGAATGTTACATCTTCTTCGGGTATCCTCCTTAGGTTTTCACAAAAATAATTCCTTGGATGGATATATGTATAACATATGAATTCAAGGATGAGGGGTGGGAATTTTGGATGTGATTTGGGTTAGTAATTTCCAAACAGAATAGTTTTTAATTTGTGATTAGGATAGGAGAGGTGGTGGCCTATTATAAGTGAGGTGAGTGGAAAACTTGTAAATTTTTGAAAGGGAGAATTACAACCTTGGTTTTTCATGTCATGTGGCTCCAATAATGTAAACATACAGATAATATAAGGTAAAAGGTCAATATATGGATACAAAATTGGTGTTGTAAAAGTTTTTAGGTCATTTTTTCTCTTATGTTCAATGTTCAGTTCTTTAGTAAACTCCTTTTTCTCTTAGTCATTATGATTAATTTTAATTTCTTTTACTAATCAAATTGAAAACAAAATTAATTTGAACTTATTATAAATTATAAAATATTATTATTCAAAATATGAAATCTATTTTTTCATATTAAGAACAAATAATTGAAAAAAAAAACTAAAATTATACTCACAAACTCAATGAGAAAGTAGGCTTTTAAAGAGACAAAGTTCAAAACTTTAAAATGTTTTTATATATAAATTCAATATAAAATTGATTATAATGAGATAAATTATATTAATTTATGTATAATTTATCTAATTTAACCTTAAAACTAATTTAAAATATAATTTATCACTATAAATTATTTTAATGAAATGGTAGTTTTAAATTAAAATTCATGATTTTTTACTATTCATCAAAAATTGAAACTTTTTAGAAAAAATCCCAAAAATTAACCCTAAGATAATTTTTACCTTATGATTTAAAAAATGAACTTTATTTTATCAAATTATTTTTCTAATATTTTCAAAAATTAATTTTATTATTGTTTACAAACAAAAATTAAAATCATTTAAAAAAATTATTTTTCAAGCATATAAATACTTCACCAAAAATTACTTATTTTATTATAAATGTTTTTCCATTATGTAAAAATATTAAAATTAATATTTAAAAAGTAGTTATCATTATTAATTTCACAAAGTTTAATGTTTAGGTTATAATAGTAGATCTTAAATAACTATATTAATAATATGTTGTGGTTTCGTTAAAACTCAATGTTGTGTGTCATGCAAGATAACTGAGTGTTGCGTGTAGTGAAACCCGAACTAGCCTTTAATGAAATGTAAGCTCTATATGGTGTTTTTTATAACACAATCCATCAAAGATATTTTATTTATTTGAAAAATATATCTCATAACATATTTGGGTGTCACATTCTATCCTCATTAAAATGAATTTCTCCATCAAAATATTTTCACTCTAACAAAAAAAATATGGATACTTCTACCTCATAATATCCTAAAGTTCTCACCTAGATTCCTAAAACTTGTGGTTTTAATAAAAAAATGATTAGGTAAGTTGTATTTTATCATATATTTATCTCTGAATGATCTAGAATTTTCACCGGTTATTCCTCATAAGAAAGATCTTTCTTCAGGGATATGACCTCTAAGTTCAGTACATATGAAGGGTTGGGTATGTACTTCCTTAAGATAGATACATAGAATACATCAAGGACTATAGAGAGGTTTTGTTGAAGTTACAAGATATTTTATAACCTGCTGTTTTGATCAATAATTTCAAAGGGACCAATATACCTAGGTCTTAGTTTCCCTTTCTTGACAAATCTCATAAACGTATTCCATAGAGAAATAATTAAAAACAAATTGTCTCCAACTTCAAATTATAGATCATGACGGTGATTATCAACATAAATTTCTTACCAAATATGAGCCTCTTTTATGTTCTTATGAATGGATCTAACCTTCTCTGTCAATTATTCAGGTATCTATCTTCTCATCATATCCTTGAAGCAATTGGGATGTTTTCTTAAGGATAATGACATGGTTATATATAATTTTTTTTACCACTATAGGATAATGTATGTATAGGTGTGCTGACTAATCTTCTCATCATATCCTTGAAATTATCCTCAAATTTAAATATCTAAAAGAACATGGATCCCTTCTAAGTTAGTTTTGTCAGAGGATTAGAGTTTCATGATAAATTATCCACAAAACCATCTATAATATTCATCTAAAATAAGAAAAATTCATATCTCATCCACTGTGGTTGGTTTGATCCAACATTAAATAGCCCCCATCTTTGATGGATATACTGATATACCCTATCTTGAGATTATATAACCCAAAATCTAAAACTTTAGAAGAAAAAAAATTACACTTTGAAAATTTTTCTATAGTTTCTCCTTACATAGGGTCTTTCGTACAATTCACAAGTGGTATTTACGATATTACTTTCTCTTTGAGTTGATAAGAATACCATCAATAGAGACTACCAGAAATTGATCAATGTGATCACTAAATACTCTATTCATTATATCCTTGAAGATAGTAGGGTAATTATTAAGACTGGATGGAATAACTCTATATTCATAGTGTTAATACCTTTCATAGAATTCCATCTCAGGTAAATAATCATTTTTAACCCTCAATTGATGATATCCATAATGAAGGTCAATCTTGGATAAGAATTGAGCTCTGTGTAGTTAACCAAACAAGTCATCAATACAAGGAAGAGGATACTTTTTCTTGATCATGATCTTGTTCAACTCCAGATAATCAATGAAAATTCACATCAATCCATATTTATTTTTAAAAAAGAGAATATTTTCACCCCAAGGTGATGCACTTATCTGAATGAATCCCTTGTCTAGGTTTTCCTAGAGTCTTTTCTTCTATTCCTATAACTCACTCGGGTCCATTTTATTGAGAGTCTTTGAAATTGGAGTGGTAACAGGTAAGATTTATATTAAAAAATAAACTTCATGTTTTCGTGGAAGACTAGAAAACAATTCTATAAAAAAATAAACAAATTCCCACACAATATTCATATCATCAATTTTATGTTTATGCCCAACCATATGAGATGAACACTTCTTCTGAATGGGAATTAAGACCCATATATTGGTTGTGATCTCTATCAGAAATTTGTACTTATCATCACATTTATAGAAGATCATATGTTGGTTTAAAATATCAAATGTGACTTCCCTTCCTTAAAAATTAATGGGGGATTAATATAGAAAAATCCAATACATGCCTAAGAATACATCAAATTCAACCAAAATAAGAAAAATAAGATTTGCAGGAAGCACATGATCACCAATGTCGATTAGAGAGGAATGATAGAATTGAGATGAAATCATTTTTACATTAGGGGTTTTCACTAATAATTATACAACTAGTCATTTAATAGACATATTGATACCCTTAGAAAATTAATTAGATATGAAAGAATGGGTTGACCCATAGTAAAATGAGAAATTAGTAGTTCTAGAGTGTATGGTAAGTGTACCTTTCACTACATCATTATCTCACCCCTCATCAAAAACAGTTATTGTGTGATATTTCTCCTTTTCCATAGGCTTAAGAGGCCTCTAATGTTGATCATCATCATTAATACTCAGGTTTGATCATTGGTTATCACTATTCCCATTAACCTTACAGTAGAAGCACTGAAGTGGAGGAGGTGCATTTTGTACAACTTTATCTCTATTTTCATAATTAGCTATCTTTTTCCCTTAACTTTGGAAATAAATTTATCAATGACCATGTTGTTTATAATTAAAATATTTAATATTCCACTTAAGATAGTTTCCTACCTGATTCTTCCCACACTTCGAGTATAAAATAAAACCTATCTTCTTCTCTCCTTGGGTTTTTAGATTTTCCTTTGAAAGACATCTTCCTTTTCTTGTCAAAACCATGAGATTGATATGTAACTCCAACCTCTATTTCCACCATTATAGAAAATAGAACAATTTATTTCTAGAAACTGAAGCCTCTTATGGATAATTACATTTAGATACTTGGTTTTAATACATTTTAGAATTTATCAACCTTACTTTTAGGTTGGATGATAATACTAAAAGATAAATTGAAAGTCTTGTAAAATTAGAATCATAGGTACCAATAGATTCATTATCCTTTTTCCTTAACACAAGTAAGTAATTATCTATATTTGTATAAATAATATTAGGAACATTATTATTGAGAAAAAATTTCTTGAACTCATCCCAATACAGGGTTCTATTTCATTATGTTTCCTGGTATTATTTATAAGATTCTACTATAGATTGTCCTCACCATTCAAATGTTATAAATCCAACATGACATTTTTTATATTCCAAACACTGGATAAGGGAAAATATCTTTTCAGTTTTATTGATCCATTATTCCTTAACTAGTGGATTAGAAGTACCACTAAATTAAGTTGGATATTGCCTCATAAAGGACTCAACAAAACATTATTACCTCATTTTCTCACTTGGATGTTCATTATGATTAATATATTGCAAAAGATGTGTGATCATCGAAATAATATTTTTCATACCGAATTCCATAATATTTGGATTCTAGAGGGGACAATATTATTATTTTCCATTCCACTAATACTTAACACATTTACTTCAGGTTCCATCCATTTAATAAAAAAACATATTTTAAGATAAAGTAATCACGATGGGGATCCACATAATCATTAAAATCACTTATAGGATGTCTAAATCATGACACCGTCTTTAAAATAAGACACCTTATGTTTACCATATTTTATTCATAGTCATTTTATATTTAAATCATTTATGATGGTTCATAAAGTGTTTTTAAATTCCCAAAGTATATCCATTGAGAGTTTCAAAATAGGTGTGCACCAAGGCACGTTGTCGTGCACCGGGTCTTTATAGAGTCTAGATCAATATGGTTTTTTTGGGTTAATTACCCCAATATACAGTTGTTATTGAGCAACATCCACTTTTAGTATATATACAGGGATTTAATTTCTTAGAAACCACTCCCTCCATCCTTTAATAAAATTCTAGGACATTTTCCTATACTTTGAATCATCAGTAGACTTATACTTAGACATTTCTTTAGGGATCTCACTATAGTTTTCTCATATTAGTTTCCAATGGATAACTAAACCAATACTTTTATAACAACTATATTGACCCATGATTAACATAAATAGATATTACATCATTTTTTATGAATATTAATTACATTACATAAACACATGTTAAAGTACCATAATAGTTTGGTGTCTTCAAAAACATGGAAACATAAACATTGGTCTATAAGTGATCTACTTAATCTCCCTGTAGAATCTTTATAACTATAAACCATATTATACATATTATATGTAATATATATCTTCATAACTAGGGGAAAGGAAACATAAGAAATAGGGATCTAAAATGCTCATTAAGGATAAAAATGAAGATACATAATTATAATATAAAAATAATGGCATGGGAACATAATAATAACATTTGAAAACCGTACCCTGCATATCAAAGATCACATAATTGAGACAAGAAATGAATATTATGAATTCACAAGACATGAATCATAGGATAAATAAAGAACATGATGAATAAAAGACTAAAATTTTCATAAAACATTGATTTTTGGCATATACATTAGCATAGAAACTGATTTCCATATTGGTCATGTCTCACTACCATGGCCATCATATTGGGAAAATTATTTTCCTATATTGATTTCACTTCTAATTCCAACCCTATATTACTATAACAGTTTCACTCCTCCTTATAGCCTTATATTACTATACCGTGTTCACTCCCTATTCTATTAATGTCTATCTCATGAGATATATAAATCTTTACCCAATGCATTAGAGGGAGATATAGGTTTCACCTATCTCATAAAGAAAACTATATTTATGTGTCAAAAAATATAATAAATATTCATCATATCATAAGATATAAAATGAAATGGGTATTATATACATTTTATCATATCATAACATTTGGAAAAGAGATAGGTTTCATAATCATTTCATTATAAAATAACTAGTGAAAATAGGTGGGTTTCATAAGCCTTTCCTCATGATATAACCCGTATAAGAGAAATAAGTTTCTTAAACATCATTAAATAAAAACATAAACCATTAATAGAAATAATATGAATGATATACTTGTATCTTATCCCTAGTAAGGCATAGTAATCATCAAAATATTAAATCTTAGATGAAAAATGACTTTGATCAATCATTTAAAACATTTCTAGAGGAAAATATCCTTTCTTTAAAAAAATTTAAAACAAAAAACATTTTAGAAATACTTTTTCTTTAAAATAAAATTGAAAAAATATAAATTAGTCTTCAACGTAATTATTGTTCATTACATCATAAGATTATTTTCATGTCATACATGTTAAAATAAAGGTTCCTTTCAGATTTTTTGTAAAATCTAAATAAGAATTGTTTTGGAAAATGACATGAAGATTCCTTTAAAAAAAATTATAAAAACTCAAACATTGGTAAATATTTATTTTAAAAATTAAAATATATTTATAAAACTTTTATGAAAACTTTTTTAAAAAACATGGTTTTGAAAGAAAACAGATTTTTTACAGAAGAGATAAATAAAGTTAGATATTATTAAAAACATTTTCATACTTATCTTAAGCAGTAAATAGTGTAAAAATTGTACCATTAATTGAATATATCATGAATAAAATGGATAATAAAATTAATAATAAATATTTTTATTTAGATCATGAAATAGAAATTTTAGAGACTTGATCATAAACAATCCTAATAAATGATGATATTTTAACATAAAACCATTACCACATTGGTAACCTTGAATCGTAAGCCCCTGAAAGATAAACATAAATGGATAAATTAATTATCATTAAATGAGGTATATTAATGATATAACCTGTCATAAGATAGTATATATACCACACATAATAAATGAGTGGTGAATATGGTATAAGTCTCTTAGAAAAAAAGCTGAGACTTGAAATCCCCTTACCTTATGTCTTGAATTCTAATGTTCTCATTAGAAAATCATATATTATAAATCTAAGTTTATTATAAATATATCACAAAACCATATTTATAAGGCCCTGGCCTTAAACCTTACTTAATATTGAATTAAATTAATAATTCACATTGAGGATATTTTCAGGTTGAGAGTTTTAGAGAATTTTGGACATAACTATTACATCTCAAAAGATTACAAAGTAGACACTTCTACTAAGTTTCCATAGAATAAAAAACTCTTAAAAAAACATGTCTAGTTACATGTTTTATATAGCATGACTTTCCCTTGATCCCATCCTTGACCCTATTCCACAGTAAGTCCTGTGAAAAACATTTCAAAAAAACATGGGGTGAGCATAAAAGGCTCAGTAAGGGATACACAAAGAATGAAAACTGTTAGTTTATCAAAACAACAAGTAAACCATGTATACTTTATCAATGTAATACTTTTCACCTTTATGAAGTAGTAAAAAACTCTTCACTAAATAAAAGATCATTACTTTCCCTTTTTTAACCAAAAGATTTCCATAAAACCCATATAAAGATCACATAACATATAAAGGTAACTTGGGACATAAACATACTTAAATGGAATAACCATATGGCCGACTTCCACACATATCACTTAATAGAATAGCCATACGGCCGACTTCTATACCCAATGCATTGGAGGTTATAACATAACCGTCCGTCCTGGTATTCACGGCACCACCCGTCATATGGTTTATCACGTAACCACCCGTAAAATGTCCAAGTACCATCATTACACATAAAATATTGAAAATATAAACATTTCAATAACAAAATTTAATCCGAGATTTATAATATCATGAGAATAAAGGGATTCATGATATAGTATTTCAAAGGAAAGTATACACACCATATAAGAGTGAATTGGTGCATAACAACAATGAAGTATCAATGTAAATGTAAATTGAGATGAAATCCATTATAAAGATGGTATCCTTAAATTAAGGATAAATCTATCACATAATTATGTGTGAGAAATATAAATACTCCCAATATAAGTGGATATAAAGTGTAAAAAAATCATAGGTCATTCACACGTATTCATTGGATTACATGTTCAAGAAGTACAAATTGAACCCAAAGAAATCGAAATTGGGTTAAGACGTTCCCTTGTAAAAATTCGACAGCCTTACGGCGTCACTTTAAAATTCAGAAAATGAGTTGATGAGACAAAAAGGGTATATCATCACTTGGAAATTAATTTTACATCAATAAAGATATATAATAACATATCCCAACTTAATAATATGTAAATTAAAAGACATAACAAAAATAAGTCTTTTAAAAAGAGGAGGGGCACTCTTGGAATGTAAAGAAATGTTACTTTATTTTAAAATGAGTTTCGGATTTAAAAGGTCCCACATTGATATAATTCGAGGATAAGGTGATAAGGGTTCTAAATCCACCCATCCAATAGGTTTTTGACATGTGTAGGTCTTAAATTTTACATTATCTTTTCATTTTATTTAAATCGTTAAATAATGAGGTAATCGCTGCATCATCATGATGTCATAAGTAATTTAATTTATTTAATGTATAAAAATTATAAAACAAATATCATGATGTAGGAAATCATTATAGATTTCTAATTAATATTTATAGTCAAACATCTGACTTGTATACCCCATTAAAAAATTGTTTTAGTAAAACAACTCATGTTTGTGACATTTTTATTTTAACTTTAAATAAAAAGATATTAATGTCATTTTCCTACAAAAGTGGCTCCATGGTGTCCCCAAGTTGACCCATTGATTGTCTTGGTCGGCCATGACACACCCAATAAGGGTAGGACGTGCGTAAATTTCATTTCATATTATTAAAACATTATTTTTACCTTAAACTACACTAATTACCTCTAATCGTGATTAAAAACATAAAAGTTACTATTCACCAAAAAATTATTTTAATCCCATTGAACCACATTTTACTTCCTAATAAAAACCATGTATGTGTTATTTTTGAAATTCAAAACACAGAGGTCGTAAAATTTCATTTAAATGAAAAATCAGTTTTTAAGTACCACTTAGTGGTTTCGCTATTCATCAAAAATTGATGTTTTTCAGAAAAATACCAAAACATCACCCTAAGATATATTTGATATTTCGAATTAAAAAATGAAGTATATTTTACAAAATTCAAAACATATAAGTTTCATTAAATAATTTAATAATTAATTCCCGCTGTCAGAGCAAATAGCGTGTTTTTATGAAATAATAAGTATCAAAAGATTGACACTAGTTTAAGTCTGATTTCAAAGTGATATTAATTCAAATGACCACTATTGGATTAAAAGGTAAAAATATATTCTAAATTAACTTTAAAACCAATTCAAAAGATAATCTAATCATATAAATAAATTAAATTAGAAAGAGTTTTTGAATTAAAATACAACATTTTTCACTATTCATTAAAAAATGAACTTTATCGGAAAAATACAAAAATTTACACAAAGTAAATTTTGATATCCGGAATCTATAGAAGAGTTTTATTTGGTCTGATATAATTTATAAGAGTGACCAAAACTATATTTAATGACAGTTCGCCATCAAAAGGCGATAAGTGGACCATTAGTGAAAATTAGAGTACGTATGCCTAAAATTGAATTCTTTCCATATTTTAAGCCTTTATCTTTTATTGGATAAATGTAAAAACATTTAAAAAACATATATAATCATATTTTAGTTATTTATATCCATTCATTCCAATACAATGGCTCTTTGTTATCTGCCATTTAAAATAATATTATTTTATTACTAGTGTGCAACGTAAGATTTCAATGAAACTCTTTGTTGCGTATCGGGTACGCTATCGAACATAGAAACCCCTTTAGAGTAAAATTAATATTTAATTCATAAATATTAATAAATATGAAAATGATTTATTCATTATTTACCTGGGATGTTACAATATTCATATATATACTACCATATATGATTTTCTTATGACTTTATATTACCCATTTATTAATTATTCCATGTTAATGTTGCGTTTCATATAATAATCGCTTTGTTTTTAATAAGTGATTTGATTTGTTATTATTTTGGTCCCCTTACTTAGATAATGATTTAATCCTATCCAGAATTAAACCATGATATAAATATCTTATATAACCTGAATATATTTATTTAGATTAATCCATAAAATTTAGTGATAGGAAATGAAATGTATTGTTCATGGAGACGGTAGGTCTTATGAATTCATGCACGTTATTTCCATTTTCTTTTCATTTTGAAAGAAATAAAATAAAATTTTATATACATATATTATAATTACATTAGAATTATTATGTCATATATATAACACATGTTTATTAAACTAATTCTTAATACATTCCAGGTAAAGTGTGAACGAATCACATCGCTTCTAGAGACATCATCCTATCGTACACATGAACGACATTATCGTATTCCCACAAAAGGGAAAAATGAAGTTATGTGTTAAAATTAATTAAACCAGAATAATATAATCATAAATTTAATATATATATATATATTATATAAATATTACTTCCATCATTATTCTCAACCCTGAAAGGTGGTAATGGAAAAATTAATGACATTGGTTTGTGAGGTGGTAGTCTTTTGTACACATGAATGATAATTGTGTTACCCATTTGATGGAATTGTGTGTGGTTTTAGGTAGTACACATAACATAAAAATATATAAGTATATGGAAGATAATAATTTTATTATATAGTCATGGAATAAAAATAATTTAAGGGGATTAAGGAAGAAATAAAACAATGATGTTTGTTGATGAATGTTACCTATTCTCTGGGTATCCTTCCTAGGTAGGCACTAAAATTCCTCCTTTTATGGATTTATATAAAAAAGGCTTCAATAATTAGGGGAGGTAAATTGAGATGTGATTTGGTAAGGTCTTTTATGAACCAAAAAGGTGTTAAGGTGTGATGAATATATGATAGGGGGTGGAATTTTTCAATTGATGTGTGTGGTAAACTTATAAATTTTTTTAAGGGAGAAATTCACCCATGTTTTGACCATGTAAAGTGGATAAAATAATGGAGAAATATCTATAATAGAATTTATATGGTCTATATAATTCCTTATAATGGGTTTTTTAAAAGTTTCAAGGTCATTGTTTATTAAGTTTGAAGTTTAGTCCTTTGGTTAAGTCAGTTTTCTCTTAATCACTGACATTAATTTGAACTTTGGTAAAAAATTAATTTTAGCTTATTATACAATATAAATTTTTATGATTACAAATATGGAATCCATTTTTTCTAATTAAAAATACATAATTGTTAAAAAAATAATTTTAAATTAATTCTATAGTTGTGATGAGAAACCGAGTTTTTAAAGTGAAAAAGTTCATAGGATTGAAATGTATTTATATCTAATTTCAATATGAAATTGATTAAACTTAAATAAATTAGATTAATGGATTTATAATTGATCTAATATAACCATAAAACTAATTTTATATTTAATTTAACAGTATAAATTATTTAAATGAAAATACAGTTTTCAATTAAAATTCATTATTTTTTTACTATTCATCAAAATGGAACTTTCTAGAAAAATACCAAAAATTCACCATAAAATAATTTTTTATGTTTTATTTCAAAAATGAATATTATTTTATAAAATTAATTTTCTGAAGGTGTAAAAAATAAATTTTAGTATTATTTACAAAAAAAATAATAAACTATTTTTGAGAAAATAGTATTTTCAAAGCATATAAAGAATTAATAAAAATTATTTATTTTATTATCAATTTGTTACCTTTATGTAAAACAATTAAAATTAAAATTTAAAAATTATTTATCACTATTCATTCAATATGTTTAATGGAATGTTTATAACGATATATTTTAAATAATTATATTAATAACATGACGTCGTTTCGTTAAAACTTTGTGTTGTGTGTCACACAAGAAAATCAAGTTTTCCATTTATTGAAAGATAACCCAGGGCACCGTGTTACATAATATTATATTGGGTTTCAATATAAAATAATCTATCAAATAAATTTAATTAATTCAAAAAAATAACTCATAAAAATTTAGGGTGCTACAAACGTCCTACTGATGACTTCCCTACTATACCCCAGCTTTCGAGCAAATCCCAACCATAGATCCAAAAATGGATTGGACACAACGAAATAAATAAACCCTATGATGGGTTCCCCTATATCATAAAAAATAACACTGCATTACAGGTTTTGAAACAGCCCAAATGGCCCTCAGTAGGCTCCAACTGATCCTCGACCAAAAAACACACCCAAAAGGGCCAACTAAAAGAGCAATCTTACAAAAAGGGGAATTTTCAATGCTCCTCAGGACCACCTCAAAAATAGGAAACCATAATAGCGTATCCTTATCAAAAAAAATACTTTCCACATGTGTTTTATTAACCACCTACTATGTCGACCACTAATCACTTGCTCAGGAACTAGCCCACGAGGACGTCCTTAATAGTCCCACTGACTCATCTCAACAGCTCAATGGATCCTAGCTATAACCTCTATCACACTTCTTCAACTCAGCCTGAATACTCAAATAGTTCTAATCATCAGACACAAGATCTAAACCTTAATAACTCTAACCTCAAGAAATTGGTCCAAACATTAATGGAAAATCCAATATCTCTTCTGAGATACCTCCTAATCCCACATTCTATGATCTATATAAGAGAACCTCAAACAAACCAACTTGGTATCCATAATCCATTCCAACTAATGAGGTCACACCATCACCCATGCCCCACATATTACAACCTAACCCACTAGAGTATTCTGAATCCAAATTTCAAATAAATCCTATTAAGAAATTTTATCAATCCAAAAAACCTCCCCAAAGCCTCTAAATGATGAAAGGATTCAACCATCATTATCTACATGAAAAAACACTCGGAATAAACTACCCATAGGTCAAATTCTAACTCTAGGGAAAAACACCTAAAACCCCCTTGTTGGAAAAAGTGCAGGGCATATACTTCTATATACAGAGCATGTACTCTCAAACCTATATCTATCCATGTACATATATATGGAAATAGTCGAAAAGGTGTCATTACTTGTATTGGTGCATGGACAACGTGTACGTGGGGTATGTTAGTGTAATACTACACATCCATGTACCCCTCGCATAGGGTGTTTTCTAAGTACATGTCCAACTGGACATTTCCCACTATATAGCATGTACCTAGAGTACATGGTGTGTACTTCCCAACACTCCATCCACCCATGTACTTTTCCACATGGCCAGGTACATCTCCAAGCACTAGTACACAATTTGTACTTAAATCACACAATAAGTACTTCTAAAAACACATCTTCCCTAAATAGGAAGAACAAATGACATTTTTCCTCTAGATGACATATCATGTACACATGTTTCCATGAATTGATAGGTACAAAAATTCATCAAAATCCATGATTTATCCTAAAAAACCACAGATCGACCCCAAAGGGGTCCCAAACAACCCAAAAAAATAGGATTAAAACTTAGAAACAACTATAGTATGTGGATCTATAGCATAAAATATAAAATGATCCTACCTCTATGCAGAAACAGCTGATGAATCATGTTGAATCTACCACTCCTACCTTCCACACTATGATTCAGGCCTTGAACAAATCCCCAGTGGTGACTCCTCCCTTTCCCCATCCCCCTTCTCTCCCTCTCCTTCTCTTGGCTGCACAGATGAAAACCCATTAGGTAATAAAGGGGAATCCTAAAGGGAAAAGTGGAAAATAAAATGGGAAAAAATAAAAATAAATGGGAAAACAAAAGGAAAAATAAAATAAATAAGGCTTGAACATGTCCCCAACTCTCGTAATGGGTTTATGCCTCCCCTAAAAACACCCATTCTGAACATGACACTCGTGAGCCGAACGGGTCATTTGTTTCCGTGTGAGCACATAAAATTAGAAAGTTATATGTGTCCAAAAATTTACTAAAAACTGGGGCATAGTATAGTATATGTTTGTTGTCAATCCCACGAGAAGGATATTGTTCTGTTGGGAGAATAAATCTGGTCTTGAATCCTTTGGAGGAGTCCTTAATAGTTGACTAATGCTTGGGAGTTTTCTAACTATTCTTGTTTTTTTCTTCAATTGATTTAATAGGGTTCAGGATCAAGTCCGACTATCTAGGTAAAGTTTATTAAAATTATAATCATGGAAAGGTACAAACTTAACAGTCTGCGAAGCAAGTGGTAGTCACTAGTTAACCTTGGTCCAGTCTTCTAGTTATTCTGAGGTTGTAACTATTCCACGGTTAGAAGTCTAGTTACAGTTCTAGATGAATTAAGTTTAGTTTCTATTACAGAAAGTTCCCAAAGCTAATGTTCATAGTCTTAGTTCCCTCAAATTAGGATATGGTTGTTTTTTTACTAAATGATGGTCACAGTACGGTCGCAATAATAGGGGTTTACCATTGGTTTATATCCTAATTAAAAATCCAATTAGGTTTTCCAAGTTTAGAACAATGGGTCTAATTAAGCATGTAGATAGATAGAATCTTGATCCCTACCCTTGATGTGTTTAACTACTCATGATGGTAATTAAAATAATAAAATGGATAAAATAAATCATAATAACGATGCTAATGGAATTAAATTGAATAAACATGTGATGATATGAAATAAACATGCTAGAATACTTTAAATAAAACCTTACCTGAATGGAGTGAAATGGAAATGAAATGACAAAGAAATTAATGGTGTTTAGGAAAATGAATCTAAAACTCTTTGATTGAAATCATAAAGTAATTATGAAGAACTAAAGTGTTTTAAGAGGGAAAAGAGAAAGAAATTCTGTAGGGAGTCAAAAAGGGAGAGAGAGATAATCCCATTATCTTCTAATGTGCTGCTGATCTGCTCCTTATATAGTTGGAAATGGTCATGATTTTTACTTAATCATCATGTCGTGAACCCTTAATCCATGTTACTTCGACCAGGATTTCCATCATGGAATACTGATCTTCCATGGATTAATGATGTTTGATCATGGTCAGGTCATGTATAGGTGGTTCATGACATATACCCCATGGCCATCAGGATTTTCGCATTGAATCCTCATGGATTTCTCATCTTCTAGTTTGACTTGAGTCATGACATATAGGAAGTCTTCACGATGTGAATTAGAAATTTCAACGACTTGATGTAGGCTGTGATCATCAAGTACACAATGTGAACTTGTCTACAACAACATGTACTAGGCTATTTTTTGCAGTTTTTCTTCCTTTCTTTTTTGGAATCTCGTGAAGCCCTATTTCCTTCAATATTGGACATCTACCACATTCATTATACAATAAATGAATGAAAAGAATGTAAAAGTGATGAAAACTATATATAACATTTAGGCTTATCAAATCACCACACATGAATCATTTCTTGTCCTCAAGAAAAATATCTCAACATATATTTCAAAAATTATAAGAAATTTGTATAGAAAGAAATGTATGTTATGTCCATGAAATTAAATTAAGTGTAAGAAGAAAAGTAGTGAAGTTCTTTTTATACTACAACTTAGTAAATTAGTCATGCCTCATAGTTCATATTTTCAGAACAAATTCTATTCTTTTAATCATAATCCTTTAACTATTAATTAAGTGATATGCCCAGTTGTAATTTACCTTACCATTATTTTCACTCAGCACTCAGGGTAAAATATAAGTAAGGTATGCTCATACCCTGAATCCATGTTCCAATCCATAGGCTTGCACTAGTTCTATCATCTTCACTGTGTAAAGACATGTATAAAAATAATCTTGAAGATTTTTATCAACAAGGTTATGATGACTCTAAGGCTATAAGTATGTAGGTGAAATGTGAAAAATTGGATCAAAAGGAGGGTAAACTCTAAATTACAATGAAAATTCAATAATATAAGTGTGAAAAAATTCCTCCTTCTAGAGAGTCAGGTCTATACTCCATCAGATTAGGTCAGATCCATATGTATAGTAAGTATGTATCTAAATAATTGATTATGTTCCTTTCCTTTTTATTTTACACTTTTATTTCTTGAAATTCATGCCAAGGATAGATCTCACAACCATAACCTAACCACATATGATCTTTCAAGGGATTCATCATTCTGAAAAATGGTGATTTTTGACCATCCTAGTACACAACCCATATAATTTTTTTCTTTTCTTTTAAATTTTTCAAAGGAACAAAATACGAATGAGATATAATAAAAAGGTATATGGATCACAACCTAGTAGTTAGGTGAGTGCACCACACATATTTGAATGTGAAATCATCCCATGTTTTTTTAATGCCTCCCCTACACTTGTTCAAAAAAATATTCAAGCATTGTACAAAGAGAAGAGTAGGATGGGAAATAAGATTGAAATAGATTTTCTTCTAACAAGTAATTCATGGAAACTATGGTATAAACGAAGGATAGATGTCTGGTTGGTCTCCGGTAAAATGGATATCAAAGGATGACTTAATCATTTTAAAATTACACTTGTTCATTCTTATTTTTGATAAGATCTTAGTGAATGTTCTAGTAGGTTTACATATCCCAGGTATCTCTCAAGAAATATGATCAGAAAAGAAAATGAGATTTAAGGATTATAATACTCTTGGGTAATGAGAATAAAATTAAAACTGGCAATTAAAAAGTGTATAAATCATAATTAGTGAGTTAAATAATCATAATTTAAAAGATTTCAAATTTTAATTAAACTTATAAACTCTGTAATCATTCTAAAATTCTAATCTGGTGTGAAATATGGTTCTTAACATTTTTTGTTTTAACTTTATCTTTAATTTACATGGGCATAATGGTTTTAAAATTTGCAGGAGGCTTATCAATTTGAAAATATTATCCTGTAACAGTGAGAAAAGGAAAAAATAAAGTGTATCACAAGTGAAATTATGAGAACCCCCCCCCCCCACACACACACACACACAATTAAAAGGATTAAATGTCCCCATTTGCTATGAAATAATGGGTGGGAGTGGTTTGGTAATGATTTTTTATAATTTAATTGACATGGCAGTGATGATAGAATTTAAAAAGAGGGACTCGAGAGCTCACTAAGATGAAGTGGTATGCCATGGCGGTGTTTGAGCTATCTTGAGGTTTTATGCACCGGAAAAATATGTTTGTATAAATATCCTAAACTATAGATAAAATGTTAATTCATAGGTTTGAACATTTAAATAGCTGAAAAAAATGAAGGTGTAAAAGTGAGGAATAATGGTAACCATTTTATTTATTGAAAGAAAGTTTGTACAAAGTACTACACTAAAAAATAAACAAATCAAACAAAACTCAAAAACAACTATGGGTTTCCTCCCATAAAGATATTCTTTTAAATTTGTGAGGATGAATTCATTAGAGCTTAGTTGAATTTGATGTTAAGGAAATAGACTTGACAGAATGGTTCTTAAAAAATCTTCAACTATTGAAAATTCACTTTTAATGGTGGCCCTCCATTTCGTTGAATTTTAATTTCTCCATATGCAAAAACTTAGATAACATCATAAGGGCTTGACAATCTTGATTTCACCTTTCTTGGGAAAATTTTCAATCTTGAGTTGAATAGAAGAACCTTATTCACTAGGATTAAGGTGCATCTTTCAATCTGTCAGTCGTGCCATTATTTTGTTTTTTCCTTGTAAATTATTGTTTTCTCGTATGTATATTTCCTTAATTCTTCCAATGAAGTTAATTACAATAACCGCTCCACTCCATCCTTGTCTAAATATAAATTTAGTTTTTTTATATCCCAAAATGATCGGTTGTCTAGCTCCATCAGATGTTGAAATTGGTTTCCATTAACCAATCGAAATGGGGTGGTGTCGATGGGTGTTTTATAAGCCATTATATATTCCCATAATTCATCATCTATCTTATGACTCCAATAATTTCAGCTCATATGGACTATTGTTTCTAGGATCTAATTTACCTCCCTATTTGACAGTTTGACTTTCCCACATATTTGTGGGTGATTGGGGGTTTCGGTACTATTGTAGATACCATATCATTGAAGCATTTTTCTCACTGGTTAATTGGAGATATATGTTATGCAATCTCTAATGATAAGTCTTGGTAATCCAAACGATGGAAACACATTTATCTTAAGGAAATTTATTACTACATTGGCTGTTTCATGAGTCGTTGCATTGGATTCAACCCATTTAGATATGTATTTCACTACAACCAGAATGTATTTTTTCTATGTGACATGGGGAATAGTCCAATAAAGTCTATGCCTCTGACAATTAAAACTTTAACTTCTAGCATGGGGTTCTGTAGCATGTCATTTCTTTTACTGATATTCCATTTTCATTGGAATCTATCACAGTGGAGGTAGAATCTCCTGGAATATTAATGCAATGAGGGCTAGAAAAATCCAATTGTAATGATTTTAGCTACTGTGAGTTTAGTTCTATGATGTTCGCTTGTCGGTGATGTGTGGAACATTTCAATTACATTCTTCTCCTCTTATTATGGAATGAAACATCTTAAAAGGCCATCAGCACAACACTTGAAAAGTATAGGTTCATCCCAAAATTAGTGCTTGGCATCTGAAAACAACTTTTTCTATAGTTGATAAGATAACTATTGAGGGAGGAATCATGTTGCAATAAAATTGTCTATGTCATAGAACGAGGTCTGGTTCTGGATATTAAATAAGGTCTCATCAGGAAAATCTACCTCAATATTATCCTTGTTATCTTTGATAATGGTAACAAGTAGTCTGAAGAGGTGGTTTCTAATGAAATTTTATGTTCCCTTAATATCATTTATTATTATGTCTAATTCTTGGATAAAATTAATCCATCAAATCAACCTTGGTTTTTCATCTTTAAGGGTCATCAAGTATCGAAGGGAGGCATGATCGGTATGAACAATAACTTTTGATAGAACAAGGTAAGAACAAAAATTTTCAAAGGCATACACGATGGCTAGGAGATCCTTCTCTGTGGTAGTATAATTAATCTAAGCTTAATTTAAGGTATGAATTTCATAATAAATTGGGTAGAAGATGTTATTCGTATGTTGTCCCAGAACAGCTCCTACAACAAGGTCATTGGGATTGCACACAAGTTGAAAATATTTTTCCCATTTTGGCACAATGATAACTATAGATGTCATTAGGATATTTTTCAATGTATTGAAAGCTTGTTGGCATTCTTGATTTAATTATAAAGGAATATATTTTTACAAAAAGTTTGTAAAATTATGTACGAATTTGGAAAAATATTTTACAAAGTGTCTGTAGAATCCGTCATGCCTAAGGAAACTTCTGATATCCTTAATAGTGGATGGATCTGGTAGTTTTTTGATAACTTTGATATTTTTTGGATCTACATCAATGCCTTATTTGGAGATGTTTTGGACAAGTAATATTCCTCCTTAAACCATGAAGTGACATTTTTTCCAATTCATCACCATGAATTTTTCTTCACAGCATTGAAGAACTAGTTCTAAATTACTGAGATAGACATTGAATAATCTCTTATAAACTGAGAAATCCTCCAAGAAAAAATTGATAAATTCTTTATCCATTTCCTGATCAATGTGTGTCATAAATATTTGGAAATTCCGTTTATTGTTTCACATACCGAAAGACATGCATCTGTACGCAAAAGTACCAAAAGGGTAGGTGAATGTTGTTTTTGGACAGTCAGTGGGATTGACTGCAATTTGATTGTATCCAAAATAGATATATAGAAAACAATAGAAATCATTCATGTCATGTCTTTATATCATTTGGTTTATAGAGTGTAAGTGAAAATGGTCTTTTCTTGTTGTTGAGTTCAAAATTTTGTAATCCAGACAAACTCTCCATCCAGTGATTGTGCATGTTGAAATGAGTTCATCATCATATGTTCTTGTTATTGGGAGTCCTTTTTCTTGGGAACTACTTGGAGGGGTCTCACCCATTCACTATCTGAGATAGAAAATATTATTCTCACATCCATGAGTTTTATCACCTCCTTCTTGACAACTTTCTTCATGGGTGGCATGAGCCGCCGCTGAGGTTTTCATTTGTGCTTTTTATTCTCTTCGAGTAAGATTATGTGAGTAAATTTAGTGGTATTAATCCCTTTAATGACTTCCACTCCTCAGGCAATATAATACTTGTGTCGTTTGAGGACATAAACCAACTTTTTTTCTTGATCTCGGGATAGTTCAGAGTTAACAATAACAGGCAAGGAGTAAGATTCCCCTAAAAACGAGTATTTTAAAGTACTGGGAAGTGGTTTCAGTTATAATCTAGGGGTTAAATGATAGATGAGGTAAATTATGTAACAACATATCTGGTGATTGTTTTGATAAGGTTAATTTCTATAAGTCATAGTCTCATTCCTTTTCTATAAAAGATTCACTACTTTCTTCCTCGATAGCAATGTGATCTTCTTCATTCCGAGTGAGAGAAATGGTGTGACAGTCCATGGTGTTATCTGTGTGTTTCACAGTTCTAATTAAGTTGAAAACAATTTTTTATTCTCCTACTCTAAAGATGATACGTCCTTGATTTACATAAATATGTTCCTTTCCTATATCTAGGAATGTTATTTCATGTATAATAGGAACATCAACTTCTTCTTCCATGTCTAACACTAGGAGATCCACTGGAAAAATGAACATCCCAAATTTTACTATCATATCTTCCAGAATGCCTTGGGGGTACATGACTGAGAGATCAGCTAATTACAAAGCTACCCTTATATATTTCAACTCTTTCAGTCCGATATTTTGAAAATTACTCATCTGCATGAGGTTAATACTCGCTCCAAGATCACAGAGGGATCTACCAAGTTTGAACGTGCCTATCACACAAGGGATTGAGAAGCTGTCAGGGTATCTTATCTTTAGTGTAATTTTCTACTATACCAAAATAGAGCATTCTTCATTTAGAGAGATGAATCCTAGGTATTCTATTTTTCTTTTGTTTTATAATAATTTATTTAAGAACATGGAATATATAGGCATTTGGGAAATACCTTTGGAAAAAGTTATTTTGAAATTAAATTGTTTGAACATATCCATGAACTTTTTGAATTATGCCTCTTACCTAATTTGTCTTTATCATTTTGGATATGGAAGAGGTGGCTAGTAGAAGGTGGGGAAACATACTTGGGTTCCTTCTATTTCTTAGGTATATGTTCCTTCTCAGCTATTACAGCTTCATGATGTATGTTGAGAGTGACTTCATCAGATTTTACATTAGGTACTGGTTGTTTTCTCGACTCTTCTCCTTGTGGACTTACTTCTTTGGGTTTTTAGAAGTCTAGAATATTTCCTCTCCTTAGCACTACTTTCTTAGATTCCTATCTTGGGTATGTCTTAGTGTTTCCGGTTAGAGTACCTGGTAATCTCTCAGATAAGGTCTTTGAGATTTGACCCATTTTCACTTCAAGGTTCCTCAGAGCATCTCTCTGGTTTTCTATATCTATCTCATGGTTTGTAATTCTTTGATCAGACTTTTTCACAAATGATTCCATGAGGTTTTTCAGATTTCTTTGTATAGGTGCCTGTTGAGGTCTTGGATAAGGAGGCTAAAATTATTGTTCTCTTTAGGGGAAAGGTTGTTGTTGATATATGGTCTTAGTAAAGGGTTCATAAAAGGATACCCTGGGGGTCATTGAGCTCTAAATTAGTTCTATCCACCTCTCGGTTGAAAATAACCTTGATTGTTCGGAGGTTACTATTGAGCAGGCCTCTGCTAATAGTACTATTTCTGGTGAAATGGTGGTTTCTACTTATTTTAATTAACATAATTAAAATATTTTTTTAGTTCTTCATATCCAGATTTTTAGTCTTGATATAGATGCATGCCACTACACATCTCTCAAGATTTTAATTCCATTATAGGGGAAGTAGGGGGTTGAGTAGTTGGTGTCTGAAATTCTTCTAACTTTTTATTGAGTGATTCCACTTGCACTTCTAGCCATGTGTTCACATAGATCTGGTGGATTCCTCATCATGTTGGTCCATGATCACTCTTCCACATACTAGAAATATGAATGACTTCATCAATAATGGCTCTTCCAACTTCGGGAGTCTTGAACATGAGACCTGCATCAGTGGCAGCATTGACAACATTATGTGCTACTGGCTAGAGTCCTTTATAGAAGGTTTGGAGTTGTATCCACATATCAAGTCCATGATTTGTACACTTCCTCGTGAATTCTTTAAAGTGGTCCCATGCTTCCCAAGAAGACTCTCCATCAATTTGGTTGAAATTTTCAATGTCCATCTGTAGCTTCCCAGTTTGGATGGGTGGGAATTATTTGTCCAGAGACTTCTTGGAATGTTTGTCGCAAAACATAATTGACTCGGGAGATAGACTCATTAGATAGTCTTTGTCTCTATATCATAAGGATAATGTGAAGACGTGGATTCTTATTTCATCATAAGAAACTTCCTATTTGTGAAAGGTATCGCATACCTCTAGGAAGTTGGCAATATGTTAATGAGGATCCTCACTTTAAAGACCACAGAATTTTCCCATTTTCTGGATCATATGAATGAGTCCCGGTTTATTTCGAAATTATAGTCTTGGATAGGGAGTTGAACAATGCTAGAGATCATACCATGGATTTATGGAAAGCCATAATCCATGATCATATTTACCTGGTTCATTATCGGGTGTTCTCCTAGAATGACTTGATGGTTGGGGTTTGGCGGGTTTGGTCCCATGGAGTGGAATTTCACAACCATCGTTGATCGGTGAAGAGAAGAGCGATGCCTTTTGATGTCGGGATCAAATGCCAAAGGGGAATGTACTTCAATATTCCTTGAATGATTAAAGGGGCCTTGGTACATGAATGAGATAAAGAGAAGAGATGTAAGAGCATCAAAAATTATGGGAAGGGGGTGAGGGAAATGTAATCCTAGCTCTAGACCAGATTCCTAACACCAAGAAACAATGTTGGCTCCATAGAAACATCACCAAAATTTGATGTGTGTGAGCCACATAGGTCGTTTTTTTCTGCATGGGAACGTGAGATTATAAATTTATATGTATCCCAAACATTACTAACTACTAGGTAATAATATAGAAGAAGTCTGAGGTCAATCCCTCGAGGAGGGTGTTGTTTTGTAGGGACAAGAAATATGGTCATGAATCCTTTGTAGGAGTCCTTACGAGTTGACTAATGTTTGGGAGTTTTTAAACTATTCTTGGGTTTTTCTTGATTTGATTAAAGAGTGTTCGGGATAATCTTGGAAAGGTCTTAATTGCATAGTCTACAAAGCAAGAGGTGGTCGCTATTTAACCTTGGTCAAGTCTTCTAGTTCTACCTAGGATGTAACTATTCCATGGTCACGAGGCTAGTTACATTCCTAGATGTATTAAGTTCATCATATATTGGAGAAAGTTCTCTAATCTAATGGTCATAGTCTTAATTCCCTCCAATTGGGATAGGAATGTTTGTTTGACTATCTGATGGTCATGGTAAAGTTCCAAAAATGGGGTTTGACCATTGTTTTATATCCTAATTATTAATCCAATTACGTTTTCCATTTTTAGAACTAGAGGTATAATTAATCTGGTATATACATCGAATCTGGATCGGTACCCCAGATGCATTTAATTACTCATGATGGTAATTAAAAAAATAAAAGGGATATAATAAATCATAATAAATATGCTAATGGAATTCAATTGAATAAACATGTGATGATATGAAATAGAAATGAATTAATACTTTAAATAAAACTTTGCTTGAAAATAATGAAATGGAAATGAAACTGTGTCAGAATTGAAGGTGTTGAGCAAAATGAATCCACATCTCTTTGATTGAAAATGTAAAAGAATTATGAAGAACTAAAGTGTTTTAAGAGGGAAAAGAGAAGGAATTTCTAATGTAAGTTTAAAAGGGAGATAGAGATATTCCCAGTGTGCTCTAATGTGCTATCAAGATGGTTTATATATAGGTGGAAATGTTCATGACGTGTACTTAATCATCACATTCTAAACCCTTAAATTTGTGTTACTTCGACTAAGATTTCCAACAAGGAATGTTGATCTTATGTGGATTAATGAAGTGTGGCCATGGTCACGTTGTGTATAGGTGGCTTACGATGTGTACCCTATGGCCAACTATATTTTCTTATTGAGTCCTCACGTCTTTCTCAGCTTCTAGTTTTACATGAGTCATGACGTGTAGGAGGGCTTCACAATGTAAATTAGAAATGTCTCTGGCTTAATGCAGGTTGTGATCATCAAGTACATGATGTGAACATGGACATCACGATGTGTACTAGGCCATTTTTTTATATTTTTTTCCTTTATTCTTTGGAATCTGGTAAATCTCTATTTTCTGCACTATTGGACATCTACCATGTGCATTTTCCAGTAAATGAATGAAAAATAATGGAAAAGTGATAGAAAACTATATATAACATTTAGGCTTATTAGGACTCAATCATAGGGAAGGAATCCCAATCGGATACTCCATTAAAAAAGTACGAAAGAATGAACATACATGAATAAATTAATATTTAATTAATTAAATATTAAATATTTCATGAAAATTCAAATAGCTCATATTTCCACCAAACTCCATTCCTAGGGTAAACACCCTATTATGAGACCAACAGAGTGATTGGAAAAATTATAGGTGATCATATTATAGGATAATTTAACATTTTTCCCCTGAAAAACATTAGAAAAAAGGTTCAAATTTCCCTAAATTTTTAAAACTCATAATGATGTGGTTCATCAAAGACTGAGCATCTAGATATAATATAGAGACATTGTTTATGAGGTATGATGATACTGATTTCTTAATATCACATCATAGTAAGGATCATTTCTATAATGACCCTTATCATTATGGTTTGTGAATTCTCTATGGAATTGGAATATTTGGTTTGGTGAGGGGATTTTTTTGAGTACCGAGATTCCAAGTATTTTTATATCTCAAAAATATGTTGTTTGATGTGAAATGAGGCTTGGTTGGTTGTTTGGTCACTTATGTAAGTATTGGAGGAAGGTCCAAATGACTTAATAAGATGAAATTGTTCTACCTTGGATTATTATATTGGAGTTGGTTCCCTAGAACCAAATTCTATGTACTTTATGATTACATATATTCATTTTTTTAATATTAAAAAATTTATTATCATATCATGAGTTTTATTTTGAAGTAACATAATTTGATAATATTCGAATGATAATTATTTCATCAAAAGGTCATAAAAGTTCTTTGTTGTGATGAAAACCTAGAAGTTTCATTAAAATATTATTAAATATATGTTTTATAGAAAAATGGTATCATTTTATTGGAAAAAATGATAAAGGTTATTAGGGATCAAAAATTATATCTATTTGATACACTCACTCATTGTGTATGCCCTTGGTAATCTTCATATCGGGATATTATGAGAACATGGAATGTAAGTAGTAAATCTACATTTATATGTGTTATTGGATGTTCTTTCCTCTCGATGTGAATAATTATCCTTAGACATTAATATTATTATTAATTTATATTATGTGTCACAAAATTTGATGTATTGATGAAAATTATGATCACATATGCTCACATTGAGGTATGATACATTAAGTGTGTCACAAGTAGTATTACATTAATTAATAATGTGAGAAATAACTTTCCCCTTCATATTTTAGGGGAAATTGATATCTTAGGACCATTTATGTAAATAAAACTTCCTTATTATATCTATGGATATGGTGTTTTTTTGGAAAGTTTAATTTTGGGAAGTCAAAGAAAGATACATCAAGTACTTATGTTGATGACACCAATTTTCAACCTTCTGGATTACAAATATCAATATAAATGGATTAAAGTACATGGTGTATGTTTTCTGGAGGTTGTATTTCATTTCACTATTAACTTCTTTTCTCTATGTAAGCTTTTGCATATTGTTAGATGATAACCCTGGAATTTAGGTAGTGTAACATAATTCCAATGAGAAAGGGTCCAAGAGGGTCATACACTAATTGTATTCAGAATCTTAGTCAAATTTTATATGAATTTAACATACTGAAAAAAAATATTACATTCATACATGGTTTAATAATTATTTAGGTTATATTGATCATTAATATTCAATCACCAGTTATTCATGAGTATATATTTGAGTTGAATATTTAATAAATATTTTTTCATCAAGTAATTATTTATTTAATCAGGTGAATATTTAATATTTATTTATTCTGGTTTATTCTCATGGTAACAAATATTTTTTTATTTGGATACATGAATATTAAATAAATATTTGTTCACTCATTTTTTCAATATAATAGTTATTTATTTATTAGAAAAAAAATAAGTGATATTTATTTAATTACATAAATAGTCATTATTCATGGTCACATAAATATTTAAGAGGATTGGAGGACTATGTTTAATGGTTCAGTAAAAAATTTCAAACTAAATATTATTTGAGTAAATATTAAATTATCAATTCTAGGAAATAATATTTATTTTAATCATGATTTTAATTAATTTCAAGTAAATAATAATAATTCAATTATTATTATAACTTTATTATCATGAATTATTAAGAAAATAATGATTTTCCTTTCTCAATTAATATCTTAAACCCTATATCTATTTTAACAATGTTATGGCATTTTCTTAAACACAAGGTAAATTTTGTCATTGTGAACAATGGGTTCTAGAGAGGATTCTCTCAAATCTAGAAATATATTCCCCTATAATGATATGATGAATGAAAATAAATTATCCTCTACAAAATTGATTCCTTCTCAGCTTGACGGATTTTGTTGAGATTAAAACTGATCTCCATATAAATAAGAACCATTCACACTAACACTGGGAGGATTTTATAGAAATGATTAGATGTTCGTAGAATATGTGTGGTTCATCACTAGGGAAAATATACCCTTGATTCCTCTAATGTAGTGACAGTACAATAATATTTCATCATCTGATAATTGATACTGTTGAAATAGATTCAATGTAATGTATTTATTTATTTAAATAAGTTAATTATATATTATATGTAAAAAGATATTATCTTTTTGGTTTTGTAGTTTTTTTCAATTACTCTTTGATTTAATTTCATTGGTCATAGTGTTCTTTATCACAGAACAGACCAGGTACCCTGGTACCTAGATAACCAATACAATTTTTTCATGGACTGAAGGGCATTACAAATCCTCATGGGTTAGTAACTAACACCTCACATCATACGAACTGATGGTGGGAAGGAATTCCCACAAAAAAATCATAAAAAGATAAATAAGTTAGTATGCATATAAAAAAAACTCTACAGTGAGAAGTGTATCCGAAATAAAACATGTAAAGAAACCCAATGTACTTTAGAAAAGTACCCAAAAATAGTAAAGTAAACAACCCAAGTCCAAGAGGACACAACTCTCCAGGCCCTAGTATCAACAACTACTACCACCTCCAAGTAGCGCCATACCCTTTCTCATACTTGGAAGACGATAATCTACAAACACCCAAAGGAAAAGGTTGGGTGTGATCTAAAACCTCATTAGGTTATCCCCAAGGAATATGCCAAAATTTAATTAACTAAACCAATCATTCAATTTTAAATAAACAAACATTGAATTTCAAAGCATATTAAAAAAATAATGATTTACATTCCAAAATATAAAAATAATTTAAACAAATGTATTAATAAAAACATTATATAAAATAGTTTATATATAGAAAAAAAGGCATGTAAAACATTCTAAAAATATTGGCACACATTTATATCTCAAATATAATCAAGCGAGCAACATGGTCATATTTCAAAAGGTATAATAGTTACATGATACAAGATCCTCACACACTCACAGGTGAATCACAACAATATGTATATACACATGTCCCTTTGATACTCACTAAAGGCAACTCATCACCATCCTATATAGGATGTGGTTTGCTACACTAGGTTTTGTTTCAATTATAAAGCATCAAAAGAGTGATATCCTAATAAATCACTAGCTACCTAGGATTACATGTTCTCTAGTACAAATCAATGATGGGAAATTTATTTTAATACTTCTTAAAGTACAGTTCTTTCCATTCTCCTATTTCAAAAATTTCAATTTTCTATTTAAAAAAAAATGGGTTTTTAATCAAATCATTCCTTCTCCAAGATAAAACCAATGGGTTTCTATAAAAATAATTTTAAGCCATTTTTATCTGAAATACCATTTTGAAATCAATTTCATCAAATAAATTTCATAATTCTAATACCACAATTAAATTCCATAATTTAATTTAAACTTTCATCATCCAATTTCACAATAAATCAACAATTCAATAGAATTTGTGTTTTCCCCAATTTTATGCCAAAATCTAATTTCAAATCACTAATTCAATGTAATTGAGTTTCTAAATCAACCAATAAAGAGAAATTTTATTTATATAAAGAAATAAAATTTAATTTAAACAATTTAATTCAAATATATTAATTTATGGTTTATAAAATTTGGCCACCATAACTGAACCACCTACGTTAGTATCATGGGATCTCCAAACGCCAAACCTTAACAGGGAAACTCCAATGAAGAACATCAGAAAAAAAATACTAATAAACCATAGATTAAATATCTAAAATAGAGGATATTATAATATCCCAGAACATAGAGATCTATAAAACCCTAGGATAAAAAGAGGAGAAGGTGGGATAAAGATATTAAGAAGAGGAAAACTATTGGGTAGAGATCTAATGTTATTATCAAAGCTTAAATCCACTTTTGGAAGCATGTAGAGGAGAAATAATTTCTTGTTTGGGATCCTGGTGAAGAAGAAACCATAGGGGGTCAAGCTAGGTCCATCAAGAATACAAAAATAATGCTTTTTGATTTTAAAATTATATTTTTAGATTAACTAAAAGTCATGAATGGTTATTCAGGCAGGGTTGTATGGTTAGAAAAACGGTGTGCCCTAGAATGTAAGCCTATTAAATGGGTTGCATAGTTTCTCCTAGGTGGACACATTATTTTTTCAAACCATGGAAATATCATTCAAAACCACATTATTTTTGTTTTCATGGTTTCCATTAAGAGGGAGCACAGTTTGGGAAAACTATGCGCTGATCATAGACAGCCAAGAAAATTTCAAAATATTAAAAAATTTCACCCAAAACATCCCTGATTGAAACCCAACCAAAGAATGATTAAAATAGGAGGTTAGAAATACCAAAAATAGTTATAGGATGTTACAACCCCCCCCCCCCCCACCATAGAAACATTTTATCCCCAAAAATCCTACTAAGAATCTTCCATGTCTAAAAGATGAGGTCACAGATCTCTCATCAGTGCCTTCCTCTCCCACGTCTCATGATTATCAGAACCAAGATGCCATAACTCTCAAACCAAAGGTATATTCCTCCCATAAAGTACTTTAGATTTAGAATCAACTATCCTAGATAGATGTTCAGTAATGGATAAATAAGTTTCTACATCAAGATCACTCCAACCTAGAACATGAGATGGATCAAATAGATGCTTTCGGAGTTGTGATCCTTGTAGAAAATTATGTATCAACATCCGTTTTAATGGAAGTGGTAAATGAAAACCCAATCTCCACACATTATTAACAACCAAAACTTGTCCCACAAAATGAGGAGCAAGTTTCCCCTACCTCAAAAATCATCAATGACCCTACTGAGGTGAAATCTTCAAGATCACCTAGTCACCAAATGAAAATTATAATGATCTGTAATGAAGATCAACATAAGACTTATACTAGCTCTA
This sequence comes from Viscum album, assembly GCA_963277665.1. Taxonomy (NCBI): domain Eukaryota; kingdom Viridiplantae; phylum Streptophyta; class Magnoliopsida; order Santalales; family Viscaceae; genus Viscum; species Viscum album. The sequence continues at coordinate 1,326,126,868 of OY728157.1, read as the reverse complement.
CACCATCAAAATTATATAATGAATCAACTAAAAATTTGAAGTCATATCTTGAACCAAGCTTTTTCCATCCAATTAACATTCAAAAATCTCTAACTAAAGAAACATAGATCTGTAAGGATGGATATTCAAGGCCACAAAATGAGACATTAAGATCATGGACTGATAACTATTATTATACGGAAACTCAAACATCCATAAATGATCATCCCAAAATCCACCAAAGTCAAGGAAACAAGAAGGAATCATATACTAGCAAATATTTATAGCTCTTTCCATTTGGATATCTGTCTAAAGATGGTATTCCATATTCAAATGGACTTTATATTCCAGTCCCTCTTGAAGAATTCTCAAAAAACTAGAAGTGAACTGAGGATCCCTATAAGAGACTACAACATATGTAACTCCATGTAAACAAACAATCACTTTCACATAGATATTTCCCAACTCCTATAATTTGGTTGAATTGTGAATGGGTAAAAATTGAGCTGATATAGTCAGACTATCGATCAGAACCCATATCGCATTATTCTTTCTCTAGGTTTGTGGAAACCCAACCACAAATTCCACTGAGATATTATCTCACTTCCAATAAGAAACTAGAAGTGTCTATAGAAAACCTTATGGTTTCTGGTACTTTTCCTTAACCTATTAGATTGTATAACAATGATAAATAAAATAATCAATACCCCATATCATAACTGGACACCAAAATTGACACCTCATATCCTTGAACATCTTCATGGTTCTTGGGTGTACTTACCATTGGGAGTTATAAAAGTCCCCCATCACAGCTTTCCTTACTAATAATGGTATAAAAAATTATTCTAATAGAATCTTTTTCCTTCAGTGGAGAATGAATAGTCAGGTATGCTCTCCCCACCATAAAGATATTTTATAATGATATAGAACTCATCATCAAGCTGATATTCTTGATGAATCATATTGAGATGAGAAGAGGTCAACTGAACACTGGACAAATCATCTTCATCCCCTGATTCTCATATTCCAATATACAACTGTGCATAAAGAGTCATCAAACTCCACTCTTTTAATGATTCTTTCATGTATTGGGTCATAATTCTCCTGTTCAAAGCGTATGTGATGAAATTACCTTTCCCTGGGGTATAGGCAATTTCGCAGTCAAAATTTTGCAGGTATTCCACCCAACAACTCTGGCGGAGATTCAAATATTTTTGAGACAAGATATAACTCAATATATTTTAGTTTGGATACATAATAAACCATTATCTATAAAAGTAGTTCCACCAAATCTTAAGGGAATTCATAACATATGTCATTTCATGGTCATGGGTTAGATAATTATTCTCATGTGGCCTAATCTAATGAGATCCATAATCAACTATATGATCAACATGCATAATAACGAAGCCCAAACCTGAACCTGATGCATCCAAGAAGACCCCATAACCCTGACTCTACACTAGAAGAGTCAACACCATTATAGTAGTCAAAAGTTTTTTCAACTCAACAAAATAATAATTAAATTTTTCATCCCATGAAAACATTACTCACTTACAAGTTATAATTGTCATCATAGAAGCTGGTGTTGAGAATTCCTTAACGAACCAACGATAATAACCAGATAAATCCAAGAAGCTCCAAATCTTGAATAAAATCCATTGTTATTTCCATGTCATAATAGCCTTCACCATCTTAGGATCAACTAAAATACCATGTTTCAACACCATGTGTCCCAAAAACTTCACATCTTGGATCCAAAATTCACATTTTTAATTCTTGGCATAAATTTGATGGTTTCTCAACAATTATATAACAGATCTCAGATGATGCACATTATCCTCCTCAGACATAAAGTAAATGAGTATTTCATCCATAAAGGCTACCAAGAAAGTATCAAATTACTCATGGAAAATCATGTTCATTGAATCCATGAAGACTTCAGGATCATTGGTTAGGCTAAAGGAAATGGCAATGTACTTATAATGTACATACGTGCTCCTAAAGGCTATTTTTGGAATGTCAGATTATTTTATCCTAAACTATTGGTATCTAGATCGAAGATCAGTATTCAAGAACCACTTTCCCCTTTAAACTAATCAAACAGATCATCAATTTGTTGAAATAAATACTTTTTCTTTACCATGACTCTATTTTGTTTTCAGTAATCAACACAAAGGTGAAAGGAACTATCATCCATCTTGGCAATCACCTCCTCAGTTGATACACTCATGTGTATAAATCCTTTCTATATAAGATCATCTAATGAGACTTTATATATTTCATTTCATTTAGATCCTTGTGGTAAGAATTAATAGAAAATGGTTGAGAACCATATACTAAATCGATAGAAAACTCTACCTCTCTTACTGGTGGAAACCTGGAGAATTCAGAGGGAAACATATAGGGAAACTCAACAAAATTTGGATGGAGATCACCACTCAAGGATTATATATCTAGATCACAATCAAGCATATATATCACTTTCCACAACTTTAGATAGGATTTTTTGGATCTACATGACCTTGGGTCTCATTCTCTTTGAAAGACTCGAGAAAACCCATTAGGTGTAGTAAAGGAGACCTATCAAAGATAAAAATAATTCATGGATTTATTGGTAATGATCCAATCCATATTGAATATGATGTTAGGAGGTTTCATGTTGAGAACCAAAAAACTCCAATGAATCTCAACATATGATAGAGATAAAATACAAGTGTGACTAAATATCCCTTCTCTCTCTTCATTCCTGGGGGTGTAGTAATATTCATCACATAAGATAAAAGCTTCATAAAATGATTTACCATATTAAAAATATGGGGTGAAATAAACAAATGATATAAACTTGTATCAAATAAATCAGTCACTAATGATGAAGCAATAGTGATGGTATCTCTCATAGTCACTAGACTCGTATCCAATTCCTATAGAGACTCTTAAACTGTGTGAAAAAGCTTCATCATGAATGATTGTGGTAGGAACCCCTTTATTCATTAAGCATATAGGCACTAATGATCCCATTACACTACGTGGAGTAGAAAAGACTTGTAAGAACTTCTGTAAATGTCCCGAGAATCCATAGGAGCTTCATATCTAGGGAACCTAAGTTCAAACCCGCTTAGAATTCCCAAGCATAAAACACTGGTAGAAAAAAGGGATTCTTCTAGGTGTTGTAGGAGAATTAGAAAAACCCTTCGGTCAAGATCCACCATGAGAATCTTCACAATTCATTTTTTCTTTTAAATTAAATCACACTTCCACTGGGAGAAAAGGAAACTCCTAACAACCCTGAATTTATATCCATGTCCATTTCGACAATCAGTGATATATCCCTTACATCAGTAATAGAAGGTATCTTTATCAAGAAAACATGATAATGAATATTATCTTGAAGTCCAAAAATCAAAACATCGTGTATTTATCTTATCATTTGGTACAATATTGGGTGAAAAACTACACAAGATCAGTAAAATGGTTTTCATACTCTATCAAGTCCTATCAGCCTGATTGAGTTTGAAATACTCAAAATATTTGGCCAAAAGTATCAGCATTAGATTAAACTGGTTAGTTAAAATAACCATAAATTCTTTCCATTTTTTTCCATCATTCTTCTTCTTCATCACCGTCATGTCCCACCAACTTCTAATCGGTCCTTCTAGCATGAAGGTGGAATACTTAACCTTGATTTCATCTGGTGTCTCCGAGAACTCAATAAAACACTCCATCCTTCTCAGCCATTCATCAAACTATTTAGTATCATTAAATCCTTTGAATTTTGGTGGTTTCTGGTGAAGTAACTCTTAGGAATGATTCCCCAAATCATCCCTTTGAGGTTACATAGCTATATCATGGGTGGGAACTAGTGCAGGTACATATCCCAGAGCTTGGACAATACACATAATCACCTCAACCAGACTTTGGTGCATGGGAGCATTTTCTCATTGTGGTTCATTAAAATGTTCCTCCTGGATCTGATTATCGTGTCTTCTTCGAGGCATGATGTTACAAAACATCAGTGGACAATGTAGAAGCCATCATATTGATACTAAAATAGATAAACAAGGGGAAATCAATCCCAATAGATAGAAAAATAATATTTTTATTTCAATCTTTTCAAATCAAAAGTAGGGAAATTACTAGAAATAATCCTCAAGAAATATTTCCCAAACCACCTCTAGTGACTTAAGGTTTGTTACAGTGAGAGATGATCAGGAAATAAAATGTAACTACCTCCTATGTCCTGAAATGATTACACGAATTCATATTAACATCGATAATAGAAGCTCTAACTAGAGCTATGATACCACTTTGTCACGAACTGGCCTGAGTACCCTGGTTACCTGATAATGAAACCAATTTTGACGTAGCCCAAAGGCCATTCCCGAACACCATAGGTTGCTGACTAGCACCTGACATCATACAAAATGAATGCGGTAATTAATTTACCATAACAATTGCAGAAGCAATATAAACAAGTCAGTTTGAAAACAAGAAAAACTTCATATGGAGAAGTGTACTAGAAATCAAATAGCTAAAGAAACCCAAAGTACTACCACAAAGTACCAGCAAATAGGAAGGTAAACAACCCAAGTCCCTACAAACACAAATCTCAAAGCTCAAGGATAAATAGCTAATACCACCTCCAAGTGGTGACTTACCCTTTCTCAAAGCTAGAAAGAAGAAAGTCTAGAAACACCTGAATGCACAGGTAGGGTGGGAGCTAAAATACTATTCGGGTCTCACTAAGGATTCCATAATAGATGCCAATATTTAATTAACCAAACCATGCTTTCAATTTTAAATAAAGAGGAATGACATTTCAAATAATATTTAAACAAATCATGTTTTACATTTCAAATTATGGAAATAGTTTAAACAAATGGATTAATAAACACGTTATATAAAAATATTATATAATTCTAAAAATTCATGTAAAATAGTTTACAAACATTGACACACATTTATATCTCAAATATAAACATGTGAGCAAACTGATCATGTACCAAAAGGTTCGATGGTTCCAGGATATGGTATACTCACATGATTGAAGGCGAATTTTGATAATAAGTGAATACACACATCCCTTTGATATTGAACAAAGGCTACTCAGCGCCAAATCATCTAGGATGTGACCTATTGTAGTAGGTTTGGTTTTAGTTGTAAAACATCAAAAGAGTGTTATCCCAATAACTTAGTAACTACCATGTCTTGCATTTTATCTAGTATAAATTAATTATGGGAAATTTATTTTAAGGATAAATAAAATACAATTCATTAAATTATCCTATTTCAAATACACCAATTTTCCTTTTAAAAACCAAAATGGTTTTTTAATCAAATCGTTCTCTTTCTAAGATAAAACCAATGGGTTTCTATCAAAACCATTTTAAGCAATTTTTCACTCAAATACCAATTTGATATCAATTTCATAAAATCAATTTCACAATTCAAATTACATAATTAAATTCCATAATTTAATTTAAATAATTTTCATCCAATTTCACAATATATCCCAAATTCAACGGAATTAGGTTTTTCCCCTGTTTTAAGCAAATATATAATTTCAAAGCCATGATTCAATGTATTTGTGTTTTTAAATCAACTAATCGAGAGAAATTTCATTTATACCAAAAAATTGAATATGATTTGACCAATTGAATTAAAATCATGCAATTTTGGGTTAATCAAATTTGACCATCACAACGGAACCACTTACCTCAGTATCATGGGATCTCAAAATGCCAGACCCTAATCAGGAAACTACAACAAAGAACATCGGTGACAAATATCTCATAATAAACCCTAGATTCAAGATCATAAATATAGGATATTATATTCTCAAACAATACATTGTTTTATAAAACCCTAGGGAGGAAAGAGGAGAAAGTGGGAGGAAGAGATCGTGGAGAAGAAACCTACTGGGTAGAGATCAAACATTGTTTTCCAATATCCGATTCACTCTCAGAAGGGTGTAGACGGGAAAAAATTGCCTCTTATGTGATCTCGATGAAGAAGAAATCATAGGGGTCTATATAGTTCCTTAAAGAACCTAAAAATAAGGTTTTGGGATGTTAAAATTATATTTTCAGATAAAGTAAAATATGTTCACAATTACCTAGGTATGGTCGCACTGTTTGATAATTCATGCACCCTGTTCATGTAACCTCTTTAAATGGTTGAATGGTTTCTATTAGGTGGTTGAAAGATTTTTCAAACCATGAAAAATCATAAAAACCCCACTATCTGGGTTTACATGGTTTCCATTGAGAGGGAACATAGTTTGGGTAAATTGTGCGTCAAAAATTTATATCCCAAAAACATTCAAAATTTTAGAAATTTTCACCCAACACGTTTCTGAATGAAAAACAACCAAAGAATGATCAAAAAGGGGTTTAGGATTACCTAAAAATAGTAATAGGATGTTACATTATTCTTCATGTACATCTTAGAATAATCATTAATTATGAAAAAAAATCAGAGTTGGAAACTGCAAAACATGCAATTGTTTTATGCATGGAACCTTCATGTTGTATCAAAGGGGTCACATAATGATTTATAATTATTTATTAATCGTTAATAGATTATAAACAAATGTTATTTTTTAACTTCTAATTTAATCTTTATTTAATTCAAAGTTTTATTGACATGTTTTTTACATATTAATATGCTTTTGTAAAGTTTCATATGGCCTTAAACAGATTAAGAGTGGATGAAGAATTGTCAGATATGTCAAAAAGGGTGCTAAGTATTCTGGCCAGTAGACATGGATACATATCATGGGACTGAAAGTACATGTTGTGTACTAAGGTTCACTACACTTGGATGTGCCACAGGATATATGATGTATCAAGTGGTAAATAACATGTGGTGCTTTTAATGCACACTAAATTTTAATCGGGCCATCCCGGAACATGGTATATTGGACCACATGGCCTGTCACATGCATACTAATTGTGGAGTATACAAGGTTTACCAGTGAAATTCACACTAACCATGTGGTCAAGTATGCAGAATACATCATATGAGACTTCAAGGTGTAACATTAATTTGATACATGACATGTAGCTAGTATACACATCATGTGACTCATCAATCATTACATTCAAAGAACACATCAAGTCATAAATGGTTTTCACATACTTGAAGAAATTGGAAAAAATATATTGTAGATCATTAGTATGAATTGTGTATCCCATCCAAGATACACACCGAGTACATCAGTGTTTATCTTCGATACATGATAAGCGACAGACATGGTTTGTAGCTAGTTTGTACATGCTGGGTATTTATCTAGTAATGAAAAGATTTAAATTACATAAAGAATAATTAATTGAAACATTAAAACCCAATTACATTTTTATAATCTGGTATGTTCCCTATGTAATAGGGTTTTTATAATTTAAAATTGGTCAATTAGTTCTATGTAATTATTTGTAAATTCTAGTCAAGTAATTTATTTATCATGATAGATCATGTAATGGATATCTCTAAGACTCTAAGATGAAAATTAAGATAATGGAAATAATTAATTAATTGATTGAATTAATTCAAGAATTTTTCTCATAATGATAAAGAATGAAATGGATTGAATACTAGTTAGTGTGATTTTTTATATTCATTGTATGTATGTGTATGAATACGAGCTTAGATCAACCTATTTATGTGATTTATTTAATTAATTTATTATTATTACATAGTTTTTGTAATAATTGATTAAACTAAATAATGTTTTTCATGCTATTCCCATCCTCTCCTTATGTAAGGGTCTATGTGTCCATAGTTTCTCTTACCCTTTAAAACAATCTTCCAATTCCCCTCACTTGTATTTAAGTAAAAACTTATATAATGTATGGGGATCTTGGGTGAGTGGAGGCAATTCATGTTTTGGGTCTTGGAAAACCTAATATGAGAGGTACATTGGAGCATAAATGTAATGATACAAATCAAACCCAAAATGGTTCCAATAGTTTATTCCAGATGGTCAAGGGATGTTTTATCATCCCCTAGATAAGTCAACCATTAGAAAATCTCATGGTCATTCCCCTTTATTTATTTTATTTTTTTAGTTATATGGTTAATTATTTATGGACGCATAATCCTTAAAAAGGATAATTAAAAATAAATAAATATGGAATGGAAATTTGTTTCAAATTTATCTTGATAATTTTAATCACTTACGTAAAATCCACTTAAGAATAACAAACATTTAATAAGATAAAATGGGTAGTTTAGACATAAATATAGAAAAACTCTCTAAAAAAATATTATGTTAATATAGTCTTCAACTACTTGGATAGAAAATAAAAAATAGTCTATAGTGTTAGACCAACCTTAATTGGGGTACTTTCAATTATCAGTGAATTTCTATATTTATTTTTGGGTTAACTTATCCTTATTTTCACTAAGGGTTTATCACCTCTAAAATACTTGATAAAACTAGTAGGAAAACTGTTGAGAAAATATTATATCTAGGATTTTAGAACTGGGGAGTCCACTCAACAAATAAAGGGGCTATGAGTTAATGCAGCTGAAATGTTTTTTCAATATAGATAACTTTGAATATCTTAATTGGATTCTGTTAGGGTTATGGTAAGGTACATATAGATCCTTGCACCTAGAATATTCATGAGAAAAGATATTCCAAAATAAATGGTGATGGATAAAGGGTTTCGAAAAAATAGTGTGAGATTAATAAATTAAATATTTGTTATCTAATTTAATAATCTAGATAAAGTAATAAAATTATTCTATTATTTATTATATAAATTTAAATTCATTGGTTTTCGACTATGTTACTATGATCCATTCTAGAGAAGGATAACATTCTCAGAGAATTTAATTTCAAGGAATGGTATAAACATTTCCATGTTCTACTACACCTTAAATTAAAATTATATGCATTGGAAAATCACATTCATGAGGTTCATGGAAAAGTGGCTAGTGTGGATGAACTCTATCTTTATATGAAAAATTTGTATTATGTCCTAGATTTCCAATGTTTCATGTTGTCTTCCATGTTCATAGAAATTCTAATGTAACATGAGGATGTGGATAGATAAAGAATAACGTCCCACATTCATGATATTTTTAAAGATTATATGATACAATTGATATATGAGATAACTGATCTGTTTTCCACATGAAAACTTAGAGAGTTGGTGCTAGATGGGCCGCATGTAGTCATGATGATTGGATACATTTAGTGGTTAGACATATTGGGGTTCAAGATCCGTGATAGACTATTAACATATCTCATTTTATCCTAATTACCTAAGATCTTATCTAATTTAATTATGAATTATAAAATGATAAATAGTGAGAATACCGTTTTGAAACTTCTTATTTTGATTTCTCCAAGATGGTAAATACATAGGATTTGAAAACCCTATGAAGATGCACAAGGAAAAAGAGTTGAAGATTTATTCCAAGTCAAAGGTTCCTAAGAACCATCCTTCTAAAAAAATAATCTCTAAAGATACATAGAGAAAAAATATTCTATATGATTTTCATGCGGAAAAAATGAGCCACCATAAGATAAACTGCACCGTGTTAAATAAGTACAAGGAAGCTTTAGGCGAATTCATTTTCAAGTACAGTATTTTTAGATCTATACATTTGGTGTTAGATATAGCTTTTGGTGATCACATATGTATCCAAATACATGAACCAAATAAATTTTGAATGATTTATAGAGGAGATAGGGATATTCAAGTAGCCAATATATCATTACTTGCTGCTTTGGATATAGAAGACTTCCATTATATTTTTACAATCAAGATGATTTTCTTTTTAAAAGATTATTATTATGTATCAACTTTACCAAGAACATAACTTTTTTATCTTTCCAAGATACAAATGATTTTATTTTCATGTTCATAAATAAGTGGTTTTTTATTTAAAATGATAACATGGTATGGAACATTTAAATAATGGCATATATATATTAAATTATGAAATCCATGTATTTTCAATTTATAATGAATCTAGTTCACATGAATCATTTTACACCCAGCTATGGAATCACCATCTTAGTTATGTAAATGATAATTGTTTGACAAAACTCTAAAAATATGGTTATTTAGACACTTCTAGGCTAAAAACATGATATATTTAATGCATGTATACATGGAAAAATGACCAAGCCTCATTTTAGTGGACATGGAGAAAGGTCCATAGAGATTTATATAATTGGTATAAACTGATTTGTGGGGAATTCTTCTAGTAGAAGAAAGAGGTGGGGATTCTTACTTCCTAACTTTTATTGATGACTTCTATAGATATGGTTATGTCTATTTGATGAGGTATAAGTTTGAATCCTTTGAGAAATTCAAAGAATTCATGAATGAAGTGGATAATCAACTTGGTAATAAGATAAAAAAGCTTCGATCTTTTCAAGGTAGTGAATATCTTAACTAAGATTTTATGAACATTTGTTGGGAGTATAGGATTTCATCTCAACTCACTCAACTTTATACACCACATTGGAACTATATAAGTGAAAGGAGGAATTATACCTATGAGGCCCCAGCCTTAAACCTTACTTAATCTTGAGTTATTACAAGATTACACATTGAGGATCTTTTCGGGTTTAGAGTTTTAGAAAATTAGATGATAAAACTTGCATTACATTCCACATATAAACAAAGTGGTTACATAAAGATAGTATTCTTCTTTCCCATCAATGGAAACATATTTAAAATAAAACATGGATTCTTTCTTGACACTTCCTTGACACTATCATCATATCATGTACCTTTCCCTTGACCTGTGAAAAACATTTCAAAAAAACTTAGGATGAGCATAAAAAGCTCAGTAAGGGATATAAAAATATGGAAAGGAAACATGGATACATATATACATAAGAACGAAATCATACTTTACCCATAAAACATAAGAACTTTAACATACCTCATCAAATCATGAATAAATCATAGAAATCATAAGACATAAAGGTAACTTGAGGCATTCATAACTTTCTTACGTATGGAGTAACCCTCTTGGTTACGTTTGGAATACCCATCATAGTATATTCCCTAAATCTCTTCGGAGAAACCTTAAAATTTCACTCCTTCACGTTACCCAATGCATTGGAGAGCTATATCAGGCTCACCTGCCCTTAGTCTATCACGGAACCACCCATCTTCATAATAATTCCCAAGAATCTCAACATAATTGTATCACATAAAACATGCATAAAGGAAACATAAAATTTCCACCTTTCAATCACAAGATATCAATATAACACATTGATATAAAAACATTATGAAAACAATTTTCAATACCAAAATAAAAGAAAAGTAAAACATGGTATTTATTTTTATTTTAAAAAAAAGGTATGGCTTGTAGAGGAAGTCAAAACTCAAATAATGGTCACGGCGGTGGAGAAGTCGTTGTCGCCGCATATGTACGACAAAAACATTCCCTTTTTCCGTTTATTAAACTCTCATATAAAAAATATTCCTTTTGAATAAACATAAAAGTCAAAGGGATTTATACACCATATAAAAGTAGGTTGTGTATAAAACAAAATATGCCTCAATGAAAGGAGATTGAGACAAAGTCCCATACCTCGGGTCCGACTTCACTCGATCGTTCTTTAATCTCCTGAATAATAAAATTGAGTTAATTCTACTTGTTTAAGAACCTTTTTCATGTTCATTATTCCTTTTATATCACTTATTTCCATGTCATGAACACTATGTAATTATTTAAGTTAATAACGGTCGTTTTAACGATCATTGGTACTTGAGTCAAAAATAAGCCCTTTATAATTACAAGTTGTTCATGTATCCATTATATCCAGAATGGTATTCATGATTTAGATATCATATATGTCATATATATCCAGTACATGCATGCATTTATAATATTACATAATTATTTAGAGGTAAGAAATGAAATGCACCGTTCATGGAGACGGTAAGCCGTACGTACGCATGAACGCTACTTTCATTTATATTTCTTATTTTATAGAATGGAATCATAATGATATAAAGGTATATTATAATTACATTGTAATATCATATATAATATCATAGTTCCATCCTTTATACGTCCCACATATGGTATTTAACGAATCAAATCACTTTGAGGGGGCGGTAGTCCGCACTTCCTTAAATGAAGATATCGCGTTTACCCATAATGGAAACCATAAAGGTATGCCCAAAATGAAAAATAAATAAGATTAAGTAAAACATAAACATATTATATATCATATATAAATATATTGACATCTTAATGGCCACCTTTGAAGGTGTTAAAATAATTTTGAACAATCATCGTTTCGGGAGGCATAAATTCACCATCCACGAAAATAGTATGTCCTTTGACCATTAGATGTAGGTGTGTGTAAGTGTAGCTCGAATCCTTCTTATAAAAACATCCTAGTATATTGAAGATACTGGAGTTGATACAAAAGAAATGAATAAAAAGATTTTAGGGGGTTGGTGAAGCAAAATAAAACAAAAGGACTCAAGTGAAGACATTACTTTAAAATCGGGTAACTCCCTTTGGTTTGAGCTCAAAGGCTTCCTTGGGAAGACTTCTACCCAAATTTAGGCTTCAAGGAGTAATATAGGGAATTTTAGAGACAAAATGGGCAGGGTTTGGCCGATCCAAAGGCTTTGGGAGTGTGGGTAAGGAGGTAGAGGTGGGGGCCTTTTATAAGAGGAGAGGAGGGGCACTCTTGGAAAGTAAAGAAATGTTACTTTATTTTAAAATGATTTTCGGATTCAACAGGTCCCACATTGATATAAGTTGAGGTTAAGGTGATAAGGGTTCGAAATCCACCCATAAAATAGGGTTTGGACAAGTTTAGTTCATAGATTTTACATTATCATTTCATTTTATTTAAATCCTTTATTAATGAGGTAATCGCTCCATCATCATGATGTCATAAATAATTTAATTTATTTAAAGTCTAAAAATTATAAAAAAACTACTATGATGTAGGAAATATTTTTATATTTCCAATGACTATTTATAATCAAAAATCGGACTTGTATAACCCCATGTAAAAATTGTTTTAGTAAAACATCTCATGTTTGTGTCATTTTTACTTTAACATTAAATAAAAAGTTATTTATGTCATTTCCCAACCAAAGTGGCTCCATGGGGTCCCCAAGTTGACCCATGGATTTTATTGGTCGGCCATGACACATCCAATAAGGGTAGGACATGTGTCAAGCTCATCTCATATTATTAAAACATTATTTTTACCTTAAACTACACTAATTACCTCTAATCGCGATTAAGAACTTAAAAGTTACTATTCACCAAAGAATTATTTTAATCTCATTGAACCACATTTTAATTCTTAATGAAAACCATGTATGTCAGATTTTTTGAAAATCAAATCACAGAAGTGGAAAAGTTTCATTTAAACGAAAAATCAGTTTCTTTAACTACCACTTAGTGGTTTCACTATTCATCAAAATTGAAGTTTTTTAGAAAGATACCAAAACTTCAACCTAAGCTATATTTGATATTCCGAATTCAAAAATGATCTCTATTTTAAAAAATTCAAAACATTTAAGTTTCATTAATTAATTTAATAACTAATTCCCGTTGTCATGATAAATAGCGTGTTTTTATGAAATAATAAGTATCAAAAAATTTACACTAGTTTAAGTCCAATTTCAAAGTGAAATTGATTCCAATGACCACCATTGGATAAAATGGTAAAAATATATTCTAATTTCACTTCAAAACCAATTAAAAAGATAATCTAATCATATAAATAAATTAGATTAAAAAGAGGTTTTGAATTAAAATACAACATTTTTCACTATTCATTAAAAAATGAACTTTATCGGAAAAATACCAAAAATTCACACAATGTAAATTTTGATGTCCCAATCATAAATAATAATTTTATTTTGACAAAAATATCTTATAAAATTGTCAAAATATATATTTAAAAAGGGTTTTCCATCAAAAGGCAGTAAAACAGTCTATTAAGAATATTAGTGTAGTCCATGCATAAGATTGTATTTATTTTCATTTTAATCCTCTAAAACACTATCTTAATCATTAATACACATAGATAAAAATATCTATTATTAATTACTTACTTGGGATGTTACAATACCTCTATTGACATTATGAGTTCAATGAAGAGTCGTGAAGATATTTCATTACCCTTTTTGGGATATTCATTACATGTTTCAGAAAAAATTCTAAACAGAGAGTTAACTAAGGTAGAAAACATAATACAATTTGAAATAATGTATAAAAAGAATTTTTTGTCACATACTCATTCATGGGGTTGAAAAAAAATTTAAAGTCAAATCAGACAACAAAATAACAATATAGGGAATGAATTTTATATTTATAGGGTATCTCGAGGAAGCAAGAGGGTACTACCTATCGAACCTCTCAGATCAAAAGGTGGTTATCACAAGAAAAACCATTTTTATTGAGAGGGAGAAAATTATAAATAAGGATAGAAGGAATGATATTTTATTTGATTAAGTTGATGATCAAGATACATAAGAGTTAGTATAGGAAAAAATTACACATGTCTCCATGGAATATATTATTCCTAAAACACATGTATTGTGTAAGAGCACTATAGAGGTTAGGGATCCATGAATATTTGGTATCTAATCATTGAGGATGGTAAATGATTATTTTTATAAAATAATGATTCACTTTCCAATAAAAAGAAAGTACAGATGTCAGAATCTACAAGAACGAAAATAATCCATGAATTCAAAGGTTGATTTCATTTATCAGAAGAAAGTCTCAATTTCGGTCAATCTAAAAGGTGAAGTAAAACTCTTGGGTGGAAATGGGAATTCAAAACAAAACTGGACAAGAAAGGTAAATTAAGTACATTTAAGTAAAGACTAGTGGATAATGGTTATAAACAGTGTCAAGTAATTCACTATGATAGAATGTTTTATCTAGTTTTCATGTTTGAATCCATCAGAATTTAACTTTCCATAGAAACTTTCATTGACTATGAGATTTGGTAGATAGATGTAAAAATATTTTTCCTTAATATGAACCATTAGGAAAATTTATATATGAAACAACCTGAAAGTTTGTGACTTCTAAAAATTCCAATAATATGTTTCAAGATGTAAAAATCCAATTATAGATTGAATTAATCGTCTAGGTCATTAAAAATTCATTTTAATAAATCTATAAAATATTTTTGTTTCATAAATAATTAATATGAGACATGTTATAAGTGGTTTAATGGGAGTATGGTCATATTTTAAGTAGTATATGATGATGGAATATTACATATTGGAAATGACATATTAGTCTTCCAATTAGTTAAGGACTAGTTGATCAAGATTTTTTCTATGAAGGACCTAGGTGAAGTAACCTACATTATCATGATCAAGATCATACATGATATATCCAGTAGTATAATTGGACTAAGTCAAGGTACATATATTGACCATATACTAAAGATATTTATTATGGAACAATCCAAGAGGGGATTTGTTCTAGTGTCACATAGTATATAAATTTCCAAGAAAATGTGTCCTCAAACACAATAAGAGAGATAGAGAATAAATAAAGATCTGATATGCATAAATGATTGGATCAATCATGCATGTCATGTTATGTATGAGGCTTTATTTTTCCGATTATTTTAGCATGGTAGGTAGATATCATGTTGATACAAGATAACATAATTTTTCTACTGTTAAGGTTATCCTTAAGTATCTGAAGCATACTAAGGATATGTTCCTAGTATATGGAGGAAATGAGAAGCTTGACATCAAAGGATATACTGATGATAGTTTATAAATAAATTATAATGATCTAAATTCACATTTAGGATATTTATTCAATCTCAACATAGGGTTTGTGAGTTATAAGAGCACAAATCATCCAATTGTTATTGATTCTATAGTAGAGTCTGAGTATATAGAATCTTTTGATGTAGCCAAAGAATTTTTTGTCATACAAATATTTTTATAAGAGATTGATGATGTTTCTAGTAATAAAGATGTTATCACAACATAATGCGATAATAATTTAGTGATAGCTCTCACAAAGAATCTGAAGATACACCAAAGGATAAAGCACATACATTAGATGTATCACCTTTTGAGAGATTTTTCTGAAAGGCATGATGTCAAGGTGAGAAGAGTTTCCAAAGAGGAAAACATTGAATTACCCTTGACTAAAGTGTTATCTTAGCAGAAGCATGGATATCATGTGAGAGAGCATACTGAAGTTTTTTAGGAGTTTTCTCTAGTGAAAGTGGGATTCTTTTGGAGTTAGAACCTTAAAATAAACTTATATGTAATTTTTGATTACCTGTATTCATTATTTGGAATATTAATAATTTTTTTATCACATCATGATTTTTTAATATTTGAAATTGTATGTGATAATTTCTTAAGGGTAAAAATCACGTTAAAATGTCATAACTGTTATCCACTATGATGAGAATCTAGAGGTATCATGATAATTTCTAAAATATATATTATATAGATGGATTATATCATTTAACATGACATAAATGTAACAATATATTAGGGGTGGTGTCTCATAGGACTTTGATAAACCCTCTCATGGTATATGTCCTTGATAATCTTCAGAGCAGGAGATTATGAGACTATACCTGCGAGTAGAAGATCCACATTTGTATGTGTCATTTGATGTTCCAATATTTGAATGTGTGTAATGATCCTTGTACTTTAATATTATTATTAATGTATATTATGATTCATGTACTTTGATTTATTGACAAAAACTATGATGAAATATGATCCTAGATAAATAATATATGTTGGGTTTGTCATGAGTAATATTGCATTAATGAATAACACAAGAAAATATTTTCCCTTTACCAGTTTAGTGGAAGTTGATATCTTAGGAATTTTTATGGAAATAGAGCTTCCTTATTAAGTCCAATTCTATAGTGTTATGTTGAAAAGTTCAATTCTAAAAAGAAAAAGAAAATGACATAGATAACATAGGTTAATGGCACAAATATGAAACTTGTTTGATTAGAGATATCAAGATAAAGGGATTATATAGTGTATTAATAAAGGGGGTTTTATGTTGTTGTGAAATTAACTTATTTATCAATAGAATTATTGGAATTTTGTTTGATACTAACCTATTAATTTAGGATATATAGCCTAATGCCAATAAAAAAAGGTCTAAAGGGTTACACACAAAGTGAATTCATAACCTCAGTTAAATTCTATATAAATTTAGCATATATCATCAGTGGTTTAATAATTATTCATGTTATTTTGATCAAAAATATTCAATCACCATTTATTTTAGAGAATATATATATGTGAGTTTGATATTTTAAAAATATATATTATCCAGTTAAATATATATTTAATTACATGGTTATATAATACTTATTTATTCAAGTTTATTCACAAAGTAACAAATATTAATTTAGTTGGTTATGAAAGTATTTAACAAATATTTTGTCACTCATTTTGTGAATATAATATTTATTTATTTATTTGTGAATACTATAGTGGTATTAATTTAATCAAATAAATAATCATTATTCAAGGTTTGATAATTATTATGTATTAGCAAACCTTGTTTAATAGTCTAATAATAAATATTGTATTTAATATTATTTCTATAAATATTAAATTTTTTATTTAAATAAATGACATTTTTTTATTTTTGAATTTAGAACATGTCAATTAAATAGTAATAATTCTATTATTATTTGGACATAGGGATTACCAAAGAATGGGAAATTAATATGAAACCTTTTGTAATTGTTATTTTTAACTCTAACTCAATTTAAAACAGGTTATTATATTTTTTGAAACCACTACTACATTCTAATCATTATGTGCAATAAGTTCTAAAGAGGATTCTCTCAAGTCCTAGAGAGGTCCACTCCAAGAATGCTCTAAAGAATGCATGGAATATCACTTCCACCTCTAGAGTTATTCCTTCATGCCTTAAAGGATTCTATTGAGATCAATAGTGGTCTTTTTAAGCAATAAAACTATCTATGCTAGCACCCAGAGAATTATATAGTAAAAATTGGATGTTTATGAAACATATGTAAGTCACTGCTAGAGGGAATCTACCATTTATTCCTAAAATGTAATGATGGTAAGAAAATAGGTCTTCATCTGATTATTTAAAATGAAGAAAGAAATTCAATGCAAGGTATTTCATTATTTAAATATATTAATTATAAATTACATGTGAAAAGATCCTTAATTCTTGGACATAGCATCTACCAATAAATATTCAATTTAATTTTATTGGTCATGATATTATTCTTCATGTAAATTTTAGAATTTTAATTTATTGAGATAAAAAACCTATGTGGGAAAATACCCAAAATATGCTTTCATTATCCACAGAACCATCAAATTTAGGATGCGAATCATGATTTAGGCTATGAAAGTTTCTAGGGGAGAAATTTATGGCCGTGAAAAAAAAATGTTTTAGGTGATGAAAATTTAGAGGTGGGGGGACCTTTAGGCCATGATTTTTTTTTCGTGAAACATTTTAAGGAAGAGGAATTTTAGGCCATGGATATAATTCAGATCATGAAAGTTCATTAAGTGTCTTCATTTAGATAGGGAAAGTTCCAAATTTTGTTTTGTTAGTATTCATTGAGATTTTAGGGTGTTTGATCATCAGGGGAGACCATTTGGGTTGGCCTCTCCCCCTCCCTTTCTTTTTATTTATCCCCCCTTTAAAAGGGAGGATTCTTGGTGTGCTTTCATGGTGATTCTATGGTATGATGTCCATTTCTTCTTCCTCTATTCCTTTAATTTTATAGACGCTAATTTCAAACCAGTTTTTTTTAGTATTTTAGGTTTTATTCCACCAAATCATGGTAAAATCGACTTATTTTTATGGGAATTTTCTATAAATTGCATAGAGGATTTTCTAAGATGTTATCTACACATTATGGTAAGTCATTTCGGAAGAGATAGGTTATATAGAGATTTTATTTAGGGGTTTTGAATTAAATTAAATTATTTTTGGGTTAATTTGAATTTTTTATAGATATTTTGGCTTGGGTGGTATTGGGATGTGTCATAGACCTTATGTAGATGGATGGTTGAGGTTTCGGAGCAACGAAAGCACCCTCTTGAGGGGGGTGAGTTTGGATGAGGCATGCACTAGCTTGAATGAGGTGATGCATAGCTTTTCTTGGGTGCTAACATTTTTATGTAGGTAGGGGTCCCTTAAATACAAATTCATATGTTCTTTTATACATTAATTCTTGATTGTATTCTTGTTTCATGGGTCAAGGTATATGGATAAAAACTAGGAGTTCATAGGTAGAAAAATAGAATGTCCATGGGCCTCCTATGATAAGGGTGAGTGTTTCTTATCACATTGGTATATTGGAATCACCCGAAAAGTGTTTCTAAGAGGAAAGAGTATTGTTTGAGAAATATTGAGGACTTAGATGGGTCTCAGGGTTTAAGATTTGATGTGGGTACCCTAGGATAGTTTCCCCAACACTAGTTGGGTAGGTGAAAGAGTCTTAATCTTAGTGACTATAGTGATCTTGACCTGATTAACCCTGATATAATGCTTGTTCTATTACATTTCCATAAGATATAAGGAATTACATCCCAATAGACTAAATAGTTTATTATTCTTGGTAAACTAGATAAATAACCTTGTATTATATTATATTTTTAAACACAAGTTACACATATATTTTTTTCTTTAGTTAATAACAGTATTCCCTCTATAATATCCTTTCATATTAATCATAGTACTCTTCATGTAATCCTGGGAAAAGGAAACAAAATATGGGTGTGCTCAAATTCATAGTAAGGGTAAGCGTAAAGTAAAATCTATGAATAAATAAGGAATAAATAATATAGATAGGTAAATAACTACAACACATTCCATTTTATAAATAACTTGAGCATAATATGGGAGGAATAATAGATGATCAAATAATTCCATATAAATAGTCACATGACCATGAAACTTAAAAATATATATTCTAACTAATATAATGATCACATGGTATATAAAAAATAAATTAATAATGATTTAATTCATAACAATCGATATCTAAATCATATCATTGAGGCCTCAAGGTAATAAATCTAGTAATGGCCTCATGCAAAGACATCTAAATAAATTAGTAAGTCTTTGACCAAATATCCATATCTAATTTGTCTCATGAAACCTACGGATTCATCAAGGGGCTATCTATATTGGGCCCAACCCATAAATTACTAATTCCAATGCATTCCTCATATGAAAGAGGTGAAAAATAATCAATAAAAACAATTATATTAAAAAGTAACATGTGAAATTTTAATATTCACACCAGTTAATAAGCATAATCACAAACCATCCAGAGTAATATGGTGAACTGTATCCAAATAGAACATACAAAGTAAAATTGATCATAATCCATACAAAAAAATAATAAGTATGATATCAATAAAACATTTCCTCAGTCTTTCATATGTAAATTAAAGTTTTTATATCATTTTTTCGTAGAAATACTATAAAAAGTTCTTTAAAACATTATTGAAGATAATATACTTTTCATTTTGAAAAACTTTTTCAAAATCCTTTTCTTTGAAAATAGCTATTAAAAAATTATAAGAGTAAAAAATTGGTATAAAATCCTTTAATAAATAATTTTTAAAAGGTTTAAAACTTTCTGATTTTTTTTAGGAAAGATGGTTTTGGGGGAAAATAGATATCTAACCAAAGAGGGAAATAAAGTTAAATTTAATTAAAAATATTCATCAATTAATTTAAGTAAAAAATAGTGGTAAAATATAACTATTACTTGAATAAATCATGAATAAACATATGATAATAAAATGATATTCTTTTATAGGGAAATTTTCTAAAAATTACATTCAATGGGAACTCAAGAGTAAATAATCTCGATTAAAATGAGATTGTGAAACAATCCTTTACAATGATTATAATGATGAAGTGAGAATTAATGAATGAATATATTATGTGTTTTAAATTTAAATTCACATAAAACAAGTGTAAAAAACCTAAGGTAATCAAAATTAATTATACAAAAAATCTTATAATTGCATAATTAGTGAAGTAGAGGATTAACCCAATGAATAGAAATTGAGTTTAGAAATCCATTACCACTTGGTAACTCATAATTCAAATCTCCTTTGAAAAAATTATTAAAATTGGAACTTAAAATAATATTAATAATGAATTATTCATGATATAACATGTCAAAGATCTATACATAGACCATATAAAGTAAATTAGGTGCATAACATTAAAGTGTTCTTTAATGAACAGAAATTGAGATGAAATTCCTTACCTTATGCTTCCTTGAGTTAAACATGATTAAACCTATAGTATAATTGTTTTAAGAATGTTATTAACTTATAAAATATCCATAATAATATTTATAATATCATATATGACACTCTGATTACATCTTATTACCCATTTATTAATAATCTTTCATTATTTTCATTGTTTTGGGTAATAATTACTTTGTTTTTAGAGTATGTTTTGACATATTATTTATTAATCCTATTACATAGATAATTATTTAATAATATAAATAATTTAAAAGTAGATATAAATATAGTATATATTCATTATATATATATTTATAGTAATCAATAAAATTTGGTTATAGTAAAAGAAATACACCATTCATGGAGATGGTAAGCCATACGTATGAATGAATAATGTTTCCATTTTTGTATCATATTGAAAGAAAGAAATATAAATATATATATATATATCATCATTAAATTATTATTTTTATGTCATATATATCACATGTTTATATTAAATCCATACTTAATACATTTCATGTAAAATGGAAAGAATGAAGTTATGTGTGATGTATTAATTACAGAAGAATAATAACATTATAAATATCATATATATAATATATAAACTATAAATACATCATTATTCCCAACCTTGAAAGTTGGTAATTGAAAAATGTATGACATTTATTCGTGAGGCGGTTATCCGACATACACACAAAAGATGATCTCCTAACCCTTTTGATGAAAGTTTATATAGTTGTAGTTCATAAACTAATCATAAAAAAATATAAGTATATGGAAGATAATTTTTATAATATATAATCATGATATAATATAAATTTAAGGTGTTGGATAAGGAAATAAAATAAAGATACTTTTTGGAGAACATTATCTCTCCTTCTGGTATCCTCATTAGATTTGATCCAAACCCTTCAAAGGATTACATTCTTCTGAAAATAAATATTATATAATTAGTCTATTGAATTTAATAAGTGATTTGGTAAGATATTTTCCAAACCAAAATGTTTTGTATATGTTAAGTGGAGAAGATATGGGGCGACTTTTTATAAGTGGGGGAGAGGGTACACTTTGTATTTTGAAAATAATGTTAGGTGATCCCAATTTTTTATATACCATAAGGCTGTAATAATGAAACAAAATAGATAAAATAAGGTATATGGTTGAAATATTTTCATAAAATTTGTTTTTTACACATTTTATGTTATTTTATAACTTATATTCTAAGTTTAAACACTAAGAAAACTCATTTTTCCATAATTATTGAAATTAATTTTAATTATTTTGACTAATAACTTGGGTAAAAAAATTGAGTTAACCATATCATATAATATAAATTATTATAATCCTAAATATGGAATCCATTTTTTAAAATTCAACACTCTAAATTGAAAGAATTTCATTTAAAATTAATTCTGTAGACGTGACAAGAAAGTGGGTTTTTAAATTGAAAATGTCCAAAAGTTTACAATGTTTTTATATATGTATTTAATATGAAAATGATTACAATGAATTAAATTATATTAATTAATATTTAATTGATAAAATTTTACTTCAAAACAAATTTAAAATATAATTTAAACTAATAAATTATTCAATCTAAATGGTTGTTTTCAATTAAAATTTAGTATTTTTCACTATTTATCAAAAAATGAAACTTTTCAGAAAAGTAAAAAAAATAAACCTAATATACTGTTGGTGATATGATTTAAAAAATTAATTTTATCCTTTTCAAATAAATTTTCTTAAATTTGAAAAAAAATATTGTGCAAAGCACGACTAACCCTCTTTTTAGAAAAAAAAAATGTTTTTCAGAAAAAAATTCTTTTTTATTCAAATGGTTCTCATTTTATTTGTAATCCATATTTAAATATATATTTTTATAAGTTATTTAATACTATTAATACCCTATATTCCAATGGATATGTAATAACTATTATCTTAAATAATAATATTAATATATATTATTGTTTGGTAAAACTCATTCTTGCGTGTAACACAAGGTATTGAAGAAAATCGTTATTGTGTGCAACATAAGGTATTGTATAGATTGTATTTAAATTAAAATATCATAAATTTTTGGTGTGATATATTCCCTTATACACTTGGTGTTTTGTTTTATACATGCTATTAAATACAATTTTCTTCTTCTAAAATCTTAGGGTGTTACATTATATACACCTTTAATAAATTATGTCCTTGCAATTTAAACCAGAAATTGGAAATCCATGGTTTGATATTTATAAATTATTTTATTGAAAAAAAACAGATATTTAATAATTTAATAAAATATTCTCTTAACAAGAGAGAATGATAAGTACAAAGGTCATATGTACTAACATAAAACTACATTTCTATGTATGAGAACATTGGTGGAAAGTGAAGATATGAACATGGTGGAATAGTGTAAATTTTTTGTAGAGATTGATCAAGGTCATTTTTCATAAGAATATGAATGATAAATAGAAAGTTTAGGGCAACAAAACCAAAAATTTAATAGGTGTGAAATGGTCATTGATATCACAAAAAAATGATGGTAATTGGATAATAATTTATTTAAATATACTTTTTCAAAAGTTAAGGAATTATTTTAATATTTAAGAATATAAGAGAATATACTTACTTGATATATTTATATTTCATATAAATAATTTATTCTTTGGTTTTTCTTCGATCAATATCCAAAAATTATTTGTTTTTCATGAAGCATGGAATTCACTTTTAAAAGATCTTAATATCTAAAAAAGAGTGAAATGTTTTTCCATATGTCTCTAACTATTTTCCAAAATGAATATGGTTAATACATAAATCTATAAACCTCAAAAGTATAACAACTAGTTCATCATTAGTATTTATTCTTAATATTTTTTAACTAAAAACAATGACATATTAACCAGGACATCGAATAGGTTACCGGTACGCACAAAACCATTATCATCCTTCGGTCGTGGGTTTAATCCCTACTGCCTTGTCAGATGTGACGGTTTATCACCCAACATGTGGTTTTTCCTTTTTTTAAAATATACTAGTATACTTTTTATAATGTTCCAAAAAAAATATGGTGGACATCCTTGAAATAAAATTAATCTTTAAATAACCATTTTATTTAGGTTTTTAGTATAACTTATTTTTTCACAATGTCTAATAATATTATTTGACTATTATCACAATTTAGTTAATGATCATATTAATCCTAATAGTTATCAATACATTTAAAATTATGTCAATAAAATATAAATTCATTATTCCTCAAATAAATTTTCTACCCAAAACATATTATTGTTGTAAATTTCCCCCAAAATATCCTTAATCATGGTAGACTCCAATGACATAATACCGAAAAAGATGTCTTTAATATGTTGAACTTATGGTCAATCATAAACTCATAAACCAATGATGGTATCCATAACTATTAATCTATTGAAGACAATTATTTTTCTAAATTCTTATATAATCTTTAAATGTTTCATGATTCTTATACCAAAATACCATTAGTAAGAATCCTTCTATTATATAATTATGGAATCCTAATAAATACATTAACCATTTTATTTAAACATAGTACTTTCATTTTTCTACGAGTTAACCTAGGTCATTAAATGCCATTATCTATTAAAATAATTCATAATGATTTGTAAATAAAATGTGAATATTCCTAAACATATCTTCTAGAAGTGTCAAACTAGTTATGCAGTAAGGCCCACTTTTTTGTATACTAAGTAAATATCTATTCAATCCCAATTCACCCTTTTTAGAGTTATTACCCCTAGGTACATTTGTTCCAGAACCATATCCACTTGTATTATTTTAAAATTGATTTATTGTAATAAAAACCACCATAATTTCTATCTTACCAAAACTTTAGGATGTAATAATATAATTATATTCAAATTTTATCATAGGATTATATTACCTAATCAATGATTTCCTAATTCTATTTTCCAAGGTTTATAATAAAATTCCTATCATACCAATTGTATTAACCCCAACCCCAGTAGCTGGGATCTAGTGACTACTTTATTACATTGGTATAAGATACAAGAAATAACATCCTGATGGACCGAATGGTATAGTAATCTTGGTAAACTATATACATATTTCAATCTTAAATTACATTTGAAAAAAATTACGAATATGTTTTTTTCTTTTGATAATAACATTATTCTCTCTCACATATACCTGAATATAAATCATAGTACTCTTCATGGAATCCTAGGGAAAGGAAAAAAATATGGTTGATCTCAGATTCTCAATAAGGTTAAGCGTATAGAAGAATCTATGAATAAATAATGAATAATAAATATGATAAGGTAAATAACTAAAACGCATACCATTTAATAAATATATTGAGCATAATATGGTAGGAATAAAAGATGATAAAATAATTACATATAAATAATCACATGATTATGAAGGTTAACCATTGATATTCTAACTAATTCAATAATCACATTGTATATCAATGAATGGATTCATAATGATGTAATGCATAAAAATGGATATCTAAATCATAACGTTGAGGCCTTATTCCAAGACATCAATTAAAGTCCTCATTCCAAGAAGTCTAGTCAAGTACTCATGTGATGAAATATAGTCAAGTAATAATTAAAAGATATCTAAATAAATGAGTAAGGCTTTATCCAAATAACCATATCTAATTTGTCACATGAAACCTATTGATGCATTAAGGGTACATCTATATCAGTCCCGAATAATCACTCACTAAGTCCAATTCATTACTCATATGAATGGGTTTAATCATAATCAACGTAAAAATTAGCAATATAAACTAACATATGAAATGGTAATACTTACCCAAATCAATAAACATAATCATAAACCATCCAGAGTAATATGATGAATGGTATCAAAATAGTGTATCCGCAATAAAAATTATCATAAACCATCCAAATAAATAATAAAGATGATATTAATACAACATATCTACAATGGATAATAATTAAATTAAATTTTTTAATTCATTAATTTGTATAAATACCATAAAATTTTCTATATAAATATTCTTGAAAAAATTAGGTACATAACATTACAATATTCCTCAATGAAATGAAATTGAGATGGAATCCCTTACCTTATGCTTTCTTCAGTGTAACATGATTCAACCTCTTGTATAATGGTTTTAATATTTTTAATAACTTTCAATATTAGCATACTAATAGTTTTAATATCATATAAGATTTTCTTGTAACATCTTATAACATTTTCAACAATAATCTTTCATTATTTTCATTGTCTTGGGAAACAACTGCTTTGTTTTTCAAGTATGTTTTGACAAGTTATTTGTTATTCCTTTTAATTTGATCAAAATTTCTTCATATCAAGAATTTAAACCATGATATAAATATCATATATATTCATTACATATTTATTTATAGTAATCCATAAAATTGTGGTTATAGGAAATGAAATACACTATTAATGGAGATGGTTGGCCATACGTACACATGAACACTGTTTCAATTTTCTTGTCATATTGAAAAAAAAGAAAAGAAAATTATATGTATATATATTATCATTAAAATATAATTTTTATGTAATATATTTCACATATTTGTATTAAATACATCCTTAATACATTCCATGTAAATCATGAATAAACCATATCGCTTTGTGAGGTGGTAGTCTGTAGTACACATGAGTGATGTTATCGTATTCTCACAAAATAGAAAGCATGAAGATATGTATGATGAAATAATAATTTAAGATTAATTATATCATAAATATAAAAAAATCATATATAAACTATAAATCCATCATTATTACCAACCTTGAAAGGTGGTAATGGAATAATGAACAACATCAGTTCGTGAGGCAGTAATTTGTCGTACACACGAATGATGATTTCATAACCCATTTGATGGAAGTGTAAATGGTTTTAGGTTTCCCCCTAAACATAGAAACATCCTATTATATGTAATATATTGATGTTATTATATGATATACGTATAATATAAATTGAAATAGGTGGAGAAGGAAATAAAATAAAGATGCTTGTTGGAGAACATTACCTCTCCTCCGGGTATCCTCCTTAGGTTTTCACTAAATCCTTTAAAAGTATAATTTATACCAAAAATAAGGATTATTATATTTGGAAGTAATTTTAGAAGTTATTTGGGTATTAATTTACCAAAACAAGGTTTTTTGAAGTTGTTAAGTGGAGATGAGAGGGGGTGTCCTTTTATAGGTTGGGGAGAGGACACCCATCATATTTTGAAAAGAAATTTAGGTGAACCCACGTTTTTACATAAAAAGGCTCCACTAATAGACATAAAAATATAATAGAAGTTATGGTGACTATATATGGATAAAAAAGGGGTTTTGGACATGTATTGTGTAATTTTTACACCTTATATTCTAAGTTTAACTATTAAGTAAACTAGTTTTTACCTTAATAGTTGTAGTTAATTTTAATTGTTTTGACTAATAACTTTGGTAAAAAAAATTCTGTTAAACTTATTAGATAATATAAATTATTCTTATCTAAAATATCTAATCCATTTTTTTAATTAAACTCACATAAGTGGAAGAATTGTTTTTAAAATTTATCTTGCAGATTTGACAAGAAAGCGGATTTTTAAAGTGAAAATGTCCTAAAGTTTAAAAACATTTTATATCTAAATTTGACATTAAAATGATTACAATGAGATAAATTGTATTAATTTATATAAAATTTATCTAATTTTACATTAAAACTAATTGAAAATTTAATTTAACCTTATAACTCTTTTAAATGGAAAAGCAGTTTTCAATTAAAATTCAATTTTTCCACAATTCATCAAAGAATGATTTTTTTTTTGAAAAATACCAAAAATTCACTCTAAGATAATTTTTCTGTTCCAATTTCAAAAATTAATTTTATTTTTTCATGTAAATTTTCTAAAATTATTAAAAATTAAATTTAAATTATTTATGAAAAGCACGACAAGTCCTCTTTTTAGAAAAATACTTTTTTTTCATAAAACATTTATTTTTATTTAAAATGGTGTTTATTTTATTTATAATATATACTAAAATATTTATTTTCAATATTAAATTGATCTTATTTATACCCTCCATTAAAACTAATAGGTAATAACTATTATATATAATAATAATATTAATAGTATATTATTTTTTGGTGAAATTTGGTCTTGCGTAAAAACAGAAGCTATCAAAGAAACTAGTTGTTTCGTGTAACAAAAGCTATTGAAGAGATAGAATTTAAATAAATATATCATAAAGTCTTAGATTGTTATATTCCTTTATATCCATGTGTTGTGTGTCAATCCCACCATTAAATAAAATGTCCTTTTTTTAAATCTTGGGGTGTTATAGTGATGATGGGTGAGATGATAACCCATTTCACACCTAATGAGAGAAGCCTTTTTTAGGGTAGGATAAGAATATGGTGATAATTATGACCATATTGGGTTTATCTAGACTATATAGAGATGGGTTCTCTATAAGTGATATGATTATAGGTCTATTGGATTTGGTTTTCTAGGAAGAACTATTTTTACTTGGGATTACATGTATATTTGAAAAAACGAATATTAAAAAAATATTATTAAATGTAATTAATTATTATGCATGATTTATTTTAAAATGTCTTTCACTATCTATCGAATTGATAAAGTTTATATAATTTCACCTCTACGATGAGAACCTTGAAATTCCATGATGATATTCTTAACTATAATTCTAAGGTCGGATAACATTTTATGACGGGGAACATAGAATTTTAACTGTTATGTGTGAGTAATCATAAGCATACGAGACTAAATCTCATGAATTTCTTACTTGGTAATATCTAAGATGGGATATTAGGAGTACATGACTGCCTATAACAATTCTACATAATTTCAATTCATCTGAAATTACTCTCTTACAGTGTGTGTGGTGATCCTTATACTTTAAGATTATTATTACTACAGGTAATGAGTTGTGTACATTGATGTACTGACCAAAACCATGATTTTATATATATTCATGGGAATTAGGGTACATAGGGTGTGTCTTGAATGACATGTTATTAAGGAATAAGCTTATTAAATATTTGTCCCTTCCATATTTGTGGAATTTAATATCATGGACCTTTGATTAAAATAGAATTTTCAAAATAAATTTCATGGTCATGGTGTAATGATGAGTTTATTTCAGAAAGTCACTGAAATAAATATCTAGAATATGGGTTGATGAAACTTGTGTGAAATTTTTTTTATGAGATATCATGATAAAGGTATTATATTAAACAAAAATCACTCATTTTTAGTTTTTGATGTTGTGATATTAACATATTTCTCTTGGGTTCCTTGACCCAAGACTAGATAGATATATTAGACTTTTGGAATGTTTTACACAATTCAATGAGAAAGAAGCCTATAGGGTCATACACTATGGGTTTTCATTAATATCATTAAAATTATATTTTAATTTAATTTTGGAATAAATATTATTATCAAGATCAAGGAATAATTTTATTTTGGATTTATTTATCACATAAATTAAATAAATAATTATTCACAAGGTAATTATTTAATTATGTGTATATATAATATTTATTTATTGAATTAAACAATATTTATATGGGTATTTGATAAATATTGAGGAGGACTATCAGACCAAGATTGAGTCTAGCAATAAATATTTATTTTCAAGTCGGTAAAATAATATTTATCATTTTCTAGTTAGCACACACCATGAGAAAATAATGATAATATTTTGATTACATTGAATGGGGTTATATATGGTTTGATATATTATTTAATGGTTTCTGTGCAATTAAATAATATTTAAACCAAACTCTATCTCTATTAATACATGATTATGTCTATTTTGTAGATATTAATTGATATATAGAATCATTGTGTACAACAAAATCAAGATCTATCTATAAAGACTAAAGAACACTCTAGAGATTCATTCTGTTTCCTCTTATGACATCTCAAGAATGAAGTTTCAAGGGAATTTTTTCAAGACCAAATTAATCATCGTAGTAAATAATATGAACAAAATTTGATGATTAATATTCTACACTATCACCCAAAAATCCATCAACATTATTTAGGGATCACAAGAACATGTGTTGGTCACCACTAGAGAGATTCTAAACTTGGATCCTACAAGATAAATTATTTTTTAATGAAAGGGTTTTTTTTCAAATGATCAACATCATCATCAAAGAAACATATCATGACCGAGGTATTATTTAATCAAATATTTTTAAATTAATAAAAAATATGACGTGAAAAATATCTTTTCTTAGTTCTATTGACCTTATTATTCAATATTCATAGGAAAATATTTGTTATTCATGATGTTTATTTAATGTACAATATGTGAACGATCATTTGAATCTTACAATTACTAAGTTTATATCGGCCCTGATAAGTACTTTTTTCATGCTTGTATTCAATAGTAACTCCATTAAGAGATATTATAAAAGACCTAGTTTTATGTCAGGGGTTTTTTATATAACTTGGCATCAAGATTCCAATGGTCATATATCAGAACAGCTTAAAATATTCCTAGGGTAATGGGACTCGGAGTATTTTTGTGATACCTCACATTATTATGGGTAGTAGAAAGTATGGGAAATTGGATTTTTCCCTCAAAAAATTTTTAGTGGAAAATAGTATATTCTCTTGTAATATGACCTCAGATAATTTTTCTTACCACTATATTGGTCTCAGAAGAGAGTTTTTACCTTAGGAAATGATTTTGGTGGAAATCTAATCCATTTTAATTTTCCAGAAATATTTAATATTTAATTAATAAAATATTAAACTATTTGTGTGAGTTCATTTGGTCATATATTTTTTACAAAGCGTCATATTGATATTTTATCTCTATGGTTGATTCTAGAATGGTGTTTTTTCTAAGCGAGTTATAAACCCACCACAGGCATTGGGGCTAGACCCTAACCAATTTTCTTTTCTTTTCATTTTTAAATTTTATTTTTTCATTATTTTTCTTTTTTTCCATTCATTTTCTCTCTTTTATCCTTTAGATTCTCATGAATTTCCCTTATCGTATTTAGCATCACACTTCTAAAATAGGTATAATGATAGTGAGATAAGAGGGGGAGAGAGGATGTGTCATTATGGGTTCGTCCAAGCCTTGAATCAGAGTGTGGTGGCTATGGGTGGAATATTTATCATGAAGCATCAGTGGTTTCCACAAGAAGGTAGGCTAATTTTATGTTTTTCATTATAAATCCCCATAGTTTAAATGTTTTTAAGTTTTAAATCCTTGTTTTGGATTTTGTGAAACCCATGGGGGTCGATCAAGGCTTAATCAAGGAAAATGGGGTTTAGGGTTGTTTTGTGGGTTTTATGTTTGGGAGAACCCATGTACATAGCATATAGTTTAGATAACATACATATTGTGTTATTCCAATTTTGGGAATATGGGTTCTTGGGACTACACACCATATACCAGGGGAATACACCAGGTAGTGGCGACTCAAAGGTTCAAAACTGATTTTCATTAATTTCTTTTTACAGATGAGGGGGACATCAAGATCCCATAAAGAGTGGTTAGTTTCAATGATTATATAGATTGGGAGTAATTTATGAAATATGAGTTTGCTTCATTGCATTAAAATGAAAATTGGGAGTTAATGGAATTAATGTAGGTAAATAAATCATTGTAGAACAAGTGGGTATTCATTTTGAAAGAACAAGCTGATAGTAGGAATTGGTTCAAGTAAAAGCTTGTTTTCAAGGGGTTTTAGTAGAAAAAAGTTTGGAGATTATCCAAAATTTTCTCAAGCATGGTTAAATATATAACCATCCATGTAGTGATAATTTTGGTTTCTTCCAAAAAAAATTCATATGAAATAGATGGATATAAAAATGGAATTTCTTCATAATGATTTAAAGGGGTAAATTTACATGAATAAACCTGATTGTTTTTTTGGAAAAATAGAATGAGAACTTAGTGTGTAAGAAAAAGCGAAGTCTTTATGAATTTAAACAAGAACCAAGACAATGGAACCTAAGGTTTGATTAATTTATGGCTAAGAAGGGGTACTTCTAGAGAAACTCCGGTTATTATTTCAACTAGAATGTATTTAAAGATGACAAGTTTATCACCATTCACCTATATATGGATGATATGATCCTAACGGGTCCAGAAATTTAGTAGATTCAGAAGGTATGTTTGATTTATATAAAATATTCAAGATAAAGGATCTCAGAAAAGCCAAGAATGTGTTGGGAATATAGATTGAGAGAGATAATAAAGATAAAAAGTATGATTTTATCTCATAAGAATTACAAAAGGTCATCGAGATATTAAAAATGACTAGATGTAAACCAATTTCAACCATGTTGGTTGGGAACTTCAAACCATCCAAATAGAAACAAACAAAAAGAAAATAGGGGCTATTTACATGTAAAATATTCTACTTCCATCAACAATAAGTAGCTTGATGTACACCATGATATGTACAATGTTGTATGTTTCATTGGTAGTTGGAGTTTTCAGTGGAATTATAGAAAATCAGGAAAAAGAACACTATGATGTTATAAAGTGGATTCTAAAATATAGACTTGTTCTTTGAAATGGATGATTCATTTCTTATTTATGCATATATGGGATTTCGTGGGGTTATGGAAACATGGGATTGTTCTATAGGTTATATGTTTACATTGAAAGAAACAACCAAAAGCTGGATATTGTGGTTATAATTAGCGGTAAAACTATCCACAATGGAAGTTGAATTATCATACATCATGAAAGTAGATAAATTACTGATATGGTTAAAGTGTTAGTTGGGGGAGCTTAGAAGTATTCTAGAAAGTGGATTGTTCTACTATGATAGTTAGAGTGCAATTCATTTGGCTAAGATTCCATTGGTTTACTCAAGAGCAAATCACATTGACATGAAATATCATTTCATCTTGAAGATGTTAGAGAATGGGGTGATAGAGCTATGGAAGATAAATGGAAGTAAGAATTCAACTGAAATGTTAACCAAGGTTTTATTCTAGGAAATTATAAGGTGGTATTGTTCCATAGTAGGACTTGGGTGATGAGAAGGTGGATGGGGACATGAAATTTTTGTTTTTGTAGAAGTTGGGGTGTTCAGGTTTTTGAAAAATTATTGGTAGTTTTCATGTTTCCTTGAAATCGGTCTTCAAGTGGGAGATTATTAGGATGTGTAAAGTCGGTTTTTAGTTTTGAAACCCTGAGATTTTGTAAAATATTTTGTTAAAATAATTTTAATCTTTTGTATATTTTTTCACTTCACGCAACCCTAAATATATCTTGTGTTATATTAAAGAACTATATTTGGATTTTTTTTCCATGAAATACAAAGTTAATCTTTCACTATAATCAACACTTTGATTAGTTTGCGGTATACGTAACACAATGTTTGGCTTATGTTACATGCAATGTTGATTTCCTTTGAGAGCCTGCATTACACACAACACCTAGTTTTACCAAACTAAAATATAATATTAATATTATTGTATTTTTCACCTATAAATTAGGATGGAATTTATGAATAACATAAGATTTAAAAAAGTTAATAAAATGTACCATTTTATCTAGAAATGAAAGTAAGAACTATTTTAATATAAAGAAATTTCTATTATAAGAAAACTAATTTTCTATGTAGAAACACCATTTTATCTCAATAAATTAAACTAACCACTATTGATGATTGTTTTCAATATATTATATTTTAAATCATATATTTTTTACACTCGTATAATATATTTGATAAGCATAAGATAAAAATAAATCCAATTATATGAATAAAACTATGTATTTTTCCAAAAGGTAATTTTACCGCCTTTTAATGGAGAACCCATTTTAAATATGATTGTTTTTACAATTTTTTAATTTTTATTTGAAAAAATAAACCTAATTTTTTAAATTTTAATATAAAAATTTAATTTTGGTGATTTTTTTGGTATTTTTTGGAGATTTTTTATTTTATTGATTAATAGTGAAGAACACATAAATTTAATTCAAAAATTATTTTTCTTCTTTTTTATTTTTAAGGTTAAATTATATTTTTTATTTGTTTTAATGATTAATAAGATAAATTATAAAACAATTAATATAATTTAGTTCAATTTAATCAATTTCAATTTTAAATTTGATATAAAAACTTGAGAATCTTTTGAAATTTTTTACTTTAAAATATTTTATGTTCATCTTTCCTGTAGGATAAAATTTAAATTAATTTATCACACTTATGTGATTTGAATTTGGAAAAATTTATTCCATATTTGGAATCAAAATAATATATAATTTCTAGTTATTTTAACTTGGTTTTCTAACAAAAATAATAGTGAATGTAATTAAAATTAATTACATCGATTAAGGTAAAATTGAGAATAACAAGGGTCTAATCCTTAAACTTAAAGGCCAAGATGACCTATAAACATTTTAAAAATCCATTGTATGGACATATTTCATACTTATCATCCCTTTTCACAAATATTTCCTATTATTGGAGCCACTTGATATTGGAAAAAAGTGGTTGGAATTCTATTTTCAAAAATTTACAAGAATGTCGCTCCTCCACTATAAAAAGGCACTCACCCCTACCAATTATTAGCATATATCATGCACATTTAATAAACAAAATACTCAAATTGACCCCAAAAATCACTCCCTCAATCCTAGAATCCTCACTTTGGGTAGAAAGTCATCCAAGGGATCCCTTTGGTGCAAACCAAGAGGAGTTACCAAAAGAAGAGGCAACATCCTTCCTTATGCTCCTTTATTTTATTATCATTGCACACCCCCTAAAATATTTTTATTCTATGATTATATGCTAAACTCAATATACTAAATATAAAAATAGTTTTTTATAGTGTTTTTACCTAAACATACACACATTTATATCTAATGCGAAACAAATTACCGTTCTTTTGTACGACAAACTACCGCCTCATGAAACGATGTTGTTCGTTTTCCATTTACCGCCTCTAATGGTTGGAAATTATGATGGAAAATCTATTTTTATATGATATATATTATATTTATTATGTATTTATGATTTTTTAATTATTATATAAAACATACATTCATGATTTCCATTTTTTGTAAATGTGATAACTTTGTTTTTGGAAGTGTGGACTATCGCCTCCTCAAAGTAATGTGATTCATTCACAATTTTCATTGAATGTATTAAATATGATTTTAATAAATGCATATTATATATATATGAAATAATAATTATACTACTATTATATTATATATATATATATTTGTATTCTATTTACTTTATTTCTTTCAATATGATAGTAAAACAGAAATAGGGTTTATATATACATATGAACTACCGTCTCCATGAATAGTTTTTTTTTAATATTTTATCTTTAATATATAACTAAAATTATTAGATAATAAATAGATATGATATATATATCATTTTTTATATTTTTTATATCATGATAAAATTACGGGTACCAAAGATATAACAAATCAAAACACAAAAGAAAAACAAAGCGATTATTACCTGAAACGTAACATTAACATTGATTTATTAATGAAACGGTAATATAATGTCATAATAATATAATATATTGAATTGGATATAATAATATATTTATTTTTGGACTTATAATAAACTTATATTTAATATACAAGAGTTTTGAAAAGTAAAAAGAGAGTCAAGACTTAAGGTAAGGGTTTTCTCACCTCACTTTTATTTTTCATGTGACAGAATCCATGTTCACCACCTATTTATTATATGTGGTGTGTTTAATGACTATAGATATATTATATTATTATTATAATAAAATTTATGGGTATTTACATATATATTTTATAGTATTTCTTCATTGGTTTTATATTTCAAAAGTTATAAAATCTGTAATGTAATTTTGTATCAATTTTCCTTCTTTGAGACACATGCCATGTTATACACCTATATTACTTTACATAGTTTATATAATACTATTTTAAATTGTATACAATTAAAATCCTTATTTTATTGATATTTTAATCTTCAATTAATTTCATTTTATTACATTGGGAGTATAATTTAAAGTTACCAAGTGGTAATAATTTATTGTAATAATCTCATAGTTTATCAAAATTATTTATGATTATGCTACCATTGATAAAATTTTATGATCCATATCTCAAGAACACTCAATTATATTCTTCTCCTATGGATATTAATTATATCATCATGTATTGGTACCATTTTTTCACTCTTTGGTACATAATATGATTAAGTGAGTGTTTTTAATAAAGTCTTATTTTACCTCTCTCTTTGGTTGGAAATATGTATTCTTTCAAAACCATGTTTTCTAAAAATGTTTTCAAGAATTATTCATAATTTTTCAATTTATTTTTTAATAAAATGTATTTAAATTTTTTTTCAAGAATTATTTATAAACTTTAATATTATTTTCAAAGAAAAAGGTTCTCAAATCATTTTTATGCTGTCTTTATAAGTTTTCAAAGTATTTTACATGAACTCGTTTTCAAAACATTTTCATGATTCTTTCAAATTTTTTAAAGCAAAATGGTTTTCAAAATATTTTAAAGATTTATTTATAAGTTTTTAAAGTATTTTAAAGGAAAGGGTTTTTAAAAAAATATCAAGATTAATTCATAAATTTTCAAGGAAAATGGTTTTCAAAACATTTTTAGTATTCCTTTATAAGTTTTCGATGTATTTTCAAAGAAATAAATTTCAAAAAAATTTCAAGATTATTTTATAGGTTTTCAAGGAAAATGGATTTCAATCGGTTTCATGGTTTCTTTATAAGTTTTCAAAGAAAAAGTTTTTCAATATGTTTTTAAAGCTTCCTTTATAAATTTTCAAGTTTATTTTCTAGAAAATTATTTTCAAAATATTTTATGTTTTAAAAATAATTTTTCAAAGAAGAAAGGATAATTTCATCATTAAATGTTTTTAAAAATTATTTCAAAATTATTTCATATTTAATATGGAATCTATTGGTGTTAATCACGCATTTCTAAGGAAATTATCCAAGTGTTCCATTCATATTCTTTCTCTGAATGTTTTATGTTTTGATAGAAATATGTTTATGAATCTTGTTTCTATTTCATTGGTTATATGTTTATGAAACCTATATCCCTTTCATGGGCTATCTATTTATGAATCCCACTTATTTTCATGGGTTATTCTTTTGTTGAAATGTTTATGAAACCAATCTCTTTTTCCAAATGTTATTATATGATTATGTGTTTATGATATTCATTTAATTTCATTGGTAATAATATGATTGTTTATGATCTCATGGAAGACGAATGTATGATTTCATTATGATATGGTTGGGACTTATATATCACTCCAATTCATTGGGTAAAGATATATATCTCATGATATAATGATGGGAATCAAGTCGAAGGGATAGATCCACTATGGAGGATAGAGAAACCTGAACCACTATGGGAAGATGGGGAAACTAAATCCCTTACAAGGAAAGAACTGTGATTTGGGATGGTGGTGTGTTCTTCCCAGTAGGTGTAGTCCCCATGAAGTTCCCTGATAAGTTCTAGCAATGCATATTGAATTTTAGGGAATGACATTACATATTTATTTGTATTCCACAATTCCATATCTTATTCATATGTTAGGTTTTCATGGATTATTCTCATTTTTTCATTATGATTCATGTATTATGGACTACAAATATTTATTCCATGATTTATGTTTATGATATTTGATATGTAGGGTATGATATTCTAATATTACGATCATGTTCCCAAAACCCTTATACTCATGTTTATGCCTAAATATCTACCTTATTTACCATTACTAATCATCTAAGAACACCCATTTTATTGTTTACATCCCTAGATTATGAAGATATATTTCATGTATTATATGTCTAAGAGAGGTTCTCGTATTAGATAACCTAGCGGTAGATAATGTATCTCACTAATGTAGCAGTGTTTACATTTCTATGTTTTTAAAGGCACTAAAATAATATGGTCTTTGGGAATCTCTTGTTTAATGTATTAAGTAATCTGAAAAATGATGAAATTTATATTTATGTTAAACTTGGGATGTTATATGTACAAAATTAGATACTCGGGAAATTATATTTTGCCCTGATGGAGACTTGAAGTAGTTGAAGTCTAGCAGAGGCAGTGGTCTGGAATTTATTTTCTAAAATCAAGTAGTACAGGTGGTCATTATTTGGATGATGGAAGATAAAAATTCATGACATATGTAAAGGTCGATACTAATGATATGTAAAGGTATTCCCTGATAATTCTACTGTAAAAGGGACATGTACAGATCATCAGTTTGATACATATAAGTATCTTTATCAATTCATCGGAAACTGGTAGTCAAGGATGAGGAAACTACTATAAGGTATTCGGTATTTAAAATGGTGATTCATGTTAGAACTCTTATTTTACCTATCATTATTTACCCTTTCGAGTTGTTGAGTGTGATAGTATAAGACAAGGAATGAGTGTTAGGAGTTATCATGGGCTCAGGGTTATATTTTTTTATGAAATATATTAGATGGTGTTATTTTAAATAGGTATGTAGTTTTTTGGTGTTTTGGTAATTTTTAACTAAAATTTGAGACCATGTAAATTTTTGAATGATTTTTGCTATTTTTGGAATTTTCACCAGAAATTTTGAAAAAAGGATAAGTCCTAAATATTATTCATCACAGGAGAGAAACTTATATATAATTTATAAAATTAATACTGTTAAAAATAAATGAAATAAATAAATCAAACCATGTGTAATATATCTAAGTCTGGAATTAAAAATTTACAAGTGGTTAACTCCCCTATATAAGTATGTTGTTTGGTGTGAGCATGAGGTTTTTCTCGAGGGTCTCTGAAAATACAACTAAGTCAAAAACCCTACATTTGGAAAAAATATTATGTATGGAATAAAAATGTTACATAATTATTTTTGAGCCTAGGTCAAAAACATTACATGAATAAAAATATATTATGTATTAGTTAACACATATTACATTAGGTTTTTCATTTAAGGGAAAAACATACTTGTTAAATAAATATTTCATATGAGAGTTTTCATAGAGGAAATAATATTACATATTAGTTTTTATTATAAGAAAAAACCTTATTTGAGAAATATATATTACATATTAGGGAAAATATATTAGGTATGGAATTATTCCTAATAGAAATATCTTATGTATTATAAATATAATATGCATAGAATTTTATTTAATTTAAAAACCATATATATGAAAAAAAAATTATATAAGGGTGTTTATAATGGAAAAAACCATATGTATAAATGGAAGATATTACATTTAAGAGGAATAAGATATTTTATGATTTTAAATTTGTTATAGAGTTGAATCACACAGTGATACATAGTATTTTTGTAAATATATTATGTATGGGTCTCTATGAGGTGATATATAAGAATTTAGTGCTTTCCAAATTTGGATATATATAATTTGGGACATATTTATCCTAAAATGGTAAAAATTATTAATTAAGATAGTAATGTTACTATAAAGGGTAGATTAGGGATTTTTTAGCCATAACTCATGGATACGACCTATGAATTATATCTCAATCATCTCTTCTTTCCTGAGTGAGACCATAGCGAATATTTTTAGTTCTCTGTGTGATCTAAATTAGGAAGTAGCTATAGATAAATATCTATGTTCATGTGTATATGTTAACTATATTTCTCATCATTGTCTTATATTTTTTTAAAAAAACTCTAAGATAAATGATTTTTGAAATTATTATGGATATTATAATTGAAGATGGATCTGTAGGAATTTCTTGGCCAGTGGAGTCCTGCATGCTCCAGGTAGATGATGTTTAACTATTTCCAGTGTTATAAATATGTTATACAGTGTGTAATAAATAGGAAAATTGAAGTGTTGTTTATGTGTGACCAGAACGAAACCACTTAGGGTTTTTATTATTCATAAGAGATACCTAGGGGTAGTTTCATGTTGTCTTCCATGTTTAGTGAGATTCTATTGTTGCATTAAAATATGAATATATAAAGAATCATGTCTCACATTCATTATATTTTTCTAGATAATATGATAATATATATATATGAGATAACTAATGTGTTTTTCACATGAAAACATAGAGAGTCGGTGCTAGATGGTCCACATGTAGTCAAGATGATTGGATACATTAAGTGGTTAGATATATTGGAGTTCAAGATCCCTGGTAGACAATTCACATATATCATTGTATCCTCATTAACTAAGATCTTCTCTAATTTAATTGTTAATTATAAAATGATAAATAGTGAGAAGACACTTTTGAAACTCCTTATTTTGATTCTCCAAGATGGTAAATATATAGGCTTTGAAAACCCTAAGGTCCATGTGGTTAATAAGGAAAAGGGTAAACAAGGAAAAAGATATGAAGATTTATTCCAATTCAAAGGTTCTTAAGAACCATTCTCCTAAAAAGATAATCTCTAAAGACAGATAAAGAAAAAATATTCAAAATGTTTTTCATGTGGAAAAAATGAGCCACTGGAAGATGAACTGCACCTTGTTAAATAAGTACAAGGAAGATTCATTTGAATTCATTTTCAAGTACAATTTTTTTAGATCTACACATTCGGTTTTAGATACAGCTTGGGTTGCTCACATAAGTATCTAAATATAGGAACCAAATAAATTTAGAATGATTTATAGAGGAGAGATAGATCTTCAAGTATCTAATACAGTATGACTTTCTGCTTTTTCTATAGAAGACTTCCATTATATTTTTCCAATCAAGTTTATTTTCATTTTAAAATATTATTATTATGTACCAAAATTACCAAGAACATAATTTTTTATCTTTCCAATATACAAATGATTTTATTTTCATGTTTATAAATATGTGTTTTTTCTTCTAAAATGATAACATGTTATAAAACATTTAAATAGTGGCCTTTATGTATTAAATTATGAAAGCCATGAATTTACAATTGATAATGAATCTATTTCACATGAATCATTTTACACATGGCTATGGAATCACCATATTGGTTATGTAAATGATAAGTGTCTTACAAAAATCTCTAAAGATGGTTATTTTGAAACTTTTAGTCTAAAAACTTGATAGATTTCATGCAAGTTTACAAGGAAAAATGACCAAGACTAATTTTATTGGACATGGTGAAAGGTCCATAGAGATTTATATAATTGGTATGAACTGATTTGTGGGGAATTTTTCTAGTAAAAGAAAGAGGTGGGAAATATTACTTCATAACTTTTACTGATGAATTCACTAGATATGGTTATGTCTATTTGATGAGGTATAAGTTTGAATCCTTTGAGAAATTAAAAGACCTCATGAATGAATTGGAGAATCATCTTGGTAATAAGATAAAGAATCTTTGATCTTTTCAAGGTATTGAATATCTTAACTAAGAGTTTATGAACATTCATTGGGAGTATAGGATTTTATCTCAACTCAATCAAATTTACACACCATAGTGGAACTATGTAAGTGAAAGGAGGAACCATACCTTTATTGAGATTGCGAGTTCAATGATGAGTTATAAAGATATTTCATTATCCTTTGGGGGATATTCATTACATGTTTAACAAAAAATTCGAAACCGAGAGTCAACTAAGGTAGAAAACATAATACAATTTGAATTTATGTATAAAAAGAATTTTTATGTCGCATACTCATGCATGGGGTTGCAAAAAAAAATTAAAGTCATCTCAGACAACAAACTAACACTCTAGGTAATGAATTGTATATTTATAGGGTATCCTGAAGAAACACGAGGGTACTACCTATACAACCTCTCATATAAAAAGGTGGTTATCACAAGACAAACCATTTTTATTTAGAGGGAGAACATCCTAAATAAATATAGAAGAAGTGAGATTGTATTTGATGAATTTGATGATCAAGATACATAAGAGTTAGTATAGGAAAAAATTACACGTGCCCCATGGAATATATTATTCCTAAAACACACATATTTTGTAGAATCACTATAGAGGTTAGGGATCAAAAAATATTTTGTATCTAATCGTCGAGGATGTTAACTCATTATATTTAAAAAATAATGATCTACATTCCTATAAAAAGGTTGTAGATATGTCAGAATCTACAAGATGGAAAAAATAAAATAATTCAAAGGTTAACTTAATGTATTAGAATAAAGTCTCAATTTTAGTCAATATGAAAGGTGATGTAAAACTATTATGTGGAAAGGGGTATTCAAAACAAAATAGGACATGACAGGTAAAATAAGTACCTTTAAAGAAATACTAATGGATAAAGGGTTTAAACAGTGTCAAGGCATTGATTATTATGAAATGTTTTCTCTAGTTTTCATGTTTGAATCCATTAAAATTTAACTTGGCATAGAAACATTCATTTACTATGAGATTTGGAAGATAGATGTAAAAACAGTTTTTCTTAATATGAACCATTAGAAAAATTTATATATGAAACAACCTAAAGAGTTTGTGACTCCTAAAAATTCCAATAATATTTCTAAAGATGTACAGATCCAATTATAGATTGAATTAATCATCTAGGTCATTGAACATTCATTTTAATAATCCATAAAATATTTTGGTTTCATAAATAATTAATATGAGTCATGTTACAAGCGTTTTAGTGGGAGTATAGTCA
The DNA here is from genome assembly GCA_963277665.1 of Viscum album. Classification (NCBI taxonomy): domain Eukaryota; kingdom Viridiplantae; phylum Streptophyta; class Magnoliopsida; order Santalales; family Viscaceae; genus Viscum; species Viscum album. The sequence goes on along the minus strand of OY728157.1, from coordinate 1,326,084,056 downwards.
TATTTTAAGTAGTATATGATGATGGAATATTACTTATGGGAAATGAAATATTAGTCTTCCAATTAGTTATGGACTAGTTGAATAAGCATTTATCTATGAAGGACATAGGTGATGTAAACTACATTATCATGATCAAGATCATTCATGATATATCCAATAGGATGATTGGACTAAGTCAAGGTATATAAATTGACAATATACTAAAGAGATTTATTGTGGAACCATCCATGAGGGGATTGGTTCTAATGTCACATAGTATACAAAATTCCAAGAAAATGTGTCCTCAGACATAATAAGAAAGAGAGATAATGATTAGATATCTCATACTCTTATGTGATTGGATAAATAATGTATTTCATGTTATATTCGAGGCTTGATGTTTTCTTATTATTTGAGCATGGTAGGTAGATATCAAGTTGATCCAGGAGAACATAATTGGTTTACTATTAAGGTTATCCTTAAGGATATGAGGCATACTAAGGATATGTTCCTAGTATATGGAGGAGATGAGAAGCTAGAAATCAAAGGATATAATGATTTTAGTTTATAAATATATTATAATGATCTAAATTCACATTTAGGATATGTATTCAATCATAATAGAGGATTTGTCAATTATAAGAGCTCAAATCATCCAATTGTTGTTGACTCTAGAGTGGAGTCTGAGTATATAGAATATTTTCATGTGGCCAATGAATTTTTTATCCTAAAAATTTTTTTATAAGAGATTTATTAGGTGTCTAGTAATAAGTATGTTATCACAATGTAATGCGATAATAATTTAGTGATGGATCTCACAACGAATTTGAAGTCATGCCAAAAGATAAAGCACATACTCTTGATGTATCACATTTTGAGAAATTTTTCTCAAAGGGGTGATGTTAATGTTAGAGGAGTTTCCAAAGTGGAAAAAATTGAAATACCCTTGACTAAATTATCATCTTAGGAGAATCATGGATATCATGTGAGAGATAGAATACTGAAGTTTGTTTGCAGTTTTCTTTGGTACAAGTGGGATTCTGTTGGAGTTGGAACCTTAAAAGAAACTAATATGTAATTTATGATTACCTTTATTCATTATTTGGAATATTAATAAATTTTTTATCACATAATGATTTTTTTACTATTTGAAATTATATGTGATAATTTCTTAAGGGTAATAATTGCATTGAAAGCTCATAATTGTTCTACACTATGATGAGAGCCTAGAAGTATCATGAAAATATTCTAAAATATATATTCTATAGATGGATGATATCATTTAACATGAAATAAATGAAACAATATATTAGTGTGGAGTCTCATATGACTTTGATAAACTCTCTTATGGTATATGTCCTAGGTAATCATCAAAGAAGAAGATTATGAGACTATACCTGCAAGTAGAAGATCCAAATTTATATGTGTCATTGGATGTTCCAATATTTGAATGTTTGTAAGGATACTTATACTTTAAGATTATTATTAACATATATTATGATTCATTTACTTTTATTTATTGACCAAAACTATGATAAAATATGCTCATAGATAAACTATATACGTTGGGTTTGTCACGAGTAATATTTCATTAATGAATAATGCCAGAAAATATTTTTCCTTTTACCAGTTTAGTGGAAGTTGATATCTCAGGACTTTTGATAAAAATAGAACTTACTTATTAAGTTCAAGTCTATAGTGTTATGTTTAAAAGTTAAATTCTAAAAAAACAAAATAAAAAGACATTGACATCTTAGGTTAATGACACCATTATGAAACTTGTTTGATTAGATATATCAAGATAAAGGGATTATATAGTGTAGTATCAAAAGAGGTTTTATGTTGTTGTGAAATTAGCTTATTTCTCTATTGAATTATTGAAATTTTTTTGGTGTTAACCTTTTAATTTAGGTTGTACAGCCTAATGCCACTAAAAAGTGGGTCTAAAGGGCTACACAGAAAGTGTACTCAGAACCACAGTTAAATTATATATAAACTTTACATATATCATCAGTGGTTTAATAATTATTCACGTTATTTTGATCAAAAATATTCAATCACCATTTATTTGAGAGAATATATATGTGAGTTTGATATTTTAAAAATATATATTATCCAGGAAATTATTTATTTAATTATATGATTAAATAATATTTATTTATTCTAGTTTAATCACGAAGTTGAAAATATTAATTTATTTAGTTCTACAAGTATTTAAAAAACATTTAATCACTCATTTTGGGAATATAATATTTATTTATTTATTTCTGAACACTATAGTGGTATTTATTTAATCAAATAAATAATCATTATTCCAGGTCTGATAAATATTATGTATTAGTGAAACTAGTTTAATAGTTTAATAATAAACACAATATTAAATATCATGTCTATAAATATTAAATTTTCTATTTAGAGAAATGAAATTTATTTGATTTTTGAGTTTAGCACATGTCAAGTAAATAGTAATAATTCTATTATTATTTGGACATGGGGTTTATTAAAAATTAGGAAATTAATATGCGACCTTGTGTAATTATTATTTTTAACACTAACTCTATTTAAACCCGGTTATGATATTTTTGGAAACCCATACTACATTCTGATAATTATGTGCAATAAGTTCTAAAGAAGATTCTCTCAAGTCCTAGATAGGTACTCTCTAATAATGCTATTACTAATGAATGCAAAATCACTTCCACCTCCTGAGTGATTCGTTCATGCCTTGAAGGATTCTATTGCGATCAACAGTGATCATTTCAAGCATTAAAACTATCTGTGATAGCACCCTGGGAATTATATTTTGAAAATTGGAGTTTTATGAAACATATGTAGATCACTGCAAGAGGGAATCTACCATTTATTCCTACAATTCAATGATGGTATGACAAGAGGTTTTCATCTGATTATTCGAAATGAAGAAATAAATTCAATGCAAGGTATTTCATTATTTAAATAAATTAATTATAAATTACATGTGAAAAGATCCTGAATTCTTGGACCTAGAATCTATCAATAAATATCAAATTTAATTTTATTGGTCATGATATTATTCTTCATGTACATCTTAGAATTTTCATTGATTATGACAAAAAACACTATGTGGAAAACTGCCCAACAGATGGTTTCATTATGCAGACAACCATCAAATATAGGATGAAAATCATGATTTAGGCTTTGAAGGTTTCTAGGGGAGAAATTTAAGGTTATGAAAAATGTTTTAGGTGATGAAAATTTAGAGGTAGGAGGCCCTTTTGGCCATGAAAGTTTTTTCAAATCATGAAACATTTTAAGGAAGATAAATTTTAGGTGATAGATATAATTCGGATCCTGAAAGTTCATTAGGTGTCCTTTTTTAGATGGGGTAAGTTCCAAATTTTTTTTGGGTATGATTAATTGAGATTTTAGGGTGTTCGAACATTGGTGGAGACCATTTGGGTTGGCCTCTACCCCTCCCTTTCTTCCGATTTATCCCCCTTTAAAATGGAGGATTCTTAGGGTGCTTTCACGGTGAGTCTAAGGTATGATGCCCATTTCTTCTTCTTCTATTCATTTAATTTTATGGATTCTAATTTCAAACTAATTTTTATTTTTTTATTTCAGTTTTTATTCCACAAAGTCATGGTTAAATCAAAAAAAAATTATGGGATTTTTCTTTAACTTGCATATATGGTTTTCTGAGATGCTACCTACACGTCATGGTAAGTCATTTTAGTAGATATATGTTATATACAGAATTTATTTAGGGGTTTTGAATTAAATTAAATTATTTGGTGGGTTGATGGAAATTTTTTATAGTTATCTTGGTTTGGGTGGTGTTGGGATGTGTCATGGACCATATGTAGATGGTTGGTTGTGGTTTCAATGCAACGACAGCACCCTCTTGAGGGGGGGTGGGGTGAGTTTGGATGAGGCATGCACTAGCTTGAATGAGGTGATTCATAGATTGTCTTGGGTGGTAACTCATTAATGGAGGTAGGTGGTCCCTTTAATACAAATTCATATGTTTGTTTATCCATGAATTCTTGCTTGTATTCATGTTTCATGGGACAAGGTAGATGGATAAAAACCAGAAGTTCCTACGTAGAAAAATAGGGTGTCCCTGGGACTCCAATGATAGGGGTGAGTGTTTCTTATCATGCTGGTATATTAGAATCAACCTAAAAGTTTTACTAATAGTAAAGAGTCTTGTTTGAGTAAGAATGAGGCCTTGGATGGGTCTCGGGGTGTAAGATATGATGTGGGTATCCTAGGATAGTTTCCCCAAAACTAGTTGGGTAGGTGGAAGAGGCTTAATCCCAATGACATTAGTGATCTAGACTTGAGTAACCCTAATCTGATTTCTGTTCTATTACATTGGCATAAGATATAATGAATTACATCCTAATGGACTGAATATTTTAATAGTCTTGGTAAACTAGATAAATAACCCAGTATTACATTATATTTTTAAACACAGGGTACACATATATTTTTTTATTCAGTGATTAATAGTATTCTCTCTATAATATCCTTTCATATTAATCATAGTACTATTCGGAAAGTTAAATAACTACAACACATTCCATTTAATCAATAACATGAGCATAATATGATAAGAATAATAGATGATCAAATAATTCTATATAAATATCACATGACCAAGAAACTTAAAAATGTATATTCTAACTAATCAAATAATCACATTGTATATTAAAATGAATTAATAAAGATTGAATCCATAACAATCGATATATAAATTATATCATTCAGGCCTCGAGGTAATAAATCTATTTAGAGCCTCATGCAAAGACATATAAATAAATTCATGAAACCTACTGATGCATCGAGGGGTTATCAATATTGGGCCTCACCCATCAATTACTAAGTCCAGTTAATTTTTCATATGAAAGGGTTGAAAAATAATCAACAAAAACAATCATATTAAAAATTAATATATAAAATTTTAATATTTACACCAGTAAATAAACATAATCATAAACCATCCAAAGTAATATGGTGAATCATACCAAAATAGCACATACATCGTAAAATTTATCATAAACCATAAAAAGAAATAATAATGATGATATCAATAAATCATTTACCCAGTGTATCATATGTAATTTAAAGGTTTAATATCATTTATGAGTCGAAATACAATAAAATGTTCTTTAAAAACATTATTGTAGAAAATATCCTTTTCATTTAGAAAAAAATTCAAAATCCTTTTATTTGAAAATAACTTTTAGAAACATTTTAGAAGAGTAAAAATGGGTATAAAAGCCTTTAAAATCATTTTGAAAAGGTTTAAAACTTTTGGATTTTTTTTAGAATACATTGTTTTGGGATAAAATAGATTTCTTACAAAAGAGAGAAATGAAATCAGATTTTATTAAAAAATATTTACCAATTAATTTATGTAAAAAATAGTGGTAAAATGGAACTATTACTTGAAGAAATAATTAATAACCATAGGATAATAAAATTAAATTATTTTATTGGGAAAATTTCTAAAAATTTCCTTCAACGGGAATTCGAGAGTAAATAATCTCGATTAGAATGAGATTGTGAAACAAACCTTTACAATGATTATAATGATTAAGTAATAATTAATGAATGGATATATTATATGTTTTTAATTTAAATTCACATTAAACAAGTTTAAAAAACATAAGGTAATCAAAATTAATTATACACATAATCTTATAATGACATAATTAGTGAAGTAAAGGATTAACACAATGAACAGAAATTGAGTTTAGAAATCCATTACCACTTGGTAACTCATAATTCAAATATTCATTGATAAAATAATTAAAATTGAAACTTAAAATAACATGAAGAATTAATTATTCATGATATAACATGTCAAAGAGTAGTACATACACCATATAAAGTAACTTAGGTTCCTAACATTACAATGTTCCTTAATGAAATGAAATTGAGATGAAATCCCTTACCTTAAGATTCATTTAGTTGAACATGATTTAACCTAAAGTATAATTGTTTTAATAATGTAATTATATTATAAAATACCTATAATAATATTTATAATATCATATATGATCCTCTCATAACATCTTATCACCCATTTATTAATAATCTTTCATTATTTTCATTGTTTTTGGTAACAACTCCTTTGTTTTTTGAGTATGTTTTGACATATTATTTATTAATACTATTACATAGATCATTATTTAATAATATAAGTAATTTAAAAAATAATATAAATATAATATATATTCATTATATATATAGTAATCAATAAAATTCAGTGATAAGAAAATAAATACACCATTCGAGGAGAAGGTGGCAGTACGTATGCGTGAATAATGTTTCCATTTTCATATCGTATTGAAAGAAATAAAAAAATTATATACATATATATAATCATTAAATTATTATTTTTATTTCATATATATCACATATTTATATTAAATCCATCCTTATTCTATTTCATGTAAATCATGAAGGAATCACATTGCTTCTTGAGGTGGTAGTCCATCGTACACACGGACGATGTTATCATATTCCGAAAAAATTGAAGGAATGAAGGTATGTGTGATGTATTAATTACATAAGAACAAAAACATCATAAATATCATATATATAATATATAAACTATAAATAAATCATTATTCCCATCCTTAAAATTTACTAATGGAAAAATGAATGACATCGATTCGTAAAGCGGTAGTCCGACATACACACAAAAGATGATCTCGTAACCCTTTTGATGAAAGTTTATACGGTTGTAGTTCATAACCAAATCATACAAAAATATAATCATATGAAAGATAATTTTTATAATATATAATCATGATATAATATAAATTTAAGGAATTATATAAGGAAATAAAATAAAGATTCTTTTTGGAGAACATTATCTCTCCTTCTCGTATCCTCAATAGATTTGAACCAAATCCTTCAAAGTAATACATTATTAAAAAAATAAATATTATAGAATTTGTCTATGTATGTTAATAAGTGATTTGGTAAGATATTTTCAAAACCATAAGGGTTTATATATGTTAAGTGGAGAAGATATGGGGAGACTCTTTATAAGTGGGGGAGAGGGCACACTTCGTATTTTGAAAAGGAATTTAGGTGAACCCACTTTTTTATATACCATAAGGCTATAATAATAAACCAAAATAGATAATATAAGGTATATGGATGATAAATTCTAATAAAATGTGTTTTTTACTATTTTTAGGTAATTTTTATACCTTATATTCTAAGTTTAAACACTAAGTTAACTATTTTTTACCTTAATCACTGAAATTAATTTTAATTATTTTGAATAATAACTTTGGTAAAAAAAAATGAGTTAAGATTATTTGATAATTTATATTATTATAATCCTGAATATGAAATCCATTTTTTCAAATTAAACTCTCAAAATTGATAGAATTTCATTTAAATTTAATTTTGCAGATGTGACAAGAAAGCAGGTTTTTAATGTGAAAATGTATAATAGTTTACAAAGTTTTTATATCTAAATTTAATATGAAAATGATTAAAATGAAATAAATTATATTAATTTATTTAAAATTTATCTAAATTTACTTTGAATCTAATTCAAAATATAATTTAAACTTAAAAATTATTTAATTGAAAAGGTTGTTTTTAATTAAAATTTAGAATTTTTTACTACTCATCAAAAAATGAAACTTTTCAGAAAAATAAAAAAACATAAACCAAAAATATTTTTTCTGTTATGATTTAAAAAACTAATTTTATCTTTTTCAAGTAAATTTTCTTAAATTTAAAAATAAAATTAATTTTTTTGTGAAAAGCACGACTAACCCTCTTTTTCGAAAAATAATGTTTTAAAAAAATTCATTTTCATTCAAATGGTTCTTATTTTATTTATAATCAATATTAAAATATATATTTTTATAAGATATTTAATATTATTCATACCCTCTATTCCAATGGATATGTAATAACTATTACATTAAATGATAATATTAATAGTATATTGTTGTTCGGTAAAACTCGGTCTTGCATATAAAGCATGGTATCGAAGAAAATTTTTGTTGTGTGTAACACAAGGTATTGTATATATTGGATTTAAATTAATATATCATAAATTTTTGGTGTGATATATTCCCTTATACACTTGGTGATGTGTGTTATAGATTTTATTAAATACAAATTCTTTCTTTTAAAATCATAAGGTGTTACATTCTATCCACCTTAAATAAATTGTGTCCTTGCAATTTAAACTTGAAGTTGGTAATACATGGTTTGATATACTAAATTATTTTTTTGAAAAAACTAGATATTTAATAATTTAATAAAATATCCTATTAACAATAGAAATTGATAAGTACAAAGGTCATATCGACTAACATATAACCATATTTCTATATAGGAGAAAATTGGTGGCATGTGAAGACATGGACATGGAGGAAATGTGTAAATATTTATAGAGAAAGATCGAGGTCATTTGTCATAAGAATATTAATGATAAATATAATTTTAGGGCCTCAAAACCATAAATTTAATAGGGGTGAAACGGTCATTGATATCATCAAAAATTATGGTAATTGGATAGTATTTTATTTAATAATCCTTTTTCTAAAGTTAAGGAATTATTTTAATTTATAAGAATATACGAGAATATACTTACTTGATACATTTATATTTCATAATAATAATTTCTCCTTTTTATTTTTCTTCAATCAATATTAAAAAATGATTTTTTTCATGAAGCACTGAAATTCACTTTTAAAAGATCTTAAGATCTATAAAAGCGTGACATGTTTTTCCATATGTCTCAAAATATTTTCCAAAATGAATATGGTTAATAAATAAATCTATAATCTTCAAAAGTAATACTACTGGTTCATCATTAATATTTAATTTTCATATTTTTTAACTAAAACAATGACATATTAACCAGGACATCACATAGGTCAGTTGTTGGCACAAAACCCTTATCATCCTTCTGTCATGTGTTTAAGCATTACTGTCTTGTTAGATGTGACGGTTTGTCACGCAATAGGGTTTTCCTTTTTCTAAAACTATTTTAGTATAATTCTAGTAATGTTACCAAAAAAATATGGTGGACATGCTTAAAATAAAATTAATCATTAAATAACCTTTTTATTAAGGTTTTTCGTTCAACTTATTTTTTTAAAAAGTCTAATAATCTTATTTGAATATTATTACAATTTAGTTAATGATCATATTAATCCTAATAGTTATCAATACTTTCAAAATTATGTCTATAAAATATAAATTCATTGTTCCTCAAATAAATTTTCTACCCAATACATATTCTTGTTGTAAATTTCACCCAAAATATCCTTAATCATGGTAGACTCCAATGACATAATACCCAAAAAGATGTGTTTAAGAATTTGAACTTATAGTTAATCATAAACTCCTAAACCCATGATGGTATCCATAACTCTTAATCAATTTAATACACTTAATTTTCTAAAATTTTATATAATCCTTAAATTTTTCATGATTCTTATACCAAAATACCATTGGTAAGAATACTTCTATTATATAATTATGTAATCCTAATAAATACATTAACCATTTTATTTAAACATAGTTCTTTCCTTTTTCTAAGAGTTAACCTTAGTCATTCAATGTCATTATGTATTCAAATAATTCCTAATTATTTGTAAAGGAAATGTGAATTTTCCTAAGCATATCTACTTAGAGTGTCTAACTAGGTATGCAGTAAGGCCCATTGTTGTATATGAGGTAACAATATATCCAATTCCAACGCACCCTTTTTAGATTCATTACTCTGAGGTACATTAATTCCTGAGCCATGTCCACTTGTATTATTTTAAAATTGATTTATTATAATAAAAACCACCATAATTTATATCTTACCAAAACTTTAGGATGTAATTATATAATTATCCTCAAATTTTATCATAGGATTATATTCCCTAATCAATGTTTTCCTATATCTATTTTCTAAGGTTTATAATAAAATTCCTATAATACAAAATATATCGACCCCAACCCTAGTAGTTGGGATCTGATGACTACTTTATTATATTGTCATAAGATACAAGTAATACCAATATGAAGGAATTAATGGTATAGTAGTCTTGGTAAACTATATACATATTTTAATCTTACATTACATTTGTAAAAAATAATTGAAAATATGTTTTTTTCTTTTGATAATAACATTATTCTCTATCACATATCCTTGAATATCAATCATAGTACTATTCATGGAAGCTTAGGTAAAGAAAACAAAATATGGTTGATCTCATAATTTCAATAATGGTAAGCTTATAGTTTATGCTATGAATAAATAATGAATAATAAATATGATAAGGTAAATAACTAAAACACATTCCATTTAATCAATATCTTGAGTGTAATATTGTAGAAATAAAATATAATCAAATAATTACATATAAATAATCACATGATCATGAAACTTAACCATTTATATTCTAAATAATTAGATATTCACACGGTATATCAATAACTAAATTCATAATGATGTAATGCATAATAATGGATATCTAAATCATAATGTTGAGGCCTTGTTCCAAGACATCAATTAAATTTCTCATTCCAAGACATCTAGTCAAGTACTCATGTGAATAAATCTAGTCTAGGCCTCATGAAAAGATATCTAAATAAATGAGTAAGGCTTTATCTAAATAACCATATCTAATTTGTCACATGAAACCTACTGATGCATCAAGGGGATATCTATATTAGGCTCTACCCATCACTTACTAAGTCCAATTCATTCCTCAGATGAATGGGTTGAAACATAATCAACATAAAAATTCGTATTATAAACTAACATATGAAATTTTAATACTTACCCAAATCAAAAAAAATTATCATAAACCATCTAGAGTAATATGATGAATGGTATCAAAATAGTGTATACATAATCAAAATGATTATAAACCATCTAAAGAAATAATAAAGATGATATTAATACATCATATCTATAGTGGATCATAATTAAATTAAATGTTTATTATCATTGATGAGTATAAATACCAGAAAAATTTATTTATAAACCTTATTGAGAAAATTCGGTACATAACATTATAATATTCCTTAATGAAATGAAATTGAGATGGAATCCCTTACCTTGTGTTTCCTTTAGTAGAACAAGATTCAACCTCCTGTATAATGGTTTTAATATTTTTATTTACTTTTAATAGTAACATAATAATATTTATAATATCATATAATATTTTCTAATAACAACTTATCACATGTTAATCAATAGTCTTTCATTGTTTTCATTGTTTTGGGAAACAACTACTTAGTTTTTCAAGTATGTTTTGATTAGTTATTTATTATTCCTCTTAATTTGATCATTATTTCATCATATAAAAAATTTAAACCATGATATAAATATCATATATATTTATTACATATGTTTTTATAGTAATCCATAAAATTTGGTGATAGGAAATGAAATACACTGTTAATTGAGATGGTAGGTCATACGTACACATGAACACTGTTTTAATTTTCTTGGCATATTGAAAGAAATAAAATTAAATGATATTTATATATATATTATCATTAAGATATAATTTTTATGTCATATATTTCACATATTTTTATTAAATACATCTTTAATACATTCCATGTAAAGTGTGAATAAACCATATCATTTTGTGAGGTGGTAGTCTGCAGTACACATGGGCGATGTTATCGTATTCCCACAAAATGGAAAGAATGAAGATATGTATGGTGTAATAATAACTTAAGTATACTGATATCATATATATAAAAATATCATATATATATATATATATAAACTATAAATCCATCATTATTACCAACCTTTAATGTTGGTAATATAAAAATGAACAACATCAGTTCGGGAGATAGTAGTCTGCCATACACATGAACGATAATTTCATAACCCATTTGATGGAAGTGTGAATGGTTTTAGGTTTCACCCTTAACATATAAACATCTAATTATATGTAATATATAATGTTTATTATATAATATATGTATAATATAAATTTAAATAGGTGAAGAAGGAAATAAAATAAAGATTTTTGTTGGAGAACATTACCTCTCCTTCGGGTATACTCCTTAAGTTTTCACTAAATCCTTCAAAAGTATGATTTATACCAAAAATAAGGATTATTTTATTGTGAATTATTTTTATAAGTTATTTGGGTATTAATTTAGAAAAACAAAGTTGTTTGAAGTTGTTAAGTAGAGATGAGAGGGGGTGTCCTTTTCTGGGTGGGGGAGAGGACACACATTGTATTTTGAAAATAATTTTAGGTGAGCCCACGTTTTTTCATAAAAAAAGTCTCCAATAATGAAAAAACAAATATGATATAAGTTATGGGGACTACATATGGCTATAAAATGGTTTTTGGACAAGTTTTGGGCAATTTTTACACCTTATATTCCAAGTTTAACCACTAAGTAAACTCTTTTTTACCTTAATAGTTGTAGTTAATTTTAATTGTTTTAACTAATAACATTGGTAAAAAAATAAAGTTTAACTTATTATATAATATAAATTATTCTTATCTCAATTATTTAATCCATTTTTTTAAATTAAACTCAAATAATTGGAAGAATTAGATTTCAAATTTATCCTGCAGATTTGACAAGAAAGCGGAATTTTAAAGTGAAAGTGTCCAAAAGTTTACAAACTTTTCATATCTAAATTTGACATTACAATAATTAAAATGAGATAAATTGTATTAAATTATATAAAATTTATCTAAATTTACATTAAAAATAATTTTAATTTTAATTTAACCTTATAATTATTTTAAATGGAAATGCAGTTTTCAATTAAAATTCAATTCTTTCACTATTCATCAAGGAATGAAAATTTTTAGAAAAATACCAAAATTTCACTCTAAGATATTTTCTGTGTTCCAATTTTAATAATTAATTTTATTTTTTCAATCAAATTTTCTAAAATTATTAAAAATTAAATTTAAATTTTGTGTGCAAAGCAGGATGAGTCCTCTTTTTAGAAAAATACTTTTTTCATAAAACATTTATTTTTCTTTCAAATAGTGCTTATTTTATTTATAATCTTTATTAAAATATATATTTTCCAAATTAAATTAATTATATTTATACTCTAAATTCAAATTTATAGGTAATAACTTTTATATATAATAATAATATTAATAGTATATTATTTTTCAGTAAAACAAGGACTTGCGTAAAACCACAAGCTACTAAAGAAACTGGTTGTTGCGTATAACAAACGCTATTGAAGAGATTTAATTGGAATAAATATATCATAAAGTCTTGTATTTCTATATTACCTTATACTCTTGTTTTTTTTGTTTCAATCCCACCATTAAATACAATGTCCTTTTTTTAAATCTTGGGGTATTACAGTGATGATGGGTGAGATGATTACCCTTCTCACACCTAATGAGAGATACCTTTTGTGGGTTGGATAATAAGTCAGTGAGCATTATGAGCATGTTGAGTTTGTCGATACTATATGGATAGGAGTTCTCTATAAGTGATATGATTGTAGATCTATTGGAGTTGGTGTACTAGGACGAACTATTTTTACTTTGGATTACCTGTATATTTGAAAAAATGAATATTAATAAAAAAACAAATTATTAAATATCATATATTATTCTGCATGATTTTTTGGTAAAAATTTCATGGACTATCTATCACATTGATAAAGTTTATATAATTTCCCCTCTATGATGAGAACCTTGAAATACCATGATGATATTCTTAACTATAATTCTATGGTCAGATAACTTTTTATGATGGGGAACATAGAATTTTGACTATTATGTGTGAGTACTCATAAGAATATGAGACTAAATCTATTGAATTTCTAACTTGGTAATATCTAATATGGTATATTATGAGTACATTACTACCTTTAATAATTCCACATATTTTCAAGTCATCATAATTTATTCTCTTACAGTGTTTGTGGTGATCCTTATACTTTAAGATTATTATTATTATAGTTCATGAGTTGTGTACATTGATGTACTGACCAACACCATGATTATATATATTCCTGGGAAGTAGGGTACATTGTGTGTGTCATGAATGATATGTTATTAATGAATAAGTTTATGAAATATTTTTCCATTCAATATTTATGGATGTTGATATCGTGACCCTTTGATTAAAATAGAATTGTCACATTAAATTTCATGGTCATAGTGTAACTATGAGTTTACTTCAAACTGTCACTGAAAGACATATCAAGAGTATGGGTTGACGAAACTGGTGTGAAACATGTTTGACAATATATCATGATAGGTATTATATTACACAACAATAACACATTTGTGGTTGTCGATGTTGCGATATTAACTTCTTTCTATTGGGTTCCTTGACCCAATACTGGACAGATATCTTGGACTTTAGAAATGTTTTACAACTTTCAATGAGAAAGAATCCTATAGGGTCACACACTAAGTGTTTTCATTGATATCATTAAAATAAGATTTTAACTTAATTTTGGAATAAATATTATTATCAAGATCAAGGAATAATTTTATTTATAAATTATTTATCATATACATTAAATAAATATTTATTCACATGGTAATTATTTAATTATATGGATATATAATATTTATTTATTGAATTAAAAAAATATTTATATGGGTATTTGATAAATATTTAGTAGGAATAGAAAACTAAGATTGAGTCTAGTGACAAATATTAATTTACAAGTTAGTAAAATAATATTTATCATTTTCCACTTAGTACAAACCATGAGAATGTAATCATAATATTTTTATTAGATGGAATGGAGTTATATATGGTTTAATGTATTATTTAATGGTTTCTAGAAAATTAAATAATATTTAAACCAAACCCTATCTCTATAAATACATGATTATGTATATTGTGTATAGATTAATCGATGTAGAGAATCCTTGTGTACAACAAAATCCAGATCTATCTCTTAATATTGAAGAATGCTCTAGAGATTCATTCCCCATCCTCCTCTGTCATCTCAAGAATGAAATTTGAAAGGAATTTTTTCAAGACCTAATGAATCATCACATTAAACAATATGAACAACATATAATGATTAATCTTCCACACTATCACCAAAAAATCCATCAACATTATTAAGGGACCATAGGATCATGTGTTGATAACCACTAGAGAGATTCTAAACATGGATCCTACAAAATAAAATATGGTTGAATGAAATGGGTTTTTGAAATGATCAACATCTTCATCAAAGAAAAATCTCAAGACGGAGGAATTATTTACTCAATTATTTTAAAATTAAATAAAAATATATTATGAAAAATATTTTTTCTTAGTTCTATTGACCTTCTTTGTCAATATTCATAGGAAAATTTTCATTGGTCGTGATGTTTATTTACTGTATAGTATGTTAATGATACTTTGAATCTTACAATTACTAAGTTTATATCGGCCCAGATAAGTACTTTTTTATTCTTGGAACCAATAGGAACTCCATTAAGAGATATTATACAAGACCTGGTTTTATGTTAGGGGTTTTTTTTCATAACATGGAATCAAGATTCCACTGGTCCTAGATCACGATAGCTTATAATAGTCCTAGGGTAATGGGACATGGAGTATTGATGTGATACCCCATATAATCATGGGTAGTGAAAAGCATGGTAATTTAGATTTTTTCCCACAAAATTGTTTTCGTGGAAAATAATATATTCTCTTATAATATCATCTAAGTTAATTTTCCTTACTACTCTATTGGTCTCAGAATATAGTGTTTACCCTAGGACAGGATTTTGGTGGAAACCTAATCCATTTGAATTTTCATAAAATATTTAATATTTAATTAATTAAATATTAAATTATTTGTGTGTGTTCATTTGGTCATATATTTTATACAATTTTGGGAATATGGGTTTTTCGGACTACCAACCACGTACCTGGGGAATACAACATGTAGTTGAAAATCAGAGGTTCAAAACTGATTCTCATTAATTTGTTTTTACAGGTGGTGGGGAGATCAAGATCCCATAATGAGTGGTTAGTTTCAATGATTACATAAATTTGGAGTTATTTATGAAAGATGAGTTTGATTCATTTCATTAAAATAAGACTTGGGAGTTAATAGAATTATTGCAAGTAAATAAATCCTTGTAGAACAAGTGAGTATTCCTTTTGAAAGAAGAAGTTGATAGTAGGATTTCGTTCAAGGAAAAGCTGGTTGTTAAGGGGTTTCAGAAGAAAAACATATTGAGATTCTCCAAAATTTTATCACCCATGGTTAAACATATAACCATTCATATAGTAATAATTTTGGTTTCTTCCAAAAAATTTCATATGAAATAGATGAATGTAAAAATAGAATTTATTCAAAATGATTTAAAGGGGTAAATTTATATGAATCAACCTGATTATTTTTGGAAAAACAGAATGAGGACTTAGTGTGTAAGCTAAAGTGAAGTCTTTACGAATTGAAACAGGCACCAAGATAGTGGAACCAAGAGTTTTATTCATTTATGGATAATAAGGGGTTCTTCTAGAGAAACTCAGATCATTATTTCTACTAGAATGTATTTAAGGATGATAGGTTTATCATTATTCACCTATATATGGATTACATTCTCCTAACAGGTCTAGAAATTTAGTGGATTCAGAAGGTATGTTTTATTTATATAAAATACTCAAGATTAAGGATCCCAGTAAGGCCAAGAATGTGTTGGGAATATAGTTTGAGAGAGATTAGAAATCTAGAACATTTGATTTTGTCTCAGAAGAATTACAAAAGGACATTGAGAGATTCAAAATGACCAGATGTAAACCAATTTCAACCAAGTTGGTTGGACACTTAAAACCATCCAAATAAAAAAGAAACAAAAACAAAATATTGGGAATGTATATGTAAATTTTCTACTTTCATCAACAGTTGGAAGCCTGATTTACACCATGATATGTACAAGGTTGTGTGTTTCATTTGCAGTTGGATTTTTGGGTCGATTTATAGAAAATCTGGGAAAAGAACACTAGGATATTATAAAGTGGATTTTCTATTATCTAAAAGGGTTATAAAATATTGAATTGTTATTTTAAATGGATGATTCATTGAATTGTTATGCATATGTGGGATTTGGTGGGGTTATGGAAACATGGGAGAGTTTCATAGGTTATGTTTTTACATTGAAAGAAACAACCAAAATTTGGATATCATGGTTAATGTTAGTGGTAGAACTATCCACAATAGAAGTTGAATATTTCCTACGTCATGAAAGTATATAAAGAATGGATATGGTTAAAGTGTTTCTTGGGGGATCTTAGAAGTATTTAGGAAAGTGTATTGTTCTAATATGATAGTTATAGGGCAATTCATTTTGATAATATTCTGTTGCTTTACTCAAGAAAAAATCACATTGACATGAAATATAATTTCATCTTGAAGATGTTAGAGAATGGGTTGGTTGAGCTATGGAAGATAAATGTAAGTAAGAATTAAACTAAAATGTTCACCAAGGTTTTATTCTAGGATATTATGAGGCATTATTCTCCCATAGTAGGACTTGGGTGACTAGAAGGTGGATGGGGACACGAAATTCTTATTATTATGGATGTTGGGGTATTCATGGTTTTGACTATGTGTTGGTGGTTTTCATGTTTCCTTGAGACCAGACTTTAAGTGGGGGATTATTAGGATATGTAAAGTCAGTTTTTAGTTTTGACACCCCTGAGATTTTGTAAAATATTTTTTCCAAATTAATTTAATATTATTTATAATTTTCACTTAACCCAACTCTAAATATATCTTGTGTTATATGAAAGAACTATATTTGGATTGTGTGTCATGAAATACCATGTTAATCTTTCACTATAATCAACACTTATATTAGCTTGTGGTATAAGCAACACAATGTTTGGCTAATGTTACACGCAATGCTGATTTCCTTTGACAATCTGCATTACACACAAGACCTAGTTTTACCAAACTAAAATATAATATTAATATTATTATAGTTGTCACCTAGACATTAGGATGGATGTTATGAATAACATATTATTTAAAAATGTGAATAAAAGGAACCATTTTATCTATAAATTAAAGTAAAAACTATTTGAAAATAATGAAATTCCTTTTCTAAGAAAATTAATTTTCTATGTAGAAACACCATTTTATCTCAATTAATTAAACAACCCACTATTGATGAATGTTATTAATATATTATATATTAAATCATATATTTTTTACATGAATACAATATATTTTATAATCATAATATAAAAATTAATCCAATTTTATGAATAAAAATATGTATTTTTCCAAAAGGTAATTTTACCTCCTTTTAATGGTGAACCCATTTTTTATTCAAATTTTTACGATTTTATAATTTTTATTTTACAAAATAAACATAATTTTATAAATTTTAATATAAAAATTAAATTTGATTGAATTATTGGTATTTTTTGGGAATTTGTATTTTATTGATGAATTGTGAAGAACAGTGAAATTTAATTCCAAAATGATTTTTCTTATAATTTATTTATAAGGTTAAATTATATTTTTTATTTTTTTAATGTTTAATTGGATAAATTTTAAAAAAATTAATACAATTTAGTTTATTTTAATCAATTTTAATTTGAAATTTGATATAAAAACTTAAGAAACATTTGAACGTTTTTACTTTAAAATCATGTATGTCTGTCTCTTCTGCCGAATTAAATTTAAATTAATTACTCACAATTATGTTATTTGAATTTAGAAAATTTTATTCCATATTTAGATTCAAAATAATATATAATTTCTAGTGATGTTAACTTGGTTTTCTAACAAAAATATTAGTAAATGCAATTAAAATTAATTATAGAGATAAGGTAAAATTGAGCATAACAAGGGACTAAACATTAAACATAAAGGCCAAGATGACCTATAAAAATTTCAAAAATCCATTGTATGAACATATTTCAATCTGATCATACCTTTTCTCAAATTTTTCCTATTATTGGAGCCACTTGACATTGAAAAAACATGGGTAGAATTCCCTTTTCAAAAATTAACAAGAATGTCGCTCCTCCACTATAAAAAGGCACTCACCCCTACCAATTATTAACATCTCTCAGGCCCATTGAATCACCAAAAATATGCTCAAATAGACTCCCAAAATTACTCCCATAATCCTATAATCCCCACTTTGGGAAGAAATTCATCCAAGGGATCCCTTTAGTGTAAACCAAGAGGATTTACCCAAAAGAAGAGGCAACATCCTTCCTCACGATCCTTTATTTTATTATCATTCCCCACCCCCTAAAATCTTATTATTCCATGATTATTTGATAACCTAAATATACTAAAAATTTGATGATTGTTTATAGGTTTTTTACCCAAACATACACACATTTACATCTAATGAGCAACAAACTTACCATTCTTGTGTACGACGAACTACCGCCTCACGAAATGATGTTGTTCGTTTTTCATTTACAACCTCTAATGGTCGGAAATTATGATGGAAAATATATTTTTATATTATATATATGATATTAATTATGTCTTTATGAATATTTAATTATTATATAAAATATACATTCATTCTTTCCATTTTTTGTAAATGTGATAACTTCATTTGTGGAAGTGTGGACTACCGCCTCATCAAGGCGATGTGATTCATTCACACTTTACATGGAATATATTAAGAATGAGTTTAGTAAATGTATATGATATATATAAGAAAAAATAATTATACTAAAATTATATTATATATATATATGTCATTTACTTTCATTCTTTCAATATGATAGTAAAACAAAAACAGGGATCATATGTACGTACGAACTACCATCTCCATGAATAGTATTTTGGAATAATATTTTATCTTTTATATATTACTATAAATAATTATATAACAAATATATATTATATATATATATCATTTTTTATATTTTTTATATTATGATAAATCTATGGGGACCAAAAATATAACAAATCAAAACACAAGACAAAAACAAAACAATTATTACCCGAAATGTAACATTAACATTGATTTATTAACGAAAAAAGAAATATAATGTCATATTAATATTATATATAGAATTATATATAATAATGAGTTTAGTTTTAGACTTATAATAAACTTATATTTTTTATACAATAGTTTTGAACAAGTACAAAGAGAGTCAAGACTTAAGGTAAAGGATTGCTCACCACACTTTTATTTTTCGTGAGACAGAAGCCATGTTCACCACCTTTTTATTATATGTGGTGTGTTTAAGGACTAGGGATATATTATGTTTTAATTATACTGAAATTTATGTGTATTTACATATCTATTTTATAATATTTCTTCATGGGTTTTACGTTTCAAAAGTTATCAAATTAGTAAAGTAATTTTGACTCAATTTTCCGTCTTTGAGACACATGCCATGTTATGCACCTATATTCTTTTAAGAGGTTTATATACTACTATTTTAAATTATATATAATAAAACTCCTTATTTTAATGATAATTTAAGCTTCATTTTATTACATTTTATTACATTGGCAGTATAATTCAAAGTTACTAAGTGGTAAGAGTTTATTGAAACAATCTCATAGTTTATTAAAATTATTTATGATTATGCCACCATTGATAAAATTTTATGATCCATATCACAAGAAATCTCATTTATTTTCTTCTCCTCTATTTTTTAATTATATCATCATGTATTGGTACCATTTTTCCACTCTTTGGTACATAATATGACTAAGGGAGTATTTTTAATAAAGTCATACTTTACCTCTCTCTTCATTTGGAAATCTGTATTCTTTCTAAACCATGTTTTCTTAAAATGTTTTCAATAATTATTCATAATTTTTCAAATTATTTTCAAATAAAAGGTATTTAAATTTTTTTCAAGAGTTATTCATAATTTTTAAAATTATTTTCATAGAAAAAGGTTTTCAAATAATTTTCAAGTTTTCTTTATAAGTTTTCAAAGTATTTTCTAAGAACAGTTTTTCAAAACATTTTTGTGATTATTTCATATGTTTTAACGGAAAATGGTTTTCAAAATATTTTCAATCTTTTTTTTAAGTTTTGAAATTATTTTCATGGAAATGTTTTTAAAAAAATCAATATACTTTCATAAATTTTCAAGAAAAATGGTTTTCAAAACATTTTCAATATTCCATTATATGTTTTCAAAGTATTTTCAAAGAAATATATTTCAAAATTTTTTCAAGATTATTTTATATGTTTTCATGTAAAATGTATTTCAATTTGTTTTCCACAATCGATTTTTTTGAATTTTCTAAAAGAAATTTTTATGGAAAAGTAAGAACCGTACAGAAAGATCCACAGCCTAAGTCCTCCTTAAAACAGACCACAAAAGTAACTTTATAAATTCATTGGATACTGGTAGTAAAGGATGAGGAAAATACTATAAATTATGGTTTATTTAAAATGTTAATTCATGTCAGACCATATATTTTACCTATCATTATTTACCCTTTCGAGTAGTTAAGGGTGGCCGCATAAGATTTGGAATGACTGTTAAGAGTTATCATGGGATCAATGTTAAATTTTATATGAAATATTTTTGATGGTGGTATTTTAAAGATGTATTTAGTTTTTTGGTTTTTTGGTAAATTTTTACTAAAATATGAGAGAAGGTAAAATTTTAAGTGATTTTCGCTATTTTCGAAATTTTCACCATAAATATTGAAAAATGGATAAGTCCTAAATATTATGCATCACATGGGAGAAAATTATATATAATGTATGAAATTTAGACTATTAATAATAAAGGAAATAAATAAATCATACAATGTGTACTATATTTATGTCTGGAATTAGAAATTTACAAGAGGTTAACCCCCATATATAGGTAAGTTGTTTGGTGTGAGCATGAAGTTTTTTATCGAGGGTCTCTGGAAATGAAACTAAGTCAAAAACCATGCATTTGGAAAAAAATATATCATTAGGAATAAAAAAGTTACATAATGGTTTTTGATCCTAGGTCAAATACCTTACATGAATAAAAATATATTATGTATGAGTAAACATATATTAAATTTGGTTTTTCATTTAAGGGAAAACCCTTACTTTTGAAAAATATATCTCATATGGGAGTTTTCATAGAGGAAAAAATATTACATATAGGTTTTTATTATAAGAAAAAACATTATTTAAAAAATATATAATACATATTTGGGAAAATATATTAGGTATAGAATTATTCCTAAGAGAAATATCTTAAGTATTATAAATATATTATGTATATAATTTTATTTAAAATAAAAACCTTATGCATGGAAAAATTTATGTTATGTATGGGTTTTTTACAATGGAAAAAACCATATGTATAAAGGGAAGATATTATATATGAGATGAAAAAGATATTTTATGATTGTAAATTTGTTATAGTGTTGAACCACACTGTGATAAGTCGTATTTTTGTAAATATATTATGTATGGGTCCCTATGAGGTGATATATATGGTTTTAGTGTTTTCTAAATTTTGATATATAGAATTTTGGACAGATTTTTCCTAAAATGGTAAAAATAATTAATTAAGATAGTAATGTTACTATAAAGGGTAAATTAAGGATTTCTCAGCCATAACTCATGGATAAGACCTATGAATGATATCTGATTCTTCTCTTATTCCCTAATTGATACCCTAGAAAATATGTTTTATTCTTTGTGTAATCTAAATTAGGAAGTACCTATAGGTAAATATAGATGTTCATGTGTATCTGTTAACAATATTTATTATCATTGTCTTGAATTTTGCTAAAAAACTCTAATATCAATGATTTTTTCAAATTTTAATGAATCTTATCACTGAAGATGTATCAGTTGGAATTTCTTGGCCAATGGAGTCCCACATGCTCCAGGTAGATGATACATAACTATTTTCAGTGCTATAAATGTGTTATACATTATGTAATAAATAATAAAAGTGAAGGTTTGTTTATGTGTGGACAAAATTAAAACACTTAGGGTTTTTATTATTCATAAGAGATACCCAGGGGTATTCTGACATAGAAAATAGAGTATATGATACCGTAGAGAAATTCTTGTTTGGTATTAGGGGTTCAAGTCATGATGGGTTTTTTTTCATGTGTTGTAAAGTGGTTATATTTTGGTTGAAAGGGTCAAAGTGTATTCATAGGAATGTATTGGGTGTTCCCCATGTGTCTATGGGTGATATTGATCACCAGATATGGGATGACATGGTTTATCGGTATGGTGTTTATTGTGTTAACCATTATCACATGTGGTGATATATGTTCATTGATTATGTGGTTTTATATGTTTTTGTTTGTATATCACCTTGGGGGCTAAGGATTTTAGGGTCATGTGCACACATTAAAGGGACCATGAGGAAATTTACTCCACTCATCATGAGTGGTGACCTATGTAGATTAAGTGGTATGGGAGGATGGTGTTGACCATCAGTATTGAGGATGTTCACACCAGGGTTGGCCACAATTGGTGTTGAGTGAGAACATTGGATGGGAGGATGAGTATCATCATATATTTTGAATCTAATGATCTAGAATTAGTAATTATGGGTGTTTCCATGCCTTGGGCTCATTTGTTTGTTGATCCAATAGTTGGAAAAGAACACAAATTCCGTTAGGATGTAAGATGTAGATGTGGATGTTTTGTTGGAGAATCATGGTAATCTTGAGAATGTGATAACATGTGGTATAAAAAATGGTTGTAAGGATGATGGAACTTCTAATATGAAGGACTATGGATGTATTGTTTTTCTCAGGCACTAATTGATGCAGGTAAAGGCTTACTTGGGGCTATCCAAGCAAGTACGGAGCAGGTTATGTAATATATTTTGGTTTTAATTTATTATGCTTTACATGAACTAATATATGTATGGATAATATTTAGGGATACCATTGGAAAAGGACTATTGTGTTCATACTCACACCCTTTATAGTCCCTCTATGACACATACAGACTTTTTTGTCTTATGGAATGGGTAAGGAAAAATATTAAATATTTGGATCCTAGTGGATATGGAAATGAAAGTAGTGCATGATCTTGTTAGAATGGTTTTGCAGATGGGCTAAGTAGTTCATTGGTGTCAGGATAATGGTTATTTTTATTTCTTTGGTATTTTTACATTTGTGATGGGCTATGGGAAATTAGTTGGGTTTTTATAACTATCATGACTTGGTGGATGTTTTTACTAAATTGAATATATGTATGTTTTTTAATATTGTTGCTTTTTATTTAAATTATTTTGACTATTTTGTATTAATTTCATTAATATTATCTTCAGAAGGTATGGTATTCCCACTATTACCTCTTAGAGCCTCGTTGTTGGCTGGAAATATTTTGTGTATGGGGAGTAGCACCAAAGGTCAAGTGGAACGCAGGTCCTATTACTATAGAGTGAACCGTGTTAGGGGAATTAAAAATTATTTTCAAAGTATGTTGGGATAAAATGATATCGAGTCTTATTTTTTTATTTGGGATGTCATAAATTGAATGTCTAGGAATGTGTTATAACTTAGGATGGATGTCACTTTGTGTACCTAACCAGCACTAGTACGAGATAAAATCTATGTTAGCAAGGAAACTGGGATTCCTATTTTTTTCACAGATACTATAGTGGAATTTTGTTTTAAATTAGTATTTTACATTCTTGATTTATGGTTATTAATTTTCCTTGAAAGGAAAGTGGTAGAACTCATGAATCATTTTAGACATGTAGGGATCAAATAACATATTGTTGCTTACGTTTGGGTACTTATTTAGTTATGATTTAAAATAAAATTGGGTTATATATTTAAAGTTTCAATAACATAATAAAAATTGTTTTATGGCATAGTGTTTTAGTTTAATTTTACTTAGATAACAAAGGGCGGGTATGTGATTACCATTTTGGTTTGGGAATTGAAGAGTCTTGGTTGTTTTAAGTGTCATAGACAACATATATGATGTTTTATCATCTAGATTCTTGGTTAAATTCTTCTCAACCATCCTAGGGATATGATTCAGAGTATGAGATAGTAACTGAATCCTTTATGTGTATAATGTGTGTGATACCTAACCCCGACAAGGTTAGGTGGGACCATAAGTACAAATGTTATTGGACTTGGGTATGTAGGGAAGTGTAAGGGTTAGTGGATGTCTCTTTCAATTATATCTTTTCATATTTGTGATATCTTGACTGTAATATTTTTTTTGAGTATGATATTGGTTTTCAATGATATATCACCTAGAAAGTTTACATTATAGCATCAAGAGGGTGGATACATGGTGAAAACAAGGCATGAACCGTGTGAGACCCCTAAGGGTGGAGGTGATAATGAGCCATGGGTAGAGGCTTTAAGATAGGAAGGTTATCTTCCGAGTCTAGAGGATTTTGGGTAGTGATTGGATAAGCAGCTTAGGGAGACCTTGGTGTGGGTTATCCAATATCTTAATTGAGGATCATAGGGATATAATAAATCTATGAAATACTTTCCACGATAATTACAGACACAATATTCTCCTTTTTTCTAGGTAGAGGGTGAACCCCAGGTATTGGAGTACCGGAATAAGTCAATACATACTATATTTTATCAAATTGAGAAAACACTGGGGTAAATAGTGAAATTGGCCATGTATATTCTTGGGGTAATAGTGAAACACTAGTGGGATGTACAAGTGCAGATTAGAATACATTAGGGTTTAACATGAAAGGAAATTAAGGTGATATTCTATTAGAAGTTCTTTCCTAAGATTTTGAAGGTGGAGAGAGCTTGAGATTTTATGCACTTGGTGCATGGGGCAACGTTGGACATTGATTGTATTGAAAGGTTCCCAAATGTTTTGATATTTTCACTAACATTAGTAAGATATGAGATCATCAAGGTGTTTTTATTTGAGTATGGTTTACCACTTTTGTTAAGGTGTATGTGAACATATTCATTTTTACATAATTCTTAGAGGAAATAAAAAATGTGATGGTACCGAAGAAGAACCTAGAATATAGGAGTATACCAAGATGAATGCTGGTGTTGAGTGAGGTTGGTTGTGGAGCTCTAGGTGGCTGGAAGTAGGGATGTGAGGACATTTAGTAGAGTAGTCTGAGTAAAGGCTCAGTGATGATGTCACAAAATGGATCATCAATGAAATTTTTTTAAAATAGAAAAACTAGATGAGTTCAAACCAAATGTGATCAATCACCAAAATAGTGTTGAGCATGCGACCATATGGGATATCTGGAACAGTTTTTTCAAAGGTACTTGAACTCGTCTGAGGTTCAAGGACTGGGATGTACTTAGGCATCTCAGGTAAGACTAGGGTTGGTACCAGGAACTGGTATCCAAGATACATTGGCATGTACAGAACATGGGAGAGGATGGGATACCCATAAGTGGGATCATTGGTCAAAAGTGAATTCAGCTCTATATGGAGTACAGACATCTGTAATTTGGGCTTCAGTTTAGTATCATATGATCAATCAAACATATTCAGATAAATTTGTAGATTCATTTATTGTTAGGTACACCAAGATTGTGGCACCCCCATGTCACTATGTTGTTCTTTTGGTGTTATTTGGTGTAATGGAGGTTTGGGATGGATTTTCAAGGAGTTCTATTTTGGAACATTGAAATTTTTGAGCTTTTACTACTTTTTATGGTTAAGGTGCTCTATTAGAGGTCAACTATGTTATGTACCTTCACGATAAGCCTTTTTAGTTCATTTTGAAATATGCACAGTTTTTCAGCACATGATGTTCATAATTAAGTACAAACCATGAATCCCCTTGGAGAAATTGTGTGAGGTCATTGGTGTGTTTAAGGTGTCGTACAATACTTGTTCATGGTTCATTAAACTCTTTATAAATAGTGTGTTTGTAAATATAATTTTTTATAGATCCATTTTCACAGCTTTCGCAAGGTCTTTCAAACCATGGGGGGGAACCCTAAGAAGTTGTGCATTTCTTGGGGTGGTTATCGAGTGGGGAGCATGATTTATTCTAATCATGTGTCATCGTCAGAGTAATCATGTAACTTAAGATTTTTGGGGACATTGTGGCTTTGGCACAGATTCTATATGGTTTTCTTAACCTTGTGGCCAAACTGTGTGCACTGTCTAAGTGTTTAAAAATTAGGATTTTCCCAAAATTACCTTATGTATTTTTAATGGGTTTTAACCCCTATTATCGCCCAAATGAGTTTTCCAACCCTAGAGAGCTTTTTAGGATCACCATTTTCTTCTTGTCCTTGGTTTTTTGGATTTCTTTGGTGTTTTTCAAGAGATTTGTGGTGAGTTCTTCCTCTCTTTCTCTCTTCTTACTTTCTCCATCTCTCCTATCATGGTTTTGAATTATCCCATGAAACCAATATATCATGTGCATTGATTTAGGGGTCTAATTGGATATAATAATAGGTATTTTAGTGTCTTTGGGCAGTATACAACGTTTCAATTCCCGTGGGTGTGGTCTCTATTGAAGGAAACCTGTTTCGGGGTGTTTTGGAATTGTTTCCTCTTCTTTAAGGTTGGTGTTACTATGAAATTGTCTCATTTTGGAATTATAAGCATGATTTTACTTCCTGAATTACCTTTTCATGAATTTTTTACTATATGTTATAGCCTTGTGGTGTTTTGGAACAATTTCATTTTGTTTTGATCTTGGAATAAATGTTTTTTCACGTGAAACTCATAATCTCTTGCTTTAAATGGAATATTTTATTTTAATAATCCTATTGTGAAATACCTCTGGTCTTTTTAAAATAGTTTTTATTTTTTCAAATGGGATTTAGATAGTTTTTGGTTTTCAATGAGTAAAAATAAAGTTTTTTAAAGGGAATTTAGTTTTGTGGAAATGGTTGGACCTTTTCTTTATTTTTGTTTTTAAAGAGAAATACCTTTGTTGAAGGGTATCCTTGAAATGTTTTAAAAGAAATGAGTAATTTCTTTAGTCCTCTTAAAATGTTTTAATTGGTGTCTTGTGAAAATTATGGTGGAAATAAATATCATTTTCCATGTTTTGGATTTTCAAATAAGAGATCATTTTTTTAAGGGTGGCATTAGAATTTTTTAATATCGTGGGTGTCTTCCAGTGTTTTCCCATCTAGTGCTTGGAAAATATTTTTGTGAAATGTGAAAAGACTTGGAATTTTGAACCATGTTTTGATGTTAATGGCATTTTTGGAACTTTGGTTCTTAAATGGAATTTGTGAATTAAACCCCTAGATTTCCCCTTTCTTGTATACCCCTTGTGTGGTTTTATAATCACTATGTGATGTCTATTACTCCCCTTAAGTGGGAATACGCATGTTATGCACTTCGTGTATGTTATTTATATGGGTATTTTTATAATTGGTCATTATAAGTGAGGGTAGTTATAGTTATTACTTGTGGGTATAATTGGATTTTTTTCACTATACAAAACTTCATTTATTGTTCATGGTATATCAGGTAATACATTAAAGATCTAGATTGTTCCCTTAGTTGGTTCATGTGCCACTAGTTTCCCACCAGTCATGTTTGGAACAAGAGCTGGGTGGAGGTCTTCTATCACTGTGACGCTATTTAGGGATACCATGATGTGAGTTATGGACATAGAATATATATGTAGCTAGTTTGGGTGGCTATTCCCATATGGTTAGATGCTTGTAATGTTAGTTCCCTTTGGTTATGACCATGAAACATTCAATTTCTTGATACTTGGTTAGTGATTGAGGGGAGTTTGATCTACTTCTTGATTTTATCATTTATCCTACTTTATTTGATATGGAAACTTAATTTCTTATGTTTTATTTTTACATGACTTGTGATATATATTTGGTTGTTTCTTGTTGTGCTTAAACCATGTGAGTTTGGTTGTTTCATTTGAAAGATAGTTTATAAAGATGTTTGTGGAAACCTATTTTTTATTTTTAAATACACTTGTGTGAGTGTGTTAAGGTAGACTTCGAAATGGTTTTGGTGTTTAAAGATGGATTTAGATAGCGAAATATTCAAAATAAATCATTATCATATTGATAAAAAAAATATTGAGTTGTTTTTAAAAAATGTTAATCATGTGTGTTGTTTTGAAACAAATTTGGCCGATGGATTTGTTTTTAAAACATGTGAGTTTGGTTTTGGGAAATAAAGGGAAAATATTTTGAAAGTGAATTATGAAATTGTTTTAATTACCATTATTTATATATATATATATAGCTTATTTTATAGACTTCTTTTCAAAATAAAATTGATGAATTGACTTATGAAATAAATTACATAGTTTCTGTGGGTTATAGTGGCCTACTGAACTTTTAAGGTCACAACTACAAGAATTTCTTTTTATAGGTTCTCATTTGGATCCTTCTTTTTTTTGAGGAAAATTTGTAGTGATTTGGGCAGTTGTGAGGAACCGTAGGTTTTATGGGTTTGGATTCAGGCTCAGCTCAAGTTAGTTTCTTTGTAGTTGTTTTCTTTTTATATAGTCTTGTTCCTACTTTGACTCTCCCATATGTTTCTCTTTATTTATGGATATTAATCATTTATGTGAAAATTGGTTGGGTCATGGTAGTTTTTATGACATGTTTTTCATGGTTTTTATTTATTTTCATTCATGTATTCTTTTATTATTTTGGTTTCCCTCTGTTTGAGGAGAAACTACTTCCATAGAAGCTCATATGATGCCCAGAAGATTTTCTTAGCTCGTGGGGATTGGGAACAACCTCTAGGCCTTATGGTAAGTTGGGTTGGGTGCTGGGTAGGATGGTATACTAGGATGGTATAATATAAAATTTCATCATATCATTGGGTTTTTCTTGAGAAGGAACCCAAGATTATTGTGTATCCCTTTTTATTCAGGGATGACCTAGTAGAAAATAGATTAAGGCTATTGGATCTTGAAAGGTAAGGTTTGGGAGCTTCTAGCTATCCCTTTCCCATTCTTAACCTCACGTTTCCATGGTTTTTTGGGTTTTCAATTGTGAATTTGAGGTTTCTTTTAGCTATTTCTTGTGTATTTTGATGTGATTGAATTTTTTGGGTCCCCTTTGACTATTGAGCGATATTGGGGACCACTCTTTGGATTTGGGTGGAAGAAAACTTAAGATACACAGTTATCTCACAACACCTAGGAAAACGTGTGGTTCCCATGTGATTAAGTCTTCAATTTATACAAGGTGTGTTTCATAGTTGACACTTGATTCCCAAACTATGGTTTTCAAGTAATATAAAACATTGTTTCTCCTCGACCAACATGGTTGGACTCTTATTGAATTTTGGATTTCTCTAAATTTATATTTCACTTGTTGAAGGTAGAATGAGGAGTGATTTTTTCCCATGTTGGAAGTTTTTGGTGATCCTTTTCTTTTTTCTTTTGTAGTACTTGTGTGCACTTGGATTTTTCAAACATTATTTTAGAAAATAAATGGGTTTTTTTGAAAACAATTGCTTTCAAAATTGGTTTTCTGAATAATGGGAAGTGTTAATGACCAAGGTCTTATGAAATGTTTTATGAAAGTGGGTGTTTCCTTTATTATATTTGGGAAATGAGGTGTTTTAAAAGAATGTTTTTTTTTGAAATGATTTTGTAAAGTGTTTCAAAAAAAGGGAAATGGGTTTCAAAAATTGAAAATTGGTTTCTAAAGGGGAAAGGGGTTTTAAGGGAATTTTTTTCTTTACATTTTGGAAAATGGGTTTTTTCCACCAAGGTTTTTTTTAAATTATTTTAACTTTATTTTTTAGAAACCTTTTGGTGGAGGGATATTTCAAAATTCTTTGGAAATTAGTGGTTTTGAAAATAAAATTTTATTTTTATTTGAATGTTTTCTGCCTAATTTGAGGGCCTCTTTTTTTGGTTTGTTTCCTTGTTTTTAAGTAAATAACGTCGTTTTTGTTTTATGATAGGACTTGAGGTAGTTCATGTATTTTTTTTGTTCCCCAGAATGGTTGAAATGGTTTCTCTAGTTATGATTCCTACCCGGACTCCAAGTGGAGTTGTATATATCAAACCTTCATTCATATTCGAATAAAGTATGTGGTTTGAGAAGATTGAGGTGACCCTTAATTCTATTGGGAAACCTAAAGCCCCTCAGGTAAGAGCTATTGAGATCTTGTTGTTTAGTTATAGCCAAGGTAGTGCAAGTTTTTGGTTCCTCCTCTATTGTGTAAGTGAATTTTTAGAAGGTTAGTTTTTGGGAAGAGGTCTTAAGCTTAATCCTTTTGAGGATGGGTTGGTTTTTTTAGTACTTTTTCATTGGAGGTTGTGACCTTGTTTTTGTGATCTTAGGTTGTGGTTGGTTTTGTGGATATTTTTTCATTTTTAGTGGAATTATTTATGGATGATTCCCTTTGGGATGTTCTAATGGATGGTTTGAATGTTGTTTTTTGGAATGTTTTCTTCCATTGAGTAATGTTTCTCCCTCTCCCACCCTCTTTGGTATTTTTTGTATGGGTTGTGAGTGTTGTTTGGTTCTACCTTGTTGTTTGGGAAAACCTCTATTGGTGATAGTAAGTTGCACTCGTTCTTTCGTCAAATACTATTAGTGATAATTTTTTGGACTTGAGAGATGACTTTGGGTGCACGATGGGGTAACTAGGGTGTGTGATACACCAGTCAAGTGTGGTATACTAACAGGTTTCTGGATGTGGGCCTTTTATGGGATGCATTGTGTGAGGTATGTTTTACCCTAGGTTATCCATACATGTCATGACCCAAGGCAAGTGACATTTCCATTATTTTGATTCTCTTTATGGTTGAACTTTCTTTAATTGGGTTTGTAATTGTTTATGGTTAAGGGTGTGTTCCTATCATGGTTTCCTAGTTGTTCGAGGATATTTTCTAAATAGTGGTTCAATTGTGCCACCATATTAGATGAACTATGAATGGTGGGGAGACCATGTTAGGTATCACATGATTTGTTGGTATTCTTGTTAGAGTTTAGAATCTAGTCTTTCATTGGAGTTTTTTAGTGATTTTTAGTTGATCAGTTTGATCAACTTGAGGATCTCAGTTATTGTCCTTGAGGTTATGTCATGTTGAGAAGTTCATTTTGTTAGGCCCTTTTTGGGATATTTCATTTCTTTATCTCTAATTTCAACCAAAAACATTATATGCGAATAAAGTGTCATGGTGGGGAGTTTTTGACACACCCCATGTCACTAGGTTGTTTTTTGGTATTCTTTAGTAAAGTGGATGTCTAGGTTGTGTTTCCATGGAGTTAAAATTTGGAACTTCGAATTTTTAAGGTTTTATTACTATGCATGGTTACGGTGCCCAATTAGTGGGAAACAATATAACCTCCTTTATTAAGGATCCTTTTTAGTTCATTTTAAACTATTTATGGATTGTTATAACGGAATGAACATGGTTAAGACCAGACCATGTGGCCCCTAGGAGAAACCATGAAGGTTCCTTGGTGTATTTAAGGTGTGTCACATAGCTTTCACATGGTTTTTTAAACTGTATGATAAGCATGTGATTGTCTCTATAATTTTTTACAGAGTTATTTTCAAGGCTTCCACATAGTTTTTCAAACTATGCGGGGAACCCTAGGAGGTTGTGTGAGGCTAGTGGTGGTTCCCGGCATGAGGTGCATAGTTTTTTCTAACTATGAGGCCTCTCAGGACTAATTATACCACTTCATATTTTTGGGAAGGAGGTGGCTCCTGCATGGTTGGCACATGGTTTGCTTAACCATACATCCTAATCATGAACCCTTTATAGGTGTTTAAAAATTTGGGTTTTCCGCAAAATTCCCCTTTCTATTTTAAGAGGATTTCACCCCTATTATCCCCCACATTAGTCAAAAAACACTAGGGAGCTTGGGAGGAGCTCCATCCCCCCCCCTCTTAGATTCTCAGATTCCATTAGTATTTTCCAAGATTTTTAAGGTGAGTTTTTCATCTCTTTATCTTTTTTCCTTTATCCCTCTCTTCTATCTAGTTTTGGATTCCCACATGTACCCTTGCTATCATGTGGATAAATTTTAGTATTCTAGGTGGATCTAATTATGGGGATTTTGGTGTCCAGGGGTTTTAGACACTGTAGATAGTCCCATGGGAGTGGTATCCATTGAAGGTGATATGTTTCGGGATGTTTCGGCTTGGTTTAAACTTATTTGAGTTAGGTAATGAAATGAAATTGTTTTATTTGAGAATTATAAGCAATATTTCACTTCCTAAATTTCCATTTTATGAATGTATAACTATATGTGATAGACTTAAAGTGTTTTAGAACCATTTATTTATTATTTTAGATTTACATAAATGTTTTTTCATGTGAAACCCATGTATCCATGCTTAAAATGAAATGTTTTATTATTCTAATACTCTTATTAAATGCCTTATATATTTTTGAAATGGTTTTCATGTTGTGAAATGGGATTTTACCCAATTTTTGTTTTCTATGATTGAAAACAAAGGGTTTAAAATTGAATTTGTTTTAATGGTGAGATTTTGACCTCAAATTATTTTATAGATGGGTTTTTCTTGTGGATTTCAAATGGTTATTTGAAATTTGTTGGTATTTTACACCTTTTGAAATGCCTTGTTGGATTATTTTAATTATATTGGTGGAAATGGTTAGACCTTTTTTCATGTTTTGGTTTTCAAAGAGGAAGACCCTTTTTGAAGGGTAACTTTGAAATGTTTTAAAAGAAATGGGTGGTTTCTTTGGACCTCTTAAAATTTTTGAAGTGGTGTATTGTGAAAAGTGTGATAGAAATAAAGGAATTTGTAAATGTTTTAGATTTTCAATAATGAGATACCTTTTATAAGTTTGAGTTTGAAATTTTTTAAATTCTTGGGGGTTTCCATCATTTTTCCAAATGGTGTTTGGAAATTATTTTTGTGATATGTGAAAGGACTTGGAATTATAAGTCTTATTTTGATTTTAAAGGATCTTTTTTCACTTTGGATATTAAATAGATATTTTGAAAGACACCCCTCGATTTCCCCTTGTTTGGGTTCCCCTTGTGTGGGTTTCTGATCACTATGTAATGTTTCTTACCCCCCTTGTGTGGGAATGTGATTTCATTTCATTGTGTGTAGGTTATGTGTATGCGTATTTTCATCATTGGTTAATAGGGATAAGGGGGTTATGATTATTATTTGTGTGTATACATGGTTGTTTTAACTACACCTCACTTCCTTTATTGGTCATGGGATGTTGGGCACTAAGTGGAAGATCTATCTTGTTCATCCAGTTGTTTCACACACCACTAGTTTCCCACCAATCTTTCTAGGAACAAGGGATGGGTGTGGGTTTTTCATCCTTGTGATTATTATGTGGTCTGTTTGGATAAAATTTATCGATTTAGCATTGTCATTACCTAGTTGAGTCATTTATACCAATATGATTAGATACTTTTCATGTTAGTGAACTTAGGGTAATACCATGACCCATTTTATAACTTGATGGATGGTTAGTGATGGTAGTAAGTTTAATCTAGTGCTTGATTGTATCATTTCCCATACTTTATTTGGTATGTCACCTTCCTTGATTATGTTTCATTTTTATATGCCTTGTGATATATATATATATATATATATATATATATATAAATGGTTCTTTCTTGTTGTTCTTAACTCGTGTGAGTTTGGTTGTTTCCTTTGAAAATGAATTTTACAAGATTTTTTTAAAACCCAATATTCAATTTTTAAAGACTCTTATATGAGTACTTTAAGGAGTATTTACAAATGGGTTTTTAGTTTAAAGATGTTTTTTACAGTGAAGTATTTTAAAATTATATTTTTCATTAAGATAAATCAATTATATGTTATTTTTGAGAAATATTAATGGTGTGTGTGGTTTTTAAATAGATTTCGATGATGTATTTTTTTAAACACATTTATTCAATTTTGGGAAAAGTGGTAAAATGTTTTGAAAGTGGATTATGGATTTTTTGATTTTCGTACATTGTATATATGTGAATCATACTTTCTAGATTTATTTTCTTACTAGCATTGATGAATTGCCTTATGAAATAAATTGTATAGTTTTTGAGGATTGTGGTGATGTATTGGGATTTTTAGCTCATGCCTAAAAAAATTCAGGTTCCAACTTCTCAGTTGGATCCTTCATGTTTATTGTCGTTGATGTGGGGTGAGTTAAGTGGTGGTGAGAAACCAGAGGTTTCATGGGGTTGGTTTTAGGATCAAATTGAGTTAGTTGGTGTGTATTAGTTTTATTTCCATATAGTTTTATTCCTCCTTTGTATTTTCTATCTATATCTATTTATTTATGTATATTGATCATGTATATGAAAATGGGTTGGATCATGGAAGTTGGTTATGAAATGTTTGGAATTTTTTTATTTATTTTTTATCATGTATTCTTTTATTCTATTGTTGTATGTATATCAAGGTAAAACCCATTATCAAAGGAGTCCCTATGATACCCAGGCACTATTCCCAGCCCATAAGGATTAGGAGCGCCCTCTATTACTTATGGTGAGTCGGGTCAGGTTCTAGGTAGGATAAAATCATGAGCCAATTCATTAAAAGTATCGTGTTTTTAGTTGTTATATGATGTAAATTGGTGAATGAGGTGTATATATGCTTTATGAATTAACAGGTTTTTGGATAATATGTGGGAATAAGTTATAATTTATGATAATTGTGGGATTTGTTGGAATCAAATATTAAAGTGGGAATCATTATGATGATGGATAAAAGTGGGAATCGATGTGATAAAGAATAAAAGTGGGTATTGGTGTGTTGCTGAATAAAAAAGGGTGTTATTATGATGCAAGGTGATTTTGGGAATCAAGTGTGATGAAAAATAGAATGTATCACGGTTGGATTATGAGAGTGTGTTCTAGAAGAATGGACTGGTTTATACCATAGATGAGATTGGGTTGGTGATTCCAATGGTGGGGAGTATCCATGAATGTGGTCAGCTTTTTAAAATTTGGTGATTTTGATGGCCAGGAAAGAGACGGATGTGTTTAGTGTTGTCTTGATGTTTTGGGTGTTATATGAGAGGGGCACTCTAGTCTTTGTGGAGGTCGGTTAGTATGTGACATGGGATAGCTCAAGTATTATATGTAATATGATGGGGAAGTTATATGGTTCTAAGTATTTAAATGGTGATTCAAGTAAGACCTTGGATCGGCCCTGTGATTCTAGACCCTATCAAGGGTGATAGTATAATCCGTGGAATGAATCTTAGGAGTTGTCCTTGGATAGATGGTTAAAAAATTAATG
This sequence comes from Viscum album, assembly GCA_963277665.1. Taxonomy (NCBI): domain Eukaryota; kingdom Viridiplantae; phylum Streptophyta; class Magnoliopsida; order Santalales; family Viscaceae; genus Viscum; species Viscum album. The sequence continues at coordinate 1,326,048,009 of OY728157.1, read as the reverse complement.
AAATTCTGTTTCTGGTGAAATTTTAAAGAGATATGTGGGGTTTTAATTATTTTTGGGTGTGTCTTACTAAAATTAGAGGCTTGGGAAAATGTTGAAGGATTTTGGATAATTTTTTAATTTTCGGAAAAAATATCGAAAAATGTCTAAAACTAAAATATTACACATCACAGGAGAGGAAAATATATATAACAAAAGAAATTAAAAATTTTATGCGTAAAGGAAATTTATAAGGAATGACATGAATAATATATTTGAATTTTGAATCATAAATTGGATAACTTTTTAACTCACATATATACACATAATGTTTTCAATGTGAACGTAGGATTTTTATCGAGGGCCTAAGAAAATATGGCTAATTCAAAAGCCTTGCATTTGGGGAAAATATATTACATATGGACCAGAAATTTTATATAAGGATTTTTTATTCTAAGTAAAAAAACTTATGTGAGAAAAAATATATTACATATGGGTTAAAATATATTACATTAAGTTTTTCATCTAAGAGAAAAAAACTTATGTATGAAAAATATATTATGTATGAGATTTTTCATAGAGGGAAGAATATTGCATATTGGTTTTACCTCTAATGGAAAAAAACCTTATGTGATAAATAAATATTACATATTAAGGAAAAGATTTCATGTATGGAATTATGCCTAACGGAAATATCTTATGCATTAAAAATATATTATTTATATAATTTGTTTAATGAAAAATACTTATCAATAAAAAAACAATTGTAAGATATGGGTTTTTAAAAAGGAGAAACCCATACATATAAAGGGAATATATTACGATTGAGATACATAAGAAATTATCTATCTATAAATTTGGTAATGTATTGAAATTCACTGTAAAACATCATATTTTTATAACTATATTACGTATGGATCCCTAGGGGTGACACATAGGGTTTTAGTGTTTTCAAAAATTTGATATTTCGAATTTTGTGAAAAAAATCCCAAAATATTAAAAGTGATTAATTAAACTAATAATTTGACTATTGAGGGGGAAATAGAGGGTTTTCAACCATAATTCATGAATAATACCTTGGAAAGCTCTTAAATTATTCATTTCTTCCTTAAGTTATATTCTAGATAAATCTTTCCAGTTTTTCATGTGGTATGAAGGATAGAGCATACATAGTAAAGTCTAGCAACCTTTGTGTTTTTGTTAAATAAATTTCTCACGATTATCTTTTCTCTTATTAAAAACCCCTAATTTCATGGATTTTTTTTATTTTGGTGAATATTTCTACTGAATTCTAATTGGCCGGAGTATCTTGACAAATAGAGTCCCACATACTCTTGGTATGCGGTACCTAACTATTTCTAGTGTTATACATGTGTTATGAATTATGTGATAAATAAACATGGTTAGGTTTTTCTCTATGTAACCTGGAAAAGAAATAAAAGTGATATAACCTAAATACTTGTGTATATATATATATGATATATAGGTAGTTTTTATCACATGGAAATTACGATTTTCATGCACGGTTTATCAATCTATGGAACTTATAATAAAAATGTTAAACTATTATCATTTATTATTCCCCCATATTAGTAATTATTTATGATAATAGTTCATGAGATGAAACATTTGGGAGGACACACAATCATGTATATGATACATGAACTGGTCATGGTATTTATTCATGTGTTTCATCGCATAAACAAATGAAAGGATAATCATGGATCATCCCTACGTACCTATTTAACATTTTTCATGTGATAGTAGTGTATAATAATCCCATTATGCTTGGTAAAACCACCCTGAACCCATTTCTCTCTTTCTTCTTCTTTCTTTTCATGCCAATATGCTTACACATTGTGGGAGAAAGTAGAATCCAACATGTATGACATGTGATTCAGATTAACTCATGGATAAACCACAGAGATGGGATTCTTTTGTTTTCAAATTTAATGATCTTTATCAAATTCATCATATAAAAATTAAAAAGTTTCAATATATCTTTAGTTTAAGGTATTCCATGTTTTACAGTATTCTACATTTCATTATTTTATGCAGGTTTCATATTATATTGCATGGAGATCCTTGGGAAAGGATTTTTAATTACTTCTTCATGTTCTAATAATTGTTATTAGACTCTAACAAAACCCTTCAATGTTGTCATGGGGAAAACATGATTTAGATTTATGAAATATGGTATGGAAATAAAGAAGGAGATAAAAATAGAATATTTTTTACAGTTTTTTTAAAATATTGTAAAAATGACTTACCATTACGTAGTTGAGTTTCATAAAGGTAACTAATTCTTTATTGTTATGCAGCTGAGTTGGGTAAGGGTATCCATATCTTACCTTTACATGAGTGGTCATGTAAATTTAACTTGTGTCTTAACTTCATATGAAGGGGTTCACGTAAGAGTGGACACAATTTCCCTTAGGCCACATAAATATAATTTTATAGATTGCATAAAGGTTATTGCAAGCTACCTTTACTCAGAAAAGGATTTAATTGGTTATTTATGGGAAATCATGATATTTAAAATCTCAGATAAGGTTAAATGGGTTTTTTTGTAATGGTCTATCTATTTTACCTTTACATAACATGCGATAATTCCTTGATACATTTACGAGGAAGCTCTATTTAAAGGTAGTCTCAGCATTACCTTTACACAATTAAAGGAATTTCCCGGATATATTAATGAAAATGGTCTAAAAAAGGTTATTAATTGAAATACGTTTATGTAATGGTTCTATAAGGCTTTCATAAAGATAAAAGTGCTTAATTTTAAATAGGTTTCCCTTTATGTGTTAGGGTAAGAATACATTTTTTAAAATTTGTTTTTTACAAATTAAATTGATTTTAATGGTTTATAAAATGTTTATAAATCATTATAAAATTTATTTTTGGATATTTTAATTTACAAAAGTTTTATAAATTAATTAATTATAATTTTTTTATTATTAATTAAATGTTTTTGAAACATTTTATTCGCAAATATTAAATTTTAATATTGGAAATAACTTTTAACAAATTACATTGCATGACTTGTGATAAAGAAATAAAAGTATTCATTTAGATATCATAAGTGATATTTTATAAAGGGTTATAAATAATGATATAATAAAAAATTATAAAATGTTTATATTTAAATTATTAATTGTTCATAATTAATAATATTGAATTTTTCAAAAAAAAAAGTGGGCCTTATTAGGATATTATTTAAGCCACATCAAAAGTGTTTTGATGATGGATGCGATCAAGGTTTAAATGATGAATAAATATATGTTGTTAGATTATGTAAAAACTTTACATAATAGAAATTGAAATATAAATTTTTTAAAGCACATAAAATATCTTATATTTTATATAAGAATTGTATATAATGATAAATACGAAAGAGTTCATATTATAATGAGTATAAAAATTTTATATTATAATAATGTAATGTCCATAATGTTAAAGGTAAAAGTTATAAAATTTTTATAATTAGATTTTATTTACGAATTTTTTGTTAATATTTATATAATGTTTAAATAATTTAAATATTAATTTATTTAAAGGCTATTTCCTACTATATTCATGTTTAGTAAATTGCTGAAAAATTTAGAATGTTGTGTATGATTTAGCTTAAAATGTTAAATTGGTTCTTGGATTGAGTCTCACATTACAAGCTAAGATTGAATCTATAATGAATTTTGTTTTTCATCTACCTTGAGATCACTTTGAAATTGAAGTTATTAGATTTAATATGATTGTTAAATATATTTTGTGCATATTAGTTGTTAGTTTTATGATGAATTGGATTCTCTCGTATAAAATTTCCTCAGGTAGAGGGACTTGGGATGGGACTACATACATACTCAGAGGCTTATGTCTTTTCTAGGTTGGTGAATGGAGTTGGAAATATATTACATAGAGATTATTCATGTGGTTCCATGACTCTCTCCCACAAAATATGTCCCAATAAAGGGAGAGATAAAATGATCCCCAGGATTTCTACTAGCACTGTGGATATAAAAATATCATAGTATGGGAGGCATTACCCTCTATAAATAAAATAGGGTTGGGAGATAGGATAAAAACCACCAAATAACTCTAGTAGATAACATAAAATAATCACTAAACCATCCCATAATGAATAACTAAAGTGAAACTGATATATATATATATATATGTCTCCAAATATACCAAAATACAAGTCAATGGAAGCTACTCAATAATATCTCTAACCCAACTATTAATGTCCATCTCGGTCCCCAAATTTCTACAAGAAACTTGAAAACTCTTTATATACTTAGGATGAGCATTATAGGTATACTCGGTAGGTACATAACCAAGGTATCAAGTGAACAAGTGAAAAGATCTTGATAATGTTCTAGTGAACAAATAGAAGAACTAGAAAGCACCTAATCATGTCCACTAACCAATCTTAGCCTCACTATCACCCACTCTCCAAATTAGGTATCCAATAAAATAATATAACCTCAAGATCATAACAAATCAAGGTGCCCCACTATTTCTTTCCAACTAATTTTCCACCCTCACACCCCAACATCGAACATTATGTGCTCTCATCCCTTCTATACATATCACATCAGATCACATTGTATAACATCTCTCATGAAGACACCCGAGCCATCTCTGATGTGGGTTAGGATACATCCCAACCTACCTTTCCCTCACAAGGTCTAGATTCTTATGCTCGAATTAGGAATCACCATACCACATATCTATCATATACACCTAGGACATAACATCTCATATTGACTGAAGACACCTGAGTCATCACCTCCCATCTCGCCCAAAGACACATGAGTCGTCACACCACATATCATCACATAACCAGAGTAGTAGGGTATCATGGACAAGAAGGACATAAACTCATAACCTCCTCCTAACATGCATGAACCCCACCTCAAATCACATCACATAACAACCTTATTACATTATAACTCACCTTAAAACACCTATTCTATCAATTCACATCTTTCCCAAAAACACATGGTCCATCACTACTGAAGGAAGAGTGGGGAAAAGTGGGTAGCAATACATCTATATCACCACCATCCTGGATTTTGGGGAAAACACCCAAAACCCATCACCTCAAAACATTGGTAAGTTTATCCTATTCGGATGGGTCGCATATATAAATAACATATAGATATATGATATTTATATTACATACATTACCCAACCTATGGGTTCACAAAAATTGCACCATCGCACACTACATCACTACTATTATACAACACATCAACTATCATAATCGGTACAACCACTATATGAAACACCTCACACCACCACACATAAACATGAAAAATTTCCCATTTTCAATTATAGGTTTTACCACTTTCCACATATAACAAGTTTCACTAAATATCAATTTCTAAGCTACTTTATTCACATTTACATGGCCCATTCATTTATTTCTTTTATTTAATCCATCTAATAGAACTAAATTTCAAGACCATTATTATTCATTTTCTATCACATCACATCCCATAATTATTTATTCCATGGATAAACGAGAAACTAACATAACCATACCACAAAACAACTCACCCATCTCACATCAATCATCATCATTATGCCCCCACTAGCGAAGGTATCCCACCACATCAACCACATGCATCATCCATCACACATCATCCCCACCACACATCCACAACCACTTAACAACATCAATTGAACATCGCATAAAATATTTCTCAATCACAACCATGCCACACACCACCACCACGTATTATCTACACTGCACATCACAACCACTATGTGACACAACCTCTACACAACTACCCAAAAGTAATAACCACAACCACCACACATCTGCACCACATCACAAAATTTCCAACATCACAAATCACAACCATTATAACCAATCATGACATCACAACCCACACATCACATAACCCATCTAGTCACGACCATCATTTCACAACTGTAACACCCTGAAATTGTAAAGTAAGAACCTTGTATTCGATAGCGTGTATGACACATGACATGAATAACATAAGGGAATATTATATATCAAGACTAATTTATATTTAATATTTTAAATAAATTCAATACATGATATATATTTTAATTCACGCAACACCGATTTATCTTGCATTTCACACAAGATAAACCTTCCACGGTAGATTGTGTTACATGCAAGACTGAGTTTCACCAAATAACAATGTATTATTAAAATATTATCATTTAATATAATATGATATAACCTATCCATTATGTTAATAGTTATGAATATTATTGACTATATTAAGAAAATTTATGGTTTATATTAATATAAAATGAATTTATTAGTTACCAATTAATTATAAATGAAAATATGGACCAATTGGATATAAAAAAGAAATATTATAATTTTTATGCATCCAAAAGATTTTTCTCTTAATAAAAATAATTAATTAAAATTAGTTAATGATTTTAATGAAATATATATGTTATATATTAAATAAAATATTTTTTATATTCCCCCAATAGATTTGATAAAGATAAGATAATAACAAACTCTATTTTACACATAAAAACACATATTTTCATAAAGGAAATTTTATTGCCTTTTAATGGAGAACCCATTTAAAATATGAATTTTGAGACTTTTATTGATTTAATTTCTCAAAATAAAATTAATATTTTAAATAAAATCATTATAATTTGGTTATGTTTAATTTTTTATATGTTTCTAAAATGTTTCATTTTTTAATGAATAATTAAAAATACTGAATTTTAGTTCAAAACTTTTTTTTATCAAATTTATTTATAAGGTTAAATTAAATTTTTAATTGGTTTTAAATTTTAATTAGATAATATTTTTATAAATTAATACAATTTATGTCACGTTAATCAATTTCACTTTGAAATTAATTATAAAAACATAGAAAACTTTCAGATATTTTTACTTTAAACCCCCACATTGTCGTCCCACCTACAAGATGATTTTTAATTTAAAATTTTTCACTTATACGATTGAAATTTGGAAATATGGTTTCAGTATTTGGAATAATAATAATTATTAGTGTCTATTAAGGTCAATTTAGTTTTTTACCAAAAATATTAGTGAAATTAATTAAAATTAATCACAATGATTAAGGTAAAATTAAGCTTAATAAGGGATTAAAGCTGAATCCTAAGGGCCAAAATGACTTTGAAACTTATACAACAGTCATTTAATGGACATATTTTGGCCATATAATTACTTTTATAGAATTTTTTCTCTATTGGATCTAATTTCAATGTGAAAAAACATGCAGGGAATTCCATTGTATAAATATTGAAGAGTGCCACTCCTCCTCCCCTATAAAAGGACCACCTCTCCTACCACTTCCTCACACCTCTCAAGACACTTTTTCTTGAACAATATCTGCCCAAATAGATCCTAAAAATACATACCCTAATACTATAATACTCTTTTTGGTCAGAACAAAATCCAAGGAATTTTTTGGTTTAAACCAAAAAAAGTTTCCCGACTAAGAGGTAACATCTCCCCTTTAGCTTTTTAGTTTTATTTCCATTATCAAACACCTAAAATATTCTTATTATATGATTTTATAACAAAACCAGTATACTAAATATACTTGTATATTTTTCTTCTAATTTTTATACCTAAACTTACACACACTTCCATATAATGGATAACAAACAAACTATTTTTGAATACGGAGAACCACTACCTAATGAAACGATGATTTTTCATTTTTATTTTACCACCTTTCATGGTGGAAATTATGATGGAAAATATGTTTATATAATTTATATATTATATTTTATAATTTATTTATACTTATTTATTTCTTATAAAACACATATATTTATACTTTCCATTTTATGTAAAAATGATAACATCATTTGAGGAAGTGTGTACTACCTCCCCCTCAAAGCGATGTGATCCGTTCACATGACCCATGGAATTAATAAAGGATGATCATAATTAAACATATGAGACATAAATAACGTATATATTATATTAATTACATAATTAAATTTATATATATATATATCATTTCTTTATTATCCTTCCACACACAAAAAGTGATAATGTCGGTCGTTGACATGTGGACTACCGCCTCCTCATCATGTTGTGATTCCTTTTACATCAAAAGAATTATATATATAAGTATATATGATTAAATAATAAAATTATTATGATGTAATTATCAATCTATAAATATATAATTCTACTTACCTTCTTTCCATAATGATCATTGAAAAATGAGAACATTACTCATGCGTATATACAGCCTACCGTCTTCATGATTGTAATATTGATTCATTTTTCATAACCATATTTAGTAATTATTTTTAAATGTATAATTGATGTAAAAATATGATAATTATTTAATTATTATTATTATTTAGATGTTATATAATGAACCCTTTGACCATAGTTGACCTACTAATGTAGTTTTTGACACATAAACCGAATTTGGTCAAAAACACCTGACATAAAATTAATTGATTAAGTAGTTGTATAAAAAATAATAATAATTGAAATAAAAGTAATGATAAACATGAAAAAGGTTCTTAATAAATTATATAATTAACATAATTTTATTATAAATGATGTTAAATTATGTTCACCTAGAAGAAATGCAGGTTAAGGGATTCTCATCTCACCTTTTACATCTGTGAGATAAATTTCATGTTCACCACTTACATCTTTTGTGTGGTAAATATAATAATAATATTGTAATAGTATATCATTAATAATTTTATATTAATGGTATTTTAAACATTCATTTAATGATATTCCTCTATGAGGATTATGATTTAAAATGTTTCAATGTGGTATGTGACACTTTGGAATGTTTAAAGATTGTTTTCATCAACAATAACTTTAATGATCTTTCAATGGAATTTTCATTGGAGGAAATTATTTTACTATTTTTAAATAAAACCTTTTATTTTTTCTCATCTAGTTATTCATGACCATTTTTAAGTATTATTACCATTTTCCCACTCTTTGGTACTCAAAATGTTTTAGAAAATGTTTTTTTCGAAAACACGACATTGTATCTCTCTTTATTCGGAGAACCTGTCTTCTTTTAAAAACCACGTTTTATTAAAATATTTTAAAACAAAAATTAAATTATTTTAAAATTATTTTATAAATACATTTTTACCCTCTTTTCCTTTTACCAATTTTTCAAAGTAATCTTCTTGTTGCTTTCCAAACAAGGCATTTTTCTAACATTAAGCCATGTAAAAGGAATGTTTTTTTTACCACGTATGGATTATATGGATTTAACCACATCTATTTATTTAAAAATTTATTTGCATGTTTAAAAGGATAATTTTTAAGGAAAATATTTTCAGAAGTGATTTTCGAAGAAAAGTTTTTAAAAAAAAGGCAATTTTCCTCCATAATTTTTTTAAAATATATTTTTATAATGTTTTCATTTTGCAATGAAAACAACACTTAATTTTCATCCACATGCGATATGTTATATTAATATAATACTTAATCTTCCTATGAATGGATTATGATTGACTTTTTTAAGGATAGTATTCACATTCACTTCCTTGATTCCTTTTAGTCCCCTTGAAATATTCAATTTCTAATGATCATTTGACATTGAATTTCCTCTAAATATCCATATCATTTTTCATGGATATGATTATTGGAAAAATCATATACCATTTTTTATATAGTGTTTACTTTGAAATTATTTTGATTATTTAGGTAAATATTGATAAATCTATATACTTTATTCAATATGAATATTTTATAAGGCGTATTTTTTTTCGATGTGAGGAATGTTTTAGATATGCAATACATGGGTTGAGGATCGTTTATGGAAATCACTATGGGTTGGGGACCAGTTAATGAAATCCTCTTGATATATCAGTAATCTCATGGGATAAATTAGTTGTAAAAATTGGAATAGGTAAACTGTCGCTTGACGGTAATGGTTCCATTTACCTAGGAAACATGGAGTCCAATAATTAATAATTTTCCTCGGTTAGTTTCAGTAATTATTTATCTATGAGATATTGCATCGATATATCTATGGATAAATTTCAATGTTAGTTAATTGATTAAATTTCATGTGTTTTAGTTTCTTACCTTTCTATATTTATTTTTCCTTATCTAGTTATTTGAATGGCATGTGTTTTCATTTACCTTTCCTAATTGTTTTTTCACTTATTTTTTAGAATATTTGTTACATGGAATGTGTGTTTAGATAATTATCATGCCATAGTTATTATTACTATTGATTCAATATTGTTTCGACTATATTTTTCCCTTACTGAGTATTTGATATCACCCTTATTATGTTTTATTCTCTAAGAATCCATGAATCATACTATGAAATATAGGTATGGAAATACTAGATGGAATAAAGTTATTCTCTATGTTTTTTATTTACAAAGAGGAAAAAAATTATGTTATAAATAGAGTATTCATTTGTAATAAAAGTCTCATTTATGTATCTGGTTTACCATGACTACTAAACTCTTCAATCCTTTGGGATTTGATTCCTTGCATTCATGACAATGTAATTGATATCAAACATCGTCATTGGGTTATCTAGGGACGGGTCACTACAGTTGGTATTAGAGTGAGGTTATTAGCAACCTTGGGAACTAAATTTAGGAAAAAAAAGATTAGTTAATGTAACCCTAAGGTATAATTTGAGGATAAGTTTAGAATTAGAATTTTGGTAAGGTTGAGATTACTTGGTTCCTCCTAGATATAAATCTCTATCTAGATACTACAAGTGGATGTTGTTCTCAAACAAATGTACCTAGGAGTAATAACTCTAACATGGTGTTCCGATCCTAACTCGGGGTAACGTGGTACATGACAATGGGCCTTACTACACACCTAGTTTGATACTTCTGAGGGATATTCTTAGGATAATTCATATTTTCTTTACAAATCATAATAAATGATTTTGGAAATGAAAAACCTTGGTTAATACTAAGGTTTTTTAGATTTAAGATAAGGTGTCACGGTTTATAAATCCTATGAATTATATTAGGGATAAACCCTAGACCATGTAATAACCCATGTGAAATAAATGGATGAAGTTTTTATGTATTGAGGTTGTATTGAAAACCTTTGTTAAAAGTATATTTAGTGATTAACCTTATTTCAAGGATGTCCATCATATTTATTATATAAATTACATTAATTTGGTTTTATAAAAGTTCATCTTTCAATTCAGGTGACAACCAGTCAAATCTAACAAGGCCTTTAGTCTTGAATATAGGACCGAAGGATGTTAATGGTTTCACACAAACCACTCACCTACACATTGTTTTGGTTAATTTGACATTGTTTCTAGTTAAACAATTTGATTAATAAATATTAATGATGAATGATTAGTGTTGAATCTTAGGTTTATAAATTAATATATTAACCATATTAGTTTTAGAAAATAGTTAGATAAAAATAGTTAGAATTTTCACTCTTTTATAGGCCTTACAATCTTTTAAAAGTTTCTTTGAGTGATTTAGGAATAACAAAACTCATTATTGGTAATTAATTTTTGGGAGTAAAGGGACGAATTATAATTCAATAAAAGCACTACCAACAGTTGGAATCTTTTATATTAAATTGAAACCTATAAAGTAAATAATACTTCCTTATAATCATAGTTTCTAAAATAAATACCCAACAATAGGAAAATGACTTTGAAATAAAATGTTGTCTGAATACATTAATTTATGTTGCATCGATGGTCTCTTAAATAGTCGTAGATTTATGGATTTGAGACTCTCAACATTATATTTATTATTCACTTTTTTTCTATTTATGACCTCAATCACTTCCTATAAATATTTAAACTTTCTCTCCAAGTACGTATTTTCACTTTCCACTAATGTTCTCTAACTTATAGAAATAGTTATATGGTAGTTCATGTGACCATTGAACTTCCCATTCTCTCTTTTCTAGAAGATGTTTTAAGAACCCTTCTCATAATTTTTGATTTCAACATGGGAAATGTCAAAAAATCTATCACCAAGATAGAGAATAAATTATGAGGATTCCATTTAATTAAGGTGGGAAGAATATAACACCCCAAAATTGTAAAGTAAGAACCCTGTATTTGATAGTCAGTATGACACGCGACACTAAGCATATATGGAATATAATATCTCGAAACTATAATATATATTTCATATTTAAAATAAATACAACACATCATATATCTTGTAATGCACACAACATTGAGTTATCTTGAATTTCATGTAAGAGAAACCTTCCATGATAGCATGTGTTACATATAGGACCAAGTTTCACCAAATAACAATGTATTATCAAAATATTATTATTTAATATAATATGATATAACCTAACCGTTATGTTAGTGGTTTTTAATAGTATTAACTAACTTATTAAAATTTATGGTTTATATAAATATAAAATGAATTCATTGGATAACAATTAATTAGAAACAAAAATAAAAACAAATTGGATATTAAAAGAAATATTATTATTTTTATGCTTCCAAAGGAGTTTTGTCATAATAAACATAATTAATCAAAATTATTTAATGATTTTAATGAAATATATATGTTATATATTAAATTAAATATTTTTTATATTCACCCAATATATTTGATAAGTATAACACATGAATAAACTCTATTTTATACATAAAAACCTATATTTTTATAAAGTCAATTTTACCGCCTTTTAAAGGAGAACTGATTTTAAATCTGAATATTGAAACTTTTATTGATTTCATATGTCAAAATAAACTTTATATTCAGAATATAAACATAATAATTCAGTTAGGTTTAATTTTTATATTTTTCTAAAATGTTTCATTTTTTAATGAATAGTAAAAAATACTGAATTTTAGTTCAAAACTGCTTTATAATCTAATTTATTTTTAAGGTAAAATTATATTTGTAATTGGTTTTAAATTTTAATTAGATAATATTTTTATAAATTAATAAATTTTATGTCATTGTAATAAATTTCACTTTTAAATTTATTATAAAAACATAGCAATCTTTTGGATGTTTTTACTTTAAAAACCCACATTGTCGTCCCACCTGTGAAATAAATTTTAAATTAATTTCCACCACTTCGAGGAATTTAATTTTGAAAAATTGATTCCATATTTTGAAACAGAATAATTTATAATTTATAATTTTTTCAATTTATTTGTTTAACAAAAATATTAGTGGAAGTAAATAAAATTAATCACAACGATTAAGGTAAAAGTAAGCTTAATATGGGACTAAACCATAATCCTAAGGGTACAAATAACTTATCCACTTTTCCAAAATCCATTGTATGGAAATATTTCGACCCTATCATCACTTTTCTCAAATTGTTTTTATTATTGGATCCACTTTCACTTGAAAAAATGTGCATGCAATTCTTTTGTAAAAATATTACAGGAGTGCCACTCCTCCTCCACTATAAAAGTACCCCTTCTCCTCCAAATTCCTCACACCTATCAAAAATAATTGATTCAAAAAATATCTTACCAAATAGCTCCCAAAAATCACTACCCTCATCCTAGAAGCCTCCCCTTGGTCATAAAGAAATCCAAGGAATCTTTTGGTTCAAACCAGAAGGAGTTACCCAATTAAGAGGTAACGTCTTTCCTTAATCTTTTTTTTATTTCCCTTATTCAAACCCTAAATCTTATTATTATATGGTTTTATAAGAAAACAATTATCCTAAATATACTATGATTTTTTTATAAGTATTTTACCTACACTTACACACAATTCAATCTAATGGGTAACAAACATAGTGTTTCTGTGTACGAAGAACTACTGCCTCATGAAATAATGATTGTTAATTTTTCCATTAACACCTCTCATGGTGGAAATTATGATAGAAAAACTATTTCTATATGTTATATATTATATTAATAATGTATTTATACATATTTAATTATTTTACAACACATAAATGTATAATTTACATTTTATGTAAAAAAGATAACATCGTTTGAGGAAGTGTGGACTACTACCCCTGAAAGTGATGTGATTCATTCCCATGATCCATGGAATTTATAAAGTATGATTATTATTAAACATATGAAACATAAAAAATATATATATTATACTCATGACATAATTTACTTTCTGTTTATATATATATATTATTTTCTTTATTATCCTTTCACACACTAAAAATTCATAATGTCAGTCATGGATGTGTGGACTACCGCCTCCACGATATGATGTGATTAATTTTACAGCATAATAATTATATATGATTAAATAATATTTTATTTATGATATAATTATAAATATGGAAAAATATAATTCTACTTTCCTTCTTTCCATAATGATCATTGAAAAATGAGAACATTGCTCATGTATACGTACGTCCTACCATCTTCATGATTATAACATTGATTAATTTATCATAACCATATTTAATTATTGTTTTAAAAGTATAATTGATATATAAATTGGATAATTATTTCATGTCTATTATTTTGGAGATGTTATATAATGATCCCTTTGACCATAGTTGACCTACCAAAATTGTTTTTGACACATAAAATTTTTTTTTTCAAAACACCCGACATAAGATTAAATCATTAATTAGTTGTATAAAACATTATAATAAGTCAAATAAAAGTAATGGTTAACATAAAACATTTTCTAAAAAAATTGATAATTAATATAATTTTATTTTTCAGGATGTTGAAGGACGTTCACCCGAAAGGAAACTCTTAAGGTAAGGGATTCACATATCACCTTTTATATCTGTGAGATAAATGTCATGTTCACCACTTACATATTTTTTTGGTGTATCTACTACTCTTTTGGTTATATTATATCATTAATCCTTTTATCTTCATGGTATTTTAAACATTCATTTAATGTTATTCCTCAATGAGGATTATGATTTAAAATGTTTCAATTTATTATGGGACACTTTGACATGTTTCAAGATTATTTTCCTCAACAATAAATTTAATAATATTTTAATGGAGTTTTCATTTAGGAAAATTATATGACCATTGTTCAATAAAACCTTTCATTTTCCCTTCATTGGTTTTTTATGACCATTATCAAGTGTTAGTACCATTTCTTCACTCTTTGGTACTCAAAATGTTTTAGAAATTGTTTTTCAAAAACACAAATTTTTATCTCTCTTTAGTCATCGAACCTATCTTCTTCTAGAAACCATGCTTTATTAAAATGTTTTCAAAAAAATTTTAAAATTATTTGGCAAAGAAATTTTTACCCTTTTGTCTTTTAACAAAATTTTTAAAGGAATCTTCTTATCACTTTCTGAATAAGAATTTTTGCAACCTTTAACTATAAAAAAGTAATGTTATTTTTACCTCATACGTATTATATAGATTTACCCACCGTCATTTATTTTAAGGTTCTATTTCATGTTTAAATGGTTACATTTTAAAGAAAATATTTTCAAAATTTATGTTCAAATAAATTATTTTTCAAAAAAAATGATATATTCCTCAAGAATGTTTTTCAAATATCCTTTTATAATGTTTCCACTAATCAATTACAATAGCAATTTATTTAACTCTACTTGGGTTATGTTGTATTGATACGATCCTTAATCTTCATATGGATGGATTGTGATTGATTTTTCTAAGGATAATATTCATATTCACTTCCTCAATTTCTTTACATCCCCTTTAAATATTCAATTTCCTATGATCATTTTACATTGAATTTCCCCTAAATATGTATATCATTTTTCATGCATATGATTATTTCCCAAAATGTATACCATTTTTCATACGATGTATACTTTGAATTTTTTTTTATTATTTGGGGAAATCTTGATAAATCTATATACTTTATTCAATATGAGTATTTGATAGGATTATTGTTTATTATATATAAGGAATGATTTGGAGATTAAATACATGGGTTGGGACCATTTAAAGAAAGCCCTATGGGTTGGGGACCGGTTAATGAAAGCCCTTAGATGCATCAATAGTCTCATGGGATGAATTAGTTATGAAAATTTGAATAGGTAAACTGTCTATTGATGATAAATGTTCAATGTTTATGGGAAACATGGAATACAATAATTACAAATTTACCTCATTTAGTTTTAGTTATTATTCATCCATGAGATCTTGCATCCACAAATTTATGTATACATTTCTTTTTTAGTTCATTTATTAAATGGATTTTTTTTAGTTTTTTAATTTTCCATATTTATTTTTAATTATCTATTTCTTTGAATCAAATGTGTTTTCATTTACCTTTACTTACTATTAATTCACTTATTTTTAACCATATTGGTTACTTGGAATGCGTGTTCAGTTAATTACCATACCATAATTATTATTCCTATTGATTCATTATTTCATCTACTATATTTTTTCCTTACTGAGCATTTGAGCTCACCCTTATTATGTTTCATTCCCCAGAAATCCAAGAATCATACTATGAAATATATATAGGGATATAGTGGATATAATAAAGTTATTTATTTAGAAATAAGAAAAAAAATATGTTGTAATTAGAGCATTCATTTGTAATACAACACTCATTTATCTATCTAGTTTACCAATAATACTAAACTCTTCATCCCTTTGGGATTTGATTCATTATAATAATGACAATGTAATTGATAGTAGACACCATATCTGGGTTATCTAGGGTTGTATTGATACAACAACTACAAGAAACACAAGGTATCACAACAATCACAACCACACACAACATCAACACTTCCCAACTTCACATTAACTTAGAGGATTTAATCACATTACTTCTTTAATTAGCATGGGTATTATCACAAAAATGAGATTTCATGGGAAATCAATTTATTATCTAAATATAATTTTATTTTTGGTGTGATCACACAACAACATATTAAGGGTATCACATATATCCACTATAACACAATCAAGGCTCCCAATAACCCTTATTTTCAATACTGGCAACAAGCATCCACAATATCATTAACAACATATATCAATGTAGTAAAGCAAGTGATATCTCCCCATACCCATAAATTTAACATATTCCAATTAATTATCCTTATTATTTCAACACTTACTATCCACCCAAATGAATGAAAAGAATCAAAATCCCTCACATAGAAAGTAAACAGGTGAGAATGAGGATCCCCTACCTTGTAAAAGCCTACTGATCTTCTTACACACCACAAAGTGAAGAAGAAACATCCTGAAAACCAAAAATTCATGAGAAAACCCTATATCAACCTAAACCACACCAAAGAGTTATAAAAAATCCCAAAATATCGCATACAAAACCAATAACACCACAATGAATCCCTGAGAGAATAATGTGGGAAAACAAGGTAATAAGGGAGAAGAACACACCACTGATTTCTAAAGATAAACCATTGGAACACACATATCAAGATAGAAGGAAGGGGATGTACAATCCTCTGAAATACACCTAGGGTTCTCCATAAACTAGAGACAAATGAGTGAAAAAATTAAATAAGAATTAGCTGAACAAAACTCATATACATTTTAAAGTTGTCTGAATTACGACTTAAATCCCTCATTTATATCATAAGTTCCATAATTACATTTATCTTATAGTGGAT
This sequence comes from Viscum album, assembly GCA_963277665.1. NCBI lineage: Eukaryota > Viridiplantae > Streptophyta > Magnoliopsida > Santalales > Viscaceae > Viscum > Viscum album. The sequence continues at coordinate 1,326,030,530 of OY728157.1, read as the reverse complement.
AACCACTTTTTAAGCTGTATACCCCTTTCCCTCTGAAAAATATGGTGCCCAGAGATAAATTATAATTTAACCATAAATTCCATTTTTATATCTTAACCCCATGTTATACTCTACACCTTAGCCACAAAGAAGATTTAAACTGTAGTCCAAACATCCATAAAACAGTATCTTATGCCATAAACCCTTATTTTATGGTGTAAAAACAATGTTTCAGTTCTACAATATCTCAAATTCCACTGAAACAAATTCATCCTCTTACAAACACCTCTAACTACCTCAAACTGGTTAAGTAATGAGTTGGGAAGGCAGAGACCATTACATTATATACCTCTCAAATTATTATCATCCTCAAGAATCAAAACCAAGTGCAAAGAAAGGGAAAAAAGTCCAAAAAACCATGTGAGGTACATATCAAGGATCTTGTTACACCTCAACATTACCACTATCAAAACACATGCAAACGAGGTACCTAGAAAACACCTCACACAACCACATCCCCACAAAACCACTCCACAACATATCACTAGGTACAACAACAAACATCTGGAACTAATCAATATACACCATTTTTCACACATCCATCCACATCAATATCTCAACCCCTACACATCCCTAACCAACCACTTCCCCAACCAACACACAACACTTCTTCAAGAACACAAATCAGGTAACTACATCTTCCATGTCAAGATATTTTCCACTTTGGGTGGAAATAACGCACCTACATGGTTTTAATCATGTCAAAGTATAACATGTCCTGATTAGGATTTAGGTCCTCCCGTATTCATATACTAGAAGTTTTATCACACATAAAACATCAAGAAAACAACACATCTCACAAAATAAAAAGATATATCATTAAAAAATCAAAAAAAATAGAGAAGAAAACTCAAAATAGATCTAGTTATTTGTCATGAATTTCCATCTCTCACTCTCAAGTACTCTTTTCTAGGCCACTATGAATCCAAAATATGCAAACTAAGGGAATTTTTCTCCCACTCATCACCTTCCACTAAAAATATAGGATCTCTACTAGAGACTAAATGAATGTTGCATCATCTTCAATATCCAACTCTCTCCACTCAATGATGTGGGATTCCTCATGAATATACCTATGAAGATGAGACATATAGAAGACTTTGTGGCTCCTCTCCAACCATGGTGGAAATTCCAACCAATATGCCACCACACCAAATTTCCTCAACACATCAAAGGTCCTAACAAACTAGGGAGAAATATTACTCTTCCTTCCAAACCTCCACTTCCCATGCCAAGGGGAGACTATCAAGAACACATGGTCTCCAACCTCTAACTCAAGGGGACCCCACATATGATTAACATCAGCCTTCTGATATTCCTACTCCACCATCATCTTCTCTAAAACCAATTATATCTTCTTTATCATGATCTTCACCACATCAGGACCAAGAACTACTAACTCTAAAACCTCTATCTAGAATAATGGATAATCATATATTCACCCATAAAACACTTTAAATAGAGCCATACCAATAGAAGATTGATATTTTCTATTCTATGAAAACTCAACCAAAGGTAAGTGTCTTGCACATGATCCAATAAAGTCCGAGATAGAATCTCACATCATAACTTCAAGTGTATGTATGGTATGCTCCGTTTGCCCATCTATCTGATCATGGAAAGCAGTGTTAAGGAACAAGTGGAAGCCAGAATCATATTCTAATCCCCTACAAACTTATGAGGTAAAATGAGGATCTTGAATAGGGATTATAGTCCTTGGTACCCCATGAATCCAAAACACATCATTCACATGTTGTCTCACCAAAACATCCAAAACATTCAACTCACAGATCTCCATAAAGTGAGAAAAATTCAGAAACCAGTCCACTAATACCTAGACTACAAAAAAACTTCCTATGATTGGGGTAACCCTGTGATTGAATCCAACAACTTTTCCTACCATTTATACTTTTAATCATCTAATTAATATAATAAACCCCCAGGAATATGGTGCACTTCTTTCACTTGCTGATAAATTAGACACCTCTCCAGAAACTCTACCACTGGCCTTTTAATCCCTAAACACCAAAGCTATCTCTATAATCCATGATACATCTTTCTCACAATGGTATTTACCAATAAAGGTGATAGGTGAAACTCATGGATAACTCCCTCATTCATCAGCTTCATAACAAACAACCTCCCACAAAACAACATATGGTTCTTACCATCCTCAGATTATCAATCTGGAGCATCACCATGGCCAACACGGTCACACATCACATTTTCCTCTGATTATCCTCACTATAAATCCTCCACCTACCGCATCATGGATGAATCCATGGTCATATGATATAGAATAAAAAGGTCACTTCTCTATCTAACGTAAATATGAATCACTACAAGCTCCTTCACCCCTTTCCAAACATTCTTAGACTCTCATGCCACATGTCGTTGGGACATCTGACTTAATGCATTGGAAAACACATTCAACTTTCTTGAGGTGTAATAGATATCAAAATTGTAGTTCTAAAGAAACTTATTCGAATTAAACTAGTGTATATTCAGATATTTCTAAGAGAAAACATATTTTAGGCTCTTGTTGTTAGTGGAAACCACAAAGCGCTCGCCAATGAACATCACTCACTGGCCCTACACATAAGAAAATGAAACTCTCATCTAAAATAAGTTTATGACTTCATGAAAGGAATATAGTAAATCCATGTTATGGAAAACATAATATGGATATATCTATACCAAGAAGATGTCCCCCACTAAATGGTTTTACCCTATCACCAGTCTACATCCCCTGCAAAAATCAAACAAATAATCCTGACCTCCAGTCAATGTAGATTAACCCATGGGAAATGGAAGTAACTCCAAATCCTATCCGAATGTAAAAACTGAAGGAGAAAAAATAGGATTTCAAGTTTCCCAAATAAAAAAATCACACATTAGGGTATGTGATAATCTAATCTTACCTTGAAAAACTCATGGATATGTTGGCACTAAAGACTCTAACACGTACATCTAAACACACCCAACTCCTCTACCACTATTCTATCTACCTCTATAGAAATGATATAGAAAAATTACCTATGTATCTGGATCACATAAGGATTACATATTACAACACCACTATCAATTGGTTTCTTAAAAAGTGATAGTGGTATCTGCTGCTGAAACTACCTCAGAAGAAAAAACTAATGTTTCCAAAAATGGGCCTAAAAACCCATCTAATATTGGCCTCCCTGAGTGGTAAGAAACGGATCATGATGTTCGACCTAACCCCCATAAACAAATAATGAAAATGTAAATCCTCTAGTAGGTGATTGGAAGACACTTTTCCTAGAATAATGAGAAAAGATCTTTCGCAAGTTAATTCCCATTGGTCGGAACCCTGCCTTCCTGAACACCAAAGATCCAGTACCCGAAGTCTTACTCTTTGAGACACCCTTTTGGCCACTCTATCAAGGATAAAATCCAAAATAAATAATATTCAAAATAACCTCATCCTTTTTTCACCTTAAGATACATTAGGATCATAAACGGTGAGAATGCATACCTCATCACTAAGAGGAAAGCATGCTCAAGATGTCGCACTCTGGACTCTTCATTTGGAAAAAACTAGAGAAAAGTTCAATAAGTCCTTAAACCTAATCTCAAGATACCTCACACTCAAACACCCCTTCTAAAGGGAGATAAACTCTAAAATCTTATCTTCCATCATCTTCAAAAATAGTAACTTTCCCCAGAGCTCCCTATAAATGTCTAGCAACAACACTTCTTCCACATTATGCTCACAAAGATATATCATCCAATACTGACACGTAAATCCCCAAAACTAAATAACTTCCAATGGCACCCATAACTAATATTATGATTGGATCAGGAAAAAAGTGATATTTATCTCCTACAACCAACACTTTGTCTCTAAATATGAGATTCTCCCCCACATACTTTCTCAAACTCTATCCCTTGAAGGCATGAAAATCCTACTAACAAACATCGTCCTCCTATGTTGAGTAAACCCTCCAATGATTAATCGAATTATCATATAGAACCTCAACTTCCTGATCCACTCATGGACGATGAACATGACCCATTTAATAAATTTAAGGATAATATATTAAGCCTCGTACATGAAATTTTCTCAATATTATTTATCTAATAAATTTTTTCTATAAAAACCTAATTAAAACATTAAAAAAATCAATAATAATGCATGTAACTCTCATAGTTCGATACCCCGTAAACAAGTCCACCTCACTTGGTCATTCAATAAGATCAGATTCTGCAAACTGGATCATGGAGGGCCCTAAAATCTCATGTCCTACTAATCACCTTGGCCTATGTCACACACCAAGATCAACTATCACCATTTCTATACCATCCCATGTAATCTGCATTAGGCCTAACTTCATACTCCATACTATCTCTCAACAAAACATTTGATACCTATAAGTCATAGACCCTCCCACCGAAGATGTTGCAATGAAGGGAGAGAGATAATGACCCTCGACCCCTACCTCCAATTGGCCCCAAGTTGGGGACTAGCACCGAGGTTATAAAAATCACATATTATTGGAGGCATTACCCTTGATAAACAAAACCGGATTATGAGATAAGATAAAAATCACCAAACAACTCCAAATAATAATATAAAATAAACCTCAAACCATCCCATAATGCATAAATAATGTAAAACTAATACATATAAAAGTCTCCAAATATACCAAATGAAAAGTACACGACAATGACTCAAAAATAGCTCCAACCCAGGTGGTGATGTTCATCTCGGTCCCCAAAGTCCTCCTAGAAACCTAAAAATAGTTTATATACATAGGGTGAGAACAACAGGTATACTCAATAGGTACATAACCAAGATATCAAGTGCACATGTAAAAGTTTGTGCTAATGTTTCAGTGAACAAACAATAGAACCAAAAAAACACTTAAATTGGTCAACTAACCAATCATAGCCTCACCATAGCTCACTCACCATATCACACATCCAAATATTGTAATATAACATTGATATTATAACAAAACAAGGTGACTTGCTATCATTTCCACATTTATTTTCCATTCTCACACCCTAACATCGAATGTCTTATGCTAATTTCCCTTCCATACATATCACATAACATCACATCATATCCCATATCGTCCAAAGACACTTGGTCCATCTCTAATGTGGGTCAGGATGCATCCCTACCTATACCATTCTTGAAAGGTCTAGCATTATGTGATAGAATCAGGAATCACCGCAGCATGTATCGCTTGAAGACACCTGGTCTATCATATCTCATCTCACCGGAAGACACATGAGTCATCAAATCTCATCTCGCATGAATATACTTGGACTGCCACACCACATCTCATCTCATAACCATAGTAGTAGGGTATCATGAATGTGAAGGACATTAACTTTGTTCCCTCATAATACCATGCATGACCCCCACCATAAATCTCATACAATCACAACCTCATAACCTCACAGCTAACCCAAAAACACCTAAGTCATCACTACACATCTCACCCAAAAACACTTGGGTAATCAATATTGAAGGAAGAGAAGGGAAAAGGGGGTAGCTAACCATCAATATCACCACTATCCTGGATATTGGGAAAAACACCCAGAACCGAGAACCTTTGAGTGTTGGTAAGTTTATCCAACATGGATGGGGCATGTGTATAAATAACAAAGAGATACATGATATATAGATAAAACACATTACCAAACCTAAGGGTTCACAACAACTACAACAATGAACACCAAATCACTACTACCATACCACACATCAACCACATAACCTTTTCCACTATTATATGTATCACATCACACCACTACACAAAACCACACAACATTTTCCATGTTCAATTATAGGATTCACCACATTCCATATATAAAATGTTTCACTAAATCTCAACTTCTAATCCACTTTATACACATTTACACAACCTGTTTATTTATTTATTTCATTTAATCAATCTACCAAAACTAGGTTTTTAGCCCATTCATACTCATTTACCATCCCAACACATCACATCATTAGTTATTTCATGGATAACCGGAAAGGTAGAATAACCACACCACACAACAACTCGCTCACATCACATCAAATATTATCGCCATGCCACACTAATCAAACCATATCACCACATCAACAACACACCTCATCCATCTCACATCATCACCATCAGACAAACACAAAAATTGTGAACCATCCATTGAACAACACATAAAATCACCACACATCACAACTACACAACACACCATAACCACATCACACAACAACACCACACATCATCTCCCTCACACGTCACAACCATTGTGCACCAAAACCACCACACAACTACAGACAAGGCATAACCACAACCACCAAAAATCCATGATACATTAAATAATTTCCCAAATCACACATTGTATCCATGTTAACCATCCACTAAAACACAACCCCGCACATCGCATATTCTAGTTGGTCACCGCTATCACCGCACAAAAACCTAAAGCCACACAAGGTATCATAACAAGCACAACCACATAGAATAACAACACTTTCTGAATTCACATTTATTCATGGTCTTTGATCACAGTACTTATTTAATTGGAATGTGTATTATCACACAAACTAGATTCCATTGGAAAAAATTATTAGAAAATTATACATTCATTAACCTTCTATTCTAGGTATAATCACACAAAAACACAGTAACAATCTCACATATATCCACTACAACAAATTCAAATATTTCAATAGCTTTCATTTTCATTATAGGCAAAAAAAACATGCACAATATCATCTATAACATATATCAAAGTAGTAAAGAATGTGATATCTCCCCATACCCATCAATTTTAAATATTCGAATTAATTATATTTATTATGTCAACCCTTTATATTCATCCAAAATAAAAAATCATGAAAATCCCACACATAGCATGTAAATAAAAGATAATGTGAATCCCCTACCTCAAATAAGATTTCTGGTCTCTTTGTTCACTTTAGCGAAAAGAAGAAATAACCCACAAACAATAACTACATGGGAAAACCCTGGATCAACCAGAACTGCACCAAAGTGTTTTCAAAAACATATCCCAACATATTTCAATCAAAACTGACAACACTATAGTGAATACCGAGGATAAGATTGACGGAATACAAGGGAATAAGGGAGGAGAAATCACCACTGATTGCCAATGAGAAACCAGAAGAACCCACTAATCAAGACAATGAAAGAGGGATGGAAAATCCTCAAAAAGGTGCCTAGGTTCACCACAAATGAGACATAGAGATGATCGGTCGAATGAAAGAAGAATCAACCTAAAAAATTATATACAGGTTGTAAGTCACATGAATTATAGTGTAAATCCATCATTTGCATCATAAGTTCTATTGTTTTGCATAACATATGTTGTAAAACCACTTTTTAATTCATAAACTTTTATTCATCCAAAAAACATAGCGCCAAGGTATAAATTAAACTTACACTATAAATTCCATTATTATGGAATAAATCTATTTTATGCTCTTCACCTTATCCACACACACAAGCTATAAACCATCGACCACACATCCATAATACATCATCTTACACCATAAACCCCTATTTTATGGTGTAAAAATCCTATTGTAGTTCTATAGTAGCTCCAACTCCACTGAACCTCCACTAACCTCCATCAGACTCCTCCGACTATATCAAATTGTTGAAGTAATAGGCCTGAAAGGCAGAGACCCTTACATGTGGATATTTTCAATCTCATATGACTCTATGAATTTATATGAAGTGTTTATATACCTTATGCATATTACGTATCTAGATATTTAGGAATATTTTTTACATTTATTTTTGGATAACAAAAACTTATGGGTTGTGTGAAGAGATAAACATAAATATGGTTTAAACATATTAGTTAGGTGGTTAGAACATGATTCCAAACTAAATTAATAAAAACATGAATTCATAAAAGGTAATAACATGATATAAGATTGTGAGATTAAAATCCCCTTCAAATACTAAGTTTTAGATTCATTCCAATGTGGCACTTTCAAGACCTTGATCATCCAACTGGGTGGCTTTACGCCAAAGCGGGGTGCCTCTAGATTGTCTTGTGCAAGGAAAGAAGGTAATGAATAATACTAGATCATCATTGGGTAGTTTCATTCCAAATAGGTGTACCCCTACATTTTCTTGTGATTAGATCACATTCGAAATTTTCTTTAGGTTACACTAGTTGGGAAAACTCAAGGTTTGGGATACTAGAGGAATATATTTGAGTTTATTGATATGATGGATTGTACAAAGAGTTTTCTATGAAACTATAAAAGAGTCATATATGATTTTATTGGAATGATTATATACATATATAACTAAGTAGAGAGTTTCAAACCAAATCGGGGTTATTTTCTTAGTGAAATATGGATCTGGATCCACTAACGGGTACGATGAATTTTCAAAAATGGGTAATCATTTTTGTGGGATCCCATTTAAAAAAGTCCTTATTAAATGGTTAATGATGCCTGAATATCAAATAAAAAAATATTTTATTGTAGATAATATCATCATCATCATCATTAAACTAAAGTTTTTTATTAATCCTTGAAAATGAGAAACATAATGTATGTAGATATTAATACCGATAACTTAAGAGAAGTTATTAAGTAAGATTGGTCATTTAATAGCAATTCTTGAGGAAACATTATGTGTCAAAATAGTTCCTTCCTTGTTAACAAAGTGATGAAATTATTTAACAAGTGAATCTATATACTTATGGAAGTTTATATTGATTCATTTATGTTTTCAAAAGCATTGGATTCAAAATAACCAAAGGAATCCTAGTCTCCACTCATATACTCAATATGATTAGGTATGTTAAGTTTCATCTCATATACTCAAAATAATTGGGTGCATCAAATGATATTAAATATGATTAAATATGTTAAAGTATTTGGTGTGACTAAAGGTTTCCATACAACTTTATTGGTTATAGAAATAATTTCTATAACATGCTTTATGGGGAGTCTAAAAATGGCTTGTTGTGGTTAGGTGATTTATCTTATTTTCATATGTAGAAATGTTCAGAAAATATGTTTGAATTCAAATAATGTTTACCCAATTTTCTCAAATTATTTGAAATATATATATGAACTTGTAATATGATGTTGATATTCTAAATTATTGTATAAATAGTAAAACTATGTAAAATTTATATCTAGAATATGATAGGTTGACTAAAGGGTTGTCAAGAAGGAGGAGTAATAATTCAATACGATTGGATTATCCAAGTTAAAACTAAAGTAGCATTTCAAACTCCATGTAATTTCCATGTCAGGTATGGATGTTATTGAAATTAATTATTTAATTTTGAAAGGTATGTTCACACAAATAATCTGGTGCACACAAACAATATTCTCATGAGGTGAAAAAACAATATGATTCTTTGTCTGCATCATATGACCTACTATGTATACCACATAGAGTGTTATGCAGATGTATTTGGTATACTAGGGGTTCTTGGATCATATTTGAGTCACCACTACTTGAGTTTAGAGAGATTCATAGAATTTGAACCTTCATAATTTGATACCAAACTTACATAAGTATATATATTGACTTAGATAACATAGAGGTGGTTTTGTATGTTGTTGATCATCTCATTGGTTGGAGATTAAGAAAAATGCAATTTTTTCTCTCGTATGATGAGTATGACATTTGGGCCCACAATTGAGATAAAAAATTGGTGTATGTGGACACACCTAGATATTTTATATCTATCCAGATAAGTGACATGTGGTGTGCTTATACATAAGGATGAATTCCATGTGATATATTTATCGATCTGATTAGTCTACACTCATATAATCGAGAATAGTTGAGTTGGCTATACGAGATTGACATGAACTATGTATCATGGTCACTTGATGTCTTTGAGAAAGGGAGAATATGAGATTTCTTGTTTGGATATGATGTAGACTAGTGGAAATAGGTGCAGAGATACATGTGTTTGATGGAGATCATGTCAGGTCCCTTTATATATTGAGTAGCATTCATGATTTTCAAGAGGCTTCTCTTTTCATAAATATATATATTTAGATATTTTTATTTGTTGTCAACTCTATAAAGGCATGTGGGGTCACACTTTGAGGTCAACTGAATGGGGATTAAGTTTGACTTATAGAGACACTCTAAAATTATTTTAAAGTTAATCCAAAATTGTTTTGGATGGGTATTCATAAGGTACTGCATATGATGTGATGCAAGGTTAAGTAAATGATAGATTACAAAAAGTGTTTTGGAAGATATCCAAAAGGTTTTTTGGATATGGTTTCACAATTTATTGTATACAATACAAGATAAGTTGAAACGGAAGAAATTTTACAAGGATTTAGTAAAAGTGGGAGATTGAAAGGGATATGACCTAAAGGTTTGTATATATATATATATATATGATATATATGTGGTTTTTTATTTCATGAAAATTATGATTTTCATTCAAGATATATTATTCCATGAATCATGATGCAAAAATGATAAACTATTATAATTTATTATTTTCCCATGTTAGAAATATTTTATTAAATCGTTTCATGAATGAAATATTTTGGACGACTCACATTCATGTATATGATACATAAACTGGACATAGTATTTATTCATGTGTTTCATCACATGAATAAATTAGAGGATAATTAATAAGTATCCTTTATTTCATATTTAACTCCTGGCATGCGATGGTAGTGTATGGGAATTACATTATGCTTGGTCGAACCTCCCCAAACTCATTTCACTCTTTCTTCTTTTTTATTTGAATTCCAAAATGCTAACATTTCATGGGAGAAAGGAGAATCCAACATATAAGTAATGTGATTCATATTATCCCATTTATACACTATGGTGGTGATATTCTTTTTTTAGTACTTCGTGATTTTATCCAACACATCTGATGAAGATCAAAAAGGTTACAACTCTTTTGTGTAAGGTATACCATGACTTAAATTATTCTTCATTTAAATATTTTATATGGGTTTCCTATTTTCATGATAGAGATCCTAATACAATGGTTTTTAATAAATTCTTCATGTTCTAATAGTTTTCATTATACTCTAACAAAACTCTTTAGGAACCACTTAGGCAACATTTGGTACAATGGAAAAGGGAGCTGTGAAATAAAAATGAAAAAGAGAAAAACCGATATTTGGAATGTTTGATTGGAAATAGTGATTCCCTCATATGAGGTAAAATGGTTTCCATCCAAAATAATATGGAAAGGCCAATCAAGAAGTGGATTTAAAATTTTATGAAAAAATATCCCTTTGAATTATTTTGAATACCAACTGTGTCCTTCAATCTTTTTCATTTTCACCCCTGTATCTCTCCATATCTTCCTCATTACTTCCAACCCTCCATAATCTACTTTGTAACCCCCTGCATCACACTTTCAATATATCTTCTTCCTAATGAAGTAAATTTAGTGACATCACCCCCGCTAGAGAAATTAGTTTTGTCGTCATTAGCATATCCAACCGCATTTGTTCTCTATTATCCACAACCTCCCCCAACATCTCTCCACCTGATTGAACACTTTTGGAAACACTCCACATGACCTATTCTAGAGGAATTATAATCATCTCTGACATCTCCCCTAAAAATTCTATTGCTTCCAATGTCACCCCCTTCTTTGTATGTTGTCATTGGCATAACCCCTCAAATGAACCAATAGTTTCTTCCATCACCCCTTGTCTAACCAGTGACCAACAACATCGCCTCTATTTCCACCCCACACTATCAAACTAGATCTTTTGTCACCCAAACATATCCATATTCATAATCTGCATCATTAATGTTCTGTTATTACAGTGCTGCAAGGTGGAAGAAAATATATCACGCAGATGAACATGAGGGGAAAACTATCATCAGGTAGATTTTTTGTATTTTTTTATTAACACCATCTATTATTCCTATTTAATCCCTAAAAAATGTAATTTGGAAACCAATTTCCATTTCAATTTTTATTAGATTTCTATTTAAATTTCCACCAAAAATGTTTCCATAGTACCAAACAACATCTTTGGGTTTTTTTTTCATAAAACATATTTATGGGTAGTCTTATGTGGAAAATGGGGGATATGGTCTAGTGTGGCATGCTTGCTCAGTATTGAGGGTTCCATTCATGGTTGGACTATTTTCATTTGTTTTAAAGTAGTAATATTTGGTTACATATGGTTAAATTGGTTTCATGGAAACATGTTAGTTAAAACCCATGTGATTATGAGTGATATTGATCACCAAATATGGGGAGACATGGTTAACTGATATAGTGTGGATGGTGTTGACTATTGTCATGGGTGGAAATGGTGGTTCACCAATGGTGTGGAATAGGATTTTAGTGATTTCTACTCACCATGAGAGCTGATTCCATTAAGGTCATGTGCACACAGGATGGGTCCAATGAGGTGGTTTAGTACACTTTTCATGGGTAGTGGATTCCATAGATTAATCAAAATAAAAGGATAGTGATGTCCATTGATATGGAGGAGGTGCACACCTTAGTTGGCCTCAATTAATGGTGTGTGGGACCAATTAATGGATTCATGAAGCTCATTGTATATGCTGAAGATAATTATCCAAAATTGATATGGATGAGTGTCATTATGCTTTGGGTTCATCAGTTTGTTGTGTCGGCGATAATCAATGGGTGTGGAAGCACTTGGGACTTGTGATATGTGTGCGGACATGTCATTCAGTTGTATTGTTTTACTTCGAATTTTGATGTCGTGTGGTGTTGAAAATGGTTGGAAAGCTAAGGGGTATTTTGGTATGACCAAAGTTATTTACGATGCATGGAATACAATAGTGACAAGGGCTTCTGATGAAAAAGTTCATTGTATAGTGCATAATGTGTGGAAATATTAACTTTCAGAATAAAAAGGGATATAAGAACACTAAAATAATAAAAATAACAAGTTAGCTGAAAATTTGAACAATAATAATAAAAATTTAAAAATATATTTTTTTTCAATTTTAGTGAACATTTATTTTCAAAAATAAAATATTTTTAATAATTAATCATCAGTCATTCAAATATAAACTCATCAAAATTAGATCATGGAAAAGATAATGAAGAGGTGTCAGGTATGGTTCTTGTGCTTGATCATGGAACTCGATCAATTCATCACACGGATTTGGGGAAGGAAAGAGGGTAATCACTTGGCTTATAACAGAGTGTTTTAATAAACTATTTTAATAGGGTTGGGTTAACAGGTTAAAAAAAGTGTAGAAAAAAACAAAAAAACTAATATGGAACAATGGAGTACACAATGACACACTACACCATGGGTAAACATATCACATGCCATGGTGTTTCATCCCAACTAGGCAATTGTGCAGGTGTTGCATGGCGCAATTATCCCTCACGCCAACCATGGTGAAATGGAGCATCATGGTGTGCACTATTGAAAACTATGGGTATGATAGATAGTGAATGTAATCTTCCACTAACTACTACAAAACTGGGTTTATCCAGTGATAGGTCTTTAATAGTTCTAGCTAAAAACCTTATTAAAGACTCCCTTTATCGGTGCTTAAAAAGCACTATTAAAGGGGATCTTTAATAGCACGAAAAAATATTTGTTCAAGGGGGGCCTTTATCAGAAATTTTTTACAAGCACTAATAATGTCCCACCCTTTATCAGTGCTTTTAAAAAAGTTCTGACAAATGAGGTCTTTTATCAGTGGCTGTAAAAAAGTGCTGATAAATTGGGGCTTTTTATCAGCGCTTTTTTAGAAGTGCTGATAAAGACCCCCCCCCCCCTTTATCAACGCTTTTTTACAAGCACAGATAAACGTATACTTCAAAAAAATTATATATCATTAAAAATAATATATGAATATATTTATACTGATATAAATATAATATATATTTTTTAAAATATGTTTTAGATAAGGTAAATATCCATTTACTTTCATTATATAAGATATTTAGTGAAAACGTCTTATAAAGTAATTAAAAAAATAATTAATATTTTTCTTATCATTACCAAGTAATAGTCATTTAATATCAATTTGAAGATAACAGAAATCAACAAATTAATAAAATATCTAATATTAGTTGAAAACGTAACTCTAACCTCAAACGATCATAACTTTTGATCTGAGTGTCTGTTTGGGCTCTACAATATATCAAATCAAATAATGTGATGATATATATACCCTCAGTGATAGATGTAAACCTATATCCAGCTTTTCAAGGAAAAAAAGGCCTCGAAGGCCTCCAAAACTGAGTTTATAGTTATCATACCCTAATTTTTTAACATTCGAGGGATTTTCAGGCTTTCTTAAGGGAGTCTTATTTGCCTTTTTTGGTGGATAATGAATTTATTACCTGATACTACATTCATATTGATATTATGGTTTTGAAATTTTATCATTTTTCTTAACTTAATTTTATTTATAATGAAATATATACATGTTTTCTTATATTTACTTATAATGAATCACTCATCTAAATACATATATCAACATATTTATATAATTATGTATATTCTAATATATGTAAATAAATACATATTTTAAAAATTTATTTAAAACAATATCTAACCATTTTTTATATCATATATACATATACATATATGTGTGTATTGATAAAAAGATATATATTTCTATTATATTCTAGTATATGTAAATTAATATAATATATAATATATTTAAATAAATATAAGTATATATATATCACACACACACATATATATTGTATAATTCTATTTAAAAATAATTATATAGATATATATAAATATATATATATATATATAGAAATATCATTAAACATACATCAAAACAACATGGTGTAATGATAAAGGCATTCCATCTTCTAAGGAGAGGTGCAGGGTTTGAATCCAGGTGGGTGCACATAAGGCTGGAATTTCTCAAAGTAGTGATAGGGGTGAAAATCGCTAATAAAAGGGGTCTTGGAAGCACTGATTAAAGGGGTTGGGCTCATGGATATCAAAAAAAACTTAATTCTTCACCCTTTAATAGTGTTAAAAAAACATTGTTAAAAGGGCCCTTTAATAACGCTAAAAAAAACATTGATAAGTGTTTTGGGATTTTAACCGCACTCAAATTGTCAGTTCTTTTTTAACACTAATAAAGGGTTATTATAGAACTATTAAAGGCCTTTTTATAGTATTGAATCCATCATTGGTCAAGTCAGGTAATGTCTTACATGAGTTGTTCAAGAAAGAGTTTAGAAGATTTTGTAATATGTTTTGGTTATTATTTATTTTGTTTTTCATTCACTGATATATGTGTGGATATTAGTTAGGGACACCATTGGTGGTGGCCTACTGAATTCGGACTCACACTCTGTATGGTCCCTCCTGGTAGTGTATAGAATTTTTTACTTATGACATAAGTGATAGAAAAGGTTCAATGTTTGGAACCTAGTGGAGATGGGAGTACAGGTGGTGCACAATCTAATTAGTATGGTTTTTCAAATAGGTTAGGTGATTCTCAAGTGTTATATCGATGATTATTTTGATTGATTATGTACTTATACATATGTCATTGGTATGTGGGTAATAAATTTAGCTTTTTATGATTATCATGACATAGTATATGTTTTTAATAAATAGACCTTATGTATATTTTGGCTTATTTTTCTTGTTATTAAAAATTATTCTACTCTATTGTATTTTTAATGGTTTTTTCTCTTAAAACCCATTACTTTTATAGTTTTTGGTGTTGCGGGTACATTGGAGGAGGTCACAAAGTATTTTGTGGAGTTGGAGTTGCATTTTTACAGTAATAGGGAGGTTTAATTTGGTGGTTTACGGCTTCTCTGGGCTTCATATTATGTCTTGTACACAGTGAGGGGTTGGGCATGAAAAAATATTTTACACCATATGATAGGAATTTATGATATAAGATAATTATAGCCCAATGCATCATGTTTTTTTTATAATAGGATTATACAACCTAATGTTTGGTTTTACGGTGTAAGTTATGTGGTCCCATGGAATTTATAGCATAAATGTGTGGTTTGCATCATAATTTGGGAAAGTTAAAGGTTATTTATAAACCTATTATATATGATTCTCCTTTAATTTGGACACTCATTTGTTTCTCATTGTGGACGTACCCAAGAAAATTTATGGTGTATTTCCATATCTCCTTTCATCGCCTTGATCCTTCGGTTATGATGATTTCTCATTGGCGATCGATGGTGAGTCCTTCTACCTTCCCCATTATTTTCCTTCCAATATTCCTTATATAATAACTTTTTTGGTGCTATTTTGATCTAAGTGTGTGTTTTGGGATTCATTTTGATGATCCCTTGATTCAATTTAGGTTAATCTATCATTTCCTTGTGTGGTTATGGTTTACGAGCTATTCCTTCTTTTCCCTGTGGTGCACATCAAGAACTAAAATCTTCCTTGATGTAAGGGATCCTTATTCTCTACATTTATACATGATATGTTTTATAACAACTATACCCCATAAATCTATAGCTGGTGCATTATTTTAATACATTGGAAAGATTACAAGGAATCAAGTCCCGAAGGACTGATCAGTTTAGCAGTCTTGGAAAATAGATTAAATACATGAACTTCAGATTACAATTTCAAACATAAAATAAAACGTAGATAATCCTTTGATAATTTCCAATATTCTCCTATCTTAAAACTACATAAAAATCACAATAAGATTATTGTCATCGTGAGAAAATAAAACATAAAAAATGGGTGATCTCAGATTCTCAATAAATATAAAAAATATAGCGAAAGAAATCATAAATAATATAAACTTTTATGGAAAGGTATAAAATTGAAAAACAAGCCATTTAAACAAAAAATTCAGAATAATATGGAAATGATAAATAAAATAATTCCATTTAATTATTCAAATGGATATTCTAATAGTCTAATAATCACATGTAATATTAATAACTAATCTCATAATGATTGAATGCATAATGTCAGACATCACAACCACAAAGTCAAGGCCTCATTCCAAGAACCTAAATATAAATTTTTTCAAGGCCATGTGACAAGACACTAGTTTTTCTCATGAGACCTACCTATGCATTGAGGGGCTGTAGTGGGCTCCTCCCATCACTTACTAATTTTAATGCATTCCTCGTATGAAAATGTTGAAACATAACATAAACATTTGTTTTAAAACAAGTATAAAAAATGTAAATACTTTAACCGTAGACCATGACTGGTATAAAAATAGCACATCCATAGTCAAACATATCATAACACATTTAATACAATATTTAAGATTGTATTATAATAAATCAACCTCAATCAAGAATAATATCTAATAAAGGGTCTTGACATAGTTGAAAATGACCAGTAAAACTATTTGAGAGAAATATTCCCTTTTTTGAAATCATTTAAAAGTCACACATTTATAAAGGAAGTCATTTAAAATAGATTTTTGAATCAAAGTCTCCCATACCACTTTTAAACTTCGGAAATAAATTAACATTTTAAAACAATCATGTCCATATAAATAAATCCTTAATATCATTTTAAAAACATGGACATTAATTAAAATGATTTAGAAAAATAAATCCTTAAAACATTTAAAATGATGGTATTATTAAACATTCCCTTCCAAAAAACCTTAAAAATATTCCTTTTGAAAATCATTTCATAAAACATGCACATGGATAATAAATATTTCCCAGAAGATACTTACACATAAACAACCTCAGATAATAACAAGATTGTAAAATTAACCCTTACCTTGTACAATACTTTAGTCAAGGGTGTGTTTAACCTCATGTATAATGACCATATTATGTTATTAAATTATAGAAGAACCATATTAAAATTTATTATATCATATATCATTCATTTATGACTTCATACTACCCATTTAATAATAATTTCCATGTTATAGTAACATTTCCAGTAATAATCGCTTTCTTTATCATACGTGTTTTAACTTGTTATTATTGATCATATCACATAGATAATTATTTACATACTTCCATAATATAAAACATGATTTATATGTCATATATATTTAGAATATAAATTTGTATAAAAGATAGATATATGAAATGGAAACACCGTTCAGGGAGACGGTAGTCCGTACGTACGCATGAACGTTGTTTCTGTTTTCTTATTGTATAGTATGGAAGTAAGTAAACAAGTTATATTTATCTACATAATTATATATTATTATATTAGAAATATTATTTCATATATATCATACTTAATCAATATATTTATTTTTATAAAAATTCTTGAATGGTAATTGTTGAAGATGAATCTCCTCACATTGTGGAGACGGTAAGTCGTACGCACGCACGAGCGACAATATCATTCTATTGATGGTAAAACGGTGTTTAATTGGATGGTATATTATATATAAATAATAATTAACATGTTAAATTCATTATTTAAATTAATTATACTCATTATTATACCCATCCAAATAAAAAAGTATAAATAACCAACTACACCACAACATGGAGAAGGTAAGTCGTATGTACGCACGTATGGTGAATTTTTCATTCATAGGATGGATAGAATAATGAATATGGTTGTACCATATTTATAATAACATCATGGTATTTATAAGGTAATGGATTTTTTATTTTGTTATGTAAACAATAAATAAATAGAAAGTGGAAGAAGAAAATAACTTTGAAAGAGGTGATAACATAATTACCTCATCTTCGGGTGCTTCCTTTTGATTTGAACAAATGTGATACAAAGATTGGATTAAGATCAAAAAAGTACTATAAGTTGAATTTAGGGTAGTTGGGAGGATATTTTATCATGGTTTGGATGAGCCAAAAGTCTTTTGATGTGTTAATTTAAGAGAATAGGAGGTGCCCTTTTATAAGAGAGGTGAGGGTAACTTTTGGAAAAACATGAAATGTTAATTTATTATAAAAACATTTTCGGTTTATAAAAGCTAAAAATGTATTTATTTAGAAGATATAGTGGGTATGGGTCTAAATATTCTCAACCAATAGGTTTTAGACATGTTTATGTCACCATATTAACCGTATCGTTTAGATTTAACCCTTAGTTAAATAGTTTAACTTTTACCATGTCTTCTTATATTATTATAATACATGGTTAATAAACATAATATAAAATGATAAGAGAACCTACATTGATTCATTAATTACATATATATCATTATATAAGTCCTTTTTTAAAACCTTATATTTTTAGGACTATTATATAATTTAATAAAATAGTATTTTTCTTTAAAACTCATTTATGTCAATTTCAACACTATTTAGTATTTGGTTTTTGTGAAAGTCATAAAAACTGGATTGATTCAAACAAAATCATTTAATAAACCCTAACATGTAATATTATCCTAGAAAATTAGTGTAATTCATCAAAAGTCTCAATTTACATTTATTTTTATATTTATAACATCAATTATTTTAGTCTTTCATTAATAAGGTAATTACTGCATCATCATTGTGTCATAAATAAATTTACTTATTTAATATATAAAAATTATAAATAAAATTTCATTATGTACTAAATATCTTTATATTTATATTGAATATTTATATTAAAATTTATCTTATGTGTAACCCTATATTAAAAATGGTTTAGTTATTAAAATTATAATTTAACACTTTTAACTCTTATACAAATAAAATATAATAAATGTCATAATCTAATACAAGTGGATAAAAAAGGATCATATTTTCATTTTAAGGTTTATTTTGGTCTAATTACACTTATCCAATATAATTAGTACATGTTTTAGGGTAATTATAATATCATTTTTACCTTTAATTACCTTATTTACTTTTAACCGTGATAAATAAAATCCAAAAGTTATTATTCACCAAAAATTATTTTCACCCTATTTAACCACATTTTAATTACTAATGTCAACCATGTCCCTTGTATTTTGTAAATTCAATTCACATAAGAGTTAAAATTACATTTTATAAAAATTTACAAATGTGCCTAGAAGGTGGGTAAAAGACGTTAAATAGTTCAATAAAATTATATATATATATATTCTTATTATAAAATGACTAAAATGAATTAAATTGGACTAATATAGGAATATATTTAGAATTTAAAATAAATTTATATTAAAATATTAATTATTTAATTAAAAAATCAGTTTTAAACAATAACGCAGTGATTTTCACTGTTTATCAAAAATTGAAAGTTTTCAGAAAAATACCAATAATTTACCTTAAGTTAATTTTGATATTCCAAATTCAAAAGTTATGTCTATTTTTTAAAATTTAAAACATAGAATTTTCATTAATTAATTTAAAATTAATTCTTATTGTCATAACCAGAAAGTGGGTTTCTAAGAAGTAAAAACTATAAAAAGATTGACATGTATTTATGTCCAATTTAAATGTGAAATTACTTAAAATGACCTACATTATATTAAATGATAAAAATATAATCTAATTATTATTTAAAAACACTCAATTTCATAATTTATCACTATAAATTATTTCACTTAAAAAGGTTGTTTTCAACTAAAATTTTGAATTTTTTTTCACTATTCATCAACATATTAAAGTCATAAGAAAAACACCAAACATTTATCCAAACTAATGTTTTATGTCCCACTTCAAAAGAATAAGTTTATTTTGTAAAATTTAATATATAAAAGTTTCAAATGTTGGATTTAAAGAGGGTACTCCATTAAAAGGTGGTAAAATTGCATTTTTTGAAAAATACTTCTTCTATCTAAAATATTGAATTTGTTCTAATATTGTGTATAAGAAACCAATAATATGGATTTTAAAATTATATATAGTATATAAAATTCAAGATGAAGTTAATACTATTTATAACCTCTTTTTGAAAGACTAGTTTGGTAAGTCGTGGTGTGCTCGAACTCAGTGTTGCGTATGGTTCAAGCTATTGAATTACTTTAAAGAGATAACATACTATGAAATTATAGGGTGTTAAATTCTACCCTCCTTAAATAAATTGAATCCTCACAATTTGAAATTGTTATTTGAAAATAAAAGGTTCAAAATTAAAAATAACTTTGTGTAAAACCCACATCGGAAATAGGGTTACTAAAAATTATTTTTAATAAGAGGGAAAGGGAAATGAAAAATTCACCACCAAATTAGGGTTTCAAAAAGGAAAAAATTAGTGGAAATAATAGATACATAATTAGAGGGAAAGTGTAAATATTTATAGGGAGTGATTGTGGTCATCAATCAAAAACAAGTGAATAATAAATGTAAAATTGAAGGCCTCAAATCCATAAATCTTTGATGATTTAAAATATCATTGGTTCCATAAAACATAAGGTTTTATAATAACACATTTTTAGTTTTAAGTTCCTTTACCATGTTTTTAGGAATTAATTTCTTCATAGAATAATAAAAGAAGAATACTTGACAAGTAGAGTTCCATCTTTCAACTAATTTCTACCAAAAACTTATCTTTCACTCCAGAAGATAATAAAATTCAAAAGTATTCTATTTAACCTAATCATATAAGGTTTCAAAAAAAATTAATTTATAATTAATATTTCAAAACATTTTAAAAAAATAACTAAATTATACAAACCAGGACATTAAGTAGTCCAGTGGTAGGTGATGCACCCTTGTCGATCTTTGATTATGGGTTTAAGTAGTGTGGTCGTGGCAAAGGAGACAGGTTGTCACCCAACCTCTAGGTTGTCCTTTTTAAAACAATACAAAACTAATCTTTCACTTAAAACAATAATATAAAATTTACAACTTAATCCATTCTATCCTTTATAATTTTCCAAGATACTTTGGTATAAACTCATAGTCCAAAAATTTCTATGGGAGGTAAACACAATGAATATCTCTTTTTACATATAATAACATGTGAATAACTTCATCATGTATTATCTTAAGTCAAGGTAACAAATTTATTTATCAAAAATCCTTATTTTAATAGGTATGTACTTACATATTCCATCTGTAAAACATAAAATACTGGATATAGTCTTTAAATCCAAAAATGTTGTAATCTACAACAATAAAGGAATAAACAAACAATTAATCAGTTCATAGGTAGTAAATAATACCCAATATACTTTATCCAAATCAATTATCTCTTATTACAAAATCACTACAATAGTATCAAGACCATATTAAGGTTTATCTTTCTCTATACCATATATTTTCCAAAACAAATCAACCAGTTATTGAGTTACTTTTCTTGGTACCACACAATCTCAAACCCTCAATGAAATAGTACTGTGGTATAATCCTTATTTATTTCCATAATTCAAATAACCAGTACATCATTGATACAAAACTCAAATAAAATAATTCATTAATAAAAAAATATAAGAACACTAATTATTCCTCTTCATCTGTGGTAGTATCATAACTTGATTATTAACCAATAGCATCATTTAAGGTATACTCTAATGATTGGGACATTGATTCATGTAGTGTCCCAACTCCTTGAAAATGAAGCATTGTAAATTTGAAAACATTTTATTACCCTTACAATAACATACTTAGTGTCCTTTTTTCACACTTATAACAAACTCTCATTCCCTTCAAGCATTTACCAAGGTGATTATTTCCATAGTTATCACATGTAGGAAAACCATCATTTCCCATCTTCTCTTTATCCATCTTTTTCTCTTCCATCCCCTTCTTTTATTTCTTCCTTTAAACTCCATAGGACTAAGAGAATTAATTACTAATATTATTAACACGTGATACTATTTCTTTATATGATGAGAATATATAGGAGACTATTTACCTTCTAAATGTTGGCTTCAGACCATGAAAGATATGATCCTTCTTACTCTTTGTATCATGGGTATTCCTAGAGTTCTCATTCCTTCTACTAGTCACCATTTCTAAATGATGACATACACTAGGTTAGATCATATCGTAATTTATAATCCAAAAACTAGAAAAATTATCAACATTAATTGAATATTTTCCTACATATAGTATCATAACCATAAAAATGGTTTCTTTACTGACATATTTACACATAAATCCTTCATAATATTTTTTTAAAAAATGTGAATTATCCTAAGCATATCCATAGGGAGTGTCAAACCAGGTGCGCAGTAAGGCTCGTTGTTGTGTACCAGGATACTCCATGTCAAGACCAAAAATCCATGTCAGAGTTTTCAATCCTAGGTACATCTATGACAAAGCCACATCCACAATTAGTATCCAGATAGGGATTTATTGCTTGTAAAACCCACATAATATCTACATTAATAAAAATTTTAGATGTTTTTATATACTAATCCTCAAAGTATATCTTAGGGTAATGTCTCTAAATCATAGCTTATCTAAATATAATTTCCAAGGTTATTGATAAACTTCCTCTAATACCAACTATAACACACAAACCCCAGAAGCCCGAAGCCAGTGTATTATTTTAATACATTTGAATGATTACAAGGAATAAAGTCCCGAAGGACCGATTCGTTTAGAAATCTTGGAAAATAGATTACATACTTGAACTTCACAATTTAATTTCAAACATAAAATACAACATAGATGATCCTTTGATAAATTCAATTATTCTCCTATATTAGACCTGAATATAAATCATAATACACTTATTGGTATCCTAGGAAAATAAAACATACGAAAGGGGTGAGCTCAGATGCTTAGTAAGGATAAACAATATAGAAAAATCAATCATAAATAATCATAAAATTTTATAGAAAGGTATAAAATCAAAACAAAAGACCTTTAAACATAAACTTCAGCATAACATGGAAAATATAAATCAAATAATTCCATTTACTTATTCGTATAGATATTCTACTATTCAAATAATCACATGTAACATTAATAACTAATCTCATAATGATTGAATGCATAATGTCGGACATCTTAACCACACAGTCAAGGCCTCATGCAATGACCCTAAATATAAATTTTGTCAAGGCCTTATGCTAATACACTAATTTGTCTCATGAGACCTACCAATGTATCATGGGGCTATAGTGGGACCCTCCCGTCACTTACGAAGTCCAATGTATTCCAAATATGAAAATGTTGAAACATAACATAGACATTCGTATTAAAACTAGCATACGAAATGTCAATACTTTAACCATATACCATGAATGGTATAAAGATAGAACATCCATAGTAAAAAATATCTTAACTCATTCAGTAAATTATGGAATATTGAATTATAATAAATCAACCTCAGTCATGAATAATAACCAGTAAAGGATGTCGGCATAGTTGAAAATGATCAGTAAAACTCTTTGAAAGAAATATCCTTTTTTTGTGAAATCATTTAAAAAGTCACACATTTATAAAGGATGTAATCTAAAATATGTTTTTGAATCAAAGTTTCCCATACTAATTTTAATCATTTGAAAGTAATTAACATTTTAAAACAATCATTTACATATAAATAAATCCTTAAAATCATTTTGAAAACATGGACATTAATTAAAAAGATTTAGAAAAACAAATAACTAAAACATTTAGAATGGTGATCTTGCTAAATATTCCATTACAAAAAAAACATAAAATATTCCTTTTTAAAACATTTTTATAAAACATGGACATGGATGATAAATATGTCCCAATAGATACTTACACATAAAAAACCTTATATAATAAAGAGATTGTAAAATTAACCCTTACCTTGTAATTTCCTTTAGTCGAGGGTACATTTAACCTCCTGTATAATAACCATAGTATGTTATTAAATAATACCAGAACCATAATATTTATTATATAATATATTATTCATTTATGAATTTATACTACCCATTTAATAATAATTTTCATGTTAAAGTAACATTTCGGGTAATAATGGCGTTCTTTATCGTATGTGTTTTAACTCGTTATTATGGATAATATCACTTAGATAATGATTTAAATACTTCTAGAATATAAAAAATTATTTATATATCATATATATTTATAATATAAATACATATAAAAGATAGATTTATAAAATGGAATCACCGTTCATGGAGACAGTAGTCTGTACGTACGCATGAACGTTGTTTCAGTTTTCTTATTGTATAGTATGGAGGTAATTAAACTAAATATATTTATCTACATAAATATATATTATTAAAATATAAATATTATTTCATATATATCATACTTAATCAATATATATAATTATAAAAATTCTTGAATGGTGATCGTTGAAGATGAATCTCATCGTGTCGTGGAGACGGTAAATCGTACGTACGCACGAGGGACAATATCATTCTATCGATGGTGAAACGTTTTTTAATTGGATGGTATATTATATATAAAGAAAAATTACCATGTTAAATTCATCGTTTACATTAGTTATACTCATTATTATAACCATAAAAATAAAAAAAAATTGTTGAATAAAAAACTGCACCACTATGAGGAGACTGTAAGCCGTACTTACGCACCTATGATGACTTTGTCATTCATAGAATGTATAGAATAATGAATATAGTTTTAACATATTTATAATAACATAATAGTATGTAAAAGGTACTGGAGTTATAATTTTTTACATGGAAGAAACAAAGAAAGAGAAAGTGGAAGAAGAAAATAACTTTGAGAGAGTTGATGAAATAATTATCTCTTCTTGGGGTGCTTCCTTTTGATTTGAACGAAATGGATGCCTATGTTGGATTTATGATAAAATTAAGGACTCTATGTTGAAGTTAATATAGTTGGGAGAATATTTTAACTGGGTTTGTATGAACCAAAAGGCTTTGGATGTGTGAATTTTAGCGAAGGGGATGTTCCATTTTATAAGAGAGGTGAGGGGCACTTTAGGAAAAGCTTGAAATATTAATTTATTATAAAATCGTTTTCGGTTTATAATAGATAAAAATGGATTTATTTCGACGCTAAGGTGGGTATGGGTCTAAATCCTCTCAACCAATAGGTTTTAGACAATCTTAGGTCACCATATTAAACTTATATTTTATATTTAACACTTAGTTAAATAGTTTAACTTTTACCATGTCTTCTTGTATTATTATAATATATGGTTAATAAAAATACTATAAAATGCCAAGATAACCTCAATTGGTTCATTAATTACATATCTATCATAATATAAGTCCTTTGACCAAACCTTATTTTTTAGGACTATTATATAATTTAATAAAATAGTATTTGTTTTAAAAACACATTTATGTCAATTTTAACACTATTTAGTATTTGGTTTTTTTGAAAGTAATAAAAACTTGATTTATTTAAAAAAATTATTGAATCAACCCTATAATTTTATATTAAACTATAAAATTCTTGTAATGAATCAAAAGTCTCAATTTAAATTTATTG
Source organism: Viscum album (assembly GCA_963277665.1). Taxonomy (NCBI): domain Eukaryota; kingdom Viridiplantae; phylum Streptophyta; class Magnoliopsida; order Santalales; family Viscaceae; genus Viscum; species Viscum album. Next base: position 1,326,004,292 of record OY728157.1, on the reverse strand, counting down.
TTATATTTATAACATCAATTATTTTAGTCTTTCATTAATATAGTAATTACTGAGTCATCATTGTGTTATAAATAAATTTAATTATTTAATGTCTAAATTTTATAAATAAAATACCATGATGTAGTAAATATTTTTATATTTAGAATTAATACTTATAGTTGAATTTATCTTATGAATAACTCTATATTACAAATGGTTTAGTTATTAAAATTAGAATTTAATACTTTTAACTCTTCTTTAAATATAATATAATAGATGTATTAATCTAATCCAAGTGGATCAAAAAGAAGCATATTTTTTTCCTAAGTTTTATTTTGTTCTAAATAATCTTATCCAATAGAATTATGCCATGTGTTATGGTAATTATAATATAATTTTTACCTTTAATTACCCTATTTTCTTTTAACCGTGGTAAATAAAATTCAAAAGTTACTATTCACGAAAAATTATTTTCATCCTATTGAACCACATTTTACATAATAATGTCAACTATGTCTCTCAAAATTTTGAAATTAAATTCCCATAAGCGGTAAAATTATGTTTTATGCAAATTTGTAAATGTGCCTAGAAGGTGGGTAAAAGACATTAATTAGTTCAACAAAATTATATATATATAATCTTATTATAAAATGAATCCAATGAATTAAATTGGAATAATATAGGTATCTATTTTGAGTTTAAATTAAATTAAAATAAAAATATTAATTATTTAAATAAAAAGTCGGTTTTAAACAATAACGTAGTGTTTTTCACTATTCATCAAAAATTGAAAGTTTTCATAAAGAAACCAAAAATTTTCCCTAAGATAATTTTGATATTCCAAAGTCAAAAATTATATCTATTTTACCAAATTTTAAAACATATAAGTTTCATTAAACAATTTAAAATTAATTCTTATTGTCAAAACTAGAAATGGGGTTTTTAAGATGTAAAGACTATCAAATGATTGACATGTGTTTATATCCAAATTAAATGTGAAATTACATATAATGACCTAAATTATATTAAATGATAAAAATATAATCTAATTATACTTTAAAACCACATGAATTAATAATTTAACACTATAAATTATTTTGGTTAAAAAAGTTGTTTTCCATTAAAATATAGTATTTCTCACTATTCATCAAAATATGAAAGTTATCAGAAAAACACCAAAAATTTATCCAAAATAAATTTTTATATCCTTATTCTAAAGAAAAGTTTATTTTGTCAAATTTAATATATAAAAGTTTGAAATATTGTATTTAAAAATGTCTCTCCACTAAAAGGCGGTAAAATTTTATTTTTTGAAAAATACTTCTTTTATCTGAAAAATAGAATTTGTTCTTATATTCTATCCAAGAAACACATAATATGGATGTTAAAATTATATGGAGTATATAAAATTCAAAATTTAGTTAATACTATTCATAACCGCTTTTTGAATGAATATTTTGGTAAGTTGTGGTGTGTTTGAACTCAGTGTTGTGTGTGGCGCAATCTATTGAATTACCTTAAAGAGATAACATATTATGAAATCCTATGGTGTTACATGTTTGGGGATTCCACAATTTTTATTTCCATTGGGTGGATAGTAAGGGTTGATTTAATAAGATAATTAATTGAAATAATTTAAAATGATGTGTATTGTGAGATATAAAATTTTTTTATGCTTCATTGTATATTGCTGATGAATTTATTCTAGGTTGTTGCCTTGCTAAAAATAATGGCTATTGGGAGCCTTTTTTCACTCTATATGATATATTTTGGCACCCTTACTATGTTTTTTTGTGATCACACCCTAAATAAAAGGATAAAGAACATATATTTGGATAATAAATTAGTTTCTCATGGAATATGATTTGTGTGATAATGCACATTCTAAATTAAGAAGTAATGTGAATAAAGAACCTAAATAAATTTTAGAAGCTAGTATGCATTTTTTTGGGGGTGTTTGTACTTTTTATGTTGTATTGTGTGGTTTGGGATATTTTATGATGATTGAGGTGATCATTTGGGTTATGTGATGTGTGGGGCTATGATGAAGTGGGCGGTTGGCATGGATGAGATATGGGAGGCTGTGTGATGTGAGGAAAAGTGGTGAAAATGTGTGGTGGTGATGTGAGGTGGTGATGTGTGGTTGTTATGTGTGTTGGTTGTGTTGTGAGACGTGTTTGGGATGTGTGATGTGTAGCTTTTGTGGTGATTTGGTTTGGCTGATATGGCACAGTGATAATGGTGGATGTGAGGTTTTTTGGTGATGGTTGTGTGATATGGGACAGTTGTGGCATGGTGTGGTTTTGTTAGTTTCTCGGTTATCCATGTAATAAATTGTAATGATAAAATGAAATGAAATAGGTTGGTAAAAAAACAAGATGGACTAGAAATGCATATGTGGTAAAATGGATTAAACGAATTGAATGATAAATTAATAAAAAGTGTAAATGTGAATGTAGTTTCTTAGTAAATGAAAACAACATCATGTGGATTGTGTGGTGGTTGTGGGATGTGTTACAAATAGTGGTGGAAGTGGTTGTGATAGTTTTTGTGTGGTACAATGGTGGTGATGTTCTCTGTTCTAGTGCAGTTGTTTTGGATTCATAGGTTAGGTGTTGTGTGCTATCTATTTATCATGAATCTTTATCTTATTTCTTTATGTTCCCCACCTGATTTTGATAACCATATAAATTCTCATAGGTTCTAGATTTTGGGTGTTTTCCCCAAAATCCAGGATGGTGGTGACATGGATGGATGGTTACCCCCTCTTCCCCACTCTTCCTTTAGTAGTAGTGATGATACAGGTTGGTTTTGGACATTACCTAGTAGTGTTGGCCTTGGTGTTTTTGAGTGATATGTGATGTGATATGTTATGGGGATTTGTTTTGGTGGGAGGAGGTAACAAGGTTTATGTACTTCATGTTCATGATGCCCTATTGCTCTGGTTATATGATGAGATGTGGTGTGACGACCCATGTGTCTTCAAGAAAGACAATGTGTGATGGCCTAGGTGTTTTTAGACAAGATGTGGTGTGGTTATTCCTAATTATAGAATAGGATTCCAACCCTTTCAAAGGTGGGGTAGGTAGGGATGTGTCCCGAATCACATCAGAGATGGATCAGGTGTCTTTGGGTGAGATGTGAAGTTATGTTATGTGTATGGAAGGTATAGGAACACAGGACATTCAATTTTTTTCACGTGAGAGTATAAAATTAGTGGGGAATAGGATACCAGGAACCTTTCTTTGTTATGAACTCAATTTTATATTATTATATTAGATGCGTGATTTGGTGAAAGATCCATGGTGAGGCTGGGTTTTTTAGTTGACTTATTTAGGTGTTTTCTTAGTTCTTTGTTTTTTAACTAGCACATTAGCATGTTGTTTTCACATGTTTACTTGAGACCTTATTTATGTCTCTAATGAGTATAATTGTATACTCACGATGCATATATAAATTATTTTCAATCTTCCAATATCACTTTGGTGACTGATCTAGACATTACTAGCTTGGGTTGGAGCTATTGTTGAGTCACTGATATAGACATGTATTTTGGTACATTGGAGAATTTTATTTTTATTGGTTTACTTATATAAATGAATTATAGGATGGTTTTTTGGTTATTTTATATTATTTTTTATAGTTTCTTGGTGGGGTTTTATCCTATATCCCAATCCTATTTTATTTATCGAGGTTAATGCCTCCCATATGTGGGTTTTTTATACCCTCGATGCTAGTCTCCAACCTAAGGCCTACTGGGGGTGGGAGTCAAGGGTCATTATCTCTCTTCATTCATTGTGGTATATTTGGAGGGAGGGTATCATGATAGGGTGGTATCATAGGTTTATTGTTGAGAGATAGGAAGTATTTTGGAGTTAACCATGGTGAGGATTTCATGGGTTGCTAGGGTAGGGGTTCCAGTTCATCTTGGTGCATAACATGAGCTGGGGAGACTAGCTAAGACATGGGATTTTAGGGCCTCAATGATCCAGTGCATGGAATCTGAGCATATTGAATATCCAACTAAGGTAGAACTATTTGTAGGGTATAGACCTAGGAGAGGTATGTGCATGATGACTGATTTTGTTCATGTTTGAATTGTATTTTTTGGGGAATAAAATGAAAAAATAAACAAGTTTGTTTGAAATTCCATAATACCAGGCTTAGGATATTCTCTTTTCTTTTTAAGAATGGTTCATGGTCATCATCAGTGACTTGATTAGACTATTGAGGTTCATAAGGATGATCCTATTGATTTTCAAAGATTCAATCCAATAAAGGAGGATGAGGTTTGGTAGTATAATTTTATATCCTTTTAAGGGAAGAGTTTGGGAAAGTATGAGGGTAGTATATCTTATGTGCAGATAGAGCACTGTTTAGAGGACCTTAAGATCCCTTTTGGTCTAATCTAGTAATTTACTGAGTTTTGGGTTACATTGGTAGTTATATAGTTGTATAGAGCTTTGTGTCAGTGTTGGATACTATTTCTTGGTGGTCGTAAGGAGGAAGATGTTTTTTGTCTAGAATTTTAGAGGGAGTTCTATTCAGAGTTCCTTTCATCGACGATGAAGGTAGTAAAGTGGTAGGAGATTATATCTCTCCAATATAATATCCTGAGTTTTAGAGATATTGGGATCATGTTTAAGGACTTATTGTGGTTTTACATGGATTTTTTTCAAACTAGGAGTCTAGAGTGTAATATTCAGATGAGGCTTTGAACCTAGTGATCAGGTACATGGTCACCCCGTTTACACGGCCTACATATCTAGAGGTGAGGAAATAGGTAGATTTTATCGAGTGGATTATTTCCATTATAGTTGATACAATATAGAGTTTTCATATGAACATCTTAAAAATTAGAGTTTCAGGATATTTGTTTCAAGTTTTTAGGTAGTTAGGGTTCAGGCCAGTAGGGAACTGACTGTAGAAGATCTCCTACTATTCTTCTAGGACAAGTGTTTTCTAAAAACCCTGTGGGGGATTTTCATTTTCATGTTACATATGTGGGGGACATGGTAACCACTAGGTTTAATTCCCAACCACCCAAGGATTTAGTATTAGGTAGGCCCCTTTCTAGTAGCGACAACATTTTCCTCAAAGGCAGTTTCAGTGGCAAGGACCACTAATTCTGGTTCACTATCCAAGGGAAGACTATGTTTCCATAGGGAAGCCTCATGATTTTCTATATCCATGGGTAGTTATTCTTGATCATGGTTGTGGAAACTGAAAAAATAGAGGTCGAGAATCTTGGCATGCTTAGATGCACTTGATAGAGGCAGCATCACCAATAAATCCAATAATTGTTTGATACATGATTAACTTATCATCAACCATCATGTGTGATTTTTTTGATTTGGGAGAATTTTACTCCTTTGATCCTCTTTATTTGGGTTTTTCTTTGGGACTAAACATGGAGAGGCTTCCTGTACTCCTGGAGTTATCTACACCATTTAGAGGTTAGGATGATTTGTTTGATGTGTGTCGAGGATGTAGATTGATTATGAGAAAACACCAGTTAGTGGTATATTTCTTCTTGTTGCATATACATCCATATGATGTTATCCTTGTTAGGTATTGGTTTTATTCCATGTGGGTAGTAATCAAATCTTTCCAAATTATAGTTTCATTTTGTGATGTAGAAGTTCATCAAGTGGTTTTTTTGGAAAGCAAGGTTGTTAAATGGGTGGTAGTCACATGGGGAGTCTTTTATCATAGTTGGAATATTTTTCAGTAGAAGCTTAAGTTGGGGATGTTCATAGTGTTATGTAGGATTTACTGAATGTTTTCCCATAGGAGGTTATGACCCTTCCCCCTCTACAGAATTTCGATTTTTAAATAGTGTTATAGCTAAGTGGGTCTCCGATTTTGATGGATACTTATTAGATGGAGCCTATGGAGCTACAAAAGTTGAGGTTGTAGGTGGATGATTTTACATAGAGAGATTTCATCCGACCAAGTGTGTTGTCATGGAGTTATCTGGTGTTGTTATCTAATAATTTAGGTGGTATTATGAGGATTTGTATAGACTATTTTAGGTTGAATCAGGTGATGGTTAAGAACTATTACCCTCTTTTGAGGATAGATGATCTTTTTAGTGAGATGAGAAGATATAGTTAGTTTTTGAAGATCATTCTACATTCTAGATGTCACCAGATGAGGGTGAAGAATGAGGATATCCTGAATACTTCCATAAGGTGTAGTTATGGTCACTTTTAGTTTTTAGTCATGTCGTTCAGTGTCATTTATGTACCAACCATGTTTATGGGGAATATGAACTTTTTTTCAAGAGTTACTATATTTTTTTGTCATAGTTTTCATTGATGAAATCTTGATCTACTTGAAGTCAAGGGAGTAGAATTTTGAGTATCTCACTAATATTTTAAAGGTCCTATGATACCACCAAATTTATGGGAATATTTCAATTTTTATGTTCTAGACATGATATTTGGGTTTCCTCAAACATTTTTTTCCCTATAGGGTGTGGCAGTAGACCCATCGAAGATCAAGACTGTTGTATCTTAGGCATCACCCAAGAACATGGTAGAGGTTCAAAGTTTCCTCAATATTTAAGGATATTAAAAGAGGTTTTTTCTCAATTTATCTTTATTTTAATCCCCATAAATATCTTTTTCTAGGAAGGACCAAGCTATTTTGTGGTGTGATCAATTTTAGGTAGCATTCATTCTCATGAAGGAGAAGTTGGTCAGTTATCCAGTGCTTTTGTTTCTTCTAGAGGTTGTCATGTTTGAGGTTTTTTGTTATGCATCTCGTCTAGGATTGGGATGAATTTTGATGAATAGGATATAGTTGTTCTCAAATAGGTCTCATTATTTATTTCTCCATGACCATAATTATGCCACCAATGGTTTTAAATTGGAGGCATTTTTTTCACTAAAGTTGTGGTGATATTACATCATTTTTGAGTGATTTGTAGTTTTCATAGATGATAAGAGACTGAAATATGTTTTCTCTCTATGCTATTTGAATTTATATTAGTGTATGTGAATTGAGTTTCTTTGTTATTACAATTTTTAGATCTATTACACCAAAAGAAAGGGGAATGTTGCTACTCAAACATTGAGTTGTAAGTCCCGAGGAGATGTGGTTTGAGAATCTACTGATTTGTGAAAAGGGATGGAGGAACTTACAATGATGGATATTAAAATTAGAGATATTAGTTGTCATGGTTTTATTTAAAAATAAATGTAGATTCATCCTTGACGTGGAAGGTGGATGAGTCTTAGTGGAGGGACTTCGAGGTAGAGGTGATACATGATCATGTTGGCCATGGTGATTCCCTAGAGGGGTGGTCAGAGGATAGTAAAAATTGGATGTTGTTATAGGGATGTTTTTTGGTTCCATAAGTGATGCATGGGGGATTTATTCATGAATTTTACTGCTCACATTTAGTAGTACATCCTAGTGTGTAAAATATGCATCGTGTCTTGAGGAGATAGCTTTTGTGTCTAATGATGAAATAGTCATTGGTAGTGTTTGTGGAGATGTGTCTGGTTTTTCAATGGGTGAAAGAATAGAATCATGTTCCTAGAGGTTTTTTTTAGTCCTTGGATTTTCTTGAGTGAAAATAGAAATAAATAAAAATGTATTTTATTATCGGGTTACATTTGTATCAAGGAGGTTGTGATGCAGTTTCGGTGATAGTGGATTGACTAATGAAGTTGTCTCATTATCTGTTGATTCATGAGTCAAGTTCCATGGATCTATTAAAAAGGATGTATGTGGATGGTGTGGTTAGACTTCACAGGGGTACTGAGAAACATCATCTCTAATTAGGACCCTCATTTTACCTCATAGGCCTAGAGGGGATTGCAAAATTATTTTCACTCATAGTTTCACCTTTGCACTTATTTCCAACCTCAGATAGATGGAAGACAAAGTAGACCATCGAAGAGTTAGAAAATATGTTTCAATATTTCACCTTGGACTTTGTTGGGTCATGGGTAAGAAACATTACTTTTATGAAGTTTTCTTACAACAACAGCTATCACTCATCCATTTTTATGGATATGTTTGAGTCATTGTACAGATGACTATGTCATTCTCTATTGTACTAGATAGAGGTTGGAGAGTCAGAATTTATTGGTCTTGATGTGATACAGATCACGACTTAGAAGATCTAATTGGTTCGAGATAGGATTAGGTCGACATAGGTCCATCAAAAGTACTATGATGATCATAGGTAAAGGCCTCTGGAGTTCAAGGTTGGAGACCATGTGTTTTTTAGAGTCTCTCTTCAATGTGGGAAGTTGTGGATTAACAGGAGGAGAAAGCCTTATCCCTAGTTTTTTGGTCCCTTTGAGGTGTTAGGTTGAGTAAACAAGGTTTTTATCATTTTATGTTTCCACCATGGATAGACAGAATCCATGAAATATTTCACATGTCTTAGTTTTGTCGGTATCTTCATAGTGATTGCCACATCATCAACTTGGGAGATTTGGATATCAAGGATGAAGAGATGTTTGTGGAGTGACCAATAGAGATATGGGATCATCAGGGGAAGATATTTTGTGAATGAAAAATCCCTTTGGTTTGTGTTATGTGGAGTCATTGTGTCCTGTTGGAGTGTACTTGGGAGCATGAGACGCAGAAACATGCATTGTACCCAAAGTTTTTTTGATCTTTTATTATTATATTTTCCCTTGTTGTTGTGATGTATGGATCTTTAAATTTTTTGACATGTTATTTTTATTGATGTGTTATGTGTGATATATGAAAAATGTAAAACTTGATTCTTAATTAGGGAATTTTATACCTTGATGTAATTAAAACCATGCAGGTGAGTCAGTGCTTCCCAAAGCAGATAATATCTTGACATGGAAGATAGAATTACTTGACTTGTATGATTGAGGTAGTGTTGTGTGATGGTTGTGGTATTGGTTTGTTTGGGTTGTGTGAATTTTATCATGTTTATGAAGTGATATGTCCTTTTGGGAAGTTAGTGGTAGTGGCTGGTACCAGATGAGAGGTGTTTTTCCCAATGATAGGTTATGATGTGGTTGTGAGAGATGTTTTGTGGGTGTTTTGGTTTGGATTGTTTGGTTGGAGGTAGTGTTGAGGTGTAATGAGATCCTTTAGAGGTATCTCATGGGGTGATTTTTTAGACCCATTTCCTTTCTTTCAGGTTTTTTTATTCTTGAGGAAGAGAGATGTTTGATAGGTAATTAATCTAACAGTTTGTGTCCTCTAGGTGCATTGCTTTTCCAGGTTTTGGTGTTGGGGGTTATTTTGAGGATATCCCAAAGGGTTGTTTGGAGTTGGAGATGAAATTGTATAGTAGAAGGGTGGATGACAGTTTAATATAGGGATTTACACCATAATTTGGTGGTTTAAAGATTTTGTGGGTTGTGGTTAGGACTTGTACATGGTGATGGTCTAGACATTAAAATGGGTTTCATGCCATAAGATAGGAATTTACAAGTGAGATAATTACATCTTGACGCACCATGGTTTTCATTGTAGAAATATTTTACAGCCTAAAGATTGGTTTTATAGATTATTTTATATAGTAACATGGAATTTATAGTGTAAAAGTGTGTATTACACCTTAAATTAGGTGAGTTATAGGTTATTTATAAACCTAGTTTGGTCGATTCTCCTCACATTCAGCCACTCATCTCTCTCTCATTGTGGATGAAACCTAGGTGATTTTGGGAATCTTTTCAACCCATCTTACCTATCCTTGATCCTTATGTTTTGTTGGTTTCTTTTTGGTGATTAGTGGCAAGTCTTGATCACGTAACAATTCACTAATCATTTCCACCCTTACACCATTGTATTAAACTAGTTTGGTATTGAGAATTAAAAATATAATAAAAATTTGAATTCAATCTTTATTAAATAATATAATTTTATTCACTTTTAAAAAGTTTAATTGCTATTTTTTTATTTCTTGTAGGTGGAGGTGATTTGGAGAGTCCAAGATTGAATTCAATCAAAATAGGCCAAATTGCGTAAGATCCCAAGCACACATGTGGACTTAAATTTTTACTGTGGATGATCTGTATATTAAATGGGGATAAAAATTAGTGAAAGAGTGCAAAATATTTTGGATATTTTTTTTAAGACCATGAAGCCTAATTCATCCATTTGGAGGCTAAAAAAGGGCCTATAATGTGAATAAATTCTAAGCAATCCAGATTGGAAAACCCTTATGTATTTGGGCCATAAAATGGACCTCATACCTCCAATTGATATGATTACACCTCTACTAGACATTTAACTCAAATTACAACCAACTAAAAAAATTAATACATTTTTACATGTTTTTTATCAGTCAACTATCTATATAAGGAAGGGATAAAAAGTCTACCATGAATAATGGAATAGTCCCTAAGGTGCTTGACTTCTTTTATTAAAATTGTGATGTATTTTACCATAAAAACAACCCTCACCCTAATTATATGATGTCTCTCGAATAGATGGAAAATTTTTTAGTGATTGGGAAGTGCTTCATCATCACCTATGGTTTCTTCCCCTTTTACAGAGTTCTAAACTACTTATAATCACCTGGGGAGGAAGGTGATGTAAATCTTAAGATTTTTGTTTGTATTAACTGAATGATATTTTAAATTAAAGGTTTGTGTTTTTTTTATTCATCCTATTTTCTTATTTAATTGAGTTATATACTGGTATGTCATACTCAAACTCATATGATCATATTTGGGGGTACCCGTTCATGTGATGTTTTACACACCGTTCACAGCTTCTTCCTCATTTCAATTACTGTGTTTGTGTGGTTCATATTGTTCAATTGAACACTCATAAAAACTACCATGGCCCTGTATATTTATTTCATGGTATAAAAATGAAATAAGACAAAAATTTTGACCAACTTGGAGTTCTTCGTGTGCTAACTTGGTGAGTTTTGGTTATGAAGTCGAACACAAATCACCATATCATCATCCATAGTAGGTGAATCATTTTGTATTTCCGACCAAACACTAGGAGGTATCCTAGTATAAAATTAGTAATAATATAGTTCTAGATATTAAAAACTAGGTATTTAATTATCTAAACCTTATCTCTTTAAGCGATGAAGGATGAGCATCATGTGATTTCTGCAGGTTGATCCCAATTAATCAATTCTGTTAATTTCCTCTTTGTTTTCTCGATTTCCTTTATCAATTTTATTCTTCAATCATAAAACCCTGAGTGTTAAAATATAAAAATATCCTTTTATTCTCATAATCAAAACCTCATTTTTAAATTAATGATCTAAGTCTCTATTGAGAGATTACCTATGATTCCTTTTATGATATAGAAATTCAAGTAAAAACAATTTCTAATTTGATGCACTGAACAACACGACCAAATTTCGGAAGCTTTTCTGCAGTTCCAAGATCATTTTTTCCTTTTTATTTATTTATTTGGTTTTTTATTTCTTACTCCTTCCAATATCCCCCCTTCCCTTTTTATTTTTTTGTCTTTTTTGTTTTCGTTTGTTTTTTTTGTGTTTATTTTATCTCTCTCTCTCTCTCTTATTCTCTCTCTAATTTTGTAATATAGTATTATCTCTTATTTTCTTATTTCATTATTCTTAGGGGTTTTTATTTTATACATATTCAATTAAAAAAACAAAAAAAACAATCTTCAAAACTTTGTTATATGATAAGATCTGGGAAAAAAATATTGATTCAAATTGACCCTGAAATTGAAAAGAAACACCACTCAATAATTAGGTAATCTAGATTATAGTTGTTAATTAATACTTAGAAACCCTTTATTTAACTTAAATTGGTCAAAAAACAATCAAAAATTGGACTAAATCAAACCCCAAAAATCATGGCTGCAAATAACCAGACCTTAAAAGAACTAACCTCTTCAGATGTGGAATACCAACATGTGTATATCCAATATCCTGAGGAAGCATCAAACTTTGAGCTTAGATTAGGCCTAATCCACCTCATTCCCAAATTATGTGGTCATCTTAGTGAGGACTCTCACAAACATCTCAAGGATTTTTGTATAGTGTGCTCCTCCATGAAACCCAAAAATGTGTCTGAGTACCTCATAATGTTTAGAGCCTTCCCTTTCTCCATTGATGGTATATCCAAATACTAGATATACTATCGGTCTACCAAAATTAGTGGCTGGAATGACCTAAAATGACTCATTAAAGATATGTTTTCGCTACCTCCTGAACAATATTAATTAGAGAATAAATATGTGCATTAGGCAATCATAGGAGAGAAGCTTCATTAATATTATGAATGATTAAAAACACTTTGTTAAAGCTAACCCCAACACAAAATTAGTGAAGAATTGCTAATTCAATACCACAATGAGGTACTTGTCCCCATGGATTAGGAAGTTCTATATGCTGCATCTGGTGGTTCCCTAGTTGATAAAACTCATGTGCTGCTTATGAATTAATAACCACCATCGCTCAAAATGCACAAAATTTCATACACAAGAAATTTCACACACTCAAGTAGTTAATGAGGTAATTCATTAATCCCTAAAACAAAAGGTATATAATAAACTTGAAGATATGAATGAACCTATAATACAATTATCTAAAGATCAAGGTAATTCACACTCTCCACCTCTTCCATTGAATTGTCGTGTTTGTTCTTATAACACTTATTTTTATGACTAGTTCCCACAACATCAGGACTCATCTGAGTCATGTGTAGTATTATTCCCTAGGAATCATTTTTAGCAAGCACCTCTCTTTAAGAAATAATATTTTTTGCCAAATCCAAACCCTGGGTGGAAAGTACAACCACACTATCGACAAAGAGGTAAGTAGAGATACCATAAACAAAATTGGTATAAACAAGGATAAGTTATGAAACCTTATAATCCTCCACCATCTCGAAAAAATACTCCTACTGAAAAATATAAACCAAGCCTTGAGGAAATGGTGAATAAAATGGAATCCCTGAAACTCCAATTCCAAAATACTACACAATTGATTATTCAAGACCTATTAACTCAAGTGGGACAATTGGAAAATTCCATTTGTGAAATAAAGATTCAAGGTTCTAGAAAATTATCATCCCAACCTATTGTTAATCAAAATAAAAAAGGTAATGTATGTTCAATCACACTTAATAGTGTTAAATAAGTTTCTTCATCCAATGATTCTACACAACAGGTAAGTCCCCCACTTGAAAACTTTCTTTTTCTACATGTAAGAGATTATAGTGATGAAAAACAAAACAAAAAGGGTAAACAAAGGCACATGAGTCTCAAACCAGTTGGCGAGGTATCCTTAAGTGCATCCACAAGACCCAGGTTCAAAGCTAGGTAGAGGAATATTTCCGGGGGTACTATATCAGTACTGTAGAAAGTACTTTAGCAGGCACTGTAGCAGCTCTGTACACTGTGCGGTACTGTAGCATAACTGTACACTATGCAGAACTATACATTGTGCGGGTACTGTAGCAGGAAATGTAGCAGTTACTAGAGCAGGTACTATTTGGTACTGTAGCAGCTGAAACTATTCACCTTGGGCCATTGGTTTGGGCTTGGAGTCCTTAAGGCTTTCGGGATACCTAGGCCTTCAGGTCAGTAGAGCTTTCAGGATACCTTTAAGGTCCTCAGGACACCTCTAGGCCTTTGGGCCATATGCAGTTTCCCCAGACACACTACAAAAAAGGAGCAGTCCCAGAAGAGGATTTAGAGAAGGTGCAATCACCAGAGCAGAGCCAAATGGATTTGTCATAATGAGAGGGTATGGCTATTCCATTGAGACCAGCATGTGCTTGTATTGGAAGCCTTACTAGACGGCCATGCAAAGGTGGGGAACTACTATCATGACGAAGATGTAGGGCAGGGGCAGTTCCTTGTAGATAGTTTGGTTGAATTCCCTAAGACCTTCGAGTCATGTAATCACCTAATCCTACGGGCCTTGTAATCTCTGAGCCTATGGTCCTTGTAAGGGTTCTCCCTCATCCATTGAAAGGGGGTTATGAAAAATAAATAAAAATGAAGGCATTCTGGAAATTCTAGCATTCATGGGTAAACAAATTATTATTAGGGATTACCATGAACAATAAATTCCTATTACTTTCCCCTAAAAACTCTTTAAATATAATAAAAATTTTAATAATGATATTGATAAAGAAATAATGGAAACATTTTAAAATGTACAAGTTAACATTATATTTTTGGATGCTCTTAAACAAATTTTTATCTATGCTAAATTTCTTAATGAAAATTGTACTCACAGAAGAAAAATGAAGGATAATGAGATATTCAACCTTGGATGCAATGTATATTATTTGATACAACCAGTGATGTAGAACAAATTCAAGGGTCTAGGAAATTTTACAATACCATGCACTACAGGGGAGACCTTCTTTTCTGATGAAATGCTAGATTTAGTAGCTTTAATTAATGTAATAACCCCACTCTATTTATACTTATATGCAGTTTTGATAGCTTTAACAAATGCTCATAGTTGTCAAAATTTCCAACCAGATCAAAACACACCCTTTAAGAGTGATTGAGGATATCCTCGTAAGAGTGAAGAATCTCATCTTCCCTATATACATCTACATTTATAAAATGGAAGATATTGAATCCCAAGGATATTGTCCTCTCATACTTGGAAAGAGATTCCTCAAAACATTAAATAAGTTCACCAATGTTTATAATGGTACATTGTCCATGGAGTTCAGTGAAGAAAAGGTAAGTTTCAATATCCTTAATAATATGAAACAACCCATTGAAGAGAACTCTTCTCTTCTTATCTACATGATGGAAGTTATATCTAATGACACACACACACACAATATTATCTCTTCGACCCATAATCTATTTAATTTTACTCTACTTTACTCTTGTATTATTTTAGTTTGTATTCATGTTTTTTGAGTGTTGTGTGGGTTTGAAAAAGTGTAAATTTTTTTCTCTAATTGATGAGTGTGTTCATTATGAGGTACCTATGACCGTCAAGGATTTTGAAAATCTCATTTACATTTATTATCTTTACTTAGAGTACAAAAATGAGTGGATAGACAGTTTCATAGAACTCCCTCCCTCTAAATCCTTACCCTCAATAAAAAACCAATTTTTTTCGAATTAAAACCACTTTTATCTAATTTAAAATATGTTGATCTAGAGGGAATTGACCAATTTCCTATCATTATTACCTGAAATCTCTCTCTATATCAGAAATAAAAACTACTAGACCTTTTGAGATAGTTTAAAAAGGTGATATTTTGGGCATTGGATGATATTCCTAGGATTTTCTCATCTATTTTTATGCACTATATACTTTATATTATGAGGATAAACCCATAATGTAAGATCAATGCCAGTTGAATCCCACTCTCTTTAAAGTGGTAAAATAGGAATTCAGTAAATTACTAACTACTGGGAACATCTATTCCATATATGACAGTAAATGGGTTAACCCAGTATAAATTGTTCCCATAAAAAACTAGAATAATTACATTGTTAATTGAAAAAAAAATAATTGGTTCCAACATGTGTGAAAAATAGTTGGTGAGTAATTATTAACTACCATCAACTGAATCAAGGCACGCAAAAGGAAAACATTACTCTACCTTTCATTGACCAAATATTAGAAATATTTACTAGTAATTCCCATTATTTTTTCCTTGATGGTTATTTGGGTTATTTTTTAATCTATATATCCCCTTAGGATCAAGAAAAGATAAAATTTACTTATACATTTAGAACATTTTCATATAGGAAGATGCCTTTTGGACTCTATAATTCTCTATGTACTTTTCGGCGTTGTATGTTGAGTCTTTTTTGAGTACTTTGAAAATTGTATGGAAGTATTTAAAGATGATTTCACAGCTTATGAATCTTCCTTTGATGATTGTTTGGAACACCTAGGTTATATCATCCACCATTGCATTTAAAAATATATGGCATTAAATTTTTAGAAATTTTATTTTATGGTTGAGAGGGAGATAGTTCATTGGAATTTTATTTCAAATGAGGTGATTCAAGTGGAAAAATAAAAAAATGAAATAATTTTATCCCTTCAATATTCAAAATATATTCATGAGGTATAATATTTCTTGGGTCATGTTGATTTTTACAATTGATTCATTAAAGAATTTAGTAAGATTTCACTTCCCCTATAGCAATTATTATTAAATTATTATGAGTTTTTTTTGAAAAATATTATGAGGATTAATTTATTTAAATAAAAAATAATCTCACATCACCTCCCATAATCTAACCACCAAGGTGGTATCTCTTATTATAGCTTATGTGTGATTCATCTAACTTTGTAGTTAGGGTAGTTTTATCAAAAAGGGTTGAGGAGTCTCCTCAAGTCAAAGTGTATTCCCCATGTACCCCTGACCCTGCCCAGGTAAACTGTACAACCCCTAGAAAAGGACTCCTTTATATTGTGTTTTCCTTGAGAAATCTACATTAATATATTCTTGGGTCAAAATTCATTGTGTTTTCTGAAAATGTTCCCCTTAGATTTCTCCTTAAGAAATTTAAAGCTATTTCTCAACTTATACAATGGATACTCCTCCTCCAGAAGTTTGAACATGAGATTTGAGATAAGGGATGAGTAGAAAATGTGGTAGTTGACCAAATTATCAGGGTTTCATAACAATTGGACCTCCTTGTTGAATCACCCCTCAACATTAGAGAATTATTTCCTCATGAGAACCATTGTTATATTGCGGACCATACCCCTTTGTATATAGACACTGTAAATTTTCTAGTAGTTTCTAGGGTCCCTTCTAATTTTATCACTTTAAAATCCCAGAGACTTAAGAATGATTCATGATGGTACATTTGGGATGACCCATTCTTGTGGATAATTTTTAGTGACCAAGTTGTTTGAATCTGTGTCTCTAACCATTTGTTAACCTCTTTTTTGAGCCTCTGCCACACTTTGTATTATAGAGTCCACTTTGTCTCTAAATATAAAACTCAAAAGTTCCTTGACTCAGGACTTTATTGGCCAATATTTTATAGAGATTCCCATCAGTGTTTGTAATTTATGTACACGATGTCAATTTTTAAGGAATATCTCTAAGAGGAATAAAATGTCCCAAAACCCCATTTTTTGTGAAATATTTGATGTATAGGGCATTTACTTCATGGGGATTTTACAAATTCATTTGTCTTTGTGTACATATTACTAGCTGTTGACTACATATCTAAATATGTGAAAGTAAAGGATATTAGGAATGATGACTCTTGAGTGGTTATTGATTTTGTGAGGTCCAAGATTTCCAGTAGGTTTGGCTTTCCAAGATTCATCATTAGTGATTAGGGTTCACATTTTTTCAATTCAAACATGAAAAACTTTCACCGTAAGTATAGTGTTGTCCATAAAGTATTCACTTCATATCACCCCCAAACTAAAAAACAAGAAAAAAAATCTCAAATTGAGAAGTTAAAAGAATCTTGGAAAATGGTAAAAATAATAATAGAGATTGTATTTTTCGCTGGGGTGATGATATATGGGAATACTGTAATGTTTTTAAAACCTCGATTGGAATTTCACCATATAGGTTTGTGTTTGGAAAGGCCTTTCACCTCCCGATGGTGGTAGATCACTTTGCATATTGTCCTGTTAAACAATGTAATATGACTCTTTCAGATGCAGGAGAGCATTTCAAGTTTAGATTTAGGAGTTGGAATAAATTTAGAGTGATTCATATGAGATATCTCAAATTTTTAAATATAAGACAAAGGATATCCATGATGAGATTATTCATCAGCAAAAGATTCATATTGGTGAGAAGGTTTTCATATACAATTCTAGTATAAGGATCCACCCAGGTATGGTTCGTTCCTGATAGATCATTCCTTACATTGTTACTAACTTTTACCCATTTGGTTCAATATATGTTTTTCATGAGTAGATTTTCCAAAGTATTACCATCAATGAGTATAGACTTAAACAATTTTAAGAGGATTTTCCAAGGCACCCAGTGGAGGAAATCCACCTTCAAGAAGAAAAATATCAGTGAAACCCACCAGGTTTTTTCCTCCCTTCTTACATTATCATTTATTATAGTGAGTATAATACACACTCTAGGTGTAGTGGGTGGGAAAATTCCTTGTTTTGATAGTATTTTCATCATCTTTCTTCTTTCTTCTCATTTTTATTTTCTGAATAGTATTTTTAATTTTCCCCGCCTTATTAAGTTTGTAAGGATTTTCATCGTCTCTCTCCTTTCTTCTATTTTTCGCTTATTGTAACGTATTTCTACCTTTCACCCCCAATATTCTTTATTTTCTCACATTTTTTCCCAAATAATTACTTTTTATGACCACATAATCATGGAAATTATTGTAAATTCCCCTCAAAATTCATGATTCTATGTTGTTTTAACATTTAATGTAAATTTTCTTGGTAATAGAATGTGAATTTATACATGAATTTAACATCAGGGGGTGATTTTTAGTAAATTAGTTATTTTTTATTATATAAATGGTTTTATATCTATGAAACCTTTGAGATGAATGATACCCTATGAGTAAGTAATTTTTGAGAAAATTATTCCACTTAATATCTTCACACATCTTTCCACCCAACAATGAAGTTTGAATATTTATTACTAAATAGAAGATAAATATAATTTAGGTTAATATTAATCAAATTTTTAAAATTATTTTACCATTTTTTCGTTCCATATTCCATATTTTTCATTATTTTATAGGATTGACCTATACTTGTGTACCTGTAATCTGACTGTCGTATGACCTCAAAACAAATATACCAAAAAATTAAAAAATAATAATAAATAATGAGGGGTGATTAAATGTACAAAATATGGGGATATCTATGTTGGGAGATTAAAATTCTACTTCCATGAATGTTTAAGTGAGTGGGTCTTGAAATTTGATTGTAAAGGATGTAGGGAGGTTCGGTGGAAAGAATCTGGTAAGAAGAAAAAATTAAAATAACTTATATTTTCTTGATGGAATGTGGAAAGAATAGATTGGAATTTTTTTCAAACAAACACATGTGGAAAGTTATTTACATGGATTTATTTGTATTTCATTTCTCACATTGGTATCATACATCTCCTCAAATTTCATTCTGATACAATTTATGAGGCATCTTTTTCCATGATCACTCGGAATAACTCCTTGGTGTCATTTTTTCTTTGATCAAATTTCTATAAAGAATTAAAATTTCATTAAATACTAAGTCTTTATGAAGTTTAAAATATCAAAATGCATCATTTTTTCTAGAAATTTTATTTTTTCTAGGACTAAAAATGTTTAGTTGTGGGGGTGCAATCGCATAGCGATTCACTATTCATTTCCACCCTTACACCACTGTATTAAACTAGTTTTGTATTGATAATTCCAAATATAATAAAAATTTAAATTCTTTTTTGATTAAATTATATAATTTTACTTACTATTTTAAAGGTAATTTAACTTTTTCTGATGATTTCATTTTAGGTGGAGGTGATTTGGAGAGTCTATGGTGGAATTATATAAAAATGGGCCAAAGTGCACAATGTCCCGAGCACACTTGTGGACTTCAATTTTTTTCAATGGAAAATATATAAATTAAATGGGGATAAAAATTGGTGAAATCGCGATAAAACTTTTGGGATAAATTTTTATAGAATACCATGAAGCATAATTCATCAATTTGGAGGTCCAAAAAAGGCCCACAATTTGAAGAAATTCTAGGCGGGCTTGATTGGACCACCCTTCTGTATTTTGGACCTAACTCAAGACTCAGACCTCAAATATATATAATTACACCTCCATTGGATAAATAACTCGAACACACACCTCTTCACAAAATTTCAATGTCTTTTCATGAGTTTTTTCAGTCATCTATCCTGATAAAGATAGAAGAAAATGTCTTCCATGAATAGTGACCTAGTCCCTTTGGCACTTGACTTATTTTGTGTAAATTTTGATCTACTTACCCATAAAACACCCCTAAATCTTATTATATGATTTTTCTAAACCATATGGTAAGTTTTTGAGTGATTTAGATATTCTTATTCATCATTTATGGTTTCTTTACTTTCTGTAGAGTTTTAAACTCCTTGTGATCACCCAGGGAGGAACTTGATGTAAATCCCGAACTTTAGGTTTTTATTAATAGAATGATATTTCAAATTCAAGGTTTGTGGGTTGTTTTTATTTATACTTTTTTCTTATTTAATTGGGTTATGTGCTGGTATTTCATGTTCAAACTCATATGATCATGTTTGGGGGTACCTATTCATGTGATATTTCAAACACCGTTCACAACTTATCCTTCCTCCTTTAAATTTCAATGTTTGGTGGTTCATATTGGTCAATTTAACACTCATAAAAACCACCGTGGATAATAAAATTTATTTCATGTAATTTTAATTAAATAATACACAAACCTGGATAACATGTTGATTTCTTCTTTTATTTCTTTTGTGAGTTTTGGCTATAAAGTCAGACAGAAATCACCCTATCATCGATAGTAGCAGGTGAATATTTTTGTGTTTCCGAATAAACCATAAGAGGTATAATATTATAAACATAGTAAAAATATATTTATATATGTTAGAAAATAAGTATTAAATGATCTAAACATATCTCTTGAAGCTATGAAGGATGAGAATCATTAGATTTCCCCAAGTTGATCACGCTTAATCAATTTTGTTAATTTCTGCTTTGTTTTATCAGTTTCCTTTATCTCTTATCTAATTTAATCATCAAACCCCATGTTTTATAGAATCTCATTACCTATATATTCTCATAATCAAAAAAAATTAATTAATTATCTAAGGATCTGTCGAGAGACGACCTAAGGTTCCTGTTATTCTGCAAAAATTCTAGTAAAAACAATTTCTAATTTGACACGCTCGACAATGAGATCAAGTACTTATCTTTTACTCATTTTTTAACTTTGGTTATTCATTATATAATTGTTTTGGTTGTTTTGTTTTGATCTTGGTGTGTGTTTTTGTCTTCATTTTGATGATCCCTTGATTCAAATCAGGTTGATATTTTGTTTCCTTTTGTGGTTGTGATGTACAGGTTGTACCTTCTTTTCTCTATGGTTCACAGTGAGATTGAAAATCTTACTTTAGGTAGATCTTCCTCCTTATATCCATTTATATGTGTTATGTTTGGGATTTTAATATTTTTTTCCATTGATTGGATAGTAAGGGTCGTCATAATAGAATAATAGAAATTGATGTGTGTGGGGAGATGTCACATGTTTTAATTATTTATTGTATATTACTATAAATTTTACATAATGTTGTTGCCTTGCGGAAAATAATGGTTTTTGGGAGCCTTTTTTGAGATTTATAAGATATATACTAAGAACCATGTTGTGTTGTTGTGTGATCACACCCAAAATAAAAGGATAAAGAATTTATATTTAGCTAATAAATTAGTTTCCCATGTAATATGGTTTTTTTGATCATTCTCATGCTAAATTAAGAAGTAATGTCATGGAAACCCCTAAATAAATTTTTGAAGCTGATATGTGTTATTGTTGCGTATTCTTGTGCTTGTTGTGTTGCCTTGTGTGGTTCGTTTTGTTGTTCAGGGAAGTAGGTGACTAGCTGAGAGTTGTGATGTGTGGGGATGTGATGTTGGGGTTAGTTGTTTGGATGCGATTGAAGAAAATATTTGATGTGGTGTGCAGTGGTTGTGGTGAATAGTGGTGATAATGTGTGGTGGTGACATGAGGTCTTGATGTGCAGTTGTTGTGTGTGGCAGTTGTGTTGTGAGATGTGGTTGGGATGTGAAATGTGTGGTTATTGTGGTTAGTTGATTTGTCTAGTGTTTCATGATAATGATGGTGGATACGAGGTGTTGTGGAAATGGTTGTGTGATATGGGTCAGTTGTGGAATGGTGTGGTTGTGTTAATTTCCCAATTATACCTAGAATAAATTGTGATGAAAAATGAAATGAAATAGGTTGGTAAATAAATGAGATTGGATTAAATGGATGTGTGATAAAATGGATAAAATGAATTTAATGAAAAATTAATGGGAAGTGTAAATTTGAATGAAGTGGATTTGTAAATGAAATTGGAACCATGTGTCTTGTGTGGAGTTTATGTGATGTGTTCCATATAGTGGTGGAAGTAGTTGTGATGCTTGGGGTGTAGTATGGTGGTGGTGATGTTCTGTGTTCTAGTGAAATTGTTGTGAACCCATATATTTGGTATTATGTTCTATCTAAATATCATATACCTTTATGTTATTTATATACATACCCCACCTGAGTTGGATAACATTACCAACACTCAGAGGTTTTGGTTTTCGAGTATTTTCCCAAACATCCAAGATGGTGGTGACATGGATGGTTCACTGTCCCCTCTTACCCACACTTCTTCCAAATTTATTGATGATGTGGTTTGGTGTTGGAGATTACCCAGTAGTGTTAAACAATGTGTTTTTAGGTGAGAAGTGATGTCATGAGGCACTGATGTGATGTGATATGTGGTGGGGACATGTGTGGTAGGACAAGGGCCCAAGGTTGATATCCTTCATGTTCATTATACTCCACTGCTCTGGTAATGTGATAAGATCTGGTGTGATGGATCAGGTGTCTTTATGAAAAATGAGATGTGATGGCCCAAGTGTCTTCATGTGAGATGTGGTGTGGTGATGCCTGATTCTAGCAAAGGATACTAGACCTCGCATTGGTGGGGTAGGCATGGAACCATCCCAACACCCTTAAGAGATGGCTGAGGTGTCTTCGGGGGATATGTCATGTGATTTTATGTGTATGGAAGTGATGGGAGCATAGGACATTCGTTTTTGGGGCATGATAGTGGAAAATTAGTGGGGAAGCAGTTACGGGGAATATTTCTTTGTTATGAACTCAATGTTATATTATTATATTGGATGCGTGATTTGGTGAGTGAGCCATGGTGAGTCTAGGTTGGTTAGTTGACCTGTTTAGGTTCTTTTTTGTTCTGTTGTTTGTTCAGTGGAACATTAGCATGTTTTGTTTTACATGTGAACTTGAGACCTTGGTTATGTCGCTATTTAGTATACCTATATGGTCACCCTATATATATAAACTATTTTTCCGGTTTCCTGTAAGACTTTGGGGACCAAGATAGACATTACTATATTGGGTTTGAGTTGTTGTTAAGTTGCTACCATGGACATGTGTTTTGGTACATTTCCTAGAAGATTAAATATCAGAACAAATCCATCGCCCTTATGCTAAAAATTTGGGCCTATGGGCTATGTAATGGGTTTCCCTCTACCCAGTTAAAAGAGTTATTTTCTTTGCTTTAATAAAAAAATGAGCCTTCAGCACCAACCTTTTAAAAAATATCAGAACAAATCCAATCCTCAAATTTATTAATAAAATTAAAGTTACAGATCAAGAATTACAAGGGGGTTTACAAAAGAGGTAGTGAATTTCACCTCGCATGTCAGCATCCACCATTGGTTCATAGTAATTCAGGATCCTGAAGGACCACATCATACACATTTCCATTATCTCTCTTTTTGACAAGGCATCAAAAACATTATTAGCCTCCCTAAAAGAATGTGAAATAATAAAGTTGAGATGATTATTGTTTTGATGAAATTTGATCCAATGAGGTATCATACTCCATAGAATATTTCTGTTTCCAGTTTTTAGAGCCTCAACAGTATGTTCAAAATCAGATTTGGTCTATATGATGCTTCAATTATAATTGATAGAATTTTTAATGGCATGTATCATGGCCCAGATTTCGGCTTCATAAAAAGATCTAATTCTAATATAATGATGAAAGAAACCCTTGATAAAACTACAGTGAGTGATAAAAACACCTCCAATGCATGAGGTTCCTGGCGTACCAGAGGATTCACCATCAGCATTGAACTTTATCCACGAAGGGATTCGTGGGATCAAGAGAAAATATTAAAGAACTAGTGGTTTGTTGGGCCTTCCTTGAAAATCAAGAATCCTTATGATAATGAGATCACCAACATTGTTATTCATGGATACTGTTTGAACTTTTGAAGTAACATAGGCCTCTCTATGAATGAATAATATACCTGCACACATGGATGGAATATGATTCTCATGTAACAATACATTCTTTTCATTCCATACAAAATAAATCATAGAAGAAACATTTGTTAGAATAATTTTATGTGTATTTGTTTATTGTATACATTCATTGTGGGATGGTTTTTAATTTATTTTATATCATGTTTTAGAGTTTCTTGGTGGTTTTTTATTCTATCTCCTGACCATGTTTTATTTATAGGGGGCAATGTATGCCACTTAGGGGTTCATTATCCAAGGGAATATAGGAGGTGGGACTCAGGGGTTCATTATCTCTCTTACTTCATTGTGTTATCTTTAGAGAGAGGGGGTCATGATAGTATTAATATTCTTAATATTATCATCAGAGGGGATAGTATCTCAACTATCATTTCTTAGACCCTTACTTACAGTCAGAATCCTATGACATATGAAAAAAAGTGCTTATGGTTAAGTAGAAAACCAGTTTATTCACTTTAGTTTGATTCAAGACTAGATGTTACAACTTCATGAAATCGAAGATTTTTGTGACCAATGGTGGTTCCATCACAAGTTTTGTAAGGTGGTGGAACCGATTGACCAGTTGGCCCCCCTGTATAGATGGGGTGAGATAACTTATTAAAGTCTTATGAAAATTTATTAGTGATCTGAAAATTGGATGACTTATCAATTGATATTTTAATATTATAACTTCCATTAAATGAACAACACAACAATGTTCCCCATAGATATAGGACTGATGTTTGAACAATCAAAATCATTTTTGTCCTTTACTTGCATGTTTTTATTTCACTTCAATATTTTATTTCTTAGATTTCAGTGTTTCATTTGAGTGTTGAAAAACTTGGTGTGGTGATTTTGGGTTACATTACTAAGTATCGGTATATCTACATCAATGGGTTCGAGATCTTTGTTTACACCTGTGTAATTTCCACTGGTTTAACTTCCAATGATCTGTCGTGATTCTCAGCACTTCCCAATCGCCCTCTTGCCTTCTGACCAGCCTTCCCCAAGCCCCCTCTCTTCTAAATCACCCTTTATTATTTATAATAAAATCATGATTAGTTTATATAATTGAAAAACATTGGATCTCAATATAAAAACATGGAATCACATAGAGATTAATTCTAGTCCCAACACCACAAACCAAAAAATCAATGCTATTTCAAATAAACATCTGACCTATTGAACCTTAGAAGCTATAAGATTGAGGAAGATATCACAAAATTCAATTAATAAAATGCATTATATCTTCCACTATGAACTCTTCACCATTATCCTTATCTATAAATCTCCCCTTATAAGTGGGACTTATGTTCCATGTTTAGGAGAAACGTTTTGATGATGACCATGGACGGGTGCATCCAAAAAGTTACAATGGATCCATTCATCATCTCAGGAGTGAAACTCTCTATGTGGATGACCCACTTCCTAACATCTCCCTCTCACCCCTTTAGGGTACCCCTCATGATTTTACACCTCATCATCCGTGTGCACCGTTATGGAGTAGACATTGTACTTTCTATGTATATCCAAAGAGAGTGTTCTGTTTATCAAGATCTTTCACCCGTTTGATAGGTCCATGTAATGCGTCTTCTGATCCTTTGAGTGAGGAAAATAGATCCCTAATTATTTTTAATATTATATGAATAAATAATTTAACAATATTTTTATATAAACAATAATAATTTAATTAAATTTATCCACTTTTTTATCAATTTCCTTTTTTGTAGAGATTTTTGGTTTTCACCTGACCTCTATATGAAAAATCACATGGCTTGTATGTTGTAGCTCACCAAAATTCTTAATAATCATTGAACCTTTCTTCTTACATAAATTTCATGGAATTTTTCATTGTGAGTATGTAATTAAATTCTTAAAATTAGCATCCATGTGATCCATCAAGTAAATATAGGATGAATATTGTTTAATCATTGTGAATATATAATGTGTGATATTTATATGATCAAAATAATTTTATCAGTGATGTTCTATGAAATCAGCTACAAAATATCTAATTACTATATTCCTTCCAATAATAATCACACTCATCAAGTACTTTATGGATAAAATAGATGGTTTATTCTCAATCGACTATCATTGAGCCACTTTATGTGAGACAAAAAGTATAAAAATTATCTTATTATGGATATTAGGTAAAACATGACTAAGTAACATAATCGGATTAGAACCTAGAGTCATGTAGTTGTTGGGTACATGGACACCATCCAATAAAAACCATATATTATACCCCCCAAATATTACTATGTAGAAAAAAGTCGTTGAATGAAAAACCCGGCTATGATGTCTAAATCTTGGAAGACAAACACACCCAATCCACCACACTGTAACACAAAACCCCCATATGAAATAAAAGATAAGACTATCATAAGAAATGATTTAAATAAAAATAAAAGGAATAAGAAGAAAACAGTTTTACATTGTTTATATTTTCATCCTAGTCCATGAGGGGAACTGCTTTACATTTAATCAAAAGAATCCGAGGATGATTGAAATTCCCAGTACAACTCAAATGAACAGACCACCTGCTATAGATAGTTATATCCTATTTTCTTATCTTGTAGTCTCTATGGGATCAATTCCACCTAATCCTATCTTTATGTACAAACCCCGCATTTGGTTAAAGACTCCCACAATATGAACCTGTTCTATCAGTGTATTGTTCCTACTTCTGAAGATATCATAAGATAAATCTAGATCAACATTCCATTTTCCCCTACATTTCCTCTTTCAAGTTATATCATCTTACAACTTCAGTCTGTATAACTTTTGGTCATCCTATATCTAGATTTCTGGACCTATTGTTGTAGTATCTTCCATCTTCATCTAGACCATAAAACATTATACTAGCACAAATTATACTTTTTTTGGTCATAAATTCATGTTTGTAAAATGGTTTCCAACACTAAAACTAGACAATCACCCACTTAGAAATTATTTTCCAAGATTCACTACTATAGAGAACTAGGCTTACCAGACATGGATATTGCATCTTTTCAGATGAATATTCATTATATTACACAAGCACACACCTAAGGATCATAATAGTTTAGTGTATTTGGAAAATTAGAACACAATATTCTAATATAGAGAATGTTCTTCCATTTTTTCCAAAAATATCATCCCATTTATTACTCTTCATAGACATACCCATATAAAACCTTTCTTCATAACCTAGGGAAAAGAAATATAAGAAATGGTGAGATCAGATGATCAGTAAGGGTAAACATAAGAGATATCAATATATGATTATATGAAATCATAAGATTAGAATAAGGGTATGTGATAATGAAAACAATTTATGATGCTCATACTTAACCTCTCATAAATCATATATACAAGTCATGCCATAATGATTGGAAGTTTATAAGACAAGAATCATAAGGGAATCAAATATCATGTTTCATGAGACCATAACTTTTGAATAAGAAGGAAATTTTTGGTATAAACATCAACTAATAACATTATGAACATGTGTAAATAGAAATTGGTTAACTCATTAAGTTAAGGACAAAAAATTAGGCCCTCACATAAACTTATGGTTATGAAACCAGGTCCACACATAACATTTTAGACATGTAATCATGTTCGAGCATAACATTGTGAACATTTAATTGGTTTCACACATATGAGGCTACACCTCTTGGATGGGACACACCACCATCCCCAGTGGCATTCCTTTCCTCATATGGGAATGATTTCACAACTCATACCATCATATTAGTCAAGGTATACACCAAAGACCATCGTAGTAGACAAATCCCCTTACGGAGATGAGTTCACTCCCCATTATAGTCTTATATATCTAATTAGATATAAATCTTTACCCAATGCATTGAAGGGAGAAATATTTCCCACCCATCTTTTGTTATAATATAACCACCATACTTGGTTATAATGTAAACACCATCACAAAATAGAAAACATAAATATGTGTGACAAAATATCATAAAAAATTCATCATATCATAACTATTGAAATGAAATTGGTTTAATAAAAACATAATCATATCATAACTAGTGGAAAAGAGAAAAGTTATATAATCATTCTAGCATTTCATCAGAGCATAACCCAGGAAAAAAAAGCATATTTCATAAACTTTTTATCATGGTATAACCCTTGGAAGATAAATTGGTTTCATAAAAAAAATTCATCATAAACATAAATCATTCAAAGAAAGGATAATAATTCTATCTTTGGATCATATTCCCAATAATTCATAAGTTAAACAAAAGTATTTCATCATATACTGAAAATAATTTTGATCGATAATTTGGAAAATTTCATCAGAAAAATAAAATTTATTTGGAAAATATATTTTTAAAACATAAAGAAAATTTAAAATAATTTTCACTGAAGATAAAATTAAATACTTATAAATTAATATTTAAAAATAATTTAAAACATTTCTTAAGGAAAACATCCTTTCCAATTGAAAGGAAGTTGTTTTAAAAAAACATATTACATTTTCAAAATAATTTCCTTTTGAAATCAATTATTTAAAATTTAAATATTTGATAAGTATTAAAGAAGAAAATTTATTTTAAACTAAATTTGAAAACATTTAATTTAATCTTAAAATCTTTGAGAGGTTATGATAGAGAAAAAAAATTCATGTTGTTCTTGTTAAAAAGAAAGATTATTATGATGTTTTTTGTAAAATCCATGTGTGGATTGTTTTTAAAAATGACATGGATATTCTTTTTTTTAAATAAAAATTAAAAGAAGGGTAAATTTTTTTTAAAAAAAAATATTAGTATAATAATAAAAAAATTACAACATTTTCAAAAAATATGGTTTTGGAAGAAAATGGATTTCCGACAGAGGGGAGAAATAAAGTCAGATTTTCTTATAAACATTTTTTAATTATCTAAAGTACCAATGAGTGTAAAAATTGTACAATTAATTTAATATATAATGAATAATAATAGGATAAGAAAATTCATGATAATTATTGAGAGGTATATCATGATATTTCAACATTGGATATTTAATCATAAACAGTCCTAATAAATGGTGAGAACATTACATAAAATGTTTACCACTTTTGTAACATTGAATCATAATACCCATGATGGATTAACATAAAATGAAACATAAAATATCACAAGTATAATTAAATTCAATTAATTACATGTCAAAGGGTTTGTATATACAACTTGTGAAAGAATATAGGTTCATAACATAACGTATGTCTCAAGGAAGGAAAATTTAGACCAATATCACTTACCACTTGAGTAAATTTTGAATCATAAGGCCTATGAAATATTAATATAGATATAAAAATTAATTATAATTAAATGAGTTAGATTCATGACATATCATTCTATAAAGAATTATATACACCACATGAAATAAATGAGTGGTGAATATGTCATAAGTCACTCAGAAATAAAAGTGAGACTAGAAATCCCCTCACCTATGTCTTGACATCCATCATAATCATTCAAAACATAAATATAAAAAATATAAGTTTATTATTCATCTATTGTAGAACCATATATATATATATTTCATATATAATTTTATTTGGACCTTTTATTACTTTTTCTTAACAATTTCTAGAAAAATTCAGGTTTTGGGCAATAAATACTTTTTTTTCAAGTATGCTTTAGATTTTTATTTTGGTCTTATTACATTGATATTGATTTAAAAATATATATAATTTAAACCATTATATAAATATCATATATATTCAGTATATATATATTTATATTAATCCATAATATTTAGTCATAGTAAATGAAATACACCGTTCATGGAGACGGTGGACCGTATATACGCATGAATGTTATTTCCATTTTCATGTCGGATTGAAAGAAAAAAAATTAAGTGATATATTATCATTAAAAATAATTATATATATTATATATAACATATTTTTATCAAACCCATAGTACCTTTCATGTAAAACGTGAATGAATCATATATCTTCATGATGTTGTAGTTTGTCGTACACATGAGTGATGTTATTGTATTCCCAAAAATGGAAATCATGAAGTTATGTGTGATATAAAAATTATATAAGAATAATAATATCATATATATAATATATAAATATTATTACCATCATTATTCTCATCCTCGGGAGGTGGTAATAGAAAAACTAATGACACCGGTTTGTGAGGCGGTAGTCTGTTGCACACATGAATAATGATTTTATAACCCATTTTATGTTAGTGTGTTAGGTTGTAGGTCATATACTAATAATAATAAATATAATTATATGAAAGATGAAAATTTTATTAGAACATCATGGTATAATAAGAATTTAAGGGGATGTAGGAAGATAAAAAAACAAAAAACGCTTGTTAATGAACATTACCTCTTCTTCACGTACCCTCCTTAGGTTTTCACTAAATCCTTACATGGTTGTATTTTTATCCAAAATAGGGATTCTAAGATTATTGGAGTAAACATTGGAAGTAATTTGGGAAGATATTTGATGATCTATATGGATTGATATGTGTGAATAAGAGAATAGAGTGAGTTCTCATTTATAATTGAGGAGGAGTGTCATTCTTGTAAATACTCAAAATTATTCACTGTTGGGAGGTAAATATTACATTATGTGTCTTAAAAACTAATAATTAAATGTTTAT
This sequence comes from Viscum album, assembly GCA_963277665.1. Taxonomy (NCBI): domain Eukaryota; kingdom Viridiplantae; phylum Streptophyta; class Magnoliopsida; order Santalales; family Viscaceae; genus Viscum; species Viscum album. The sequence goes on along the minus strand of OY728157.1, from coordinate 1,325,973,737 downwards.
AGGTATGATATAGTCAAAAACAAACCTCCATACTAAGCTCACATAATAATAAAATAAAAGAGTTTAGTGAGAGTTTGGGTAGTGGAGACCATGGAGGAAAGAAGATTCATTTTCCTATATGTTGAGAATGTGGATAAAATCCCCCATGTGAATGTCTTTAAGCAACGTAAATATGTTTTGACTATGGAAAATAAAGACACAAAGAAAGTAACCACAAAGGTTAAATGAAAATTTTAGTCTATACAATGGATAAGAATATTGGTCTCCATAAGATATCATCGATGGTTGAGTGTTTTAAGTGTGGAATGTATGGTCATTATGAAAATTGATTTTCTAAAGGTAATTCTCATGAAGGGAATTAGAAAGGTGGTACAAGTAAGGGTTATATTTCTGAAGATGAAGAGACTAAAAATTCTATATTTAAGGAAATAATTATTAAAATAATAAGATGATGAATCCTAGATAATGTTTTGAGAATAAAGTGGGATGAATGAAGTATTTATGTATTGGAATTAAAATATTATGTTATCTAAATCGTGAAATATATAATTATTGTTTATTATGAGTTTTTTATTAAGGGTTTGAAGGATTATGTTTAATGAAACTAATGGACTAGAAAAGTGATTTAATATAATGGTAACATATTATGGAAATAAAATTATTAAGAGAAGATAACCCTAAATATGTTCAGGATGTTGAGATAAAGAGATGTTGGATATGAATAAGTTAAATTGGATAGTATTGATTACCTTCGAAATGATTGATGATTTTTTGAAAAAGTGGTTATTCTATCATGGGGGAGCTTAAAAAATTTTTGGATTTAAGGAGTTTATCCAATAAGATTTTTTATATAAGGAATGAAGAAGCATGTATGTCGTCGATATGGTTTTATGGTAATTCAGGTTATTAACATGTTTCAATAGAATAAATGATGAAGGTATTCACATGTATGGTATGTGACAATCAAGAGCCACTTTATGACACATGGGGGATTAATATAAAGTTAATTTTAAGAAATTTAGTGACCTTCATTATAATTTTTTAATTTTGGAAGGTTTATAAGGCTTACCATTTATGGAATGTTTTAAGATGATATTTAGATGAGGTTTTAGATATTACTTCTCCATATGAATATTTATTCATAATGGATAACTTGTGTTAACCATTTTGATAGATGAAATGAATTATCATTCTATTTATAGATCTTATGATCTAATTAGTGTAAACCCACATCATAAAGAGGTTCAAAAAAATCCTCTTTGAAAATTGCTTTTTAGAAACCCACATCATAAAGAGGTTCAAAAAAATCCTCTTGAAAAAGATAAATTTATGTGCATAATTTTTCTATAATAAATCATACTAGGTTTCTAAAGAGGTTAACATAGGTAGAAAGTGAAAATATAGGCATATAAGGGGAAATTAACACCCAAATACTAATGGAGAGCGATTGAGAACATTGATCACCAAAAAGTGGGTGATCTAGAGAAAGTTAATGACCATAAATCCCTAAACCAAAGAGGTGTGAAAAATTTCATTGATGTCGTAATTTTTTTTGATAATATGACAACATTTTATTTCAGTATCCCTTTCCTAAAGTTGAAGAATCCACACACACTTACATGATTTCATTCCATTTCAAAATAAAAATATCAACCTATTGTTGTGCCTTGATCAAATTCCACTTTATCTCTTAGTCTAAAATATGAAGTTAAATTTTTTTTTCATGAATCACTAATCAGATAATAAGATCTATAAATAGAATGATAATTCATTTCATCTATCAAAATGGTTAAAAGAGGTTATCCATTATGAATAAATATTCATATGGTGAAGTAATATCTAAAACCTCATCTAAATATCATCTTAAAACATTCCATAAATGGTAATCCTTATAAACCTTCCCAAATTAAAAAATTATAATGAAGGCCACTAAATTTCTTAAAATTAACTTTATATTAATCCCCCATGTGTCATAAAGTGGCTCTTGATTGTCACATACCATACATGTGAATACCTTCATCATTTATTCTACTGAAACATGTTAATAACATGAATTATCATAAAACCATATCAAAAACATACATTATTCTTCATTCCTTATATAAAAAATCTTATTGGACAAACTCCTTAAATCCAAAAATGTTTTAAGCTCCCCCATGATAGCATAACCACTTTTTCAACAAATCATCAATAATTTCGAAGGTAATCAGTACTATCCAATTTAACTTATTCATATCCAACATCTCTTTATCTCAACATCCTGAACATATTTAGGGTTATCTTCTCTTAATAATTTTATTTCCATAATATGTTACCATTCTATTAAATCACTTTTCTAGTCCATTAGTTTCATTAAACATAATCTATCAAACCCTTAATGAAAAACTCATACTAAACAATACTTATATATTTCATGATTTAGATAACATAATATTTTAATTCCAATACATAAATACTTCATTCATCCCACTTTATTCTCAAACTATTATCTAGGATTCATCATCTTATTATTTTAATAATTATTTCCTTAAATATAGAATTTTTAGTCTCTTCATCTTCATAAATATAACCCTTACTTATACCACCTTTCTAATTCCCTTCATGAGAATTACCTTTAGAAAATCAATTTTCATAATGACCATACATTCCACAGTTAAAACACTCAACCATTGATGATATCTTATGGAGAACAATATTCTGATCCATTGTATAGACTAAAATTTTCATTTAACCTTTGTGGTTACTTTCTTTGTGTCTTTATTTTCCATAGTCAAAACATCTTTACGTTGCTCAAAGACGTTCACCTGGGGGATTTTATCCACATTCTCAACATATAGGAAAATGAATCTTCTTTCCTCCATGGTCTCCACTACCCAAACTCTCACTAAACTCTTTTCTTTTATTATTATGTGATTTTAGGAGTTGGTTAAGGTACATGTTGTTATTCATGTTTCGTGATAACTGGCTAGGAATAATCATAATTTCTTTCACTCTATTCATCATCTCATATGGTTTATCATAAGAAAATTTTCGATCACATTCAATGTTAACCTAGTTTTTTCAAGTTCCCTCCATTGACTAAAACCAAAAATGATTGTGTCAGCAACATTAATCATAGTGTAAACCCACACAATCATGAAAAAACACTTATAGGGTGTCTAAATCATGAAATATTAATTTTAATCTATGAAACCTTAGGTTTATCCTTGGAAATTCATAGTTATAATCGACATAAATCCTTTATGATGATTTGTATAGTGTTTCTGAATTTCCGAAGAAAATCCCTTGGGAGCATCAAACCAGGTTTTTAGTAAGGACCATAGCAGTGCACCAGTTACTAATCAATTATAGCTCAATATAATCTTTTTGTAGTTGTTACCCCTATGTACATATATAGAAGATCCATATCCACTTATAGTATCCGGAAATGGATTTAATTTCTTGAAAACCACTAGCTCTATACTTTACCAAAATTCCAGGACATTTTCCTATACTTTGAATCATCCTTATACTTATCCTTAGAGATATCCCTAAAATATCCTTAGAAATATATCTAAGGATATTAGTAAATTTTTCTCATCCTAGTTTCTAAATTTCAACTAAATTTTTCCTCTGATACCAACTATAGTGACACAGGCTTCTCATACATGGATATTAAATATTTTTAGATGAATATTCATAAAATTACCCAAGCACATGCCTAAAGACCTTAATAGTTTACTGCCTTTAAAAAATAGGAACAAAATCTTCTAATTTAGTGAATTATCCTCAATGGTTTCCATAAATATCTTCCTATATATTAATCTTCATATAAACATCCTATATAAAAACTTTCTTCATAAACTTTGGAAAGAAATTATAATAAAGGGTGAGCTTAGATTCTCAGTAAGGGTAAACATAAGAGATATCAATGTATAGTCATATGAGAGACTAATATAAGCATAATTGTATGTGATAATGAATATAACTTATGAAGTCCATACTTAACCTATCATAGATCATAAATATGAGTCATAGCATAAATATTAGCAGTCCATAAGACATGAATCATAATTTAATCAAAGAAAATGTTCCATGAGATCATAAATTTGGAATAAGACATAGATTTTTGTCATTTACATCAACTTATAACATGGTGAACATGTATAAATAGAAACAATTTCACTCATTTAGTTAATGATATGAAATTAGTCCCTCACATAAACTTATGGACATGAAACTAGATACATGAATAACATTGTGAAAATGTAATCAGGCTCATGGATAACATTGAAAACATGTAATCAGGTCCATGAATAGGTAGCTACATTTATTGGGTGGCACACACACCCATCCCTAGTGGTATCTCTTTCCACATAGCAGAATGGGTTCACTCCCTAAACCATCACAGTAGTCAAGGTTCACTCCCAAGACAATCATAGAGAACATTGTCCCTTAATAAATCAAGCTCACTCCCCATTATTTTCCTATATATATCATTAGATATAAATCTTTACCCAATGCATTGGATGGAGATATAGGTCCCAAATCTATTTGGTTATAATGTAAAAACCATCCTTGGTTATAACAAAACCACCGATAAATTATTAAAATCATACATATGTCTGCCACAAGATCATAAAACATTAACCACATCATAACCCATGAAATGAAATGGGATTCATAAACATTTCAATATATCATAACATATTAAAAAGATATAGGTTTCTTAATTATTCCATCATTTCATCATAGCATAACCTATAGAAAAATAATCATTTTTCAAAAGACTTTTATCATGGTATAACCCATACAATAGAAAATGTTTTTATAAAAAACATTTCATAATAAATTTAAAACGTTAAGTTAAAGAATAATAATGGTATCCTTGAATCATATCCATATTAAATAATAATTTACACCAAAGTTTGTTAAATTAGATGGAAAATAATTCTGATTGATCATTTGGAACATATATTAAAAAAATAATATTTTTTGAAAAATATATTTTTAAAAAATAATAAATTTTGTAATTAATTTTCTTTGAAAATAACCTTGAAAAAATATAAATTAATCTTTAAAATCATTTAAAACATTCCTTTAAAAAATATCATTTCCAATTTAAAAATAAATTTAAAAAAAACATAAAACATTTTCAAAATCATATCCTTTTGAAATCATTTATTTAAAATATAAAAATTTCTCAAATTATAAGGAAATAATTGTCTTTGAAAAGAAATTTGAAAACTTATAATGGAAACTTTAAATCTTTGAGTGGTCATGATAGTGAAAAAAATATTTTTCAGTTTGTTCTTGTTAAAAACAAAGATTCTTTCATAATTTCAGTAAAATACAAACAAGAATTTTTTTTGAAAATGACATGATGATTCCTTTTAAAATATTTTTTTAAAAGTAAATCATGGGTAAAAATTTATTTTATAAATCTTAGGATAATAATAAAACATTTTTGAAAACATTTACAAAAATCACAGTTTTGGAAGAAAATGGATTTCTGATCGAAGAGATAAATAAATTCAAATTTTCTAAAAAATATGTTCTTAATTATCTTAAGCACCAAAGAGTTGAAAATTGTAACCTTAATAGAATATATCATTAATAACCTGAATATGAGAAAATTCATGTCAATTCGTGAGAGGTATATCATGACATTTCAACATTGGAGACTTAGTCATAAACAATCCTGATAAATGATGACATTGTAACATTAAATCTTTACCACTTTTGTGAAATTGAATCCTAAAACTTATCGAGGAGTAACATAAAATAAAACTTAAAATATCATGAGTATAAATAAATTAATGATATTATATTTAAATGGGGATGTATATAAACCTTGTTAAATAATATAGGTGCATAACATAACATATGTATCATTGAAAGAAAATTGAGACAAAAATAACTTACTACATGAGTGGATTTTGAATCGTAATCCTAGGGAAATATTAACACAAATATAAGAATTAATTATCATTAAATGAGGTATATTAATGATATATAAATTCGTAGTTCAGTATATACACCCCAAAAAATAAACAAGTTGTGAATATACCATAAGTCTCTCAGAAATAAAAGTGAGACTAGAAATCCTCATACCTTAAGTCTTGACTTCCATAGTACTCATTCTAACCACTTGTATAATAAATAAAAGTATATTATAAATATATTAAAGTAATATATATATATATATATATTACAATATATTATTTTATTAAAACCTTTTATTACCCTTTTATTAACAATTTTATGTTAATGGCATGTTTCAGGTAATAACTGCTTTGTTCTTCGAGTATGTTTTGACCTCTTTATTTTTGGTCCTCCAACATTGACCATGATTTAATAATATACAGAATTTAAAACATAATATAAATATCATATATATTCATTATATATGTATTTAGATTAATCCATAATATTTAGTTAATGTAAATGAAATACACCATTCATGTAGACGGTAGGTCATACGTATGCATGAATGTTATTTCCATTTTCTTATCGGATTGAAATAAAGAAAATTAAGTGACATATTATCATTCAAGAATAATTTTTATTTAATATATATCACATATTTTTATTAAACACAACTGTATTACCTTTCATATAAAGAGTGAATGAATCGCATCGCTTTACAAGGCGGTAGACTGTTGTATACAGGAGTGACGTTATCGTATTCCCGCAAAGTGGAACGCATAAAGGTATATGTGATATAATAATTCCAGAAGAAAAATAATAACATAAATATATTAAATATAATATATAAAAATTATTCCCATCATTAGTCATATCCTTTATATGTAGTAATGTAAGAATAAATGACATTGGTTCATGAGGCATTAGTCTGCTCTACACACAAACGATGATTTTATAACCCATTTGTTGGAATTGTGTGTAGTTGTAGGTAATACCATTAACATAAAAACATATAATTATATGGAAGAGGCTTATTTTATTATATAATCATGGTATAATATTAATTTAATGAGGCTGAAGAAGATATAAAATAAAAATGCTCGTTGATGAACATTACCTCTTATTCGGGTATCCTCCTTAGGTTTGCACTAAAGTCTTTATTGGTTAACTTTGTGTACAAAATAAGGATTATATTAAGATTTGAGGAAATTTAGTAATTTATTTGGATATATATTGGTCGATAAAAATTACTTGATAGGTTTGAATTAGAGAAGAGAGTAATTTCTCTTTTATATCTGGGGAGGAGTGTCATTCTTGTAAATACGAAAAAGTATTCACTATTTGGAGGTCAATCTTACCCCATGTGGCTCAAAAACGGATAATTAAAGATTTTTAGGGATGATATGGTCTATCCACACCTCCAACACAAAATGAAACGTAGTTTTTTAACCTTTCATTCATTAAATTCTATGTTTCCTTATTTTTACCATTTTGGGTTTTCACTACGGTAACTAGTTTTCTAACCTAGGTAATTTATCTTTTAAGATTGAATTAAAGTGAGAATTATTATATAAATTGTAAAAAATGATTATAAATATTATATATAATTTATAAATTATAATTCCAATGGTTTTTTTAAATTAATTTTGATTCAAGGGGCTGTAATAGATAAAAACACTACTTTAACCATAACTGCGCTAATGTTTTTACTATTTAACGGTCAATATAGTCATTATAATAGTAAAATTAGTCCATTAATGGACCATATTTTATATTTATTAACATTTAAAAATCATTTTTAGGATATAGGTTTTTATGAATTTTAAATAATTTAATAAAATATCATTTATAATAAAATAACATTAATGTCAATTTTGACATTAATCATTTAATTTCAATTTTAAATAATACCAAGAAAATGATGTAATATAAATATATTATGTTCACACCAGTGTAACATGATATATTCATAAAAAAATAATGTAAGATAATAATTCAATCAATTTACTTTACTTTTAATATTTTTGGTATCATTTATTTTAGATAATTATTAACTAAATAATTACTCTGTTGGATTTTCATAAGTATTTAAAGTAATTAATTCACCTATAAAATTTAAAATAAATTTTTATTATAGAAAAAACTCATTTATATTTTAAAATAATATTTATAACCAAACCTATATTTTTTTCCTAATCCCAAAGATTTAGAGAAATAAAATGAAGAAAGGTTCCTTTTTTCTTTATTTACTTATTATATCAGTCACTTCCAAGGAAAAGTGTCCCAAAAACTCATAAAAATCGATCCAAAGGACATAAGAGTTGAAATATGGACATAAAATTGGTTTTTGAGAAATAAATTAGGTTATTTTAACAACTATATTTTTAGTTTAAACCCCTATGAATCCATTTTTACCTTAACAATGATAATTAATTTTTACTACATTCACTGTTAATTTCAATAAAAAATTAAGTTGACTTTATTATAAATTATAAATTATGGTGATTCCAAATATAGAATCCATTTTTCCAAATTCAATTCACATAAGTTTCAAAAAGTAATTTAAAATTAATTCCTCAAACATGATGAGAAAGAGGGTTTTTAAAGATAATCTTTTCAAAAATTTAAATGCTTTTATATCAAAATTCAATATAAAATGGATTCCAATGGCCTAAATTGGATTAATTGATATAAAATTGAACTAATTTTACTTTAAAACAATTTAAAAATATTATTTATCATCATAAATTATTTAAATGAAAATATAGCTTTCAATTAAAATTTTGTATTTTTCACTATTCATCAAAAAATAAAACTTTTGAGAAAAATCCCAAAAATTCACCCTAAGATAATTTTTGAAAATATGGTTTAAATAAGAAGTTTATTTTATAAAATTATTTTTCTAAAATTTTCAAAATATATTGTTAATAGTGTTTACAAAAATAAATAAAAGGAGTTTTTTTAGAAAATAGAATTTTTTAAAAACATATAAAGACTTTACTGAAAATTAAGTATTTTTTATAAATATTTTTCCTTTATATAAAACAGTTAATATTTAAAAAAAATATTAAAATTATAATTTCTAAGTTTAACATCTAGATTATAATTGTCATTTTCGAATTACTGTATTAATAATATTTCATGGTTTTGTTAAAACTTGGTTTCATGTGCAATGCAAGATGACCCAGGGTTGTGTCTAATGCATGCTTTACTTAATATTTCATATAATGAAATATTAACTCATTTTTTCATATAAAGAACCATATATAAAATATAGAATTTATTTTAAAAAATATCACAAAATCTCAGGATGTTACAACCATTAAGTATTCTATAAGTTGATCTCTACCTATTCCGTGAATGCCCATTAAAGATTCATAAGGTTACCCCATCATGCACTTCTTTTTGACCAAAAATGAATAAGGTGAAACATCTCCTCAACACTTCTCATGTATTGACCTTTTTAACATGTCCACTGGTTTTCAAGTTTCCTCCATCTCTAAGAGATTCATCACTCCATCCTCCAAAAACATTTGGATGAAGTGGTACATCAACTGAATGTGTTTCAAATGATAATAAAACATTTAATTTAAGGTAAAGGGGCTTAAAATATGTGAATAAAAGAATAAAATTATAAATTATTTCACCCATTTTGAGATCCTTTAGCTACCCTTTCAGTCAAATGAACTCCACACATTCTTTCATCAATGAAACGTACTGTGGTTTCATTTTTGAGAGTGCAACTCCATATTAAATCTTTGACATCCAACTAAATACCATTACACCAAAAGTAAACATGTAACTAGAGGTGAATTTTTGTGTGTCTGAATCCCCACAAAAGTTGAAATTCATAAAACCTTGCAAATACTCATCTATTTTCAATAAAAATTTCATGCCTTCATAACTCTATAATTACTAGAGAATCTAAAGGTTCTGGGCACCATAAAAGTATGTGATGGGTTGTGCCCAAATTTTATTTTTTGTCATGATCGATGATCAATCTGAGATATACACAATGACGAATGTTGTGATCAATGGAATTGAATCAAATAAATCAGAGAAGATATAAAATGTTGAACCAATAATAGGATCAACACACATTATTTATAATTAATTTAAGCAATTAAATAATTAACTTATGAGAAATTATTTCTTAGTCGATGGATATGAAAATGGGTATATGTAATACCATCATTGTGTTGTATAAAACAGGGGTAAATTCCCTCTAGCGGTGATCTACATGTGTTCCAAAAAACTTCAAATTATTTCATAATAATCTCTAGGTGCTAGCGTGGAAAATATTAACGCTTGCATCATTCGCTTTTGATCGCCTCAAGAATCACTTCCAAAGGATTCTCCTTAATCTCTCTATAATCATGAGTGGGTAGTGGAGGAATATATATCTCTATTCTTGGGATCATTCTTAGAGAAGGGGGGTCTCTAGGGATTTGAGATGATTCTCTAAATTGTTTGTGCACAATAAATGAATTGTATCTCTTGAAAAAAAATATAATTAGGTTTATATACCGCTAGGGTTAGAAATAAATAATTGAACAAATTTCCCTTATCATTTATTTAATACCCATATAACCCCATGTCAATAATAACTTTAATATTATTATTATTTCTCGACATGATCTAAAATCACGAATTAAAATTAAATATTATTTATTCAAATAATACTCAATATATATTATTTCTCACCAAACCATTAAACTCGATCCATCATTCCTCCATAATATTTATCAGGCCTTGAATAATGACTTTTTAAAAAAAATCACTACATTATTTAAAAATAAAAAAATATATATTATATTCACTAAATAACAAATAAATATTTATTAAATATTATGCTCACATAATATTCTATCGAATAACTGGTGATAAAATATATACTATCAAAAAAACTTTAATAATTATTATACCATGTGTGGGAATAATATTTATTCAACTTTTTAAATAATAAAAAATGATATATTATTTAACTGAGATTCTGGATACACTTGGTGTGTGACCCTCTAGGCCTATTTCTTAGTGGAATTAGTTGAATAGACTACAATTGAAGGTTGGTGTCTAAAAATATGTCAAGGAACCCATAGAGAAATAAGTTAATGCTACAATGAAATAATACCTCATACATATGCCCAATCTGTAATATAATCTCTTTATCATTATATCTCTAATCAATTAGGTTTCATGTTGGTGCTACCAACCTATGGGCTCTATGTATCTTTCCATGACATTCTGAAAATCAAAAATTCATATTGAACACAATAACCATGGATTAATTTACGATTTATAATTTCCTTTAAATGTCCTAAGATATAAACTTCTATTAAAGAACATAGGAGACAAATCCTTTCTTTCAATATTCATTAGTGTGATATTACTCGTGATGCACCCAATGTATCCTACCTCACCGCGAACATATGTCATCATAGTTTACATCAATACATAAAAGTACATGAATTATAATTCTTATTAATAATAATATTAAATTATAAGGATCAATACACATGTCTGTAGATAGGAACATCTAGTGACACATATAAATATGGATTTCCAACTGGAGAGTCTCGTTCTCATAATACCCTACACTGGATATTACCAAGGGCACACACCATGAGAAGGTTCCCCAAAGTCCAATGAGTCACCACCCCTAATATCCAATATCTTTTGTGTCCCTCAAATTAAATCATCCATCTATAGAACATATATTTTAATAATACAGTCATGTCACTTATGGGTTATCATTATAGTGGGGAACTGCTATAACCTTTCAGTATGATAACTACTCTTAGGATATTATCACATACTATGTCACATATAATAACAATCATGATGTGATAATAAGTTTATTAATATTAAAAATATGAATAAAGGTTATTATAAAGTACAAATAAGTTGGTTTTATGGGACCAAATCCAACAAGCTCCCACTTTCACTAGATCCAACGACTAACAACCTTAAGTCCAATAGCACTCGCATGATACCTAATATTCTTTTGATATAGGACTTTATTTAAGGTGTATTCCACAATTTCGTTTGTGGGTACTCTTCTTACTACAATTTCACCCCTCTGAGAAAGATTCCTCAATATGTTATACTTATGGAGTATGTTCATTGTCCTTTTGTGTGACCTTGTCTATTTTTCAAGAGCCACCATTGTAGTATTATCACAATATAATCTGATAGGTTATTTTCTACAAGGAAACACAACAAGCTCCTAGAAAAAATTTCATATAACACAACAAGCTCCTATAAAAAATTTCATATACATACGACTTCCTTGGTTGCATTAGAAGCCTCTATATACTCAAAATCCACTGTAGAATCAGTAAAAACTGGCTAATTTGAGCAATTCCATCTCACAGCTCCTCTATTGAGATAGAAGAAATATCCTAAATATGAATTCAGATCATTCTAATCTATTTGAAAATAAGAATCTATATAACCTCAAATGACTACATCCTTATCTCTTCCATACACCAAGAACATGTCCTTAGTCCTTCTCACGTACTTGAGGATAATGTTAACACCAGAACAATGTTGTTCTCTTGGATCTACATCATATATTCCTATTATGCTTAATGAATAGGAAACATCAAGTCTAGTACATAACATGGAATACATGATTGATCATATTGCTAAAGCATATGGGATCTTACTCACTCCCTCTTTCTTCTATTGTGGAACACTTTCTTAGAATGATGTATACCATGTGACCCTGGAACCAATCCCATCTTGGTTTATTCCATTCTAAATCTCTTTAGTATCTAGTTAATATACATTGTTTTAGTCCAAGAATCCTCTTGTATCTATCACGAATGATCTTCATCCCTATAATATATATTGTTTTGCCTATGTCCTTCATGGAGAAACACTTTTTTAACCAGTCCTTAACATATTGTAAGACTGCCATATCATTTTCATTAAGTAATATTTCATCAACATTTACTACAAGGATAATGACTGTATTTCCACTAAACCACTTTTAAACACATGGATCACATTCATTCTTAATAAAACCTAATTATTTTATAGATTCATCAAATAAAATGTTCCATGACCTAGATACTTTCTTAAATCCATAAATGGATCTCTACAACTTTCAAATATTTTTGGAATCAGTTAGAGTCACAAACCATTCTGGTTGTGTCATGTAGAAATTTTCCAAAAGGCTCCCATTAATTAAATATATTTTGAAATCCATCTTTAAAATTTCATAGTCATGATAATCTACTATAGTAAGTATAATTTTAATGGATTTAAACATGGAAACTGACGAAAAGGTTTCATCATAGTCAATTTATTGACATTTTTTAAACCCTTTATCCATTATCCTTTCTTTATAGGTATTTTCATTACCTTTTATATACATTTTTTTCTTGAATACCAATTTTCACCCTACGAGCTTTACAACAATTGGAAAATTTTACAAAACCCAAAATTGGTTCTAATACATGGAATCTATATCAAAATTCATGGCAGCTTTCCATATTACATATTATAATCTCTCTATTTCCTCTTTATATGAGATATTTTCATCATTATCAACCAATAATGAGCCATCATCTTAGGTGACTAGAAAATCATATCTCTTTGGTTATCTTACCACTCTTGTGCTCCTATGTAGTACTTGTGTTTTGGGAACTACTTATTCTGTGGCGAACTTTTGATTTTTTTCCTCTACAAACTCTTGTGTATCTTGATAATACATTTCATCAAAGTCAATATTTCTCACACTACCCTTTTTGAGGATGTGCTCCCTCTCAAGAAAGATGGATTTTCTATCAACAATAACTTTCTTATCTTAGGGGTTGTATAGTAATTATTCATTTGTTTCCTTAGGATACCCTATAGAGATACACTTTGTGTCATGGGGTTCTTGTTTTTTATTGAGAAGTCCTTAACAAACACATTGTAACCCCATACATGTGTATAAAATAAAACAGTTTTCTTTCCACTACATAAATCAAATGGAATTCCATTTTCTGCTATAGTTGGCACAATATTTAATGTATATGTCATAGTTTTTAACGCATATACCCAAAGGGATAATGTAAGATTTTTATGACTTATAATCAATCGTACCATGACTAAAAAGGTATAGTTCCTCCTTTCACTATTACTATTCCACTATGGTGTGTATGGTGGAATGAGTTGAGATAGAATCTCAAACTCCCATAGAAATTTGATGAACTATTGGTTAAGATATTCAGAACCTTGATCCGGTTGAAGATTCTTTATCCTCTTTCCACATTGATTCTCTACTTAATTCTTGAATTCTTTTAATTTATAAAAGGGCTTAGAATTATACCTAATCAAGTATACATATCCAAATCTACTCAAGTCATCAGTAAAATTTATGAAGTAAGAATACCCTCCTCTAGATTCTATTATAAATAGTCCACATAAATTAGTGTGTACCAAGACTAAAATTTTTGTGTCCCTTTCAACCTTTCCACTGAATGGTGGTTTTTTCAATTCTCTTTATAAACAATTATGGAATCTTTTTAGTGGTTTTGGATTAGAAGAGTCTAAATAACCATCTTGAAAGAGCTTTGTCGAATGCTTCTCATTTACACGACCAAGATGGTGATGCCATAGCTGGGTGTTATATGATTCATGTGAACATGATTCATTATCTATTTCCAATACTTGGTTTTCATAATTTAATACATAAAGACTATGGTTTAAATAAACCATATATGATGTCTTTATAAAAGAAACAACTTTTATTTCTGAACTTCAAAATAAAATCATCTGCATCTAAGAATGATATAGAAATTATGTTCTTTGTAACATTTGGTACACAATAACAATCCCTTAGAATCAATATCATTCTCACTGTCAATGAAAGGTGGTAGTCACCAATGTATAGAATATCCATCCTCACACCATTGAAATCTTGAAAATCTACTACTCCTTAATAAATATTTCAGAATCTATATGGTTCCTACATTTGGATATGGATTTAAGAACCACAATCTGTATCTAATACCCAATGAGTAGATATTGAAATATTACACTAAATAATGAACACACCATTATCTTTCCCTTGTTTTGGGGTGAATTCATTCTTCCAATGGCCTTTCTTTCCACATGAAAAACATACTACCTCTTTTTCCTTTCCTTACCTTTGGATCTTTCTCTTCTTGAAAGAATAGTGATTGGGAGTTTTAGACTTGTTATGAGTCTTGGAACCCTTCACCTTGTTTTTCCTTTTCTTATTCACTATAAAAACTACAAGTTTTTCATGAACCATGTCCTTATACATTTGGATAATAAAATTAATAAGTTCAAAAATACTTTTCTCATTATTTATCATGTTAAAATTAATAATAAAAATAGATAAGGAATTGGGTAGTGAGGAAAGTATGAGATCTGTGAGAAACTCATCTGAGAATTTAACCCCTAAGATGTATAAGCATTCAATATATCCAATAATCATAACTATGTGAGGCCCATATAGTGAAGACTCTCCTGGATTAGTTATAAACAAATCATTGTAGATCTAATATATTTGTTGTCATGCCTTATCTTGATAGAGATCCTAAAGGTGATACATCATTCTATATGCATCAATTTCCTCATGTTGCTTAAAAGGCTCATTGGTCATGGATGATATCATGAAATAATGAACATCTATGGAATCATTAAAATAGTTCTCATAAATATTTAACTCTTCGTCATTATCCTCATTACTAGGCACATCAGGAATAGGTTTTTCCAACATATATAATTTTCTTTCATGGCATATGATAATCCTCAATATCCTTCACTACTCTTGGAAATTTTTGTCAGTAAGAATGTTATACTTATCAATTATTGATCAAAGTGATATGTTTGAAATAATTTTTATTATAATTTCAACATATTAGATTAGTAATGTTTTAGTAATTTATTTGATAATTTTTTTTAAAAATATAAATTATTATTTTTATTTTTATTAATCTCCCACTATTTTATCGAAACCCAATAGACCTCACATTTGGATTTAGAATATCCTATTGCTTAGAAATTCTAGTGGTAGTGATCCATATTTTCCTTCTCATCATCCTAACATTAGATGGTCAAGAAATTTTAAGGGTTTTAGGTAGGCATTCCAATTTCCAACTGCATTAATTCATAGTTCCTTAATATGTTGAGTGGACCCCCAAATCATGAAATCCTTAAATTGCATTTTCTCAAACATTTTATCTCAATTACACCATGTCCTATTATTGAAACTAACCCTTGATGTGAACTAAGTTAATTAAACCAAAAAATTCCTGTTATAATTCCTTGATAATTAAAATCACCCCTACTTTGGTTGGCCAAGAACTTTAAACTATGGTTTGATTTTAACTAAAGTAGTGGAAGGCGATACCAACTTAATATATATAATTGAGGTATTTTCTATTTTATGCATAAATTACCAATTATTATATTTATCACATTCTTGTTAATATTAAGTGGAATTAGTTGAGTGATTAATCATGTCTTAGATAATATTTATTCATATTCATATTTATTTTAGTTTTATCTTTCATGATTGTTAATTTCATTAATTCATGTGATTATGAAAAAACATCTATAATGAAATAACCGTTAAACTTGATAGAAATAAAATAATAAAGTTTCATGATCATGAGATTTTGTAATGGATAGTTTATCTAGAGGGTGATACACTAACTGTTGACCAAGAGGAAAACACCTTGAACCATTTAGTGTTCATATTGTTGTTTTCCACCTGTCCACCTATGTATCTCTCTTGGATTGGTTTTTCCTTGACTCCAAACTTGAACTGCCTCCACCAAATTACTAGATACATTCATTACATATGCTTTTACTCACACATAGGTAATGGAAAGTGGTTTACGTAAAAGAAAACATGGTCACACCATCCCTTATATAATAAATGGATAGATTTCTTGCATTTAAAAAATCTAATTTAATAATAAATTAATAGGAAACCTATCACATAAAAAGGTCTGGTCTAATATCATGATCATACATATGCATGAAACAAATTACACATTTAATAAAACCAGCATTCAATTATTAATCTCTATTATTTAAGATAAATCACTCTCGAATAAATTTATTTTCTAATTTAATTAATCACTTATTTTATCTTAATTCTCATTTTAATTTCATTGAGATTCTCATCCATCATAATTTTAAAATAATTAAATAAATTTATTTAAAAATAATTGTATACATAAATATACCTCAGAGGAAACACAGTGAGAACCCATATAAACTATCCAACAAGTAACATACTTGTATACTATTTAATCTTGAGAAATGTGGAATACATGACTTATCATACACTTTCATGATGTTTACTATCAGTTTAATGATTACATTGATTACATGATTTTTTTTCACGTGTTATTCTTGAATGCACATAGATTTATAAATATAATTTGAATTATACATAATATGCAGCTCTGAACATTACATGGATATTAATTAAACATTAATATATATATTAAAACCCATTTCATGGTGTGTCCTATCAAATTGATGACCACATCCAAGTACATGATGATAAGTTTTTCATAGTATGATAAATTAATTTCAATTTATCATAATTTAGTAAAAGTACATGGTGTGTAAAATCCAACTACGTGGTGTGTAATTTTATCATCATATATCTAAGTCACGCGCCTAGGGACTTGGCATATAACCATGCTATGGAAAACGTTTTTGTACACGGTGTGTACATAGGCTACATGTTGTGTGGTCTCCCATTTACATGATCATTGGTCAAGTAGATTGTATAAGAATATTCAAGGCTCATATGTGACTAAAGGACTACATTCCATGTATGGTAGTTAGACAATGTGTACTTTGACTGACTGTGCACTAGGATGGCTCGGTCAACACATAGTGTAAAATTAAAGGCACCATGTGTAATAAATTTACACACCTTGAATTAATAGTAAATTAATTTTTGGTGCATTGAACACTAGTATACAGTGTGTTCCTCTGGGTTACACAGCATGTACTCTTTTGATATCTAGATAGATTCATCAGCAACTCCAGATGAGATCTTCGATTTTATTTCATTCATAAAATTAATTAATTTGATTATATTTACACGAAATGAAAGAGAAATAAGCATATCTCATAATTCAGATTAAAGAATGATTAAACTTGAATTGAAAACTAAATGAAAACTGTGTAAATAAATCAATAATCTTTAAATAATTATAAATAATTATGTGACTTCTCTTATAACACTTGAAGGTTCTAGTCGTAGCCAAAGCATGTGACAGGTCATGCCCAACTTTGATTTCTTTCATGATTGATGATTAATCTGATATTTACATGAGAATGAACATTTTGATCAATGGAATTGAATCAAAGAAAAAATAAAAGGTATAAAACTCTAGAACCAATCATAGAATCATCAAAATTTATTTATAATTAATTTACGAAATTAAATAATTACTTTGTGAGAAATTATTTCTTCATTGAAGGTTCTGAAAATGGATTTACATCATACCATTATTTTTTTTTTTTGAATAAAGGGTATATTCCATCTAGTGGTGATCTACATGTGTTCCAAAAATATCCAAACATCGCCATAGAAATACATGAGTTCTAGCACGACCGATCCTAACTCTTGTTCCATTCTCTTTTGATCACTTCAAGAATCACTTTCAAAGCATTCTCATTGATCTCTCTAGACTTGAAAGTGGATGGTGGAGGAATTTTTCTCTCCATTCTTGGGAGAATTCTTGGAGAATGGATTTCTTTAGGTATTTTATAGGATTCTTTGGATTCATTGTGAATAACAAATGAATTTTATATCTTGAAAAATAATATAATTGGTTTTATATACCTCTAAGATTAGAAATAAATAATTAAACAAGTGCCCTTATTATTTTTTTAATCCCTACGGAACCCCTTGTCAATAATTATTATTAATATTTCTCAAAATGGACTAAAATTACAAATTAAAATAAAATATTATTTGTTCAAATAATATTCAATAAATATTATTTCTCACGAGACCATTAAACTTGGTCCACCATTCCACCAAAATATTTATCAGGCCTTGAATAATCACTATTTACATAATTTAAAAATATCACTACATTATTCACCAATAAATAAATAAATATTATATTCACTAAATAGAAAATAATTATTTATTAAATATTCTTCTCACATAATATTCTCTCAGATAACTGGTGAAGAAATATGTATGATCAAGAAAAATGAATAATTATTAAACCATGTGTGGAGATAATATTTATTCAAATTTTGAAATAATTAATAATAATATATTATTTAATCAAGATTCAGGATGCACTTAGTGTGTGACCCTCTAGATATCTTTCTCAGTGGTATTAAGTGAAGCAACCTAAATTCCAAGGTTAGAATCTAGAAACATGACAAGGCACCCATATAAAAATAATTTAATGAGTCGATGACATAATAACTCGTATGGATGATCAGTGTATAATATAATACCTTTATCACTATATCTCTAATCAAGAAGGTTGCATGCTGGTTCCACCAACCTATGTGCTTGATGTTTCTTTCTTTGACATTATGAAAATCAAACTTTCTTATTGAACACCATGACCATGGATTTATTTAGGCTATATCATTTCCATTAAGGGGCATGATATATCAACGTTCAGTAATGAACAAAAGGGACAAATTTTTTACTACATTATTCGTTAATGTGATATTACTTGCAATGCACCAAACATATCCTACCTCTCCACAAATATATTTTGTCATGGTTTTCGTCATTACATAAAAGTATGTGACTTATAATACTCATTAATAATAATCTTAAAGTATTTGGATCAATACACACTTCTGAATATAGGAACATCCAATGACACATATAAATGTGTATTTCCTAATGGTGGGTCTCCTTCTCGTAATATTCTACACTGGTTATTACTAAGGGCATACACCATGAGAAGGTGCCTCAAAGTACTATGATTATTTACCCCATATAGCATGTATCATTTGTGTCCCTCAAATGATATCATCCATATATATGAAATTTATTTAAAGAATAATATCATGGAACTTCTGGGTTCTCATCATAGCGGGGAACTGCTATAACCTTTCAGTGCAATAGCTAATCTTAGGACATTATCACATACTATGTCACATAGAAGAAAAATTATGATGTAATAAGAAGTTTATTAATATTAAAAACAATGAATATTGGTTACTAGAAATTACACAGATTTTTTTTCTAGTGAAGAAAATCCAATAAAATCTACTTCACATCCCCTCAATGTTCTCTTCCATGGTTCAACACAGCCCTAATAATAACTCTCACTACTTGTGAAATGTATAAAAGAGTAAAAACCATGTATTACATAAAATTTTGGATATTTTATTCATATAGAACCTTCAACGTGTACCCTAAATCAATTTCAATTCATAGTTTCTTCTCCTCATTAATCTCAATGTGTCTGACTATAATTTTTCTCACTGGCTTCACCTTGACCATGTTGAAGTGCTCCACCACCTTCTGAATATAATCAGCCTGCGTCATGTACAATGTGATGAAACTTAGGAATCTTGATATCCACATCCCAAAAAAATTATCAAATTGAAATCCTCCATATCAATGATTTTGGAGAACTCAACTTTCAAATCATTTTTTATTTTCTTTACTGGACCTACGATTATCATGTCAATGACATAGAGAATTGGGGTAAAAAACAACCATCACTAAACTCCTTCCATTGATAGTAATGTAAATCATTTCTCTAGACAATATTCTAATCCTTCATGAATTAATTTAACATCATGTTTCAATTCCATGGTGCTTGCTTCAAATTATAAAGGCTAAATTTGAGTCTACACACGAGTCCTTGGTTTAGTTGATCTTTGAAGCTAGTTGATTATTCCATGAATTTTTCCTTCTCATGGCATCTATGAAAAACATATGTCTGCATGTATAACTAATAAATATTAAGTCCTTCAAATGAAACCATAATTATCATCATTCTAATAGTCATGTTATTTACAAAAAAAAACTCTATGAAATATACTCCTTTTTCTTGTAGAACCCCTTTCATGACTGGCATATTAGTGTACCTCTATCTACCATATACATATTTCATCATCCAATAAAGACAATTTTTTGTAATACATTATTCTCATTAGACCTATTTATCATATTTTAATGTTTTATAAACATAGAAGGAATCAATTTAATCCCTTAATGATA
Organism: Viscum album; assembly: GCA_963277665.1. Classification (NCBI taxonomy): domain Eukaryota; kingdom Viridiplantae; phylum Streptophyta; class Magnoliopsida; order Santalales; family Viscaceae; genus Viscum; species Viscum album. The sequence goes on along the minus strand of OY728157.1, from coordinate 1,325,952,622 downwards.
ACTCCCACTGTAATAAGTCTTTTAAAAACCTCAATTTTTTAGGAATTTAGGATCTTCGTCATCTTTTAAAAGAATATAGTGAAAAATGCTTTCCTACCTTTACACTAGGTTCCTCTCTTTGGTATATCTATTTATTTTTACCTATATTTGAGATCCATTGGGTATTGAAACTTTTTTGAGTTCTTACTTATTGAAATTTTTCTGGATCCTCTTTGATCATTAATCTTTCTGGTACATCTAGCTTAGGAAACACCATCAGAATTTGACCTACTACTTCTGGTGACTCCACCAGACAGTTCGGTGTTTCCAAAACTACAATTCTTTTTGAATTATAAAAAACAACAATTTTTAGATGTTCAATCATGTAAACCTAAAATTTATATGATACTTTTCTTTCACCAAAACTATCTGTCAGGTTTTTATCCTTCTATAGGATCTCTTCACTGAAGATCACATTTGGACTTCTAGTGAACTTTTGAAATTTATTGTCTCAAATTCAAAATCCAAACACTTCACCTCCATAGTTAAGAAAGTAACATACTCGAGTCTTATCCTCTAGTTTTTCTAATTCCTTGGTATCAATATGGACATATGTGAGTTCCCCAGAAAGCTTTGAGGTGGTTGAAATCAACTTTCCTTCCAAACTAATTAATCTATGGAAGTTTCTGATCAATTGGAGATGATAGACTCCGATTGATTATTTAAGCCAAACAATTCACTACCTCAAACCAAAAAATCTTAGGGAACCCCATCTGAATACTTAAGCTTCTAACCTTCTTCACCGCCACCTTGTTCATCCTCTCTATAAATTCATTATGTTCATGAATCCTTATCACGGTCTTCTTGAAACAAATCCCCTTATGAAAATAGAGCCTATAGAATAAAATGATTCCATTTTCCTGACCATTGTCTACACGTAATCACTTTAACTTGTATACAACCTATTTCTCCACCATGTACCTCTACTGGAAAAAATTCTCAAAAAAATTGTACATATTTTTTAGAAATTACACCCATTCTTTATATGTGGAATCATTGATGAATGTCACATATAAGAGTGATACTTCATAAGAACACACCAAATTCATCCCCTAAATGTCCATGTGAACTAACTCTAAATTCTGGTTCTTTGGAGGATCCCCTTATATCAAAAAATAAACCTTTCATTACTTCACAAATATACTATCTTCATATATTCCATAAATCATTTTTTAGACCTTCAATATACCCTTTTCAATGTGTATTTTCATCCCTTTCTTAGTGATAAGACTTAATAAATCATGAAATAACTCCATTAAAGTCAAATATTCGACATACATTTCTCGTTCTATAGGACTTGTAAGTTATATGATATTGTCTATCACTCCATTTTCAACAACCATAGAACTGCATAAAATCTTCCATGAACCATTTGTGAACATTGTATAGAAACCTGCATCATCAAGTTATCTTATTAAGATTAATTAATTCCTCAACCCCTGTATGTGTCATACATCCTTCAACTCCAGCATTCTTTCATTCATTGTATGCATCGAAGCATTTTCTTTCCCCACAATCTCACAGTCCTTTTGGCCATAAGATAAAACTTTCCCAACCTTATGGAAGTATAATTCCTCATGCTTTCTCTCTTATATGTTGAATGAAATGAAGCTCTGGAGTCTATCACTGAATACCACAACAAACTAGAGGCACTCAAAATAAATAAACTTCTATCTTTCGAAATAGGGTTTTGATAACTACTTTTGGACACATACTTTTCAAAATTCTCTCCATGTTCATAGAAATATTTTTTTAGGTGTAATTTCCTCCTACAATTATAGAACAAGGGAGAAATTCACATTGAGTTACTCATTTTGCATCTCTTTCTTGCTTTATCTTCCTAGTTACTCTCATATCTAATAGTATTCATTGTTTCTTTCACATTGTATTTATTTCTAGAAGAATCTTAAATCTCTTTCTGATGAATTTCTTAATTCAAGATTAGTTCTTGGATGTCCGTGAACTTTAAATTATCCTTTCTATTTGAATTAATCACAAAGGTTACCACTGTATCCTAAGATTCCAATATCTAGGAGAGGAATAACAATGACCATTCTAAATCTCTAAAGTTCAACATCACTGAAACCAACTGGCTCGAAATCATATTACATTTATTAATGTAATCAGTAGAAAAATTCCCTTCTAACATGCACATTAAAAATAGTCTCCAAAAGAGGAATACCTTATTCATTACCATTGGGTATTAATACATGTTTGAATGGGTCTCCATTATTTTTAAAGTGTTTTTTACATCCTAGTTGTTGAATGCAACATTCTAGTTGAGTGAAATTTGAATCATCCACAATGATTTCTTTTAGAGCATCTCTTATTCTTCTACTTTCATCGCTTTTGGATTGGATCCAATCAACAGAATATTAAGGTCCTTCTATAAAAGGAAATCCACTATATATATATTTCCCTTCCATAACTTTTATAGTTTTTCCTTACTTTCATCGAACACCGTTCCCCTAGAATTTTTTAACTCCCATTACTTTTGGGAAACGTAGAGTGAGAGGTCGGTAATTTCTTACCAATATTATCCTACAAGGAAAAGGAATGAAAAATGTTATTGAATCGAACTCTAAAACACCTTCACCAGGTCATGTCCATACAAAACACTCCAACCCTGATCTTTAATAAAACTTATTAGTTCCATGACCAATATCTTATAGAACCAATGGATGATATATCCATCATAACCCACCACACATAACAAATTATCATAATTTGAACCCATTCTATGATGTATTGAGCTTCGAAAAAAATCACATTCAAGACACCACACTATAACCCAAAACCTTTGGATGAAGAAATACACAATAAGTAATGATTGAACAAAAACTCAAAGACATAAGAAAATCATAATTTTATATGGTTCAGACTTGTTTCCCAATCCATGGGGGAAATATTGATTTACCTTTATTCAAGTGAAATGCGGGATGATCGCAATTCCCAATACAAAACAAATAGATGAACAATCCCACTATAAAAATTGAGATCAAGATGTTATATATAGTAGTCTCCACCATATGATATTCAAGGGATGGATTATACCTTCTCCCATATTTATAGAAAAACCCTCCTCTTTTTCAATGACTCTCACTACCTCAACCTACTTTTTTAGAGTATTTTTCCCACTTCCAAAGATTTCACAAGATGAATCTAGCTCATTTTTTCATTTTTCTTGCACTACCTCCTTCCAAATGTATTTCTTAAAAATGTGATTATGTATAAATTTTGGTTTTCCTACATCCATATGTTTATAAATATTATTTTTTGGTCTTACATATGCATCCAAAACATTATAAATTAGACTAAAAAATATTCTCTTTACATTGGTCCTAAAGTATTGTTAGAAAAATATTTCCCACAACAAAAACCCAACAGATGTAGAGAAAATTCATTATATAAATTAGGAAATATGTTTTCAACTCTCCAATATAATATTTATATTTGATATAATCAATAAGAGTTTTAAACCCCAAATAAAATGTTTCAAGATACAAACTTGGGTTATTACCAGTGGATTTGGTGTTTCTCTCTTCTCTCTTTTTGGTTTAATTTTTATTATGTCGTCATTTTCCATAGCCAAGGATTGTGTTAATATTCTTTAATTACCCTATTATCAAACACATTGATAAATACACCATCTCCACATAGGCTCTATTTTATTTTGGATAATTTTTAACTATAATGGTGGAAATATTCAATGGAAGATCCATTTTAGATATCTCATCTCCTTATTTTTAGGGTTTCTTGTCCCTCCTTATTTAGTGTCAGGTTTCATTATTTGGTGTTAGGGGTTGTTGGTGTGGTTGAAGATACTAGATGGTAGCCTTGTTTTTATTCCTTTACCCTCTCAACCCAACCCATCACACATGCCCCCATATTTTGTCAATCATGATAGTGTTTTCAGTAACTTCATATTGTGAAGGGGGTATGTTTGATTACATTTCCAAATGCTTTGGTGTTGTTCTCCATTTTTGGTGTGTTGTGTTGTAATAGTTGGTTTTCTAGACCTAACTAAAAAATTATTTTTTATTACCATACCATGTATAAAGTGAGTTATACATGATTTACACTTACCATTATATTTTTGATATTTTTGTGTTTACTTTTTAAATTGAAATGTCCAAAGATTAGTTGTTGTATCAAAAGGTTGTGGAAGTTTCTAGGATATAATGAGAACCATGAGATACTATAGTATTAATCTCATACATATTTCCTATGGATTAGATACATCATACTGACTGGAAAAAATTGATGCTTGACTATCAAGTGTTTGGAGCACATAAGAATTGAGACTTCTTGTCCTGAAATTCGCACTTGGTGGTCACTAGTATGTGAGATCATGAGGTCATACCTGCAAATAGGAACGCCACATGTTTTAGGTGTCATTGGGTGTTCCAATCTATGAACATGTGTATTGGTCTCCTGACTTGGGATCATTATCAATTTATACCATTTGATCACATACTTTAATGCATGGAAAAAACCATGACAATAAATTCATGGAAGGTATATTTTGTTGGGTGTGTCATTTGTGGTATGACATTGGTTTAATAGTCAAGATATATTTTTTCACTTAAATTTTGAGGAAGTTATATATCGGGACTAGTTGATCATGATGATAGTACCTTTATAAATCTATGGACAATGTAGTAAATAGTATGCCTTTCTAGTTAGATCAAAAAATAATAAAGTAATAATGGATTATGGCACAAGCTATTTATCCTATTTTATGAGATATCATGAGACAATGATATTATATTACACATTTCATGTTTTTAGGATGGTTCTTATTGTTATTACTATTAATTATATTTTTAGGGGTCTTTATGGGTTGGTGGACTCTGCTCTTGGTCTATGAATATTATTCACCACTATTGAGATAAGGTTCTAGAGGGTCACAGACAATAGCATATTTAAGAATATTTCCTATTCTGGTGAATAGGAATATTAGATATAGTAGTTCCAACCATGTGGTCCAAGAGCTATCTAAGTAATCGATCACAGATGAATAAATAAATTCATAATTATTTGAGTATAGAATAATTGGATTGAATTTATTTATTAAAATTACTCACAAGGTGTTTATTGAATACATGTAAAATATTATATAAATGAATACCAAGGTTCATTTAATATTAACAGGAATTATGATTCTAGTTAATGACTCAGGTTGATCATGTAATATATTTATTATATATTAAAAATATGTTATAAAATATAAATGACATTTATGATGCAATTAGTTTATCATAAAATGTTATTTATTTTTTGGATATATGAGGGGTGAGTAAACCTTCTAGGTATTTTGGAAATCAATTATATAAATAGAGTATAAGTTCATTCCATGTTCTATTCATTCCAAAGAAATGAGAGCCTATCTATCCTCCTACTTCCTAGAGAGAGAAAGTCTTTATTCAAGTGATAAATCCAAGAATGCCTTCAATGGAATGAAGGGTTGGGATCGAGATCATAGTCATGATGTCAAAGGAATCATTGAAGCTCTGCGCTAACACTCCTAATTCAATGATCAGTGTACATGGGGATTATAGATGTGTGTGTGTGTGATATCTAGAGGGGTTTTATTTTAGATCCTTTAAGAAACGATCCCAAGAACCATCGAAACAAACAAGGTACTCATTCATTTTAATTTCCATGATTTGATAATTCATACGAGATACTTGGACCTCTACCAGGGATCATATCGCCAGAGATGATTAAGTATCATCACTCTGGTGAAGAGAAATTTTCAATCTCCAGACCAAAAACTTATATTGTGTGCCTTAATACGAGAAATTATTATCAGAGTGATCACAATAATTTTTTAAGCCAAGAAAATTAAAATTTACTTAAATTTATGCTGAGGAATTTAATTTTATGAAACAAACCACCTGTGGATCCAATATCAGATGGAAAATTTACGATCATCCGAATTTTTTAATACATATTGTTTTCATTTTGTTTTTAGTATTTAAAATTTTAAAGAAATATTTTTATATGTGTTAAATTTTATTGAATTCAGTTATTGGTAAAGATTCCAGTCACCCTGAATTTCCCGCTAGATTCTGATCACCGAAGAACCTCTGACATATGGTTTCAAATTCCATCGGTTGGTCTTTTCACAATTATTAAAATAATAATTGATCTATTTATTAGGATTTTGATATTGGTAGAATAAATAAATTTTTTAGATGAATGCATCTAGAGGGTTGCATTATGGGGATAGCTAAAAACAAATCAACAATGGGAAAGGGATGAGTGACCCACTAGGGTTAATAAAGTTAAAAAACCGCTTTTATAAAAGTGATAGGACTTGTTGATTAAAAAGGAAAAAAACTAAGCTTTTGGGAGAATCATTATTCTCCAGCACACACCTACCTCCATATATAGGCCAATACAGTAATTATTCACCTTGATTGCACCTTCCACCCTCCACCCTGATGCCATCACTATTAGTCCTTTGCATCACACCAATCCCACACCACCACCCTAGAGCCTCCTTAGCTGACTGGATGACACCACCATCCTATTCACCAAAGTTAGCCACCACCTTGACTAGTTGCTTCCACACCTGACCCCAGCATTGTGATGCTCTCCAAAGATGCCCCTCCCTACCCCTGCCTGGCTAAGCCCACTAACATCATCTTTTCCCATGGATTACTTTGATTTTCTACCCACAGTGATACACTTCTTTTTACCAAGCCCTCTAGGGTAGTCTTCTCCTCTGCACCAGGTGTGAGAACCTCCAATGACCCCTCCCCCCCTTCTAGCCAAATTACAGACCTGGTTGGTTTCCCATGGTCTCCTACGAGTCTTGTTGGACCTGACCCACCCAGCAATGGGGCTGAGTGGGTCTGTGCTACCCAGAATGGGTCAAGGAGGGTCTTTCTAGCCCAAAAAATCCCTGAATTGGGTCTTCCTAATCCGTAATGGACCTTCCTAGGTTGGTTCTGACCCGCAATGGGACTGGATGATGTTTCAGGGACCGAGAAATTTTTTAATATAAGAAAAAATTAATTTAATTTAATTTTTGGTTTACAAAAAAAATTAATATTCTAAAAATTAATTTTAAATTTTCCTAGAAATTAAATTATTTTATTAGTTTAATTTTTTGGAATAAAATTAAATTGATTCTTGGATGATTTCACATGAAGTCTCATCTTTAAAAAACATGCAAGAAGAAAGTGAAGCGAGATATCAATAAATGATGATTACACTAGATACATGTAAATTAAAAAGTGGATCATGATATTTAAATAAATCCCTTTCTAATATTTTTATCCCCCATTTAATCTAGTTTTTTTTAAGATTAAAAAACGAACATTATAGAGAAAAATCTTCATTTCCTTTTGTGTAAGTTTCTCCAAGTGAATACGAACTTAAAATAGGGTTTAATATTTAGTTCTTATGGTGAACAAGTTAAAAGACAAGGTGAAAAGTCCATTGGAATGTGTGATGCCAAAAGAACCTTCACAACTTCCCTAAAAGAAAAACTTTGTTCATTTTATAAGAGGTTATTCACTATGTGTATAATGAAATAAATCTATGGTAGTTTAAAATAAATAAAACTAAATGGAAGAATCAAGTAATTTATTCTTCTTCTGGTATATTCTTCAATATTAAGTAATGATTTTTCATTTACTTCTTGGGTATTGAATAAAATACTCCAGTAACATTTCTGTATTTAAATGCAGTAACTAAGAAAGAAAATAAAAATTAAAAGATGTGAGGTGTGTGCTCCAAGCAGCTGAGAAAGGTTGATTCCTAAGTCATCGGTGAGAAGTACATAAATTCTAATTTCCAATTGAGAGATTATATTTGACCTTTTATTGATTATTATCAAATAATTTATCTCGCGTGTACTTTGTACAAAAGGATACATTATTCCAATTTTGGAATAAATGCTGTTTGTGGAATTTAATACTCAACCAGTAGTTCAGTAATTCATGAATAATTGGAAATACTTGATGAATATAACATGTAATACTTATATACCGATTTGTTTAAAGATACTAATTTTTTTAAAAAACTAAGTAGTTTTCAAGGATATACCTAGTATATTTTTAGACACTTAGGATTCAAAGAACTTAGGTATGTCTAACACACTTATGTACTTATTTTTTGAAGAATAATATTTATAAATAAATATAATCAACAAATATTTTAAAATTAGTTAAACTGTAGAGCGTGAACTATTCCAAGGGTGAGCTAGTAGTTAATATACTTCATAATATTCCTCTAATAATTTTATAAGGAATTTAAAATTAAAGTATTGTATATGCATGGTCAGAAGATATGAGTTTCTTTGGTCTAGTGTGTTGAATAATATCTTGACCAAGAATTAATTGATCAATATAATGTAGCGTAGAGTAATTCATAATCACACATTACCTTTTACACATCAAATATATGATGATAATAAGGACCATCAATGAAAATTATTACATGAAAAAATTGATCAATAAAATGTAACTTGGAGTAATTCATAAATACACATTTCCCTACACACATTAGAGACATTATGTAATTAAAAGGATTATAAATGTTAGAACTCGTATTCATTACAGATACTTCCATTTTTCAAAACATGCTTCGTAAATAATGATGTTATCCAATAAAAAAATTGAAAATAACATTAAAAATGGATATAAAATGAGTTATAGTATGAAATAAATCCACAATATCCTAAGAACATGTGTGTAGATAAAAAATTTTGTTAAGATATAAAAAAACTTGCATAAAGAGAAACATAATGTGCATCAAAATAATTATCCTGAAATTTTATTAATATATTATAAAAATCTCTAAGATAGAAAATATTTATTCAAATGATTAACTAAATTTATATAAAAGGGTTCAAATATCTACTTGAGATAGTGGGGGGAGATTGAATTGGGTTTATTCAATGCTAGAGATGCACAAACAGTTTATGTAGGAACAAGTTCCATAAGAGGTGTGGAAGAGGAATTTTCTAGAGACACATACTACGTAGGAAGGTTAAAACCATAGTGATGGTTTAATATTAATCATGTCCACTGATAAATTATTCATTGGGAGTAATAAATCCTATAATTAATAAGTATATGGAATTAATATAAGATAGAAAAGATCAATTAAATAATAGATTCCATGTATCAAAGTGTATGGTCTTATTATTTTTGAATATTACAGTTGTTATTCAAATGTGACTATATATGGATGGTACAAACATGGCACCAATAAGGCTCGATCGGTAACACCAATTCATTATTCCTAAATCCATTATAATTTTACTTGTTATAGTTACTTTATATGATCATTTTACTGAGAATTGGATGTCAAGACCACCAATCATGGAAGTTGTCTATATAAGGCAACTAAAAAGTGATGGTGACAACATAATATGCCAATAAGAGCTATAATTTACTAAAATATAGTTTGTGATTGATGTAACAAATAATATCATTTAGTATTCATTCATAATGAATAATTTCAATATAAATACAAGAAGATAGTGGGAGAACCACAGTTTTCTGAGAAAAATTTATTTTTCAAAATATGGAAAACAACCATTTTTATTATAGTTAGTGAAGTATAGGATTAAAGTGACTCTCTAGATATTTACTTAATGTAGAAACCTATGTTCTATAGAACGTGATCTGATAAGGTGGACTGAATAGTTTCTCAGACCTAGTCAATAGTACATATACTAACAAGCTATTGAAAAATACAAGTTGGAATAATTTGAGAGATAATTTTTACCAATGTTGCATTTCATAAATCTATTCAATAAGACATGAATGGAAATAGGATGACATAATGTGGTGATTTTAATTCCATATGATTTTGTGATGGATGAATCACATATTCCAGGATATGAAAAATAAATAATATTTCTAATATAAACTTTATGATAAGAAAATATTAATTTTAACCATGATAACTTCAAGGGAAGAAGTAAGAACTTTCCAATTTTACCTGATCTAGTAAAAAAGGTATATAATTCGTATGTGGAGAGGAAGGGTAAATTGTTAAAAGGGGACAAAAAATAGTCTTCTTATAGATCAATATGATCTAATATCATAGTTTGGCTAAGGTAATGGGAAAGACATGATCATTCAAGCAAGAGGTATCCATATCTATAAATACCGAGTTCATTGCGGCTTCTAAGGAAGCTAAATAAGTAGTGTAAAATATGTAATGATTTTTTCCAATTCTTCAAATCAACCCTAGTATGTTATGTTTTATCATTATGATAATTATATTACTAGTTATAGTAAATTTTCATGATTAGACAGTGGAAAAAAGGGATATACTCAGGGATATCCTCTATTGAGAAGTCATATGGAAAGAGGTAAAGTTGTAGATAGTAGAATAACCATGTAGTAAAGACGTTGTAATCCCCATGACTAAATGCATAAATCAGTAGAAACATTATCTTATCATGTGATAGATAACAAGGACGGTTAGAAAGTTGGATCTAGTTCAAGTTGGAGTGTTGTAATAGTGGGTTCCCTAGATCTGACTAAACAGTATGTTTCAATTGCCATACCATGTATTCAGTGAGTTATACATGATGTACACTTACCATTATTGTGTTGATATTTTTTTAATTCACTATTTAAATGGTAATTTCCATAGATTATTTATTGTATAAAAAGGTTATATAAGTTCCCAGACTATAATAAGAACCTCAAGATACTATGACATTAATCTTAAACATATGTCCTACTGTCTAGAGACATAATTTGAATAGACACAATTGATGTTTAACTATTATGTGATGGGGAATCATAAGCATTGATACTTCTTCTCATAAAGTATGAAGTCTGTAATCTCTAGTAGGGGATATCATGAGGATAGACCTACCAATAGGAACATCACATGTTTTAGATATCATTGGATGTTTCTATCTTTGAACATGTGTATTGGTATCTGGACTTGAGATCATTTAAGTATATACCATTTGATCACATGCTTTTATGCAAGTAAAAAATGATGATAATGAAGTCATGTTGAGGTATCTTGTGTTGGGTGTGTCATTGGTGGTATGACATTGGTTGAATGGTCGAGATACAATTTGTTGCTTCTAATTTGAGGAAGTGATATTCAAGGCCTAGTTGATCAGGATAGCAGTACCATCATAAATCTTTATCCAAGGTATTAAAAGGTAAGTCTATCCAGTTAGATCAACAAATAATAATTCAAGAATGGATGATAACATAGGTTGAGCATCATGCTTTATGAGATATCATAACACAAAGTGATTATATTACACAATGTTTGTTTATAGGATAGTTTTCATAATTATGAATATTCCTTATCTCTTTATGGGACATGATGAGTTATTAGAATCCAATCTTGGTCTATGAATATTATTCACTACTATCGAGATAATTTCATAGAGTGTTACACACAATAGCATATTCAATCATCTTCGTTATCCTAATGAATATGAATTTTGGACATTGTGGGACCCACCATGGGACCCGAGAGTTGTCCAAGTAATCAATCATTGATTAATAAATAAATTCATTATTATTTGAGTATAGGATAATTGGGTTGAATTTATTTGTACAAAATATTCACAATTTATTAGGTGAATATTAAAAAATATTATAAGAATGAATATTATATTATTCAAGGTTTCTTTAATATTTGCAAGAATAATGATTCAAGTTAATGACTTAGGTTTATCATGTAATATATTTATTATATATTAAAAGGAGGTGATAAAATATAAATGATGTTCATGATGTAGTTAGTTTATCATAACATGTCATTTATTTTTTATTTAGAGGATGATGGATATATGAGGGTCGGGAAACTCTTACTAGTTTTTTGGACATTCACTATATAAACAGAGGAGAAGCTCATTACATGTCCTATTAATTCCAATAGAATGATATCTTGTCTATCTATCCTCCCACTTCCTTGAGAGATATAAAGTCTTTATCGGAGCAATTTATCCATGAACAACTTCGATGGATTAAAGGGATTAGATTGAGGTTATTTTCATGCCATTGAAGGAATCATTGGATCTCTATGGTAGCAACCAGAATTTGATGATCACTATATGATCATATTCTAGAATCATGTGTGGATTATCTAGAGGGGTTTGAGCTCAAATATTTGGATCAATAATTACCATAAATGAGTAGTATTCAAATTCACCATTGAATAAAAAAAGGTAGTTGTTCCTTTTAATTTGCATGCTTTAATAATTAACATGATCTATTTGGTCCTCTACCGGGGCTCAAATAACCGGATACAAAAAAGTTTCATCACTCAGGTGATAAAATTTTTTAAATCTTTAGCCCACTGGCTTCCCTTGTGTTTCTTGATTCTAGTATATTGGTGGTCCTTTATATAATGTTTTCCCCTTGTGATAATGTTATAATGGTTCTTCTATTTAGGTCTTTGTTTATTGGTTTTGGCCATTCTTTATTCTAGTTTTTCTTCATTATCTAAACTGTTTTTATCTTTAAACTATGGAATGTATTACAAGACACTAATTTTATATTTGAAATATTTTTTTTTCAGGATTCTTGATTTTTTTCCAAGATCTGGTGTTTTTTATTTTTCATTTATCTTTGGATGGTTTCATGTGAGTTTAATGGATTTTCATGTTGTATTTATATCTTGATTAAGCTGATGATGTGTTCTAATTCAAGGAAATATTAGTGTTTTGGTCTTTACTTTTCTAATTTATATTCTATTGTATTTTTAATTTATGAATATAGGTATTTTTGGTTTGCTTCTAAGTAGTTTATTGTGGAAAATTATTTGATATTGGTCTATGATAATAAGGGGTTCTAGTGATGTTGGTCTGGTCAGTTTTGCTTCCAAAATGTTTAGCACTTATGGTGATTGGGTACTCAGTCGATTTTCGAATACATAAGTATTGAGGAGATATCTTAGGGAAATGTGGTGGCATGGGGATCGAGCCATCTCCTACACACATCTTCTTATAGTATTATGTTTCAATTTTTAATTTTATATTTTTTCTAGGTTGAATAGGTTTTAAATTTACATTTTTTTAGTTGTATTTTTTTACTATAAGTTAATTTGTGTGGGTTACCCCTAAACCATATAATTTTTTTTTCAGAAAATATCAAAGGAAAAAATCTTGGATGTATACAAAATACTATCTTGGATGATCTGATACATAGAAATATGGATCTTTTCCCACTATATTCTCACTATAAAATAGTGGGGTATTTTGTTTTAGTAGGTGTATCATTGGTAGAAAAACAATCTTTCATGACTACCAAAAGTGGTTGTGAAAGGTGTTTGGGTGACTATACAATGGTCACTTTTGGCAGTCCCATTAGGGGGTCATAAATGGGTATTTACGATCACTTTTAGGGGTCTCCGTATATATTATTTAAAAAAATATTGATGTGAAACTAAAATATGGGAGAAATGAAAAAGTTTAGAAACATAGGAAGAAAACAAAATGAAAATTTTTTATAATGTGAGAATGTGGGGAGTGGAATTGATAGAAAGTAAAAAATAAAATAATAAAAAATGGTAGTGTGGATGAAAGATATAAAGACTATAAAGGGAATGATGAAGAGGTTTAAAGGAATACAATGGTGGTGGTGATGTAGTTAAAGGTGAATGTTAAGGGAAAAAGGTGACAGTGCAATGACATCGAACATGATGTATAATGACAATGAGAAAGAAAAAAATCATAGATTATATGTGTAATATGTGTGGAAATAGAAAATAGGGTGTGTAGAGATGAAACTGTATATAAATAAAAAAATGTTGATGATGTGTATTGTGTGGTTACAGAGATGGAGAATGTAGTGTTCAATATGGCAGGGGATAGTATATGAGGCTGAAAATAGAGAAATGATGGGTGACAATGATGATGATGTGGGGTATTAGGTATTGATGGATTGAGTAGGAGAGGCAAAGTACATTAGGGTTAGGGTGCGTGGTATTTTAAAAAAATAAAAAGACAGACAACCACTGATAGTGGTTTTCTATTTTCACATAATGTATTTTTCATCACTTCTTATAGTGTATATAAAAAAATTCCATATAGAATAATATTATACATGAAACTTATATCAACTCTATTTTATTATAGAGATTCATGGAATTAAACACAAATTCAAAACTATCATTCATATTGCTCCTTGAGAAGAAAAAAAATTAATGATAATAATTCTATTAGCTATTATATTAATTTATAATTATCCTCAAACTTGAGGATAAATTATATGTATTTGAGAAAACTATCTCAGTTAAACCAACTACCACTATCCCTCAGGTCAATAGGGAAACCTATAAGAAGAATATGAAATATTCTTTTGTTTTATCACATTTAATACAAGCTACCATGATTCCTCATATTCATAAGTAACATGAATCTTTAGAACACTTCAATATAATTGATCAACTTAAAGAGATTTATCAAGAAAAATATATAATTAAAAGGTATGATCCAACCAAATCATTTTTCCATTTAAATATATCATAAGGGGGGAAAATGTTTACTAAGGTTCTCAAAATGGTTGGACACATAAAAACATGGAGAAGTTAGGGTTCCATATCAAGAAAGATATTCCCATTAATGTGGTCTTATAATCATTTTAAAGATCATTTAGTCAATTAATTAATAATTTTAATATGGAAAATAATGGTTATACCTATATAAAACTTATCACTATTTTAATAATTATATAGAAGAACCATAAAAGGTCATGCCTTATAATGATGATGGATAAAGGAAAGGGTAAAGTTGGGTCCAATAAGAAAAATAATTCTAGAAATTAAAATTCTTATATATTTAAAGTAAAACCTAATGGTAATAAAATAATAATAATTTTTTTTATAAATAATTTAGACTTTAGAAATGTAATTTTCCTTAGTACTCAAATATTCTTAAGAAGCAATGTGGAAATTGTTCAATATATTTAACTCTGAATCATGAGTATTTGATTATGGAAGGGCATAACATATTTGAGGTAATGTGAGAATTTTTACATAAAAAAGGCATTAAATTAAGGGATAGGAGGATCTATGAGTTAGAAATGAAGATCGAGCTTATACATTATCCCGGGGGATAATGAATATGCTTTTTACTGGTGAATTGTCCTCATTTCTAGAAAACCATTATCTTATACCATCAATAAACCAAAATTTGATTTATATATTGGGAATAGATAGGTAATATTTATAATTTTTAATAAATAATATGTTTCATTCTATTTTTATGAATGCTTTTATGGTTGTGTAACATATTTAATGGTTTATACATAGTGGATCTTAAGGATCCCAAATATAATATAAATGATAAAAAATAAAATATTAATGGTTTGAATCTCACTTATCTTTTATAATGTTACCTTCACCATATAATCAAGAATCACATCCAATTATTTAATAATTAATTATTATTGGATTGAAATTATTATGATTCATTTTATGTATTTGAATCATGTTTATTATGTAAAATAAATAAAACAATTTTTAATAGTAAAGGTAAAAGATATGGTTATTTGATATATTTCATACATACTGATTTATGCATCAAGGGATCCACCAAATAATGATACAAAATTTCCAATTAAACACAAAATAACCAAATAATGATAACATCACTAATATATGACCTAAAATAAACCTAGAAACATATATCACATCTCTAATTTCTATATTAAAAATGTGATTTAAACCATAAAATATAATAATATTATGATATCAATATCCATTACTAGAATTCATACCCCAATTACTTATCATTCTTCCACTTTATAAAAATTAAAACCCAAATTAAGATGATCACCACTATAATATTTCAATACCAAAAATTTATCAATGTTTATATAGTCATCTAGATACCACCAACTAGTCAAATAAAAACTATATTACTCCCCACCATATGAACATATCTTTATCCACCACTTGTCCTAGTTAGTTAAAAATTATCATTCATTAAAATAATTTTTTAAATTCAATTTTAAATCTTATTAAAAAAATTATTTTTTTGAAAAACATTGAATGTAACAAAAAAATACTTATTACCCATCCATTAATGAGATAACTTTTCAATTCTATTAAAAATCCCACTTTTACTTTTGAAGTGCATCCATCATTAAGAAAAAAATTATTTTTAAAACATATCAACAGTTTCATATAATCAACCTATTGAAATATATTACTTTAGCCTGGAAAAAATTGTAAAATGATCAAATCAATGGTAATGATCACCATGAAATTTAAAAATAATGTTTTAAATTGGGGAATGGATAGATTAGTAATAATAATCAATGAAATAGTATTATGTTAAGAATGAAATAAAATATGTTCAACTAATACTAACAACTAGCAATGGAGTGATATATATCAATAGAAACATTTTTGAGAATAAATAGTATTATCATAGTAAAAAAAACTAGGAATAGCCTATACATATAATAATTTTCAAAAAGTAATGAAGCAACATGAGTTTTCTTTTCATTATGATTCCAAAAATAATCCATGTAATTACTTTAATTAATTAGATTTCCCCAAATAAGGTATATATAAAAACAATATATATATATAATTGATTATAATTAATTAATTTTTCACATGGATTTATGTATACCATAAGTATCCATGTCCTTTAAGGTTCCTTGATATATAATTCATAAATAAATAAAATAAATGGCACTCATTTGAGTCCTAGGACACTTACAGGTTCTTACTGGTGGATGACTAGGTTATTCAAAATTAATATTATGTCAACACTAGTGGTGTCTACCTAGATACCTAAAATCCTTAGAGACTTTAGATTCCTGCATAAAGATTTTTGTGACACCTTGTTAGCCTAAATAGGTTAGATACCCAAAGAGGGGGGTGAATCAGGGTATGATAGTTTAAAACAACCACCCCTTTTGATCTTGTTTCATCATTAAAAACACAATTTTCTCCCTTTCCCATATAAATGTATAAATAAAAGTGAAATAATTCACAATACATGGTAATTTTACATGGTTCACCAACACTGGTCTATGTATAAGGAGTATAAAAAAGAAATTTACATGTATACCAAATCCACTAAAGCACACTATTGTTATATGTTGGGACCACTTTGTGTATAAAGATTTTATTTGTTGTCAGAAATTGTCAATGATGGTAAAAATAAATAAGGACATGAAGAAGGAATACAAAGTTAATGAAGATTATCTAAAGTGAGTATTCCTGGAGAATTGTTATACAATCATAGCATTAGATTTCATACTTGAGAAATTCTCCATGAAGTTTAAATCGGATGATTGATGCACTGATCTTAAAGTTCAAAGAACTTGTGTCAACGGTGACACATTGTTTATAACAATGAATAATGGTGAAGTATCATCCACCTAAAGATTATTTAAGAAGAAGTGGTGGAAGGTGAAGTTCTAAGTGTGATCATGAAAAAGAAAAGAATTATGTGATTTTCATAAAGAGGAGAACAAGAGAGGAGTATTCATTCGGTTTGGTTGAGAACACATCATGAATACACTCATGTGTATAAATTAAGAACACCCAATCCAAGTGAAAAGTAAGTAGAGATAGGTGACCATGCATGAGCTTGAAATTAAAAATATCCATGTATGAAAATGGATTGAAGGTGATGACAATCACATTCAGTTGATATTGGAAAGAAAGATGATGATGGAATATAGGGAATTTATAATGATTTCCTCAGTAAATCTAATGATGATTTTCTAGTTTGTATTTCAAAAAGATCATAAGTCAGTTGGAGAACTTATAATGAAAGAATTATGAAGGAAAGGGGTATAAATGATGTAGCTAATCAGTATGGTTGGTCTTGCAGAAGCAGGTGTCTAAGGTGTCGTAGTTTCCCAATGTTTGCCAAATTTTTGGGGTCTAAAATTTGGAGTTGGTCTAACATCGTGAAACATGGATTCTCTTGAAGAGCATATCAAAATATGGAAAAGTCATGAATTTCGTGAATATGGGATTCAGGAAGTGTATTTCATGAATCCATAAAGAAATTTGATGGTGTTCTTTGGGATTACGAAGAGCTTCACGAATAGTATAGGTGAAGAGCTTCACGAGAAAGCTATGCGGCGTAAAGGAAGAAGGAGCATTGTGGTGGCGCGAAGGAAGATAGAGCATCATTACGGCACAAAAGGAAGAAAGAGCCTAACAGAGGTGCAAAGTATTTGATGGAATGCTTCGCTATTACAACGAGCTTCATGAATCTGTAAAATATCAATGGTGCTTCATGAAACATAGTGAATTTCAGTAAAAAAATTGAGCTTCATGATTTGATGCTAACATGGTGCTGAGGTGGCTGGAAGATTCTAGAGTCGGTGGGAAAAGTCTATAAATAGTCCCCTACCCCCTTGAGAGAAGTATAGAGACTTCATGGGAATATTCTATCTCTTTAATCATGAAGAAAGTTGTTCCATGAAGGCAACGTGCTTCGCAAGGATAAGTTGTTTTGCAAAGGCTCAGTGAGCTTTGTGAAGTTGTGAGATCTGCGAAGGTGGTTTGCTTTGTGGAGGTTGTGGGTTTCGCAAAGGATATAATCTCTATGAAGGTAGATAACTCCATGAAGGTGTGTTCTCTCCAAAGGATATATCTCTACGAATTAGCAAGCTCTGCGATGCAGTGGGCTCTGTGAAGTAGTGATCCCTATGAAGTAGTGTGCTCTACGAAGGAGCTCTGTGAAGGAGATTTGTAAATATAAGTTTGGAATAAATAGTATAAGTGAACTAGTTATTGGGAAGACACTACTACACAATTACATATCATTGTGTATCCAATAATAATCAAGTGTACCCACATAGAGACTGATTATTACTTAGGGAAGAATAGTTTTGATGATTCTAAGATGAGATGGACTTCATTGATCTGATAATCACAAAGGTAGTTTGTGATTCTAGAAAAGAATAAGATAATTTATCTCAGTGCAGTTGGTTTTTCACTGAAGAATAAAGTGGTAAAAAGAGAGAGTTCTAGTGCAGATAGTTTTGCACTAGTGAAGAATAGTGAAGAAGAGAACAGTTTCTTACCTACTACTTTGCAAGAAACCAAGTGAATTGAACTAAAGAACATCAAGAGAAGAAACTACCTTATTCAAGAAGTAATAATATTTTCTTTATAGTCACTATAAATAACAATCAAGGTGTTGTAAGTTGGACTAGGTTATCTTCAGTTCATGAAGAAGGATTATTTCCCTTCACCCTCCGAGTGTAGGGACTCACATTGGGAAGCGATTATCTCCTTCCCCCCTCTATGTGTAGGGAACCACACAGACTAAAGTATTTTTTTCCTAGTCTATACCCTGTAATAGCATATCACATTATAGTGGAGAATCCATGCACTATTCATTCCCATGCAAGTAAAGGATGTAGCTTCTCTTATTGAGTGGTGAACCATGTAAAAATATTGTGTTCATATTTTTAGTGCTTTTTATTATTTCATGTGACAGGGAAAAGAGAATAAGATAATCAAGATCCTAATAGGTCAATAGGTATATGGATAGAAAGTTGGTATTGGTTTCAAAATTCCCCAACAATGATTCACCCCCCCCTCTCAGTGTTAGGTATATCCCAAATTGGTCCTCTCATTACAAAGTGCGGAGTGGACTGAATGTTCCTCTAGTTGATAACCAATTACAATTTTAAATAAAACTAATCTATCAATATAAGTGTGCTCACTTCTCTTTAAAAGTAATCTTTTATTATTCTGAAACACCTCAAAATTATCTCACACATGAGTGTGACATGATGTCCACTTGTCACCTAGTATATGAAATACACTTCACTGTGTGGTGTTTTCTTTTGTAGAGATTCATTTCCTGAACTATTTTCGATCCTTTACAAACTGACCAAATCCATTTATGGAAACCTCTACATTGTTTAGCACTATTGTTTTGCAGACTGCCTTTTCTTCACAGGTTTCCTTCACTTCATGGATGAATTTCCTTCACAGATTACCTTTCTTTTTTGGATGGATTTTCTTCGCAGCCTACCTTCACTTCAGGGATGGTTGATGCTTCATGACCCCCTTTTTCTTTACAATCAACAGTGTCCCATAAACCATTTTTATAAACTATCTTCATGATCTACCACCTTCTTGGAATTTACCTTTTCTAAACCACTTTAGACATAGAATAATTATTCTAGTGATGATATTTTCTAATCAAATTCACTAACTTAAATGATTTTATTAGAGGTCATTTATATAGGAAAATAAATCCTAAAAAACCCACCAATCACAATTACTAAAAACTACTTTACGGATTATCCATCACCATATAATGAATGTGTTATGTGTCTTTTATAGTGTTTGATTCCTTGGACGATCCATTTAAATAACTATCCTTTTTCACACAAAAAAATACCTTTGTGGTGACTATTAAGTAATCACCTTCTACCATAAATTATGAGCCTCCTGTGAACTAATCATTTTATGCAGTTTTCATAGTGTATAACCCTTTTCAGAGGTCTTAATTCACAACCTACATCCAAAGAACTTCTAACCTAATTTGTTTCCCATATAGTGCAGCTACTATGTAGAATCCATGCCTTTTTTATTTTTCTTCATGATCCCTCATAATTTGTATGTGGTTATCCAATTATTATATGTGGAAATCATTCCTTTTCTATAAATTGAAATCATGATTTAGAGGCCCAAAAATATGGAAAACATTGTGAAATTGTACCAACTTAAAAACATCTACTCTGGAAACACAAACCATAATGTAATGTGGTCAACTAGATTTTTCAACAAACACAATCATTACAAAAAACACTGAGATGACACCTTGAGATAATTTTTTCCCAACAATATCCTCCTTTCGGTTTTCTTACCACACTTTAAAACTTCTCGGACACTTATATCAACAAACACATAGATAATATCTACAAAAATCCACCACTCGCATTGTGTAACACTAGATTGTGATCAAAAATTTTCTCAACACAAACTCTAAGACCACATGAGTAAATCTCGACATGTGAAACAAGAGTAACATGATAATGTCATCAATTAACCACTATATAATCCTTTCTCAAAACTAAATGATCTATGAAACCAAATGAAATACAACACCAGGAACCTTATAAGCCACAAAATTATTAAATTTTTGCACCACGAACTCCTTTCATAGTTTTTCTGCATTACCTAAACTTATTCAGCATTTTAGATTTATAAATCCCCCCACTTTGCTGCTCCCCCTGGTTCGGACAAGATATTTTCTCCCACTTTTTCAATGAACCCAAAGGTCACTCTTTTTTATCTTCAACATTGTAAATAACATACATTATTACATAAGGGAAAAACACACTATAAATTAGGGAGAGGGGGTCCCACATCCATACTTTTTCAAGTGTGGGGATTCGACTGAATTCCAAGATCCAGTTGATGACTCTCAAACATCTCTTTGGGAAAGTACTTCACCGCAATGTCTACAACCTGTAGTTCTGTAATCACATACTCCAACTTGACGATCCCATGCTTCACCTTCTCCTTAATAAAATGAAATTTAATTTCAATGTGATTTTTCCTTGAGTGATGGAATATATTTTTTCTATAATTTATAATGCTTTAATTACCATAATGGATTCCAATTAGAGACTTCACATAAACTCCCATATCATCAAGTAATTGCTACATCAATAATAACTGTATTTAATCCTGAGTAGCCAAAATGTAGTCACCTTCTACAGTTCTTAATTAAATAAAATCTTGTTTCTTTCTTAGCCAAGAAATTCCCAATCCACCAGGATAGAATGAACCACCTAACATTTATTTTCTATCATGTGTTGTTCTATACCAATATTCATTTTTATATCCCAATAACTCTTACTGATATTTTCCATTGTTCAAAAAATTTAAATCCATCATGACCTTGATACCAAAGTATTGTTTTTATTATAAGAAAGTGGATTTATTTAGGATTTACTTGATACCATGCGGCTTGGAATGTGAAAAAACATATCGTTTCATGTTGTTATTCTTTATAACAGACTGCCGATGGTCTACCTATATTCTGTGACATCAAAAAAATTCCTTATTCATATCATGATATTTTCATCTGGGTAGCCATCAAAATCAACATATCCTTATAATTATACATACCAAATCTTCTTAGAACCTATTTGGAAATTTTTTATTGGGAAATGAATGTGTCATTCTTTCAATTTGTCACTTATAACCCCAGTAAAAACATCAGTTCACCAATCAGTAACATTTCAAATTCACTTTTCATGAATTCCGTGAACTATTTTCACTACGCTTTATCTGATCTACCAAATATTATGTAATTAACATACACCAACACCATTATCCCTTGATTATTTTCATTGTTAACATAAAGATTATAATCTACCCCACTATGTTGAAAACCTTTCTTCTATAAAAACTGATCCATTCTTGAATACCAAGCCCTCAGTTCTTGCTTCAACCCATATATTGCCTTATTTAGCCGAAAAAATCTATTCACATATTCATGAATTTGAAAACCATATGGATTCTCAATATTCACTTCTTTATCTAGAAACTAATTCAGAAATGTTGAGTTGATGTTCATTTGAAAAACTTTGAACCTTCTTTTAACTACTATAGATATGAATAATCTAATTGGTTATATCATTGAAATAAGTTAAGATGTTTTATCAATATCGATACCCTCTATCTAAGAGTACTCATTTCACACTAGTCATACTTTTTTTGAATCATTATACCTTCTTCATTCATCATGTTACAAAAGATCCATTTGGCCCTGATGACATTCTTATCTGTTGGTCTCAAAACAATATACCATGTTTGATTCTTCATAATTTGGTCAATCTTTTCATTCATAGATTGAACCTAGTTTTCATATATAGATACTTCCTCAAAACATTTAGGATCCCCAAAGATAGAAAATATATCTACTATAAATACTTTATTCTCCAAGTTTGAACTTGAACTACCTGATCACCAATAATGTTTTGCCTATTAATTTCGGTCAACTCTTTGGTTTCTGTGTAGATATATATTTGACCTCCTCCTACTCATCATCAATATATTCTTCTAAATTTTAATTTTCAACTTCTACTCCCCCTGAGATGATTACATCCTCATCACTTTCATCAGGAAAAAAAATTTACTAAATTATTGAATATTATTTTCATTATCTACTATTGTAACATCATTTCTTTTAACTATTTTTTACATACACTTTTTAAAAAATTTATATGCATTTATTTTTCCTAAATACTCAAATAATATACCCTCATATCCATGAGATTTTAATTTCCTATGTTTCTCTTTATTGAGAATAAAACACTTACTTCCAAATATTCAAAAGTGTTTCAGTATTGGATTCTTTCTATACCACATATCATACAAATTCTTGTCTTTTTAAAACATAACGAAACTCTATTGGATATATATACTGATATCAAAACTAATTCCTTTCAAAATTTCTTGGGTAGTTCTTTCTCAATAGGCATTGTTATGTCCATGTTGTTTATGATCTGATTTCTCCTCTCAACCACTCTATTTTGTTAAGAAGTTCTCACTATTGAAATTTGATGCCTTATCCCCTATTTGTTGGGATAATATATAACTTTTATGTTTGTGAATTCTATTGTATTATTGGAACAAATCTTCAAAATATATTTTCCAAGCATCCTTTCATATAATCTCTGATATTGTATTATGAAACTAAACCCATTGTACTTGTGTAAAATGAAAATTACCCATTACATCTTGATAAAATTATTAATGAAAAGTCCATATTACCTCATCCCATAAATGGATCTTGCTGAGATATGTTCACATACATCGGCATGCACCAATTCAATCAATCTGGTTGAATTTTGATGATAATATTACCCTATTTACAATCATTGCACATGTGAGTATGATCAGGCGATAGCTTGGGGAGATCTCAAGATACACCACATTGGACCAGATATTCCAGGGATGGTTGGCATAGATGGTCAAGCTGTTAATTCCACAACCTATTTTCTTCCTCTCTGGATAGAAATCACCTATCTTCTTCTCTACTTACAAGGTATAGATTCACCCTCATTATTTTTACCTATAAAACAGTTGTACCATATTTTCCCTTGGTAATACCCAACTTATTGGTAAAACTTATTGCATGAAGTGAGTTACACAATTGACTAACACTTAGAAATTTGTCACTGAGACCTTCAACAACCAATACATTAGAATGTCTCATATTTTTCCCCCAAATTTGGATTTACTATAGCTAATAATCTTTAGACATTCATGATTTTCAATTTTAAAAACACCTTCTTTTTCATATTTTATTCCTATAACAAGATCTATATTTCCCATCATATGGTATGTGTTTCCATTATCAAGGATACATACACCAGCGTGATCTAATGCTTTTAGGTAAATATCTATAACCACTTATTCCTTATATCTTTTAATTTTTATCCATGTCATTGATATCATGCCTATTATGGACTAATTTTCATTATCTTCTTCAAAATATGATGGACAAACTTCATCTTGAAGAGCTAAAAATAAATTTTTCATTTTCAACTCATTTTATGATTCATTGAGTTGCTTCTTATGACCATGTTGTGTCTACTTCAGCACATTACTCTGAATTTTTATGAGAAATATTTTTTCATGTGTCTAAATCCTCCACACTATAAATAGTAACCATAAAAATCATTCTTGGAGTATTGAGATATTGTGTTTTCCTTTTTTTCTTGTTCCCTTCAGTACCTTTTTACTATGGAACATACATTTTGAGAATGTATCATCTTTCTATGAGTCTTCTCATTCTTATTTGTTCCCAAATCAATTTTCAACCTTAGATTTTATGCTTGAGGTCTGACATCAATGAACATAGCTTTTTGTTTTTGATCAAGACCCATATCAGCCTTGTCATTCTGATATCAATGTTACCTCCATTTTTCTAGAACATTATGCTCCATTTCCATATTTTCTATCACCTGAGTAATATGATTTCTCAATTTCATACATGGATTCTAGATTCTATCTGTATCTTCTAATTTTCTTCACAAGTTGAACACTTCCTCTTCAAGTTCTTTGAAACGTTTGATTTTTTCTTTTTCTATGATAGGAAAACCACTAATCACTCTTTTCTATTTTTTAACTTTGAGATTCTAATAGACAACATTTTCTGAGTTATATAGAATTAAAGACTTAAGTTTTTAAATTTCTTCCATCAGATCAAACTTATCTTCTTCATGCTGATGTATATAGAGTTTAGAATCATGAACCACTTTTTTGGATTTCTTAATTTTGGCTCTCTAAACATATATCACCTAAAGGGCGGCTTCTAATTCAGCCTAAAGATCAACTATTCATTCAATTTATTCTTCATCATTATCATTTTCTTCCCTTTTATGGGAGCTACCGACAACTATGACTATAGTATTTTCTCCATCATCCTTTTAGTTCCCCATCTCTTATACCCCATATTCTTCTGAAATGTGATTTTTTAATAAGATAAGATTTTTCTTTTTGAATAAATTTCTATTAAAGTTTTTCTTACCTTCCACATTGGATAAATACTACTTTATGGTAATTTCAACTTCTGCCTCATCATTTTCTTGAAACTTCTTCAAGAATATATTGAAATATTTCAAACCTTTCTACATCAAAATCATGCAAGTGGAAATTTCTCCTTGAAATTTCCTTTTACTCTTTCTAGATTTGAGGAAAGAAATGAAATGACCTCATCCATATATTATTCTTCTTGGAAACCTTTAATAGTGATCTTATTTATGGTTTTGAGTTCCACCTATTTGGAGTTTCCCTTTTCCATATACTCAATATCATCATTTCTTATCTTGTATGTGACAAGGGTACTATGTAATTTATCCAACACTAGCTTCTTTTGAATCCTTATCTTCTAGTACAAAGACTTTTATATTGAACCAAGGTAGAAGTATTATCAAGATGCACTTAAAATTATTTACATATTCATGAATTTTTTTGAGACCGCAAATTTCTTCCACACCAAAATTTACCCTGTTAAATAATGTATCTACAAACTCATTAGGGTTCACTCTCAGATACACATATTTTTTCCAAATAACTAGTAATTTTTCCTCTATAACTTTTGAATCTCCATCATAGTTATTTAAAAGTTTTTCCCACATGGAATGTATTGAATTACATCGCATCACCTTTGTGTAGATTTCATTGGATAATGATCCCTCTAATGAATTTATTCAACTAGAGTCAGCATCTAATTACCTTTGGTCAACTTATGATAAATCTCCACTATCCACACTATCCAAAATATCATGCACTGCTATTATAAATACATCCACACCTAATTACAAGAATTAGTGTTGTATCTTATTATTCTATGACTGAAATTTTTTCCACTGAAGATCGGAATATCATTGTGATTAACAACCTCCATTAAACTCAATTAGAGAGAAACATTGATTTTAACCTTACTCTATGATACCAATTGTTATCCCAACAAGGTTAGATACCCTAATATGGGGGTGGATTTGGGTATGAAAGATTGAAACAACTACCCCTTTGAATCATATTTCCTCTTTAAAAAACAATCTTATCACCCCTTCCCATATAAATGTATAAATAGAAATGAAAGCATGCATGAGACAAAAAAATTTACATGGTTCACCTACACTAGGCTCCATCCAAGGAGCATAAAATGGAAATCTACCTATATACCAAATCCACTAAAGTGTATTGCTATTACAATGTTTTTAATGGACTCATTTTCTCTCTTGTTATGCAACCAATCATAATTTTAAATCTCACAATTATCTCAACTAAAGTGTGTTCACTCCTCATTTATATGAATCTTTAGTTGTTCTGAAACACCTTAAAATTGTCACATTCATGAGTGTGCCATGATGTTCAGTTTTTACCCAATAGATGAAATATACTTCAACATGTATCATTTTTTTTATAGATATTCCTTTTTTGGAATATTTTTGATCGTTCAGGAACTAACATAATCCCTTTACAAAAACCTCTAAACTATATAAAACTAATTCTTCATAGACTACCTTTACTTCGTAGAATACCTTCACTTCATGAAAGAATTTACTTTGTAGAGTGAGTTTACTTCATGGAAAACATTTCTTCACAGAATGGTTTTTCTTCACAAATGGCTAACGCTTCATGACCACATTTTTATTTGTGAGCTATAGTTCCCTGTAAACCTCTTTCAATGAACTATCATCATGAACTACCTCATTCATGAAATTTAACCTTCATGAACCACTTTGGACTTCACTAAATTATTCCAGTGACAATATTCTCTAATCAAATTCACTCACTTAAATGATGTGACTAGGGGTATTTTATAAAGGAAAATAAATTCTACAAATCCTTATAATCACAATAAACAAAAACTCCTTTATGGATTATCCATCACTACATAATGAACGTTTTATGAATTACATATAGCCTCTGATTCCTTTTCAACTCCCTTTAAATCACTGAACTCATCAACAAATAAAAATCCCTTTATAGTGATTATTAACTCACCGTTTTATACTGAAAACAATAAGCCTCCCACGAATTGATCATGTTATGCATTTCGCATAGTGGATAAACCTTTGTAGTGACATTAATTCACATCCTTCATCTACAGAATGTCAAGAATCATTTTTGGTCCACATAGCCCATTTGTTTTAAAGAATTAATGCCTTTTCTGATTTCTCTTCGTGATTCTTTATACTCCTGATGCAATTCTCCAATTAATCTATGCATAAATCATTCCTTTTCTATAAACAAAAATTCTAATTTTGAGGCTCAAAATATGGAAAACACTAAGAAACTACACCACCTTCAAAACAATTTCTTCAAAAACACCAAACATGCCCTAATGTGGTCAACTGGATTTTTTAACAAACACAGTCATTCTAAAAAACACCATGATGGAACTTTAAAATATTTTCTTCTGAACACACCTTTTTATGGGTTAATTCCCAATTCTTGACTATCCTAATTATTATTTACTCTCAATCTCAACAACTGTAATAGACCAATGTGAGTAATGTTATCATTTCCAATGCTCTGATATAATTTTTTTAACTACTGTGACTCGAATCACCTAAACATTGCCTGGATTTTATTATCACATGACCCCAGTGATGGTCTTGGTAGGATGGAAAGAGGGGGTAAATTGAATTTAAAAATTAAAATCTAACAATTTAAACATAAACATAACTTAAAACTATAAAACAAAGTAAGTGATTAAAATAAAAAGTAAACAAAAATTGGTTATAAAAGCTATGTTAGAAATTGATTTCATGAGTGCCTATATCTTTTATGGGTTTTGGAATATTATCATATGACCTATGCGGTGGAAGAAATCCATAAAAGTAACTGATTTATCATGAATAGAACTGATGTATAATATGAAGATCATTAATATAAATAGGCACACCTTTATCATAGTGTTATTAATTTACTACTCTTCGATGGAGTATTCTTGATCAAGATCACCGAGTGATAGCCTATGAAGTCTCGCTTCCATAACTAGTACACTAGCCACTAAAATCCTCATTTTTAATGAGAGGAACATACGATCTCCTATTGTGTGCTAGAACCTTCCCCATAAAAAGGAGAACTAAGAAGATGTGAGTTTTAGTTATGGATTAAGAGTGTCAGAAACAACCAACATGGGTATTTTTCCCTTTATATAGGTTCTCTTTTTTCAATTAAGTGAATTGATTATCAGCTACAATGTGATGGAAGCAGACATGTGTTTTGATAATGCACAAATCATTGGTGCTTCAGAACTATTTGAACATTTCAAAAAATTATTACATGTATTTCTAGATATAAATGAATCAAACCATTGATTTATAACCAAAGGGAAACACATGGTAAATGTGTGAGTGTCCATGCACTCAGTACCCATATTATAATCCTATCATAATCTACAAAAGAGGAATCTCATGCCATATAAAATATAAGGATATTGAAATATATGATATGCATTACATGAATATCACAAGATATGATTAAATGTTTATCATACAATATGATATACCTATTTTAGTGCATTTTTATCAATCTCCCACTTTCACTAAAACCTCGTGAGGACTTTATACAAAAAAATTAAAACTCTTTGGGAATTTATCCAAAATATTTTGGATATGGTTTGTCAAATAATCTTTATTTTGGAACCAACATTTTATGCAAAACTTGGTAACCATACAAGCCATTATCTCATTAAAAAAATATATAAAATATTGATTTTATAGATGCAAGAAAAGAGTGCCCACTAACAAAGTACCAACACTGCTCAAGCTACAGAGGGGTCTAGTGTGATATCAATCAAACATAATTGTATCTTTATATGATCATGTCCACCACAATATATATCATATACATCATATGTATACCTATATAATCCCTTTTTCTATAACATCAAGTGACCACTAGACATGGAACATTTCAATCTAGTATAGCTCATCTCATACAATCATGATTCTTTGAAATAGAATTACTTGGTCAATGAATACATCACATGTCATTCATATAGAATATGAGAACATTACATCTTTATCATCCAAGTAGTTGGGTACATCACATGTCACTCATATAAGCATGACCATGAATTTCCTTAGTTTAATTCAATCAAGGGCCCACATTTATTTAAATTTTCATAAAATTAGAAAAACCTTCTCTTGTTTGAGCTCCAACTACTAGTAAAAAACTATATAAAATCACATGTTTAACCCTTTGATCACCGACCCTCCTTTTCATTGATCTCCTTCATTGGTCATATGTCTCCACCCAATACTAGCGTTTTTCATCATTTTCAATCTTCTATCACTCTCTTTCATAATCTAAGTCCATTATTGTTCTCTCCACCAGTGTATTCCTCTACTGCTCTACCCTTTTTTGTTCAAAAAATTTCAAGTTCTCCCCACTTCTTTGTTTCAATTTCTAATTAGTATTTTATAAAATATAAGAAATAATTATTGAATATTTTTTATTATTATTAACATAGTTGTTTTATTTTTAAGTCATTTATTTATTTAGATTTTGAGTGATATATTTTGATAATATTAAATAAAAAATTATTCTATTTTGAGTTTTTATATTATGATCAATATTTTTATTAATATTGAAACTAAATTTTCAAATCATTTATTTATTTATATTTTATAAAAAAATTAATAATTACATATGTGGTATTTATTTTATTTATGTTTTAATTATGATTAATATTACTATTAATATTGTTTCTATATTTTTAATTTGTTTATTTATTTAAATTTAGAATAACATTTTTTAATAATTTTAAATAAAAAAATTATTTTATTTATATTTCAATATTATGATTAATATTTCTATAAATACAATTATTATTACCATTACAATAATTATTGTCATTTTAACTATTCATTTACTTATTATATTAAAATCATATTATTTTTAATTTTTTTGTATAAAATTAAATTTGATTTTGTAGTTACAAAATAAAATAACTTGTATTCTTTATTTAATAGTTGTTATATGTGATAATGAATCATAGTTGGAATATTTCATGATGAAAAATGATTAATATATGAGAGGTTTTGATGATTTATTGCACTTTTTCAATTGAAATGTTTTAATCAACAACCTATTCTTCTATCTATGCATGAAATGTTTAAATTTGAGAAAGCTTCACAGCAGAAAAATCAAAAAACCATTTAATTTATAATGGTCTTAATTCAAGTAACAATCCTATTTTTTCCTTTTAGAATTGGGAATAATTCAATATATAATTATGATGAAGGTTTTCAAGATGATAATTTTTTAAAAATTAAAGAAATGATTCGTGATATTAATGTAAAAGAAATTGTGAAAACATTGTTGATTAAATGCATATATAGTGATGCTGAAAAACTAATGTATCCAGGTTGTATAAAATTTATAGTTTTATCAATAGTATTAATATTTGTTAACATAAAATCCAAGAATAGATGAAGTAAAAAGTGTTTTACAGATCTGTTACAGCTATTGAAAGACATACTTCCTAAAGACATTGATCTTTCAGATTCACATTATAATGAGAAAAAATATTATGTATGGTGGTATTGGGGTATAATAATAAACATTTTTACCCCAATTATTGTGTATTATATAGTAAGGAATATTAATTTCAATAATAATATTCTAAATATGGGATGTCATGGTATAATTTAAAAGAAAAATTACAAGTCGGTTTATCTACTATGCCAAGTACTAAGACACCTACTAAGAAAATTTTTTGTTTTCCCAAAATTCCTCATTCTAAAAAAATATTTGAAAATTAAAATAATAAAAAATGATACTATAAAATTTAGATGAGTGAATATATGATCTAAAATTATTTCATCCAGCTAATTGTCCATAATGGAAGTAATTGATCAAAAAAATTATATATTCAAAAATGAAGTTAAAAATATCAGACTTGGATCATGCATAGCTGGAATGAATATATAACAGAGAATTAGTAGAAAATTTAGTTCATAGCTTATTATTTTTGTAATTTTAATATTTTCTTTTAAATATTTTATGAATAGAAAATATATCATGTTGAGTTTAATTATTTCTGGACCAAAACAACCTAGAAATAATATTAATGCTTATTTTTCACCATTAATTGATGGTTCAATACTTTTATAGGATGAGTGTATTATACTATAAAATTCTTATAAAAATAAATATATTCAATTTCATGCAATGGTAATTTTCACTATAAATGACTTCCCAGTATATGTAATTTTTTTGGAAATAGTGTTAAGGAGCATAAATCTTATCCAATTTTCAAAGAATGGAATTTATGTAATCAACTACAAGATGGGAGAAAAAAATTCACATGTGTCATTAAAGGTTTTTTGTTCATGGATCACTATTATAAAATATTAAAAAATGCATTCAACTAATCACATGTATTTTATGTTTCTCTAAATATTTTTTCAATTGATCGGTATTTTGAGAGAGTATATTATATAGATATCACATTTGTAAAGACACAAATATCCAGTAATGATATAAATATATTGAAGAAATGATTAGTATTTTTTACATTTCATATTAGAGATATAAAGAGTTCAAAATGTGATGCATGTTGAGAAGAATATATGTTTACAAAATTGTTATATATGAAAGGTGAGAATAAGGATGGTTTGAATTTAGGATCCTACTTATTGTTATTTGGAAAATGTTAGGAGTTATCTCTCAATAATAAGGGAAAATGAACTTACCTATCTTTGTATTTTCATGAATTATCCAAGAGGGATAAAATCAGTTTTTTTAGTTTCACCACGCTATCAAAGTGCCTCAGGATCATTCTTCAATTGTAAAAAAAATATGCCACAAAAAGATTAAAGTTTAATAGGCATGGAATCTCATGACTAACATATTATAATAAAAAACCTTGAAAATTTCATTATGTGGAATACTAGTCATCCATGTTAGATTAATTATCATCAAGGTGTGTAATTTTTTCAATTCCATTTATAGAAAAATGATTGATCTAAATTTATTAAACAGTTCGCATAATGATGCGTTTAATATACTTTATCAATGGGAAATGTAATTTCCACCATGTTTTTTTGATATCATGATACATTTAATGGTTCATTTGGGGTGATAAATAAATATTTTTGGTCTTTTATATTTACATTGAATGTATAAAGATATTGAAGGGGAATTTATATTTACCATAATAATCTATTTTGAGAAGTGTATTATTAAGGAGGTGGAAGAGTCTTTTACATACTATATATTCAGAGAGAAGCACATAAATTTGCCTACATATTTCCATGAATGAGTCAATTTTGGGGAAAATAGGATATGTCTAAAAATAGGTGAAAAAGTAATACAGGCACATTTATGCATCTTGAATAACATATATGAAACTTAGTAATATATAAAATCACATTTTAATGTATTAAAACAACATTATCCATATGTGGGTATTGAATGGTCATAACATAACTTCTTTACATAACTTCTTCATCAAGTTTATAACATATTTATAGAATATATATAGGATATTGATTACATTAAAATTTAATCTCCTTTTTTCAACTCTAAATGGGTTGTTAGTAGAAATAGTGTTAAACATGATGAATTTTATATGAAACTAATAGATTTGAATAAATTATAATATAAATATGACACTTTTATAATGAAAACACATGAAAAACAAATTTTATATGTTCTTGATCCATCATATTTGAAGTGGTATATCATTTTACAAGAGAAAATAGTATTTTGGGATGAAAATATTGATGATAATGATGAACTTTATGAGATCCATGTTTACATAGAAATATTATCAATGGATATTGATAACCATGACATAAACATGGTATGTTCCATATAGAACAATCATGAAGAATGAGTATGGGAAAACAATACTTCAATAATCTCCTAATATTATTGGTACCATATATTTATTTTATGTTTAACTTTCCAAATTTTTAAAAATGTGTGATATATTATTTCTAATTGTATTTTTTATTTATGCAACATTTTTTAATAAATATGAAAAATTGTTTTTTTAGTACTTGAAAAATAATTACATATAAATATTAATTTTTATGATATTTTTTCCATTTTAAATATTAAAAAAGTTTTTTTTGTCCATATTATTTAATGTGTCAAAAATATTGTAAACAATTTTTTAGAATTTTAGTTAGAAACTCTAAAAAATATAACAAAAAGCGTGTTTAGTTTTTTTCTATCATTTCCAAAATTTTATTTAATTTTATGTGTAATAGTTGGATTTGTATAATCTTTGAATTATGTTTTTTTCTTTTTTCTATATCATTTAATCTCTCATAAATGTTTTTAAAAAAAATAGAATTTTATTTAGTAAATCCAATGAATGTGATAAAAAAACTTTTTGTTTTATTTGTATAATTTTACAATTTTTATTTTATTTTATATGTAACAATTAGAATTGTATAATGTTTTATTTAACTTTTTTTCTTTTATCTATATTATTTCATGTTTCATAATTATTTTCAGTGTTTTTTTAGAATTTTAGCTAACTACTCTGAATAATATGATAAAAAATTCTTTTAGTTTACTTTAGTTTGGGTTATATAATTTTCTAATTGTTATTCAATTTTTATATATAATAGTTGGATTTGTGTAATGTTTTACAAATCGTTTGTTAATTTGATTTATAGGATCATGTTAGATAAAAAATCTAAGTTATCCAAATATTATAAGGAGGACCCTTTACATACCTATGATGAGGATACTCATCATTTCTCTACACATGATCCTCCAACTTCTATATGGAATGATAAGGCTTCTAGGGTTAGTAAATATTGTTTCACACAACTACCTAAATTATCACCTGATTGGAGCATGGACCAGAGAACATCTATCGAGTATAATGATAATGGTTATTCAAAGGGTCCAAATTCAAATAAATTTAGATTTTTGGTGGCTATGAAGTAGCCTAAAAAATAATCGTTTTGATTTTGGATTGGAGAAGTGTTGAACAGATGACACTAGCTCATCTATGGGAGACCATTTGGATAAGATCATTTATTTTTATCTTATTTATCCTGATATTTTTTTAGTAATATAATTTATTTTTCCATTATCATCATATGAAATATGATTTACTCAACAATAAAAAATTTACTAAGAGATGTTTATCTTTTTTTTAAATGAGATGAAGGGATTTTAAATAAACACTAACTTTTGATTTAATTTTTTGTGATGAATAAAAAATGATATCCATGTGAAATATATAGTTTTTATGATGAAGATAACATTGGATTTTGTGTTCTCAAACCAAATGATTTGTACTTTACATTATTATGTATTCATTTATTCGATTATCATTTTATTTCTTGTCATATATTGATTATTTTTCTATATATTATAATGTAAAAATATATTAGAATATCCATTGCACAGATAAGGTCATAGAAGTTCCCCACTATGATGATATTATTAAAAATATTTTTCTATGGTCAGATAGTGTTCTATAAAGTTACACAGAGAATTTTTACTTTTAGTTTTGAGTACTCATAAGAAAATGAGACTTCATCTCATGAAGTTATCACTTGGTAGTCTCCAAGATGAGAGATTATAAGAATAGTCATTCTTGTAGGAATTCCATATGCTTTTATTTCATTGAATATTCCTATATATATACATATGTAATTATCCTTATACTTTAATATTATTATTAATATGTACCATGAGCCACATACTTAGATGAATTAACCAAAACCATGATGCCATATGTTTACTAGAAAGTAGGGTGTGTTCTGTGTTCCATGAGTGGTATGTTATTAATGAATAATTCAAGGAAGGATTTATCCATTTCATATTTATAGAAGTTAAAATCTTGTAATTTTAATTAGAACTAAATTTTGAAACTAAATTCCATGGCCATAATGTATTTATAGGTTCATTTCAGGTAGTAAAAGAACTATATATCCAGTATATAGGTTGATGAAATCGATATGCAACCTCCTTGATGAGATATTATGACAAAGAGATTATATTATAGAATTATCATTCAAAAGTGGTTGTCTTCAATATAGAATTACTTCATCCTCTTGGGTGACTTTACGTGTTACTAGATGTTGATATTGGACTTTATGAAAACCCTCTTAATTCCTTGGAGGAATAATCCTAGAGGCTCATACACTTAGTGTTCACATGATCTCAGTTAATTATTACTAATATATATAATAGTTGGAATAAAAATTATTCTTACTAAGAAATAGTATTTATTTTATATTTATTAATTTTATATATTTATTTACAAGGTAATAAACAATATTTATTATTAAATAAATATTTATTTAGTTATGTGAATACTAAAATAAATATTTATCTACAAGACCATGAATATAAAATATTAATCTATTTATTTAATGGACTATATTTATTATTTGAGGTTTGGAAAATATTGAGGAAGGTGGATGGACCAAGTCGGGTATAGTGATAAGAATGATATGTGGGTTAAATATAACACCCCAAAATAATAAAAGGGTGAAATGACTAAATGATATGATTCATGTAAAAAAGGTGAACCTTTATTTTTGGGAGCCTATCTGATTAGAACCCCACAGTTAATCATGTTGGTTTTGGAGTAATGATCTGGATGGGTGACCTTATGGAAAGTTTCCCATGCTATGTGTGAGTGGGAACAAAGCACAATAAAAATAATATATGTTGTCATATTAAGACATTCATTAGCCTGATGACCCGTTTGGGAATGTGTGTGGGCCCCAAGAAACCGGTGGTACCAGGCGGACCATGAATTTACGATCATGTTAAGGCGAGGTGTCTGTGATGGCAGTAGGGATCATTTGTTACATTGGTATCTGAGGAGGAACCCATCCTTAAGTGTGGTGGCACTGCCATCATAGAGATGTAGGTTCCACAATGAGGAATTTGGGCTCTAAATGGGGGTGAATATGACACCCGAGAATAATAAAAGGGTTAAATGACTAAATGATATGACTCATGTCAATAAGGTGCACCTTTATTTTTGGGATTCTATCATATTAGAACTCCACAGTTAATCATACTTGTCCTATAGTAGTGATTAGGATGGGTGGCCATCTGGGAAGTTTCCCAAAGAATGTGTGAGTCACGAAAAATAACACTAAAAAGAACATGTGTTGGCCTGTGGGAAAAATCATTAGTTTGATGACCGATTAAGTCATGTGGGTGGACCATATGGATGAGACCACATGTTTATAGGGAAACCGGTGGTACCTGGTGGGCTAGGACCCAACGACCATGTTAAGGCAGGGTGTATGTGTTATTAGTGAGTCCCATTTGTAACATTAAATATCATTAAGTAAATAAATGTTTGTGTAGTTAATAAATTTATATTTAACGATGTGATGGATTACCCATTTCATGTGATAATAATATAATTATTAATAATAGAATGGAGAATATTAGATTAGTTCCTTAAGTAATATTATCTATACCATAACCTTATCTCTATATATATTCTTATAATGTATCAATTTTAGACGATAGATTGTGTTCAAAGTAAATCATCTCCCCAAATCTTTCACCCAATAAAGAAAGCTCTAGAGATTTTCTCTCAAGCTCAAGATAATTTAACCACCACTTCCTATACCCTCTAAAGAATTAGAGATCAGAATAATCCTTTTCCAGTGAAGGATTATGTTTCAATCAACATAAATGACACAAGATGATTAATGCATCCATGGTAGAACCTGAAGTTTTTACGATGAATTTTTGAGATCAAATGAGCGTGTATGGATCACCACTAAAGGTATTCTACTCTTCTATCCTCATATCATAATGACGGTGTAATATAGACCAATGTTGATTGATCAATGGCTTCAATGAAGATATAATTCCCAATAATGAGGTAATTTTTCAATTTATCAATTAATTATAATTTTTCATGAAAGTTCCTCCCACTTGGTTTTGATATTTAATTCCAATATTATTTGAATTAATTCATTGGTCATGAAATTTATCATCATGTACATTAAAAGATATTTATTGAATCTGAACAAACAAAGTTAGTCATAGGCCCAACAAGTGCTTCAATTTCATCCAGTACCTTCAAGTGGTGTCACAACAGTTATGTTAAATTTATAATTATTTATTTTTCATTGATCATTTTATGTATTTGATGTTAGATTCATTTCCAATTTAGTTCATTATTAATCTGAAATTCAATAATATATGTTCATTATATTTTATATAATAACAAAAAGGTTAATAACATATAAAGAATGAAAAGTTATGTTAATATCATGTGCTAATCTTTCTGGTCATATGAAATGGTTACATGATATGTAATGGAAACATACACTCCATGTACCAAGGTTTTCCATATAAGGGTGTGATGTGGAATACATGACTTTCCAAACATATAAACATTTAGTGTTTTTATTACTCTATATATTGACTACTTGACTAGAATAGTATTTGTTTGATTAGACGATGTGTAGTTGGAGTACAAAAAGCGTAGTCTATGTGTTTTCACTAAAACATTCACTCATTATGCATGGTAAAATATGAATCACATATTAATACATGATGTTTGGGATTGAATACCTTTTAATATAGAGATTACAAGACTTTTATTTGATATACACGTCATTTGCATCATTAATATCTATGGATAAAAAACATAGAGTCCTTAGGCATATGGCACAAAATACATTTCATGATGTGTAGCAGGCTGCACACATCATGAAACTAGTACCTGGATATGTGGATAACACACCATCTAGGTTGTATCCATGGGGATTAATTATACAAAGGAAAATTAATTATGTCATTAAACCAATATACACAGTGTATTGGTGGTGTACATGCTGTGTGATCTGGTTTAATATAATTTTAAATTCATAATTAGTCAATATGTAAATAAATAACTACATACCATGAATTATTGTCAGTTACACCATATTTAATATAATAATTAAAGTTATATACATCACATATATTGAATGTGAAATATGTATTAAATATACTGAATTTATTTATCTCATCACACTATACACTTATTAATATGAAACACATTTTGTACATTACATGTCATATTAATTAAAAAATAAATGACTATACATGGTGGTGTGTAGTTATGATGGGTATTTATCATGTTGGATCCAAGTGTAATTAATTTTATTTATTTCAGATTAATTATGACTGGTCATGATATTTTATTGAGAAATATATGGATTTAATTTATTTTAATTAATTACATGTGTTTTTTTATTATTAAATTAAAACTATTCCATGTTTTCCATCCCATCCATCCATCCAAAGATAAATTTTTATAAAAAGAACTTTTAAGGAAAAAGTTTGAAACCTTTCAATTCAACCAGATCCATAAAAAACAATAGTAGGAAGAAAAATTATTAAAGACCAGCTTAAACCCATTAGCCCCAAACCCCCTATATAATTTATAGGAAAGATATGTTACCTATTTATTTTGATCTCCTTTGATAATAACTTTGAATTTATGGGCATGTTGGTCCCATGTTAGGAAGAAC
This sequence comes from Viscum album, assembly GCA_963277665.1. Taxonomy (NCBI): domain Eukaryota; kingdom Viridiplantae; phylum Streptophyta; class Magnoliopsida; order Santalales; family Viscaceae; genus Viscum; species Viscum album. Next base: position 1,325,913,611 of record OY728157.1, on the reverse strand, counting down.
TCCTCCATTGTTATCTTCTTAGCGTTGAAGCCTATGGTCATAATTAAATGCTTCTAGACAATCTAGTCACTCTGCTCCATATTTGTGTCCACTTGGATTAGGTCCTCATTTATCTTTTTTGTATCCACCCTATATGTGATAATAGGCAAGACTTTTTCTAGCATCTCTTCATCAAAGATCATAAGGAGGTCCCAAGATTTATTTGAGTCCCCTGCATATGTTTCCCACTGCGGTCCAGCAAGGCTTTCCAAAGAAGCATCAACTACTTCAGCCTCCATACCACCCATCCGCGGAAATCCGAGCATGGAATTTTGAACTGGTTCCAAGGTTTCCTCCCTCTCTAGTCCCAAAAGGCCCACTTCCTATCTGATCAATCAACCATCATTGAACACGACTTCACCTCAGATCCTCCCTTCAGAGATTTGTGAACCTCCGTAGAATTATACATGCACTTCTTGCAAAAGGCCAATTTCATACTTTTGGAAAATGAACAATCCCCCGACATACCATATTTACCCTTTAATGGTGATTTCCAAACAATCTAGTTATTATTGTCTTTGGGGTGTTTGAGTAGTCTTTACTAGGTCTTGATTTTTTTCTCCCCCTTGGAAACTGGAAAATTCGCAGTTAGAATGTTCCCTTGTTTCCCCTTACTTGATCTAGTCCCAACAAATACATCCTTCTCATATTCCATTTTGGGCTAAGATTACCCTTTTTTGTCACTTGGTTCATTGTCTTTCGACTTTCTAGACCAAACTTTTTTGTGTTTCCATTTTGGAATGACGGTTTTCCATCCTTCAATGTCCTATACTGGTGTGATCAAGCAGGCTGGCTGCACAAACCCACGGCCCATGAAATGGGGCAGTGTATTAGTGTCCTTATAGGATGCCTCCTCTACCCCCTACCCTTATAACCACTATCTTCAGTCTATCGTACCAAATTATCATAAGATAGTTGTTCAAAATGGTTGCCCAGCTCAACGGTTTCCATTTCTCATCGGGGGATTGTCACCCTTGGATGCCGACTGAACCTACTATCGGTCGGGGGATCCCCAATAAGTGGATCCCCCACAACACCTTCTCTACCTTGAGAGTCATAGGCCACTGCATCACCCTATATAGCATCTTCCCCAAGAGTCCTCCCCACCTTTAAATCCCTCTTTTAGCCTATCAAAGATAGTCTTAACCTTTGTGTTATTGGGAATCACCTTTTTTGGTTTCTGCATTACATGATCCACTGAGTTCACATGACAACAATCCTAACTAGTGCTTCAATAGAAGCTATAACAAACCAAGTATTTCTCATAATCCACTACAATACCAACACAAGTAGTAGGGAATTCCTTTCACAGCTCATGTGACTTCATTTTTGGAGGCCCTCTGCATTTTCCATCCCTCCCTCTCTTTAAATATGTAGTTTTTTATTATCCATGATTTTATTTATGTAAACCCCTTATCTATTCCATTAGATCCTCTCACCTGTGTGAGAGTTAAATAAAATGTAAAGTACTGGAGCTCTTGGCCATGTAGAGTCAGTTCAGAACCCAAGATAAGGTGAAATCGATCATGGAAGATACAAAGTTCGATGGTGGAATGATGAAATTCATGAGCCAAGCCTAAATCTTAGTGTTTATTTCCCCTAAGGTCATAGTTTCATTTTTAGTCTATTAAATAAGTCAAACATTATTAAATCCCATGATCAAGTCATTTATTAATTTTATTTTTGTTTCATGCATGGTTAATTTTATGGATGCTTTATTGCGATCTCATAATTAAATAAATTAACAAAAATGTGAGATAGAATTAAAATAAATGGATTATACATAAACTTTTATCACTATATGGTTAATTAATTATGTTAAATACACTCAATATTAAAAATAGATGTAAAAGGGTAAAATAAGATTATTTATACAAGTTAAGAAAATCCCTCAATAAACTATTAAGTCTCTATAAGACTTCCTTCATCTTAATTAATATATTCCCAGAGTTAAAGTGTCACTTCTTGCCTTCAATAGGATAATTTTCAATTATTAGGAAATACTAATAAAGATAATGGGTTGACTTAAACAATTTGAAATCAATAAAACTAGTTCTCGCTAGACTTGCTGTATCTTGGAGGCAGGTGTTGAGGAAATCCAAATCCGGATTTCAGGATTAGGGAATCTACTAAACATATTAAGGAGCTATAATCTTGCAGTTGGAATGAACACCTAAATAATACATTAAATTAGTTTCCTATAACCTCACTTGAGTTATGAGAAGGGAAATATGAATCCTTCCCACTATAATTTTATTGTGACAATACATTCTAATTTCAATGTTATGGGATTTTGAGACTTTATAAAATAGTGGCAGTCTTAATAATAAAATTAAAATTATTATTTCTAAAATATTTTGGTAATAAATAAAATTTATAATAATATTCTCTTATACTATTATAGAAAATGGAAATCGCATCATCCACATTATCCCTGTAATCAATTCATAAGAAAGACTAACTTTTGACTAGTAATAACTTTTAGAAATGGTATATGTTCTTGTATATTGTATTACACCATGAATGAAATCTCTACAAACTAAATACCTCAATTTTTTATCTTCCTAATAAGAAGAAAGTTATGGAGAGTTCTATGATTATGAAAAAAACATGAAACGGGCACTGAGTGTTCATTTTTTAATTCTAATATCCATGTCTTATGAACTGATGAATTCTCATGAAAGTATGGATACTTATAGAATTTCGAAGCATCTATATGTTTTATATCAGGAGAGATATAGGCAGGAATTTTTTGATATTTCCAAATATATCTTCATAGGAAATCTAGGAGAATGTGTGTAAGATGTTCCTTGCATAGTCAAACTAATTATCTACACTGAGTGACTCAAGATTCTAGGGTTTAAAATACCTAAATAATTGCATAATGATGTCATTATTACATCAAGACCTCAGAGATTATATATCTTTATTGTAAAATTTAGCATGAAAAACATTGATAATTCTCTCCTAGATCTCCTTAACTTACTTCGCTAAGTTGATAAAGACATAAAGTGAGAAAATCCTTCTGTTATCTAGGTGAAAAGGAGGAAGGGAAAAGAAAAGGGTCTAAATAAATATTCTACGTCTATGGATTCTTTGAAACACCCATCCAAGAAAATGAAGAATAAGGGGAAAGAAAGGGATCATGATGAAATCTATTTCACATGTGGAAAGAAGGGACATTAGAAGAAGAACTGCATTGTTGAAAAGAAGTAAATGGAATCTTTGGGTGGGTTCATTATTGAGTGAAATTTAATTATTTATATAAATTCAGTATTAGATACAACATATGGTTCTCATATTTTTATCCAATTATATAAACAAAGTATAATTAGAAGATTTTCATGAGGTGATGTGGATCTATCAGCTACAAATGAAGCCAGAATCATTGTGGTAGTTGTTGGGGATTATCACCACACATTACTGACTGGATTGATTTTTGTTTTTAAAAAGTTTTATTTTGTGTCTTCTATTGCCAAAAACATTATATTTATATCCTTCCTTGATATAGATATATTTGTTTTCAAATTTGGGAATGAATGTTTCTTATTTATTAAAGAGGTCATATATTATGGTAAGGAACATCTGAATAATAGTCTTTATGTGTTTGATTACATGAACCAAGTAATGGAAATTTATAAAAAATCTATTTTTCATGAATCAAATAAAACCCAACCATTCAATTACCACTTAGGTCATGTAAATGGAAATTGTTTGATTAAATTATACCAAGATGGATATTTATATTATTTTAAACTAAAACCAATTGTTGTATGTCACAGTTGTTTATAAGGCAAAATGAGAAAAACATTATTTAATCTAAAAGGTGAAAGGTCAATAAATCTTATTTAGTTGTTTCATAATGATGTGTGTGGACAATTCCCAATTGAATTAATGGGTGGGTACTCATAATTCATAACATTTTATGATGACTTTAGTAGATATGGATATTTCTAATTAATGAGGTATAAGTTGGATTCTTTTGAAAAGTTCAAGGAATATAATAATTAAGTAGAGAACCAACTTGGTAAAAATATAAAAAAACTCTTATAAGCAAATATCCAAGGGAAAAATAACACATTGCGTGATTTGACTCACCACAAGGCTTTAAGAGCACCTCCCCGAATGGCAGAGTCTTCCTACTAGTGGAGAGTGTCTAAAAGATACAGTGTAGAGACTATACCCTTCGGTCAGAGTGCAATAACAATAAAAATAAGGAAAATATCCACAATGATAACCATCAAACTATGTATAATAAATAACCTAATCTAAAAAAACATGCTATAATAAATGGAATACATCGTCCTTTCACACAAACTCATAAGAATGAAAAAAATACAGTAGATGGTCACCCACTGGGCTTACCAAATATTCAAAATAAATAAATAAAAAGTAAATTCAATAGGATCTACTAAAAACACCAAACTAAACCACAAACCTGATCTCCATGATGTTCGAGCTACACCGGCCAGATCATGAGACTCTACATAAAAAACTTCACTCGATCTATAAACACTTTACCTTAACCACATCCAACATGAAATGTATTGTACAACTTGAAATAAGCCATTAGGTCTACATGTACACCAAGGTGCAAGTACAAGGGGTGAGAATTAAATCTTAGTAGGTTACCCCCAAGGATTAACCTACAATCTGAAATCATAACAGGTGCATGCACACATGATATGACTATCCTAACCAAAGACTAATAATAGTTGGCAAAAATAAATGACTTCATAAAGAGGGGAAAACATAAACAAATAAAAAATCCAACCATAGGTTATAACTTAACACTCGAGGTAAATTTACCCTCGCTTTAGCCCATGGAAAATGATTTATAACACACGGCTCACCAAGCCACACAATAACTGGAATGTCTTCCATGTCTACACAAAATTTTTAAGATGTCTAAATACAACATGCATGAATGTTGGACCCCATGGAATAAATATAATCATCCACGTGAATATGAATATCTACCTAGATTTAGGACTTTCATAGCACAATCTAAACTGGAGATAAGAACATCTAGGTCGACACAATTAGAGAACCCATCTATTCTGGGATTCCTACAGAATAAATCGAGCACTATTTATGATCCCAAAAAGGTGGGATACATACATAAAACTGCTATCACAAATATCATCCACAATAACTTGAGAATAATAGTATCCATGTATAATAAAACCCAATTCATGAGTTCCTCATCACCTCACGATCCTGAATCCATCTAGACTGGGTGTCACACTAAACTATATGGGGTATTGTACTCATACATTATTAGCTCCATAAGCTCTTCTAACCAAAACCATCCAGTGAAGTATAGAACCAGATAAAAACTTAAGGACAACACTCAGTGAAAGATATCTCAAGGGTCTCCTCCTCAAACCAATGCCCTAAGTAGAAACTACCTCAAACGCCATGACCAACGGCCAAAAGAATGTGGGAGAATCCAACCTCGAACCCACCATCCAAACAACTAAACTAGAAATACCAATCCACTCTTTTTCAAAAAATAATGGGCCCTCACATGGAACCCTGAATCTTAGTATCCCATAAACAGGCACCACGATCTCTCAATGACCCACCTTAGGTTCAAACCAAAAAATGGGGCTACCATGGTCCCTCGAGGTCATAGTATAAAGAAACATCCTCCACTGTACTCCTTGATGCACCCAAGATCTTGGGGCATGCCCATCTACAGATCCAAAGTCATCTTAAAGGCCATTAAAAAGTAGGACACCCTACAGGTGGATCCTCTAGCTCATCCAAAATCACATAACACGCATAGTGCATAAATATCCCAAACGGCCCTCAGTGGCCTCCAACTGATCCTCAATAAATAATGAACTCATTGGGAATCTAAAGAAAAGAGCACTTACAAAGGTGTTCACAATAGTCCTCATGACCACCTTAAGAATAAGACCCTATAAGGGCTCCCCAACACATTCTAAATGATGTGATGTGTGAATTATCAACCACCAACTATGGAAGCCACATACTACTTGAACAATAACCAACCCACTAGGAAATTTTCAAGATTCCCTCAGACTCATCTTAATTGCAAAATAATCCCCATATTTAGACACCATCCAAAGGCATAAACCTAGGAAAAAGGACCAAATAGCTATGATCCTAAAGCATGGAGCCAAACCCTCAATAGATCTGACCTTGAGTAGCCAATCCCAAAATACATGGAAAAAACAAAATCTCATTAGAGATGCTACTCAGCCCCTTATTCTAAGATCCATTTCAAAATAACCATGAATAACACTAGCCTAGAATCCAAAATCCAAGCCTACTAACGAGCTCAAAACCCTACCTTGGGCCTTGTAGATCATAACCCAAACAACTAGAGGATTATGAATCCAAATATCATGGAAATACTCTTTTTATACTCTCTTAGTCCAAAACACCATCTAGAAAACCTCTAAAACCAAAAGGATTCCACCATTACATTTTACATAGAAAAACAATTAGGCTGGACTACTCACAAGTCCAATTTTCACTCTGGTGCACAAAACACCCCAAAACCACTAAGTTAAAAAAATTACACAATGTGTACTTCAGAGTACATGTCCTATAATCCAAAATATACACCTGGACATGTACTTCTATATGAATAGAGTAGGCATGGGGTCTTCTCATGTATTACTACAAGACCAGGGCATACATGGGGTATACCTATTTACTTATACATGGAAAAATACCCCTCAAATGGGGTGTCTTCCCAAGTATATGTCCACATTTCCATACCCCACTACACGGAATTTACCATGAGTACACGCCATATACTTCCCAAAATTCTGTCTTCCCATGTAGTTATCCACATGGGAAGGTACATGACTAAGTACTACTACACAAAATTTACTTATACTAAACACTTTGAAATTATAAAAACTCATTTTCCCTAAATAGAAATAACACACAACATGTATTCTTTGAACCACATGCCATGTGTATGGGTTTCCCCAAACAGGAAGCACCCAAAATTCCCCAAAACCCCTACTTTCTCCAAAAAAACCACAGATACACCCCCAAGGGGTCCCCAGAAACCAAAAATATGATTAAAAATTTAATAAAACTAATCTATGGGGATTAAAGGATTAAACCATAAAATGGGCCTACTTATGGGTGGAAACTGCTGGTGCTTTGATCTAATACACAATCCATAATATTACATGATGATCTATCATGAACCGAGATCCAAGGTAGAACCACCTCCTCTCCCTATACCGATACCAGAAAAGAGACAACCACATGGGGGTGGGGTATCTAAATATATAATAAGATAAATGATGATGGGAAAAAGAAAAGGAAAAAAGAAAAATGAAAGGAAAAAAAAGAAAGGGCGGTTAGGCCCAGCCTTAGTTCTTGATGTAAGGTTATGCCTCACCTAGGAAAAACCCCACATTCTTAACTCAACCATAAAAATAAAAACTTAATCCAACACTCCATTTAGAGGATATGACTGAACAAACACATGTCAATAAATTTATATTTATTTAATTAAATATTAAATATTCTAAGAAAATTTGAACAATTTAGATTTCCAAAAAACTCTCATACTAGGGTAAAAACTATATTATAATACAAACTGAGTGGTCACAAAAATTATCCAAGATCATCTTATAGGATAAATCACTATTTTTTCCTTAAAACACTTTCAATAAAAAAAATTACTCTGATTTTCACAACCCGGGACAACATGGGTCATCACAAATCCAATGATAGCATGATAGAGAATAAATTAACCAATAGTTTATTGATTATTTATGGGAGTTTGATATTATATATCAATACACTCATTATACACAATAATGGAATAATTTGAGAGAAAGGATAAATTGCACAACATGTAACCCTGAGCTTAAATAAACCATGAAATAATATTATTTAAATATAACTGTTATAACCTAGTTATTGGGTTGGTGGAATGAACAGGAATAACTAAATTATGAAATATATGTATAAATGATTTCATTAATATAAATAATGTATTAAATCAAGAAATTTAACATCCATCTAATTTTTGTAACTAGGAAATGAATAAGAATAAATTCATTTTATGCTTTAAAATTACTTTTCTTCAAATATGGTTTTTATAGCATTTGTGTTTCAATATTATAATTAATTTATCTCAATTTTATTAATAATATTTGAAAAAACTGATATAATTTTTGAAATCATCATTTCATAATGGGGTTATGATTATTTTTTTTATATTTTTCTAAAAATATTTATTTTTGAGTACATAAGGAAAAAATACTGATTTTTGTAAAACCATCATTTATTTTCATAAAATCAAGTAATTTAAAAGAACTATTATATTTTAAATTTAATATTAATTTAACATAAGTCTATTTTAATTATAAATTATCTAATTAATTTCATATAAATCATTATTATAACTTATTTTTGTTATATTTTCATTTTTTGGATAAAAAACATATTTTTCTAAAAACTATTTTTCGTTGTGTTTTATGAATTTATATTAAAACTGATTTATATATATTCTAGAAATTGATTCTTGAATAAATTAATTTATATTTAAAATTAGGAATTTAAAATTTTAAATTAATTTAAATTTCATTTTTACACATAATGAAGAGTAACCATGGTAAAAGTTTATCATTGTGGTAATGGGTAAAAGAGGTTAATTAACATTTAAACTATGACTTAAAGTCTCAAAATAAAACCAAAACTTATTTTTATTTAATTTTATGAGATTAATTCTACCATGTACATCAAAAAATTTAATATATATAATTTTAGTGCCATTTTCCTTTAATTATAACAATTATATTATTTTAATAAAAGGGTGGATACAAAATGTCACTCTCCTGACTTCAATTTATCTTATATGCTTTCATAAGGATAAAAATAAGTTGTGAATGAATATAAAAGTTTATTTTGAATATAAATAAAATATTTTTTTATGGTAATTTATTTTTTATTTTTGTTTATGCTATAATTACCTTAAATTCTTATGTAACACTGACTCAGTGCTTCTGGTACGAAAAATCTAGTAAAGGGTTTTAAAAACACTAAACAAAATATGTTTTGGGTGAATTATGGTGTTACACAAACTTTATGGTTAATAATAATGTATAATTTATTTTAAAATATTTTATATTTGAAATTAATTATTATCTTTATTACTTTAAAGTCAAATTAATTAAATAGTTCCAAAAATGACTTTAATGGCATTTTATATTAAATAATATTTTATTAAATGATTTAAAAATCATATAAAACTTTAAAAGGGAAAAATTCAATGTAAAATGGATCAAAATTAAATATATGGACCATTTTTATTCCAATATTAACCTTATAAGTGATTTTATAACCCTTAAAATATAAAAAATGTGTTATCATGATCAAGTTTGAAAAGGGTTAATGAAGGGGTTAAACCAAAAGATAAGGTTTAAAATGAAACAAAAAACCTATCTAAATTTTATTGAATCTTTATATTTTGACCTTATCATATTTTTATTAAAATTCAGGTCCATTTTAAATATTTTACTTGATAAGGAAATTAATTCACTACTAGAAATTGGGACTATCCCCACACATCTATACCCACGGTTTCGATAAATCATGGGTATAGATATTCTAACCAAAAAAATACCTATGGTATAGAAAATCCATTGGTATATATTTAGATATACCAATGGTTTTTGAAAGACCATTATTATATCCCCTTAAAACTTAGGCTTCCCTCACCCCCCCCCCCCCCTCCCTTCCTCATTTGAAGCCCTAATCCATTCCCCTTTTATGAGCCTCAGTGTCCCCATACACTCTTCAGGTGACATCGCACCCATAATCCAGGTGTTCTTCCTCCATTTCTAGTATTATTTTGTTGTGATCTTTAAGAGGAAATATTTCCTTACCTCCTATTGTTTCTTCTCCCCTCACACGACCAATGACTAATTTTATTCTCCAGTGTACTCCCATGATTCAAGGATTTTTTTATTATAATCTTCCTTAACATCAGATTACTAATTTCTGAATCTATCTTCTCTTCTTTTGGCTATTATTTTCATTTTTATCTATGCATGTGATTCTACTATAGTATGTTGTCATCACTTCTATCATTGTTTTTTGAAATTTATATTCTAATAAAGATCAAATATAGTCTATTAAATTCATACAAGTATTGTTTTAATTATAATTTATTTATTTGTGGAAACTATACTAGGGATTAATATGAATTTAAATTATATTTGATGTTATTTTTGTGGAATATTTTAGGGATTTATATATTTTTAGTGTTAAAAATCATATTTAAGTTAACTAAAAGGGTTAATGTTTGTTTTTATTTTCCTAGATTTGTGAGATTTAATTATTGAAATTTAATTTTTTATATCATGAACCATGCTTAAACTATTTGTTGGATTGTTTTAACCCAATAATAAATAATTGTATGATGATGTAGATGACTATACTATTATAAGTAAATCGAGTATATTATTTTTTCTATGAAGGATGGTTCTTCATAAATTCACTATTTTATTTATAGTACTTTTACATAATATTTATTAGATTTTGTTGTAATGATTTAAACATGAATAAATGATAAAAATATTATTTCAGATAATTGAATATTTATATTTCAATTATTTAATAATTTTAAAACCTTTATTATATACAAATATTTATAGAAGCTATTGGTAAATGTCATGAAATAATTATATAAGTTAGAATGGAATGTTTGTTGGATCATATTAATTTTATGAAAAATGGATTCCATTGATAAATATTTATATAATAATTTTGTTCTTTAAGAAAAATTTAAGGGTTTGAACCTTAGTTTCACCTATTCTAATTAACTATTGAGTATAACTTGGTTCTTTATTAGGAATGCTTAATTAGTTCATTTATCACATATTGAGTAGCTGGACATTTATTTCCACTACATGGTAAATGAATAAAAACCCATTTCACCACACTTTAACTCAATTAAGAGGTTTCATAATTGGTGAGGTAATGGATGGGTTTCATAAAGTGGGATGTAATGGATTAATTATTTAGTCTTGATGGGTCTTCTCTAATTTAAATAATTTTTAGATTGAAATAGAACATTATGTAAAATCTATTTTCTATGTGTCTAAATAATATAATTAATGTTATCCTTAAATAAAATCTTTTCATGACTAAATGTTATCATAAATTATGTTTTCAAATGACAAGACCTCTATGGATAATAAATACTCATTTTTCTTCTAGTATTCCTTAGTTTCTATTTATTCCAATACATGCACCTTGTTTGGATTTCAATGATCATGCCTTGGTTTTTTCTAATGGTATGACCTGTTCTTTTTTTGATGGATAGAAGTATTTTCTAATGGTCACTTATATCATGCATTGTATTAAATTAGGTTTCCTATTAGTGTTCTTTAATTTCCTCTACACTATAATTTTTATTTTTATTTGAATTTGGATATCATTGTAATTATGGTTTACACTGTTCATTGGAAAATAAATTTTTTCCCTAGGTAATAGAATGGATAGATTCTTGATGTATCATACCGGTCATATTTCAACTGAGTATCAAAATAATTTGGAAATTTTCATAGATTTAATAGTTAAAAATGATTCAGATAGAGGTCTTATTAAATGTCCACTTTATAATTGTGTTGGAATACCATGGTTAAGACAAGAAGAAGTTGGATACTATATAATAAAAGATGTATTTCAAAAAAACTATTAGGATTGTTATCACAATGGAGAGATGAGACAATATCTACTGTTCATGGATGGAAAGAAACAAGTGGTATAGAAAATTTGATATTTGATCAGTTTCCATTTATGCATCATCATGAGAGATATAGTATTACAATGCAAGAAATAAATTATATCAATATATATGAGGAAAAGATTGAAGATAATGATGTTGATAGAGTGAAAACATAATAGATGATTCCAAAACTCCAGTATATCAGGAATGTACTAAAATAAAAAATTTGGAATTTTTAATGTGGTTATATCATGGAAAATATTTGTATGGGATTTCTAATACCACCATTGATTATATTATTACATATTTAAAGGGATTTTTTCAGGATAGTGAAGATATTCCTTCAAATCATTAAAAGGCATAGATGTTCATTAAGAATATTGTATTTTCTACTAATAAAATTCAAGTTTGTTTGAAATATTGCAGTTTATTTTGGGAAGAAACAGCTTACCTTAATGACTGTAAAGAATATGGTACATCTCAATGGAAGGAAAATGTAGACTTAACACCATATCATGTTCCATAGAAAGTCATATGGTACTTTCCATTGATTCTATATCTTCAAAATCTTTTTATGTCTGTGGAAATATCAGCCAATATGTGATCGCATGATTCTAAGTGAATTAAAGGTAATGATGAGTTGGTTTATCCTATATATGGATTAGCATGGTAGAAATTTGATGCAAAACATCTTGATTTTGTGGTGTAGGTATGTAATGTTGGGTTGGGTCTATCCAGTGATGGTTTTAATCTATTTGGTTATATGTTTACTTCTCACAACATGTGGCCTTTTTTTATTCACGTTTATAATATTCCACCATGGATTTTTATGAAAAAAAAAATCAATTTCTTGAGTATAATAATATATAGACCTTATGAACCTAATAATGATATATACATCTACTTTCATTCTTTAATAAGTGAGTGGAAGTAGGTTTGGGATATGGATGTGCACACATCTGATGCTTCTTTAAAGAAAATTCATATGTGTGTTTCCCTTACAATGGACTATAAATGATTTCCCCGCTTATGAAATAATGCATAGTCAGATCATGAAGGTAAAAATATCATATCCTATTTTTATTAATAATACACGATCGATAAGGATTAAATATAATCATATATTTAGTTTCATAGGGCATCCATGATTCTTTTTGATAGATCATAAATATAGGAAGAATAGTTGGAGGTTTAATAATATTATTGACTATAAATAGCAACCTCAATGTTTGTCAAGAACAAATTTTCTTAATGAATTGAAATATTTTAGTTTTTCATTAAGGAAATTTTAGATTAAATCTAAAAGGAGGAATAATGTTGACACTGAATCCACTTACAATTGGAAAAAAGAGAAGTATTTTTTTGAGTTTTCATATTGGTATACCAATATTTTATGTAATTGTTTAGAAATAATTAAAATTGAGAAAAATATATATCAAATGTTTCTTTCAATTATTCTAAATATCAAGTGGAAGACTAAATATGACTTCTGATCTCTCCAAAACTTATTGGATTGGGGTATTCGACCAGAACTACATCCTGTGTGTATCAGTGAAAACAAATGGAAAGTTTCTTGTGATTATTATGTGATGAAAACATTAGATAAAAATTAATTTATTGAATTATTAGAGTACATAAAGGTTACTGATGTATATTCTACAAAGATATCTAAATGAGTCAACAAAATGGATTTGAAACTAAAATCCCTAAAAACTCGTGATTATCACAACCTTCGTCAGGAATTTATTCCAATAGAAATTTTTAATTTTCTATCCAATAATGTAAGGGTGGATGTGATTGACTTGTTCCATTTTTTAGAGACCATTATGATAAAATTTTATCCCAGTACTTCTTCATAAAAATGTAGTAATATGTGCCATTAATTTTTTGTAAGTTGGGAAAACATTGTCCCTCTTTATTCACTTGAATTATACATTTAATAGTTCATCTTCCAATTGAAACACTTCTTGGAGGACCCGTTACTTTTTTATGGATGTATCATGCTAAAAGAAATATGTTCCCAATGAAATCTTATGTCCAAAATAAGAATCATCCTAAAGGTTTCATTATGAGATGTTATCTGGCTCAAGAATTTAGGAATTTTTGTTCAATATACTTTTCTAATGTGATCATAAGAAATAACTAGACAATGAGAAATGAAGATGAGAAATATAGGGAAATTAAACCATCATTTAAATCTCTTCCCTAAACAAGAGGAATTCTTGGGTCATATATATTGTCTACATTGAGCCTTGAAGAGTGGGAAATGGAAAATCGCTCATTCTTGTTTAACAGTGGTTTTTTCAATGACTATATCAAGTTAGTAATTTAAATATTTTTATGTTATCTCATACTATATCATTTCACATGTAACTTAAAATTTTATTATCATTTTATATAGGAAATATAAAAAAATAATAAGTAGATTTCATTGATATTTTCCTTTGATATGGAGATAGGCCTTTTATAGAAAAGAGTTTCTTCTGTGGTTGAAATAAAATGTATGACCATTTATTTAATTTGATTAAAATATAGATATTCATTTAATTGTATTGTTAATATATATTTTAGGTATTGAGTTTACCTGTTGACTCTATTTCTCAAAATTAAGAGTTTTGTCTTTTGGTCCCAATTATTTGGTTCATGAATGTAAATATTTAATAGTCAATGGGTATAAATTTGTTAGAACTGATTGAGCAATAAAAATAAGAACACAACATAATGGAATTTGTTTTAACTATTACAATGAACTATTACGCCATTGCATCAGATAGTAGGCCTCGATATGAAAATGTGTCTTATTATGGACTAATTGAGAAAATATTTTTATTGGATTACTACTCTCATGGTCAAGTCACTATGATGAAATGTAAAAGGTTTAATTCAATAATGTGACATGGTACATTTATTGATGGTTTTATATTCATATTTATTGACATGAGTTGATTCCAAACTATTAATGAACCATACATTTTGGCATCAATTGAAAAAAAGTGTTTTATGTGAAATATTATCTAAGAAAATATTATGGTGTCATTAATGAAGTAATCCCAAGACATATTTTCCATGATGGTGGGGAAAATAATGACACCATTGATGACACCATTAGTTTTGACCAAAATATTTCATTTGATGACTCAAATTTTCCCATTTTGAGAGTTGATGTTGAACCTAAAGTAGGGTTGGGTAATAAATAGAAGCAAACATTTATGTTCAAAGTTTATTTAGCTTCCCTTAACATGGGTTTCTTAGGTTGGTATTACTATAATTAATTTAATTTAGTTTCAATTTTAAATTATATGGTTGTTTTGGTATTGTTTGGTTTCATATCATTTAGTTAGATTAATTTAGATTAAGAAAACTAGGTTTAAAATGGGTTCTAAAAAAGTGTATAACTTGGTTTTAAATTATCGTTTCTAAAACATGTAACGAAATTTTGTAAGGCTTATTTTAATTCTATGTTTTATTCATGATTTTTAAAAATAGTTTCTAAAAATTGTAAATTTCACTCTTATGTAGATTATGAAAAATACTAAAGAATTTTTTAGGAAGAGATTATTTAATATCGATTGACAGATGTGCAAGCGTGAATTTCCTCCTCTAGTTCTCTTAGTGAGTATACTAATATTAATATTTTTGTTCAACATTACATAAAATATAAAGTTTTTATTCTTTATCAAAAAAAATTAGGGACATGTAGTTGAACTAGAGTTGACTCTTGCTCAGCCTACTAGCATGGGTCCAAGTTGGAGTGCTTCTAGGGATAGATAGAGCACCCATCATACCCATTTCCACCCTGACCCATCCGCATACACCCCATATAACACACCTTTCCATCCTCCTCTTGATCCTCTAGGAATGTTCCCACTCATGTCTCCATCATCATCTCATTTTTTGTTTTCTTACCATACCATGTCTACGCCACCTCTAGGGATGTTCTCACCTTTACCCTATCCATATCCTTTGATGTATACCCAACCCCACTACCCATATCCTTCTATTTCTATGTTTCCCCTATTTTCTACTATCCATCTTGGATATGATGATTATATTCCTTCAATTTCCATTATAGTGCATTCTTATCACACAAATCATGCAGTGTAATCGACACATCCATCATAGGCCACTAATTCAAGTTTTCCCACATATCCATTAGAGTCTAATGAGAAACCTGCATCAAGATTTTTTTACAATAAGTGTGTCAAGTTATATTACATCATTTTTTCTTGTTTTATTACTGCTTAATTCTTCTTTTATAATTTAATATTATTCAAATAGATCTTCTAGTAGGTGACGTGGGTGAACCCATATGCATGAAGCCTATAATCTCCAAACACAAATAATGGTGGATTAAAATGGTGACAATCATATGATAGGAAAAAATGTCTATCATTGTAGAAGTTTCATGGGACCATTATCCAAATACAATGATACCATTTTAGTGAAAATAGTCTCATAGAGTTATATCGGTAATGACATAAAGGAGAAAGAATAAGTATAGATATGGTTAAGAAAATTTGTTAAATTTATATCTATATTATTATTGTATTTATGTGAATTAGCATGAATTGCAACATTAGTTTAACTTTCTTAGTGGTTAAGATGCTAAGGTTTCAAGGTTGATGGATATTAGGGAATTCTGGAAATCATATAATCATGAGTTATATGTTGGTTGGAAGAGTATAGTCAATTATGATTTATAGGGTGTGCCTATATTTCCTGACTTTCCAACAACACAATATCAATAAACAATAGTATATTAGAAGAGTGATGAGATTAAGTTATTCCTAATATTTAATGGTTTTCATATAAAATTAAATTTTTATTACTTGTTTTGAATTTTTGTTTTAGGATTCATTGGGAAAAACAAAAATAACAAAGATTCAATAATGTATTTGCACAATTTGTGGCACACTACAATGCTCGAGCATAAGAAGTGTCAGTTACTTTAATATGAATATAAATAATATCTATATTATTATTGTTACTTATTTATATTTTCATGCATGAATTTAAGTTTTATAGTCATCAATCCCTTTAATATAAGAATGTAAATACCCCTTTAAAATGTCATAATGGCCAATTGGCCTAATTTCCTAATGGCCTAATGACCAATTATCCTAATGGCCTAATGTACAATTGGTCTAATGAACTTATGGATAATTGGATTAATGGCCTAATATCCTAATAGACAGTTATCTTAATATCCTAATGGTTAATTAGACAATTTCCATAAGTACCTAATGGCCTAATGTCCAATTGGCCTAATGGCCTAATGGAAAATTGGCCTAATGGCTTAATTGGCCTAATGGCCCATTTGGAAAATTGGACTAATAACCAAATGACTAATTGGGCTAATGGCCTAATGTCCTAATTTCCTAATGGACTAATGGTCAATGTCCAACAGGCCTAATGGACTAATAACCAATTATCCTAATTAACTAATGGCCAATTGGATAATTTTCCTAATGTCCTAAATTCCAATTGGCCTAATATCCTGATGGAAAATTAGTCTAATGGAATAATTTCTTAATGGAATAATGGATAATTGGCATATTGGACTAATGTACTAATGGACAATTAGCTTAATTTCCTAATTTCCAATTGCCCAACTAGACTAATGGCCTAATTTTCTACTTTTTCAATTAAACTAATAGCCTAATGGCCAATTAGCCTAATAGCCTAATGGAAAATTGTCTAATTGGCCTAATGGCCTAACTTTTAGTTGGATTAATGGAATAATTTCTTAATGGAAAATTGCCTAATTTCCTAATGGAAAATTGGGTTTATGGCCAAATTGGCCTAATGGACAATTCTCCAAATGACCTAATGGAAAATTGTCCAAATGACCTAATGGTAAATTGGAATAATAGTCTAATGGCCTAATTTCCAATTGTCCTAATGGAACAATGTCCAATTGGCCAATTGTCCTAATGATCGAATGGGCTAACGGCTAATTGGACCAATGGCTCAATGGACTAATTATCCAATTGGGCTAATTAGTCAATTGTCCTAATGGAATAACAACAAATTAGAAAATTTACCTAATAGAATAATAGAATAATTGTCCAATTGGCCTTATGTCCAATTGTTCTAATAGCCAAATTAGAAAATTAGCCTAATGGCCCAATGGCCTAATGGCTTAATTGGTCAATTTGACTAATGGACTAATGGCCTAATGGCCTAATGTCCAATTTTTCCAATGGCCTAATGGCTAATTGACCTAATAGCCTAATGGACCAATGGCCTAATTATCCAATTATTTTAATGGACTAATGGCCAATTGGACAATTTTCCTAATAGACTAATAGCCTTATTGGAAAATTGGCCTAATAAACTAATTGCCTAATGGATAATTGGACAATTGACCTAATGGGCTAATTGTCCAATTGGCCTAATTGGCCAATTTTCCAATTGGACTAATGTACAATTAGACTAATGGCCAAATCTCCTATTGAACTATTGGCCTAATATCCTAATGTCATAATAGAAAATTCACCTAATGGCCTAATTGGACAATTGGTCTAATGGAATAATGTCCAAATGGCCAATTGTCCTAATGTCCTAATGGCCAATTGACCTAATATCCTAATGACAAAGTATCCTAATGGCCTAATTGATAATTAGATAAATATCAAATTGTCCTAATGACCTAATCTCTTAATGGCCTAATGACCTAGTGGCATAATGTCCTAAATGGTCTAAATGGCCTAATTATCCTAATTGACCTAATTTTCTGAAGTGGCCTAATTATACTAATTGTATTAAATGGGATAAATGGGTTAAATAGAATAATTGGCCTAAATGGTTTAATTGTCTTAAATGGAATATTTGGCATAAATGTCTTAATTGGCCTAAATGGCCTGAATTGGCCTAAATTGGTATGAATTGGCCTGAATTGGCTTTAAATGGCCTAAATGGGATAATTGTACTGAATTAGACTAAATAAATGGACTAATTGGCCAAATAACTAACCTAATTAGCCTAATTGAAAGAAATAGCTAAAATGGAATAACTGGACTAATTGACCTAAATGGCCTAAATGGCCTAATTGGAATAAATGGACTAAATGGACTAATTGGACTAAATGGACTAAATGTACTAAATTGGATAAATAAATGGCCTAAATTTGGCTAAATGGCCTAATTAGCCTAAATGGCCTAATTGGTCTAAGTGGTATAAATGGTCTAATTAGACTAATTTACCTAAATTTCCCAATTGTCCTAATTGGCCTAATTGGCCTAAATGGACTAATTATCCTAATTTTCCTAATTGGTCTAAATGTACTAATTGAAATAATTAGTCTAAATGGCCTAATTGGCCAATCTACTAAACTACCTTACCTAAAAATTAAACTAATGACCAAATGATTAAAATTACTAAGTGACCGAATAGCCAAATAACTCAACACAAATAGAGTTAGGCCAAAATGAACATACAAGAGGAATCCATATCATACCCATGTTTATATTGTTAATTTTTGTGTATTATTTAGGTTATAAAACTTGTATTAAATTTCCAATTAAAAGTATATTTAGATGCTTCTTCATTTTATAGTTTCTTAAATAGCTACAATTTTAATTCATTCTTGGTTTATCACTTTAATATTATTCAATAATGTATTATTATACAAATCAATGTCATTTCTAGCAAGCGGCATTGGGCATCTAAAGTCATGTTCCTTGAGAAAAATTATTTTGTTCAAGTAGGAAGAAAAATGATGGAAGTGCAGTAAATTCACAAACACAATAAAATATTATAAGTTTTTTATTTTTATTTAAAATATTTATACATAATTTATAATTAAATTTCTTATTTATTTTTTGAACAATGTTCCCTGGAGGCCCTCGATGAGACAGAATATGACAAATTCAGGCCAAATGATCATTTGTGTCAGGTATTAGGTGAGGAGAACTGGGGGAGAGTCCAATGTCGACCCATGAAACACATCATCCCCACTAGGTATTAACCCTCATCAGGTGCCTCTCAAACCTCTCAGACCACATAGCTATAAAATGCTCATGTAGAAGTAGCTAAGACAAAAAAAATATTTAGAAGATCATGAAATAAGTAAACTGATCACCGAAAAATTCCTGAAATATATGTCACTTATAAGTCCATCACTTTAATTAGTTGACTTTACTAATTTTGAATCATGTATGGTATCAATGTGCTCTTTATATGATTCCCTGAGTGATTTCAATGAGTGTCCTAGTGTAAGTCAAGATGATAGTGGTGGTGGCGGTGGTGGTGGAGGTGATAGTATTGGTGGTGGGGGTGGTGATGATGATGATGATGATGATGTCAGTGCTCTAGATAATGTTTTTGGTGATGATGATGTTTCTAATAAGGATGTTGTTTATGGTGATGAGGTTGAGGATTTTGGTTATGGGGGAGATGTTGATCCCGTCCATTTTTTGACTTAGTAGTAAAGAGACATGTGGATGTTGTTTAATGAATTAAATTTATTGTTTGTATGGATGTATATGTATGTAATAATTTTTTAAATGGTTTAAATTTTTTTAAAATTAGTTGTTTGAATTCTAAATATACAATATATGTATTTGATTGAATGTGTATGGTGGTTGGTATTTTATTTATAGGTTCAAGATGGGATGGGAGGGCTACTGCTTCCAAATGGACACGAGTAGCTATACCCATGGTTCAATGAACTGTGGGTATATGTTCTCTTCTAGTAAAAGATATACCCATGGTTCTATTAACCATGGGTATAGATATATACCTCCAATTTAACAAAAATCATAGTTATGATAAAATATCCTAGGCTATACCGAGGACTCCAATAGATAAGGTTCATAAAATAGTGTGTATAGCCTATACCCATGGTTTTATGGGCTATACCCGTGATTCTAAACCATGGGTATAAGATATGATTCCAATAGTGATTATATTTCAATCGTTCAAAGTAATTCCATGTATGTTTTTCCTATCACTTATAAAAGGGCACCTCCTCTTCTCACTTATTAACAAAGTTTTAACATTATAGATTGGATAATATATATTCTAATAACTTCTTATCTTTCATACCTTCATTAATAATCTCTTGGTATCACTTTAATACCATTCTAATAATGTTTAATTCATAATCCAAAGTTGGTTTTCCGAGGAATAGGTATAACTCTTAACTGATTGTTTAAATTTTATTTCTTCTTATACCTCCTTAAAATATTATATAACCATGATAATATAATAACATCAGTATATTCCATATAATAAAAATTTATTGTGCTTGTGTAAAAACCCTTATTCATCATATTTATATCCTATGGAAAATTAAAACATCACTAGTGAGTACGTACAACCTATCATCTCCATATAATGGTGTTATTATTTTTTCATCAATACTTTACTCAGATGGTTATAAAGTTGTAAATTTTGAATATATTTGATATTTATTACATAATTATGATTATATAAATATAATATATCCTTTAACTTCTTATCCTTCCATCCATTAAAAAATGTTAATATTGCCCGTGAGTATGTGTGGACTACCACTTCCATGAATAAATGTGATTTATTTTTTATGTATTCCTTTAAACAATAATAATAAATATATATAATTAATATATATGAAATTTATATCATGATTGAAATTATAGATATGATGGAAACATGAAAAATATGTATTGAATAAATCCATCAAACAAAAAAAACATGAAAAACGAAATAATTAACACTAGGAAACAATGATTTTTATAAGGAATTATTATTAAACATGAGTTTAAATGTTATAAGTTGGTAATATATTATATTATAAGTATATATATGGTTATTTTATATAATTATAATAAATTTAATTTATTACGCAGTTGATTAAAATCACTTATGAATCAATTCAGGTTTGAGGTATGGGTTCTTCATCTCAATATTAATTCATTAAGACATATTTGATGTTATTCACCTGTTTATGTATATGAGTTGTATATACTTCCCCATTGACATGGTATATAATGGATCCTTATTAATTATTGGTATTTAAACTTAGAATTAAAATTATTTCAACTAGTGGTTTTTTATTCGAAAGATACCAAAGTAGTAAGAGTTTATTTCAAAATGTCATCCTTATTTGGGATTGGTTATGTTTAAGTTTATATTGGGGGAATTATATGATATTTTTTTGTAAAGACCATATATTTTTTGTATCATCTAGTTATTTATATAAATTACATGTTATCCTTTCATTTTATTCTCTCCAAGTACCCAACATTCTGACATAATATTTTTAATGTAATCTGACTTTTTTTTCAATTCGATCGGGAATCTTTTGTTCCATTTCCATTTTTAAAAAAATGTTTTCAAGAATGTTTTTATTATTATCCAGTTATTTATTAAAGTCATTTTTACCCATTTTTTACTTTCCATAAAAAACATAAAATGAATATTTTTTTCATTTTTTGAATGAGGAACCTTTTACAGAAGGTGTGAATGAAATCATTGTTCTAATTCTTACCGCATGATTGATTCTTCCCACCATCATAAAAATTATTTTGTTTCAAGATTACTCTATAAGTTTCCATGGTTATTTTAATATAATTTTTTCACAAATATTCTGGAAATTTTTAGATTTTAAATAAATGATATCAAAATAAAAATGTTATTTTCCTCAATAACTATTTCAGTGATATTTTAAAAGTATATTCATCTATGTCAATATACATTGATGAATATTTTGTTTTATTGGAGATATACTATAATGATATAATCCACCATATTTATCTAGATGTCTTATGATCATTTTGACTAGATAAATTATAAACATTTTGTATGTTAATTCTTACAACACAGATAGTTATTTATTATTAAGGCATGTTGATTAAGATGTATTGTTTATTTATATGATGAATACATTGGATTTATTATGTGGCATGTGGATTCTTAAATTACATGTACCCTTAACATATCAGTGGGTATTATAAGATAAAATGGGTTTGGTATTTGGAATACGAATTACCCATTTATGTATTATTTCTTCGTATGAGTCCTCGATGACAAGTTTAAGATGTATGGTATTATGAATTCCATTATTATAAAATAAGTTACAAATGTCCATGTGATGATTCAAATAGTTACTTTATACATTGATAAGTTTCAAAATGATGTAATTATTTATATAGAATTATTTGATAATAATTTATTCCTATCATATTATTCATGCCTTATTTATTTTATGATATTTTCTACTGTACAGATTCCCTTAATGAGAAACTACACTCAACCTTTATTTGATTTCCTTTCCCACGATATGAAGAAGGACTTAATGAATGGTTTAAAGTGTGAACGAATATTTTATATCATATGTTTTTATATTTCCAATGTAATATGGGAATCATGTATATATCTATTTTTTCAAGACTACTAAATTGATCAATCCTGTAAGGTGAGATCTCTTGTATTTTTTACCAATATAATAAAGTAAACACCAACTCTAGGTTTTTAGATTTGGGGTGTTACAATTGATATCAGAGAAATTTTATTAGGACCCTTGAAAAATAGATTTTTGAAAACATTGATTAGATAACATAACCCTATGATAGATTCTTTGTATAAGTTTAAGTATAGGGTAATATCAAAAATATTTGGTAAAGTAGAGATTATGTGGGTTTCCTAGAAAATAAATCCTTATCAAGATACTATATTATGAATAAAACTATGACATAGATGCAACTTGGGGTAGGAACCTTAAAAGGGGAGTATTAGGTATTAAATTGATCATAATAGGTGCATAAAGAGTGGGTGTAATAACACACACCTAGCCAGACCCTCCCAAAGGATATAGTTGGGTTGATTTACATTTTATTTATGAACTATTATGATGAATGATATGATAGAACCTATAGAAAACTATGATATTCTATAGTGATATAGAATAAACCAAAAGTGTCATGGGTTGATAAGTCTAAGGTTGATCATAAGTTTAAAGTAATATATATCCATTTTTAGGTTTTATGTGATGAGAGTTTAAGGTGATTAAGGATATTTTCAAAGGAATTTATGGGAATACAACATTTAGTTTAGTATGTGTTTAAGTGAAAAGGTTATTTGAGGAAGATTGATTTTATATTTTATTGAAATAAGTTAAAATTTATTTATAAACTTTAGTTTTAATATGATATTTGATGTTAATATAATTCATTGGGCTAAAAAGGTTATTATTGTTAGGTCTCTTGGTATAACAGTAGTGAATGGAGGGGGTGAATAGTCCTTTTCAAAAAATTAAAGCAAATACTATTACATTGGAGTTAGAAAATTTTTAAAAATATAGAAAAAATAAAAATAGATAACACGTGAAGTTTTTATAGAGGTTTAGATCACCAAGATCCTAGTACTCTCATCAATATCCTCTACTCGTTGAGGAGACTAATATTAACTAGATTCTCACTTTTTAAAGGGAGTGATAACCTAATTACATGCAAATGAAACATACCTTCTTCACACCTAGTGGTATAACACCTAAATTTTGAAGGAGTCACAACCCACCTTCATTTTTTCTGGGTGGAATAACCCAACCTTCGTTTTATATGGGAAGAGTAACCCAATGAGACATCTTTTAAATGTGAAAAGATTAAACCAATCTCTAGAGGATAAACATAGGGTAAGAATAATTATAATAGAGAAATAAAAGAAACAATTAAAATAAAAATAGAGAAGATGATGTAGAAATTTGGTGTAGCTCCAGTTCTTTGATCATTCTAGTAGTGGAAGATAAAAGTGATGAATATTTTTAGTCATCACAGCAAAAGAAAAGAAGTTAGGGAATTTTATTAATTAATTCAGAGTATTAGAAATTGTATAATTTTTCTCTAGTTGAATGATATGAAATGGTATATGTTTTATTCCTTAAAGAGATATCTTGGATCATTGAAACAAGATCCTCTGGGATAATGTTCATATCCAATATTTTTATGACACTTGTTAGTGTATAACAATAGAATAATTTTTTGGTACCTTTGTTTGTTAAATCCATGCTGAAAATCATAGAAAAATATATCTATATAATTATTCAATAAATATCAATATAAAAAATTTAATATGTTAAGTATATAAATTTTAAACAATTCACAATTATAAAAAAAATTGAAATATAAATATAATCTTTCAGAATATAAATATGGAGGAATGATGTCAAAATAGATCATGGCATGAACTTTTGAACTTTAAGTATATGTGTCAATAAAAATAATGTCACAATTATTTTTATACACTTTTACAATTTTTTATTAACATAAAATTGATAAAACAATTAACAAAAAAATTGTTTTAAAACATCAATTGAAATTAGAAATAAAATTTTAGAATAAAAATTTTAAATAATGGTGGATCATTGAGAAACCATTAAAAATAGAGAGTGGTGGAACATGACCTACCTCAAAAAACAGAGATTGGTGACTCGTGACCTACTGCTGAAAACAGAGAGTGGTCACTCATGACCCATAGTTGGAGATTTTTAACAGTGACTCACTTAAAACACTACAAAAGATAATGAATCAATAATAGACGAATAATATTTTGATAAAAGAAAAAATAAAAACAAAAAGAAATAAATCTACAACACCCATCATAGAAAGAACATCTCCTATTGAAGTTTGATTAAGATTCTTCCAGAAAAAGGAATAACAACTAGTGGGTAAAAACATGACCCATCATTGATGTCCAACTATGACTCATGAAAAATATTTCCAAAAAATAGGAAATGAAGGGTAAAACATGTTCAATAAAAACAAACCAAACTATACAGTAAGGATCCATTGGTGGTGTCTAATAGTGAGTAAATAATGACTCACCATTGATTTCCAATGGTGAATCTAATTACTATTGGTGTTCAACGATGACTCAAATCATTATTGGTATCTATAGGTGCTCAACTCATAGTTGATATCTAATGATGAATCGAATAAGAATTGGTATTTGAAGGTGACTCGACTGACCATTGATTTCCAATAGTCATCCAACTCACCATTGGTGTCCAACAGTGTCACCATCAAGAAAACAACAAAGGGAAGTCTTTGAACTGGAGAAGCATCCTAAGGAAGAATAATAATAGGTTACTATTGAAACTCAAAAGAAGATGCATAAAAATATTTCCAAAACAAATGATACAAATCTTCATTCTTTGAATAAACTTAGTCAGATTCAACTGAGACACTAGGAATATCACTGGTTAATAGTTGAATGAGTGGATGCCCGAAGAAGATGATGAAATTTGAACATGTGAAGCATGAGATTAAAAGTGCATCATGGGAGTTAAAAATAAAGGACAAAGAGATCAAATGGTGGAAATGGATATGATCATATGGCTGAGGATCTCACCACTTCTGTCCAAGAATTTAAAGATTGATGAATAGTGAAAAGAAAATTGAGTCCCACATCTGTTTGGAGAACTAGAAAGTGAGTGGTATATCAATCAATCAGTGTTGATCCTCATTTCGATTTGGATATTGTTGATCAACATTTATTTACACATTGAAAAAACACATGCTTATGGACCAGAGGGAGACCTATGCCCAACCTATGTAACTACTGGTTCTCTTTATGGGCCTTATACATGGTCATGCATGGGTTAAGTGTGCACTCTGCAAAGAAGTTACTCCAACCTCCTTAGGGGATTCCTTTAGCAGACCTTCCCACAAGGCCGACCCAATGGGTCCCCTTAGTGGTCGAGGGCTAGACAAGGTACCTCATTAAGGATGACCTAAATTTTTACGTAAAAATAAAACCTAAGTAAATTAAAAATATAATAACATGAAGTATCAATATAAAACATTTAAATAATCAATTAACATTATTAAAACATGTAATTAAAAAGTGATTAAATTTTAAAAATACTTGAGAATTTAAGAAAATGTTAATAGAGAGTAATTTATCAAAACAAATAATATTATCAAAGTATTAGAACCACTTTCAAATAATAACAAACTCCAACTTTTTATAAATTAATAAAAAAACATTTATCAAATTTTCAACAAAAAACTCCCCATTTTGAAATTTATCAAAAAGTATATTAATATATAAAAGATAATCCCTTTTAATAAAAAATGAACAACTATAAAAGTAAAAAATTAAAACATTATAATGAGAGTAAATATACATATAATAATCAATGAAATGACAATTAAGATATTTTTATAGTTTAATAAATCATTTTATATAATCTAATTATCATTTAAGCATAGTAGAAAATGATAGTGAGATACATGACTCATGTAAAAACATTTTTAAGGATGGATATTATACTAACAGAGATTTTAAGCTTCTAACATACCCAATTCAAATATTAGTTTCTCAAATTTATTATAATCTAAGGGTTTTGTGAAAATGTCGACTAATTGTTTCCCAGTAAGAGAAAATTATAAACATATATCACCTTTATTTTCATGATCTCTAAGGAAATTAAATATCACATTAATGTGTTTAGTTCTAGATTCTTGAATAGGGTTTTTAGAAATTGAATTAGCACTTTATATGTCAGAGTAGATAGTAATTTTATCAAAACTAATATTAAAATCATACAAAGTTAGTTTTATCTAAATACTCTATGAATATAAACTTATTGCAGAAATATATTTGGCCTCAACTGTTGAAAGTACTATTGAAAGTTGTTTCTTAGAGATCCATGAAATTAATATTTTTACTAAAATGTGACACATACCTATAGTGATTTTCCAATCATGTATACAACCTCAAAATATAGAATCAATGTAAGATATTAAATAAAAAAATATTTTGAGAATAGAATAGTCTAGTACAAAAAATACACTTGATATATCTAATTACTCTTTTAACATCTTTAAGGTTACTTTCATTAGGGTTTGACTGATATTTAGAACACATACAAAAAACAACCATAATATCTAACCTAGAAGTAGTAAGATGCTGAAGGAATCTTATAATTCCATTAAACAATTTATCACTTACATAATTTATAGATTCATCCACATCTAGTTTAGAATTATTTTTCTCATAGGGGTTCTCATAGTTTTAAAAGAGTCAAGCCCAAAACTTTTTATAATATTTTTTTCATACTTAGAATGATTTAATAAAATTCCATCTTTCCTTTTATTAATTTTTAAACAAAGGAAAAAATTTAATCCCCCTATTAGGCTCATATCAAATTCATTTTTCATTAATTTTTAAAACTCTTTACTAATTTTATCATTTTTAGAACCAAAAATAATATAATCAACACAAATCTATATAATTAGTATATCATTTGAAACTCTTTTTATAAATAATGTTTGATCAAACATACCTTTAAAAATTTATTTTGAATTAAAAATAGAGTTATTATTGCATATCAAGCTTGAGGATATTTCTTAATACCTTATAATGTTTTAGATAGTTTAAAAACATTATTTAGAAATTCATTATTTTAGAAACTAGGTGGTTGTTTAACATAAACCTCTTCTAAAATTACGTCATTTAAAAAGGTACTTTTTACATCAATTTAAAAAAGTTTAAAATTTTTAAAACTTACAAAAGATAATAAAATCTAAATGGGTTATAATCAAGAAACTGGTGTAAATGAATCTCTAAAATCAATTCCTTCTTCTGAAAGATAGCCTTGGGAAAATAATCTTTCCTTATTTATAACTATATTTTAATACTCATCGAGTTTATTTCAAAAAATCCATTTTGTTTCTATAGACAATGTATATTTAGGTAACTCAACTAGATTTTAGACTTTATTTCTATCAAACTTATCAAGTTCATCATGCATGGAATTAATCTAGTTAGAATCTTTCAAATCTTATTTAATATTAATTGGCACAAAATCTGCTATAAATGAAGAATTATCAGAAAAAAATTAAAATAGATTTTCCGGTCCTAATTCAAGATTCAACATTTCCTATAACATTTTCTAAAGATTGATCTTTGTGAGTTTTATAAATTAAAGAATTATATTAATATGAGATATTATCCCCCTCAACCGATGCATTATTATTTTAAGGTTTATCTTCATTAAAGTTGAATTCTTTAAAATCTTCAGCAATATCAATAGAATCAGTACTCTATTTTTCATTATTTTCAATTAACATAACATGAAAAGATTATCCATTTTCATTGTTCTCTAATTATATACCCTATAAGTCTTAATCTTATTAAAGTATCTTAAAAATTAACCTTTGTCATTTTTAGAATCAAATTTTTCTAGATTAACCTTAGTATTTAATGTATAGAATGTACATCAAAAAACTTTTTAATAACCAATTTTGGGTTTCTTATTTTGAAATAGTTCATAGAGAGTTTTCTTTAACAAGGTTCAGTTGTAAACTCTATTTAAATTAAAACAAGCAGTGTTAACTGATTCATTACAAAAATATTTTAGAATGTTAAATTCATTAAGATTTTTTCTTTCCATTTCTTGAATAATTATATTTTTCCACTCTATAACAACATTTTGATGTAGTGTTCTAGGGGAAGAAACATTATTAAAAAATTTATTAGTTTCAAATATTTTTTTTCAAATTATAAGTTAATAAATTATCCTACTTTATCACTTCTAATATAAGAAATTAGATAACCTTTCAAACTTTTAATTTTATTATAGAAAGTAATAAACTTATTTAAGGTTTCACTTTTATGATATAAAAATATATTCCAAGTAAATATACAAAAATCATATAAAATTACAAAAAAAAATATCTTTTAGAACCAAAACTATTAGTTCTCATGGGTCCAAATAAATAAATATGAAATAGTTATAATCATCTAGTAGTATTAAAGACATTAAAAAAACTATATGACTCTGTGTTACTTACATTATACAAATGAATCACATAAATAATACTTAAGTGTACTAGATTTTGGAAGTTCTCGAACCTGTTCATGTTTATCCAGCTTGTACAACAATTGAAGATGAACATGTCCTAAACATCTATAGCACATAATGTGATCAGTATCTACAATATTTAATCATTTTACATCCTTTTAGGTTAGTTATGAAAAATAAATAGAATATATATATTCTTTTCTATTACTATATAATAAAACAATATTATCATTATAAACATGACGTTTATTATCTTCAAATTTTACACTCATACCACCATCACAATGTTGTGATATGCTAATTAAAATTTTTTTAATCCCACTACAAATAGTACTTTATAAATCATAATATATGTTAACATACCTACATATCCAAAACCTTTAACCATACCTTTATATTTGTCTCTAAAAGTGAAAGTACCTCCATCACAGGAGTTAGAAGTTAATATGTTATATATTTCACCAGTCATGTGCCTTGAGAACCCATTATCCAAATACCATGTATCTTTAGAACTCTTCATGTAGGATTCCTATAAAAAATCAAGCAGATGGTTGTTTTAGAACCTAGACTAGTTAGGTTCCAATTGGATTGGTAGAAGAAAAAAAATAGGTACCAATACATATTTGAGAAATTTTTTATAGGGTAATATAGAAAATAAATTTTTAAAATGAAATTATTAGTATATATTAAATATATAGTAAAATTTAAAGAACATTTATTTTCATAATACCTTTTCAAGTTACATCTAAATCAAGTAAAATTTTAAATATTCCAATTCTTAATTTTAATAAAAATAGTTCAATACATCTTAGGAACCATATTATTATATCCACATCCAATTTTATAATTTTTCTAGTTTTCTCAAAGCCATTATCTTTTCAAATTTATCTTTGCCATGAATAAAAATATATAAGCTTTCCTTTAATCTAGTAATTTTATCTTTAAGGTTTTAATTATATTTCTTAATAACTTATAGGTCATCATATATTTTCACATTTGAACATGATATAGAATTTTTAGTTTCTTAATTTCAGGTTTAAGATTCTTACATTCCTTTTCAATTTTATTCAAATCATCACAAACTAATTTAAATATTATTTCTTGATCTTCATCGGTTTTTGACATGAAATATTTCATTATTATATTCTCATCTTTAGATTTTAATAGTTTATAATCTACAACCTTTTTATCTTCTATATTACTTAAAATAGAATAATTTATTTTTTTATTTTCTTCTTTAATCATATTATTTTATTTTTGAAATTCCCTATATAGTTTATACATTCTCATAATATCATTTTGAAATTTTAAAATTTTGAACAGTTAATTTTTTAACTTCATTTTATATATTATATTCATTACTAGAACTATAATTATAATCAAAATGTACTTCATTTATAGTAGTAGTCATCAAACAAATATTGGAAGATTCTTTTTCTACCTCAAAACCATCAATACTTGATTTTGACTATTCTGTACAACTACAGCCTCCATGATATGTCTTTCGTTGTTCTTTCTTATATTTCTTGATTTTCCATCTTTTTTTAATTTGGAACAGTTTGATTTTATATTCCCTTTTTCCTTCACTAATATAATATTAATTCAGAAACATAATATTTACTAATTTTACCTCTTTTACTACCCTTATTTTCATCCTTTTGATGATTACTTCTCAGAAACTTCTTATAGCCTCTCTTATCCATCATGTAATTATAAACTCCTTTAGTGAAATTTTCAACTTCATCCTTTTCACATTTTTGTAACTCGAAATCATAGGAATTAAAAATAACATTTATATTTGATTTAAATTATATACCTTTCCTTTTATCATGGTCATCAACATTTTTATTCTTCATTTCCTTATCATATTGAAGAAGTGAACCTATCAACTCATCCATCGAATATTTAGTGAAATCCATAATTTCTTCAATAGAAACTTTCTTTAAATTACATCTATTAGGTAGAGCTCAAATTAATCTATTGATGATAGATTCATTGTTTATATTATCTCCATGTAAAACCATACAATTGAACATTTTAGTGAATCTATTCTATATCTCTTTTATGCTTTCTTGATCAGTCATTCTAAATTCTTGAAACCCATCTCTGTGAATACCTATCTTGGTTCTTTGAAATTTATCAGCTCCTTAAATAGTGAATTTTAAAGTTCTCTAGATGTTAAAAATAGTGTATAGGATGAAATGTGACTATACATATCCTTACTTAGAGAATTTTTTAAGTAATTCATAACTTTTTAATTTAAAATGAATTTTTTTAGCATCATTACCAGTGTGGGTTTCTAAATCTACATCATCAAGTTTATATGGTTTTGAAATTATATCCTAATAATCAAGACCTATATTTTTAATAAATACATCCATTCTAACCTTCCAATAAACATATTAAATTCTATTGAAGTGAGGTGTCCTGATGGGATTCCACATCTTCAATTCTTGACTTTCCATAACAAATCAGCGGATCATTTCTTTAGACTTTTAATTCTAGGATAATAGTTAGTTTAGAAAAAAATAATGAAAAACTAAAACGAACTCCTTAAAAAGTAACCACCCTATGATACTAATTGTTTGGTCCCTTGGTAAGGAATCAGTGAATAGTGGGGGAGTGAAAAATCCTTTTTTAAAAATTAAAAACAAATTCTATTATATCATAGTTAACCACAATATCATTTGTGAAGGATCAATCCTCTAATAGAACCCCATTCTTAGGGCTCCCCAACTCACTTCTCCTAATCCTTCTAGGGTTTTTGTGGCCCTTCGATGGCAATGGCTCTCCCCTCATCCTATTATTTGACTTTATTTCTCTTCTTCCTTCTTCTCCTTTCTCGTTTCCTCCTTATTTCCAGTGGATCTCTTTCTTCTTTGCTCTAGGGCTTGATGCCATGGGTTTTCCTCCTCTGTTATATCGATATTCCTGTTGTTGATCATTTTATTTGTTAGTCCTCATCTGGTCTCACCCTGCTCTGATTTCTTATTCCCATTCACCTCCCTAGGTCAGATCTGGAGTGTCGGTTCAAAGAGATTTTGGGTTATGTGGTCTGATGGTCAACGGGTTTTCAGGCGTTTCAGGAATCAACTTGCTTCTATCATGCCTTCTAGGGGTTTTCTTAGAAGATGGAATCCGTCAAATACATCTTTCTATCAACTCTTCTCTGACCTCAAATTCCTCAACACCTCTTTGAGTTGGATATGGAGGGGTAGAATCTTTGAGGTTTTTGGATAGGTGTTTTGGCGGCTGTCGGTGCACCATATTTGTCATGAGGTGGTATTTTCTTGTGAATTCAGTTTATGATTTGTCAGATTTTATTTAGTTTTCTTCCTCAATGCAATCGGTGAATAATTATTGTGATTCTATGTATAAGATATTTTTATTTGATGATTGATCAGTGTTAAAGTCGGATTGGGTTTCTAGTTTCAGTGATATTTTTTTATGTGTTGTGTCGGACGTTGGTTTTGATGGTGATAATGAATATAAAATGACGATGAGGTGGGATTTATATGATGGTAGCTTCTTCGGTTGGATTCTCACCGGCTATGTGGTAACATCAGGGGGTGAAGCTTAAGGCAGCATGCCACCCGAGATTTATGGTACGAAGGTGATGGGAATATGGTCATGTTGTTTTTTGAATTTCAAATTTGGGATAGTGTATTTTGCTGCATCGTGTTTTTGTACTCCATAAAATGGGTGGTGGATTGGTGGTATCTTGTTGAATGTGAGGTTCCCACTTTACCTTAAATTGGACTTTGAAAATACCAAAAAATGGATTTGGAGGAGGATTATATCAGATTTATAATAGTGTTAAAAATGTAGTGGAAATAAAAAAACAGATAATGCATGAAGTTTTTATAGATGTTCAAATCACCAAGATCCTAGTCATCTCATCAATCTCCTATACTATGCAAGGATACTAGAATTAAATTGATCCTCACTTTTTAATGGGAGTGATAACCCGATTACATACAAATGAAATGTACCTTTTTAACACCTGTTGGTATAACCCATGACTTTGGATGGAGTCACAAACCACCTTCCTTAATATTGGGAGGAATAACCATAAATTTCTTTTAGATGGGAGGAATAACCCAATGAGATAAGTTTTTGATGGGAAAATCTCAAATCAAACTCTAGAGGAAAAATAGATGGTAGGAAGAATTACAATAGGTAAATAACAAAAAAATTAAAACAACTGAGTAGATGATGTAGAAATTCAATATAGATCAAGTTCTTTGATCACTCTAGTGGAGTAATATGAAAGTGGTGAATATTTTTAGTGATCATAGAAAAAGAATAGAAGTCTAAGAAGTTTCTTAATCAATTTAGAGCAGCAGAAATAGTATCGTTTTTTCTAGTTGAATTATATGAATTGTAATATGTTTTATTCCTTGAAGATCTCTCTTATATCATTAAAACAAGATCCTCTAGGCATGTGTCTATATCCAATATCTTCATGACACTTGTTAGTGTATAATAATATAATAATTTGACCATAACCTTTGTTTTTTAAATCTTTGCTAAAAAACATAGACCAAATGATCTTTATATTTCTTCATTAAATATTAATATAAAATAATTAATATGTTAAGTATATAAATTGTAAACAAATCACAATTATAAAACAATTAAAATAAAAATATAATCTTCTATAATGTAAAGATAGTATAATGGTGTAAAAAATAGCATGGTAAGAAATTTTAAAATGAAAGTATATGTGTCCTTAAAAATAATGTTACAATTATTTTTACACACTTTTACAATATTATATTAACATAAAAATAATAAAAAAATTAACAAAAAAAGTTATTTTAATAAAATAAATTGAACTAAGAAATAAAATTTTAGAATCAAAATTTTAACTAATAGTGGATCATTGAGATACTATTGAAAATAGAGAGCGGTGGATCATGGCCAACCATTGAAAATAGGGAGCAGTGACTCATGACCCACTATTAGATATGTCCAACTATGACTCACTAAAAACACTACAGAAGATAAGGATTCAATAATATATGAATAATATTATAAAAAAAATAACAACCTAAAATAGAAATAAATAAATATACAACACCCAAACAAAGAAATAAGAGATCTTCTGGGATCTTTATGAAGCTTCTTCCATAAAAAGGAATAATAAGTGGTGGGTAGAAAAATATCCCACTATTGATGTCCAACAGTGGATCATGACCCACTGTTGAAAATGTCCAACAGTGACTCATTGAATCACCATTGAGTTTCAATGGTAACTCATGAAAAATATTTCCAACCAATAGGAAGTGAAGAATAAAACAGTTTCATTAAAAACAAACCAAAGGATGAAGGAAGGATCCACCAGTGAGTAAAAAATGACTCACTGCTGTAGTCCAATGGTGACTCGATTCACCATTGGTGTCCAATGGAGACTCGAACCACCGTTTTTACTCAAATGTGAAACGAATAACCATTTATTTCCAATGGTAACTTGACTCACCATTGGTGTCTGACAATGTCACCATTGAGAAACCAATAAAGGGAAGGCTTTGAACTAGATAAGAATCCTGATGAAGAAGAATAATAGATTAATGTTGAAACTCAAATGAAGATTCCTAAAAAAATTCCCAAACGAAATGAGACAAATCTTAAATATTTGATGAGACTCAATTAGATTCTATAGAGAAACTATGAATATCGCCGATTTATAGGTGAATGAGTATATGCTCAAAGAAGATGATAATATTTGAACATGTGAAGCGTGGGATTAAAAATGCAGTGTAAGAGTTCAAAATAAAGGATAAGATGATCAAATAGTGGAAATGGATCAAATATTATGACCAAATATCTCACATCTTCTATATGATAATTTAAAGATGGATGTACAGTAATAAAAAAATTGATTCCCTCATCGGTTTAAGAGAACTAGGGAGCAAGCGGTATAAAAATCAATCAGTTTTGATCCTTGGTACGAGTTGGATACTAGGTATCATCACCGATTTACACATTGCACGCATATGGTCCTATAGCCTAATAGGAAACCTATACCCAACCCTTTCACCAAGTGGTTCTCTCTACGGGCCTTATACACAGGCTTGCACATATTAAGTTTTCACTATTCACAATGGTGACTCCATCATCCTTATGGGATGCCTTTAGAGGGCCTTCCCATGGGTTTGACCCAATGGGTCCCCAAAGTGATTGTGGGCTATCCAATATGCCTCACTTAGGATGGCCCAAATTTTTAACTTAAAAATTTAAACTTGAGTAAATTAAAAATATAATAACATGAAGTTTCAATTTAAAAAAATTATATAAACAATTAAAATTGTTAAAACATGTAATTAAAAAGTGATTAACTTTTAAAAACACTTTTTTAATTTAATAAACTTGAGAATTTAATAAAATGTTAATAGAGATTAATTTATCAAAATAATTAATACTGTTAAAGTATTGGAACCAATTTCAAATAATAATAATTATATTTTGGGAACATGTGTTTTATCGTATATATAATTATGGGATTAAAAAGTGATATGGTGGCTAAGTGATTAATGTTATTTTTTAAGAAGTCTGCTATATTGGAAAAATTATATGATTAAGGTAAGTAGAAATATTTTGGAATAAGATGGTATTTTATTTGAATAATGATGGTTGTGTTAACTTTTAGAAGCACATAATATTTTATTGTGGATTTATGGAGATTTAGGTTATTTATGGGAAAGATTGTAATTTTTTTGATTATATGATAGGGAATATACATTTTTTTAAATTAATTTATGAGTCAATAATTTTGTTTGGAGATAAATGTTAAATTAATCTTGGAAGAATATGTGATAAAATCTTTCTGATTTTTGGGTTTTCACCTTGGTCATGAATATTTTTGGATAATGTTAAGGCTAGTTACTTATGTAATGATTTAATTTGTACTTTGGGTGCTATTTTTTAGGATTTTGATATTAATATAGTATTTACTGATATCACAGTTTATTAATATTGGTAATTATTTTATCTTATACTAACCATTTCAGTTTTGAAGAGAAAGAATAAATTTTTATCATTTTTTGGATTTTATAGTTGGTTAAAAGTTGAATTCAGTGATTCAAGCATGAAAAATTCGTCTTAAATATTCATTTCATATACAAAGAGATGAGATAGAAGTGGAAATTTTATCAAACTCTAAATAAATGATGAAGTTATACTTATTTAGGGAAATGAAATCAAGTACATATATTTTCTTAAAATATCTATCTCAATGGTAAAATAATTTCTCAAATCTATTAATTCTTATTCAAAAATTAATAATCAGCCATCAAGGTAAACTTTTAGAAACTCATTTCAAAGTATGAGTCTTATATAAGTACATACATAATAAGTTTTCTGGTCATAACCAAGACATTTAAGTTCATGATAAAATCTATATCTGATTTTATTACTATGTTATATTTAGTTTAGAAAAGAAGAATTAAAATTGATAATATGAAATTTATAAAAGGAGGTGAGAATGTAATACCCTGATATTTTTTTTTAATTTTCCTCTTAAATAATACTATGTTATCTAGCGTACACCACATGCTACCCTATTTTTAAATGAACCACAAAATAATATTATTTAAATATAATTATTATAACTTAGTCATTAGGTTTGTGGGTAAGAATAGGAATAACTGAATTATGAAATATATATTGCAATGATTTACTTAATATAAATAATGAATTAAATCAATAAATTTGACATTCATCTAATTTTTTTTACTCTACAATGAATAATAATAAATTCATTTTATTATTTAAAGATACTTTTAATATAAAATGGTTTCTATTGATTTTTTTTCACAGATGTTATAATTAATTTTCACCAATTTTATATATTTTTTTTGAAAAACTGGATATATTTTTTGAATTAATAATTTCATAATAGTATTAGGATGAATTTTTAATATTTTTTCTAAAAATATTGATTTTTGAGTTAATAGTGAAAAAATATCGATTTTTGTAAAATTTTCATTTATTTTCACCAAATAAAGTCATTTAAAATTAAAATCATATTTTGAATTTTTTTCTTAAATTAACATAAGTATCCTTTATGTCATGTCCCCCTCCCTTTAAAGACACCACAATGAGGGGAGATAGATAATGACCCCCAAGTCCTACCACTAGTAGGCCCCGGGTTGGAGACTAGCACCGAGGGTATAAAAATCTAAAGTATGGGAGCTATTTCCCTATATAATATAAATAGAATCAGGAGATAAGATGAATCATCCAAAATAAAATCTATGAAATAATATAAAAATAAACCAAACCATCCCACAATTCATGTATAAATAAAACTAATAAAAATAAGACTCTCCAATATAAATACACAAAAACAAGGCTAAAGTAGTGACACAACATCTATCCAATGTTTTGAGCTGGTAATGTCTAGCACGATCCATGTAATCATCCTAGAAATGTAAAAAACATTATATACATAGGGTGATCATAAAAGTATACTTATTAAGGAAACCAAAGTCTCTCATTGAAATGTGAAAGAAGTATAATAATGCACCCATGATCAGACAAAAGAACCAGGAGCACTTAAATAGGTAAACTATCCACCAAAACCTCACCAAGGCATGCTCACCAAATAATATAAGTCAAGTATTATAAAATAACAATAATAATATCAATTAAGGTACCCCGCACTAATTTCCTACTAGTATGTCATTGTCACACTCCAAATTCATACATCCTGGTGCTCCTATCTCTTCTGTATACCACACCACTTCTCAAGAATCATCATATCACATCACACACAAAGAAACCTAGGCTCTCCACCCCACATGAACGTCCACAACATGTCCTAGCCAAAAACACCTAGCCCACTACCCCACAAACATGGTCACATCTTTCCTGAAAACACTTGGGCTATCACAACCAACATCTAATGCACTAACAAAACCTCCAGCCATCAAAGTTTGTAAAATACCTACCTCACCTGGAAGAGAAAGCGAGAAAGGGTGGGTACCCACCCATCCATCATCCTCACCGGATGTCAGGAAAAACACCCCCGATAACATTTTGTTTGATGTGGGTGGGTGCATATAGAAATAACAAGGAATATAAAAGTATATTCATATAGTCACCCACAAGCCCAACCTATGGGTTCACAACCAAATGCTAACAAACTCACAACATCTCTACTTTTTCTACCACCTCTAAATGTATAACATCACACAAGACACATTTCACATTGCCAATCGATTCCCATTCTCCTTCCCATTTGTTTCATTATTAAGAATCATTTAACCCCACATCCCATCATTTATATGTTCATTAACTTTTCCATCCCAATAACCAAAACCAACTCATATCATTTCAATAATTATTAATAATTTATTCCATCTCTATTTGGGCATCTATCACAACACAACCAAACATCACAAGCATCTCATAAACACTATCATACCATCACCTTGCTATCCTAAAAGCATATCCAAACAAACAATAACCTCACCACACCAAAATCACAGACAAAAAACCACCTCTCTTCTCCAAAATAATGGACAAACAACCACCACCTCACCACCCCCAAATCATGGCCAAACAACCACCACCTCTCCACACCAAAAACGCATCCAAACAACCACATATCACCACCCCACAAGCATAGCCAACAAACCACCTCACCATCCCAA
Source organism: Viscum album (assembly GCA_963277665.1). Taxonomy (NCBI): domain Eukaryota; kingdom Viridiplantae; phylum Streptophyta; class Magnoliopsida; order Santalales; family Viscaceae; genus Viscum; species Viscum album. Next base: position 1,325,874,382 of record OY728157.1, on the reverse strand, counting down.
AAGCATGACCAACAAACCATCATCCCCACATGCCCCAACCACACAAAAACCACATATTTCCACCTCAAAAGCACAAACATGAAACACAACACATAAAAATACATCTTATAGATTTACAAAGGGGATTTTATCACATTCCACTTTATTTTAGTGCCTTTATCACACAAGCTATAATTCTGGGGAAACCATTTTATTATCCAAATATAAGTGGTTATCCAAATTCCATTTTAGGGTGAAATCAAAACAATCAAAAAAAATAACAATTACAACACATATCATCCAAAACTAATCCCCCAACATCCATAATTTCTAGTTAGGCATCGATCCCATACAATCCTTATTATCAAAATAATAACAAATTTTAAAAAAAATTTGATTCAAACCCATTTTACCCTTAAATTTAAATTTAATCAATTATTTATCTTTAATTAAGTCATCACAACCATCTATCATAGATTAAAAAAGTAAACCCCTCCCGCATGATACATAATAAAGATAAACAATGGATTCCCTACCTCAAATTTTTCTTACAAATCATTTCTCACCATAAGGAAAAGAAGAACTGCCCAAAAACCACAACTGCACCATGAGAAACCATGGATAAACCTACAACACAAAAAAATCCCATAAAAATGAAACCCAACACACAACCAAAACTAAAACTATGTCACCACAATGAATCCCCTAAAGAGGAAAGGAAGAAATCCAATGAAGAAAGGGAGGGGAACCAACTATGGATTTCCAAAAGTTATCTTCCAGAACCAACATAATAAAGAGGGGAGAATAGGGTAGGAAAATATCATTTGGGCACTTAGGGTTCACCAAAAATGTGAGGAAGAAGAATCCATGGCCAAATGAATGAAAATTAAGGAAAAAAAGAAATTAAAATCATATAATTACACAGGTTTCACATCATGTAACCATTACATGGCATATAATCCTTGGGTTTCCAAAAATTTCCAACTTTCAATAAAAATTATATTGCCTTGAAGGATTAATCACCCAAATTTAGTACACGTCATGAATATCACATACATGACGTGCACCCTTTCCATGGGTGAACCATTAGATGTGTACAAGATGTGAACCAACCAACTATAGAAGTCGTGAATCACCATTACATGTTATGTAACACATTTACACGGTGTGTATTTCCTACAGCAACTCTGATGCAGCTCAACCTCCACTGAAAACTCCTAAAACCTACTCTAAACACCTCCAACCACCAAAGCCAGCAAAGTAATAGATCAAGAAGGTGTGAAACATTACATCATATACCTCTCTAACAATAATATCCTTTGAAAATATAAAACAAAGACAAAAAGGAAAGGGGTTTGAACAACCACCCTGTGAGATACCATTCAAGGAACTCTTCATACCCCAAATGTTGCCACTAACCAAACACACAAAACTAAACAACCACAAAATATCTCACACAAATTCATCACCACACACCCAAAAACCATCTATTCTCAAATAACCACACTACCATTTCAATATATATGTATCCCAAACCAATAACCACTATAACCAAAAAACCACACCATCTAGAAGACATGAATTAAAGAATTTCATCATCCATGTTAAGATAATATCCGCTATGGGTGGAACTGACTTTCCTTCATGGGTTTAATCACATCACAATTAATGTGTCTCAATTAGGAATTTGGTCCTACCCTTTTCATATGTTAGGAATTTATCACACATTAAGAAAATATCACATATCATAAAGTGAAAATACCCAACATCACACAGTAATGTTTCAAGAAAAAAGTCAAGAAATTACCTTTCCAATGTCAAGATATTATATGTTTTTGGCAGCACTGAATCACCCTCATGGTTTCAATCACGTCAAAGAATAAAGTGTTCATATTAGTGATTAGGTTTCACTTTATTTTAATTATTGAATTTTCTAATCAATTATCACATAAGAAAACATCATAATAACAATGACACATAAAGAAAGAAGTGAAAACAAGGGTACAAGACTAACTGATCATAGCTCAAACGATCTCTAGACCCTCTAGAACTACTACATTTATTGCATGAAACTGGTTATGCCCAGCTCCTCTACCACTCTACTAACATCCACCTCCACAATGACAATCTAGCCTGGGTCCCTGGTCACGAGGAATATCCTGAGGTCACCCTCTACCCACCACATCTTCCCTCTGTGGATCATAATCTGGATTCCCCTACTTCTAAAATAGTATCATGGGAAATTATTGCAAATACTGGCACTAAACCTATCCACCTCTACTAAACTAAGATCAGAGAAGCACTGGGCACTGGTTATGGCGATGAAAATGTCCCCCATAGGAGAAAAAACTAGCCCAAAGCTATTAAGAGACCAAAAAGGAAGCTACTATGACCATCCCCAAACTTGTTGAAACCTATAAGGTTTTGGCACCTAGGACCTACCACTAACAACTCTACTCTTCATAGAACTCTACTGATTCCCCTCTTGTGTTAAATCTCTTTGTGCGTGCATCCACTTTATCACCTTCATCGTCTTATAAACCTATAGATATGTTGGCAACATAAAATGAGTCACTGTATACTAGATGGAAGGATGAAGTGCCTCTTAGAGACTTCTCACATGAGATTCCTCATCTAGGAAAAGATGTAGGGAAAAGTACAAAAGGTCCTTGAATTGGATTTCCAACTCTCAAACTGACATACTCCCTTGATAAAGAGAAATAATATCCTACCTCTTTACTAACTTCATGGTTAATGAAAGGAAATCTACCTGGAACTACTTTTTCAATTTGACCCACAAAAACTTTATCTCTTTCCTCTCTACCAGATACAATTTTCACCAATAACACCCAACTCCCCACATCTAACTAACAAAGTCTCATCCTCTTCTTTCGGATCAACCCTCTGGTGATCAAACATATCAACTTGATGAACCTCAACTGCCTAATCCACACACAGATGATGAACATGTTCCATATCTGAAAAGAAAAAAACAATTTCCTAATCCTGGTAGTATGGAATTTTATTAAGATCCATTTTTATTCATTTTTATTCATTTTAACCTTCCCAAAACAACCCAATTCAAACTATAAAAAATTCATCATGATGCATGTACCTATACTAGGTCTCTACCCTAAAAATAGTTCTCCATCACTTAGTTATTCAATAAGCTCAGAGTCCATGCACTGGATCATAGGGGGCACTAAAATCTCACGTCCTATCCAATCTCCCTGGCCTACGTCACACACTAAGGTCAACTGACACTGTTTCCTTACCAACCCATTCAATACTCATTATTCCTAACTCAAAAATGTATCCTATCTCTCAAACATCCCTTTGATACCACTTTATCATGTCCCCCTACCTCCAAATATACCGAAATGAGGGGAGAGAGACAATGACCCTTGATTCCCATCTACAGTAGGCCCCAGGTTAGAGACCACCATCAAGAGTATAAAAATCTCATGTATAGGAGGCATTAGCCTCTTTAATATAAATAGGAATACGAGATTAGATGAGTCATCCACAATTAACTCCATAACATAATATAAAAATAAACCAAAACCATACCACAATGCATGTATAAATAGAACTGATATAGAAAAAAGTGTCCAAAGTAAATACCCAAAAACAAGGCTAACGCAGCGACACAAAATCTATCCAAAGTTCTGAAATAGAAATGTATAGAACAATCCACATAATCCTCATAAAATCCTAAAAATAGTTTTATATGCAAATTGTAATCATACAACTATACTCGGTAGGAAAACCAAATTCTTTTATAAACATGTGAAATAAGAATACAAACACACCCATGAGAAAACAAAATAACCAACAACACCTGAACAGGTCAGTTATCCATCCCAACCTCACCAAGGCACACTCACCAAATAATTTGAGTCAAGTAATACAATATAATAATAAGTATATCAATAAAGGTACCCCACACTACTTTACTAGTGGTATGACACTCTCACACCACAATGTCGTATGTCTTGGAGCTCTCATCTCTTCCATTTACCACACCACCTTACAAGAGCAATCATATCAAATCGTTCTTGTAGAAACCTAGGCTCATCACTCTAAAAACACGACCACATCATGTCTCACCCAAAAACATCTTGACCCACACCACAAAAGCATGGTCACATATTACCTGACAAAAAACCTAGGTTATCACAACCACCATCTAATTTACTAATAGACCTTCGGTTATCATAACCTATGTAATACCTACCTCTCCTAGAAGAGTGAGTACCCATACATTCGTACTTCTCATAAAATGTTGGGAAAAACACCCCTAAAACATTTAGTGGTCAACACTAGTTCTCGGCATGGGTGGGTTGTGTATTGAAATACAATGAATATACAAGAATATGCATATATCCACTCACAATCCCAACATATGGGTTCAGAACCAAACACTAACCAATAAAAACGTCGCCACTTTCACTACCACCTATAAATATATAACATCTCAAAATCCATAAGACAAATTTATCATTTCCAACCAATTCCCTTTATCCATCCCATTAATTTCATTATTAAGCATTATACACATTTAACCTCATAGCCAATCATTTATTTGGTCATTAATCATTTCCATCTCATTAGCCAAACCAAATCATGTCATTTTAAGAATTATTAATCATTTAATACATCACTATTTGGGATTTAGAAAAAACATAACCACATATCACAAGAATCTCATAAACCCCATCATATCATCACCTAATTTCCCCAAAAACACAGCCAAACAAACCACCACCTTACCGCCCTAAATGAATGGACAATAAACTACCTCACCACCCAAATATCACATCCAAACAACCACCAACTTTCCACCCTAGAAAAAAAACCAAACAACCACTACCTCACCTTCCCAAAAGCATGGAAAAACAACCACATATCAACACCCCCATAATCATGTCCAACAAACCACCTTTACCCTCTAAAATCATGGCTAACAAACTATCATCCCCACATGCCCCAGACACATAAAAACTACACATCATCTCCCCAAAATCACGAAAACACATCATAACACATAAAAACCTATTTTATAGATTTATAAAGGTAATTTTATCACATTACACTTAATTTTATGGGATTTATCACACAAAACTTAATATTAGGGAAACTATTTTATTAGAAAAATTCAATTGGTTAGAAAAAATCAATTTTAGGGTGATATCACAACAATTATAAAAAAAGTAGCACCTATATCACATATCTTCCAAAGAAAACAAAGACCCCAACTGCCACAATTTCTGGTGGGGTAGTAAGAATATAAATTCCATAATATCACAATAATAACAAAGCTGTAAAAACATGTGAATAAAACCCCTTTTACCCTTCAAATTCAATTTAAGCAATTATTTATCTTTACTTAAGTCATCACAAACATCTACCATAGATAAAAAAATAAACCCCTCCTACATGATACAAAGTAAGGAGAAATGAGAGATTACTTACCTTAAATAATCTTTCCAACTCACTACTCACCACATGGAAAAGAAGAACTTCTCGAAAACCACAACCACACCACGACAGACCACGGATCACCCTACTTCTCACCTAAATACCATCAAAAAACAACCCAACACAAACCCCAAACCAAAAAAAAACATCACCATAGTGAATCCACAAAATAATATAAGGAATAAAATTATCCAATAAAGGGAGTTTAACCTACCATGGATTTCCAATAGTGATCTTCTATAAAAAATAGAAAAAAATTGGAGAAGAGGGTCAGAAGGTCTCCCCAGGGCTCCTGAGGTTCACCCAAAATGAGATTAAGAATAAGACATGGCTGAATGAATGTAAATTAATATATAAAATAACTTAAAACCCTTGAATTATGTAGGTTTCATGTCATGTGACTATTACATGCTTTGTAATCCTTGGGTTTTTGAAAATTTCTAGATTTCCCTGAAAATCACATCACCTCGAAGGATTAATCACCCAGATTTATTATATGTCGTAAATCCCACTTACATGACATGTAAGGTTTTCATAGGATAACCCTTATCCATGTACAATTCATGAAATACTCAGCTACATATGTTGTCAAATTTCACTACACATCGTGTGATATATTTACACAGTGTGTATTTCCTACAACTACTCTGATATAGCTCAGCCTCCATCGAAAACTCTCGAAACCTCCTATGAACACATCCAACCACCAAGAATAGAAAATTAATGGACCAATAAGGAATAGACCATTACAATTTAATTCTAAATAAACTAATTAATCGCATATGAATTATCATTATAATTGATTTGGTATAATTGCACATGAGCCTCAGCCCAGTTGGTGAGGACTCCTTAAGTGCATCCAAGAGACCCGGGATCAAATCTAGGTGGGGGATAATTTTTGGGTACTGTAGCAGGAACTGTGCACAACTGTAGCGGGAACTATAGCAGGCACTGTTTGGAACTATAGTAGCCGGGAATATGCCCCCATTTGGGCCTTCAGGACACCGATTTGTCCCTGAGTCCTTTAAGGCCTTCGAGCCACCTAGGCCTTTTGGTCAGTAAGGCCTTCGGGCCACCTTAAAGTGCAGATGTAAACCAGACAACATATAAGGAACAAGCTTCAGAAGGAGGAGCAAAGATCTTTCACCATAGTAGAAGCTAAATGGATTGCAATAATGAGAGGGTATGGAACCTGCCATCGGTACAAGCCTGTGCATGCATAGGAAAGCCTAGCCGAACAGCCATGCGAAGGTGGAGAGCTGATTTCACGATGAAGATGCTGGGGAGGAGAAGTTCCAAGTAGTTAGTATGGGTTTTATGTAATGTTTGAATCCTACGGGCAATGAATTCCTCTAAGGCCTATGGTCCAGGTAATGATTACACCTATGGGCCTTGTAAGGGCTCCACCTCACCCCTTGAAAGGTGGATTATCAAAATAAATAAAAAATGAAGGCCTTCAGGCCATTGGAGGGATATAAGTTCATTTTTGGGCTTAAAAACACATTTTTCTAAAAACTATTTTTCATTTCGTTTTACACATTTATATTAAAATTTATTTCTAAAACTTATATAATTTGAGTATTAAAAAATTTATTTCATATTTAGAATTAATAGGCCTAAATTTTAAAAAAAAATTCAAAATCATTTTTAGTCATAATGAACAGTAACCATGGTAAAATTTTATCACCACGATAATGTGTAAAAGCGGTTAACTAAGGTTATAAATCTAGGATGATGTCTCTAAATCAACCTAAAATATGATTTTATTTCATTTTATGATATTATTTCTACTATGATCATCCTAAATTAAAATATATTATTTATATTTGATTATAAAATTTATTTTATTTTAAGAAAATGATAAATACAAAATGTTACTCTCTTGACTTTAATTACTACTATATGTTGTCATAGGTGTAAAGATAAGTTATTAATGAATATAAAAGGTTATTTTGAGCATAGATAATTATTTTTATGATTTTAATTTATTTAAAAAATTTGTGATGAAATAATTACCTTAAATTCTTATGCAATGCTAACTCAGTTCTTGTAAAAATAGTAGGGAAAATATAGTAAATGATAGTAAAGAAATTAAAAAACATATATTTTTTGGATGAATTATGGTGTTATGTGAATTTTTTATTTTATAATGATGTATAATTTATAGTAAAATAGTTTATATTATAAATAAATTTTTATACTGATGACTTTAAAATCAAAGTATATGAATAGTTCCAAAAATAACTTTAATGATATTTTATATTAAATAATATTTTATCAAATGATTTAAAAATAAAAAATATATTAAAATAGTTCCTTTGGTATGGGAAATGGTGTAAACTTTCATCAATGGACCATTTTTTCATCAGTTTTTAACTTAGAAATAAATTTATATCCCATAAAGGCTAAAAAATGTGTTACCGCAGAAAAGATTAAAAAGGTCTTAATGAAGGGGTTAAACCCAAATACAAGGTTTAAAAGGAAAAAAATGGTCTATATTTTATTTTATAATTATATTTAGACCTTATACTCTTTTTATTTTAATAAATGTCCATTTAGAGTCATTTTAATTGATAAATAATTTAATTATATTTAAATATTTTAAGTAATTCCATGTGTGTCCCTCCCCTCACTTATAAAAGGGAACCTACTATCCTATATAATTTAAAAGTTTGAGCCATATATATTGGTAAATACCTACCCTAATACCTTACTATATTCCTTAATTTCATTCTTTATCTCTTGGTATCATTATAATACTATCCTAAGAAGGAGTGAGGTATAATCCAAAGGTGGCTTTCTAAAGATAAGGTATAACTCTTAACCAAGTGTTTTAATTTTATTTCTTATTATACCTCCTTAAAATATTATATAACAATTATAATATAATAAAAATTTTATCTTACATATAATAAAATGTTATTATTCTTATTCATCTCATTTTTTCCTATAGAAAATGAAAACATCATTTGGCATACATAACACCTACCATCACCATGTAGTGGTGTAATACATTTTTCATCACCACTTTACTTGGAAGATTATAAATATAAAAATAATAAATATATATATGATATTTATTACATAATTATTATTTTATAAATATAATATATAATTTTCCTTCTTACCCTCTCACCTGTTAAAAAATGATAATATCGCTCGTGTATATGTGTTGACTATCTCCTCTGTGAAGTGACGTGATTAATTTTTCATGTCCACCCTTAAAAATGATTCTAAATATGTATAAAATGAATGAATATATATATATATCATTATTAAAATTCTATATATGATGTAACTATGAGTAAGATCTAAGGACCCACACTACTGAACTAAAAATTATAAGAAAAATGAAACAATTAACACTCATAAATAATTATTTTAATATGAAATTATTAATAAATGGGTTTTGAAATTTTATAATTGTATAATATATGATATTATAAGTATGTATTTTGTTTTTATAAATAATTATAATAAATTTAAATTTATTATAAAAGAGGTTAAAAACACTTACGAATAAATTCATTACTAAGGTAAGGGTTATCTATCTCAATATTATTTCATTGAGACATGTTTTTTATGAACCTATTTATGCTTATGAGGTGTATATAATTCCCCCTTGACTTGTTAAATCATGTATTCTTCCTAATTCATGGTATTTTGTAAGAACCTAACCCAAAGACAAGGTACATTCTGTTTTGAATTTTGGTTAATGGAGTGTTACCTGGGAGGTGATATGGTATAGGGGATGTTATGAGGGTTTAGGATAGGTAAAAAGTGTAAAATTGGGGATTTTGTGCATGGCGCATAGTTTGATCGTGACTAGAACAAACCATGTGGTTTGTATAGAAAATTGTGTGCCTAGCACCTCCCTTGGACAGAGGTTGGTGCATAGGATCCTCACGGTTTTTAAAACTATGAGGGTGCCCCTGAGAGACTGTGTGGTCTGGTCCCCTCTTGGATAGAGAGAACCTCATGGATGGCACATGGTTTGGACAACCTTATGACCAAACCATGTGACTATAAAAATTGAAAAAAAATCATTTTTTCCTCTCAAGATTTAAGTTGTATCCTTTGATTTTTTTCCCCATTCAATCCCTATAAAAAGTGTGATAAACCATGAGTTCCTCTCTCCTCCATTGATGTTTCTACCTCAATTATTAGTCATTCGGAGTGCCTTTTAGGGTGAATAGAATATTTGGGTAATTGTTCAACTCTATTCCCTTTCATATTCAATAAGAGGCTTGGCATGTTTTTTCCTCTCTTTCCAAAGCTCTAAACCCTTATTTTTCAATGTTGTTCCTCATCCTAGTGTTTAAATCCAATTTAGTTCGAATTAAGGGTTTTGGTTGGGAATGTAACTATATACGAGAATTTAGTATGTGGTATTAAATATGTTTCCCTAAATCTTGATGTATGTATAGGTGTTTGGCCATTCTAATGCATTACCTTGGTGCATTTCTACGTATTTTTTTATGGAAAGTAATTTGGGACTTAAATTGAGGTTAGATACCCTTCCCATGACTTTTTCAATATGTTAATGATATGATATCAGACCTAGGGATACCCATGTGGTATTTTAAACCCTTGAATTTAGTGCAAGGAATTGGTAATCATTGAAATTGGAAAATTTTGATAGTGAATAGTTAGGGTTTATCTCCTATTAAATGGTAATTATTAAAGGGATGGTTTAAATATTTATATGCAAGCTTTTATGAAATTCCTAGGAGGATTTTGAAATGGTTTAAATAATGTGTTTTGTATTTTGATCCAATTATGGTTCTCAATGAAGGAATATGATGTTTTGAAAGTGGATAATGTTTTAAAATGAGGCATTTAAATCAAAGTTATTTGAGAAAATGGTTTTCTAATTAGATTTAAAAAGATGATTTGAAATGGGGTGTGGTCCCCCTTTTTTGTGAAAATTATTTAAATTTCCCTTTTTAAATGGTTGTAAATGGTAATGAAAACCTTAGGGAATGGTTTAGTTTTTTTCAAATATGAAGACACGTGTTTTAAAGGGATAATTATAAATGATTTTAAGAATATTATTTGATTTTGGTGTTTTATTCCATAAGGAAAGTGTTAAGTTTTATTTACACCATTATTTATTTTCAAGGGTCTATTGGGACCTTGGTAAATGAGATGAAAATATGATTAAATGTGATAATGATAAAATAATCATGTCTGGTGGGTAAATGGTATGAATGGGGTATTTTATTGAGGCTCTACTCCCATGGTTTGGGATAGAATAATTCTATATGCCCCAATAATTTATTGCATGATTTGAATATTGAATTGAGACTCCTCATCTTTGGGATGGTATAGAATAATTCTCTAGGCCCCATTGATGTATTTCATGGGTTAGGATGTTGGATTGCGGATCTTTTCTATTAACGCATGTACATGATATGACTACCTAGACTAAGACTCTAAGTGAGTTGATATATATATTATTGTGAAATGAATAACCCTATGACTGAAATAGTTTTAACCTTCTTAGCATGTGACACAGAATTCTGGAATAGCCGAAACAGGTTTTGTTGGATAAGGTGATATAGTGGAAATTGGGAACCCAAGTGGTCATTTAATAAATTATTGATAAAAAAAGAAACAAAGTTATTATTCTTTTTGTAACATTTCATATGTTTCTATATACAATGTTGTTTTGACTGGTTATTGATTTAGAAATTATTGGTGGTGGCCTACAGAGTTTTACTCACACCCTGCTCAGGTCGCTATGGAACTTGGGCACCCTAGCATATAATACCTATTTTCAAGTATAGGTTTGGAGCAGGGACCTAGAGGTTGGTTTACTCTTCGTATTATAGGTTGGATAATGGTATTTCAGGACCATTTTTGGACTTGTGACCATGTTTAGTATATTTTATAGTTTTGGTATTAGTGGTTTTATTGGTATGACTGCATGATAGTATACATATCATTATTGTATCATGTTTTTCTTTGGTTATAATTGGAACATTTTTTTTGTCATTCCACTTGTTTCCAACACTAGTTATTATAACTGTTGATGTTATTTCTTTTTTTTACTCTGATAAGTGGGTATAGTCTCCCCATCATGCCTCTATAGACCTGTGTTGCTAGTTGGTAGCCTCTGGCATATGGTATGGCACACTTGAGGTCATGTGGTGATCTGGATTGAGGTATTGGTTATTGGTTCATGGTAGATAGGATACTAGTATCTAGTTAGGGCTTGGTAATGAGCTCGTACCTGAGTGCATGTAGCCCCATATACAGGGTAAAGACCCAAGTTTCTAGGGGGGTTGATGTTCTATTTTACGCTATTATAATTGATTGATATTTCCACCTCAAATGGTGCACTTGGATGTGATGTTATTTATTTATGAGATTTTATCTCTTGGACTAACATTGAAAGAGAGGTCGAGTGTATTCATGCATCATTCTAGGCACATAGGATTGATAGTTTTCATTTATATTACCTATGATTGATAGTTCCTTGTGATTTATATGCTATATGTGTATTTTATAACTTTGGATTATTCCTATTATAATTATCATGAAATGATCATTAATGAAAATGTTTTGAAAAAAATGAAATTTAGTAATTTAGTTTTTTTTTTGAAATGTGAATTCCCAGGTTTTAAATGGTAAAGTTGATTAAAGTGGATTGTGTAATGATGGTAAATTTAGGGACAATGGAAATAGGCATCCCTAGTGTTGTGATTAGGCCATGTTTATGGGTGGTTTGGGGAATTATAGTTCCTTTTTGTGACCCTAGGTTCTCGGTTGTGAGACCTTGACGGTTTTGGATGCACTGGGTAGTGGAATGTTTCTTTTTGTAGATTCAGTTAGTTTGTGACCTTAAGGTTGTTAAAAGATCATATAATAATATGGATTTTGGGACCCTTGGGGGTTGAGACCTTTTGATTTGTGTTCTAGACCACATAGTGGGTATTTTTCTTGTAGTTTTGATTTATGTGAGCACGTATCATTGTTGTGGGACCTAGAGTAAATGGTATCTTGGTGCATTAAATGTGATGTGTTTTGGAACGAGGTTATGATTGCTTTTTTTTAGTAATTAGTTGTTTGATTTTTGAGGTGTATTAATTATAGGTGGTTTTAGTTTCCTTTTCTAGATATGACTCTAGTTTTGGGATTTTTTATTGTATTACCTTCAAAGGTGACCTATGAGAGGGGTCGGTTAGGTTTCTAGTGTTATTGGGTGTGTATGAAACAAGTGGAGATTTTGTACTTTGACGATGGTTTATAGAGAGTTATTTCTAGAGTAGTTTTTTCCTATAGGGATAAGTGGGAAAGTCAATTGTTTTGGAGACGTGACTTAAGTTGTGGTCATGCACTGATGGATTTTAGTAATTTAGGGTGACCTTAAGGGAGGTTAGCCCAACATGGCTGGTGTTTTGGAATTAGACGAATGGGTGAATTTCTTCTAGGTGGAATCAATGCATGGTAGGTTCCATCATGTTTCAATGAAAATTTCATGGTTTTTCCTTGGTTTCTCTCTCAGGGAGCACTTGAGTGGTTATGTTTGGTTTTAAGGATGGTTTCAAAGGGTGGGATCATTTGGGTGCCTGACATGACTCTGTTGATAATGTTTGATGGAGGAATCAAAGTTGAATTTTGGAAGACAATACAATGGAAACCAAAGCATAGATAGATTCTTTTTATTTGGAAGTGAAACCTTTGGTGAAGGGTTTTCACATGGTTTGGATTTCTTGTGCAAAATTTTGGGTTCTTGGAAGGGAACATTGAGAGTGACTTGAGTCCAATGGGGCTGAAAGACAAGGTCGCATGGATAATTGTGTGAGTGGGAGTTTGGTCCTAGCTCCAATGATGTACATATCATATTATCTTTAGTCGAGTTTAGTGAATAACTATAATAAATTGATAAAAATTGAGGGTTTTGATGAGGTCCACATTTTGGGGCACGTTCTGGAGAGTCACAATGTTCATTGGGATATGTGAACATGTGGAATGAGATAATATCCTATAGTATTCCTTGAAACCAACATAGGAAGCATTGGTTGTGTGAGAGTGACTTGAGTACAATGGGGCTAAAAGACAGGGTCTCATGGATAATTGTGTGAGTGGGAGTTTGGTCCTAGCTCCAATGATGTACATATCATGGTATCCTTAGTCGATTTTAGTGAATAACTATAATAAATTGATAAACATTGAGGGTTTTGATGAGGTCTGGATTTTGGGGCATGTGCTGGAGAGGCACAATGTTCATTGGGATATGTGAATAGGTGGCATGAGATAAGATCCTATAGTTTTCCTTAAAACCAACATGGGAAGCACTGGTTATGTGAGAGACCATTTATTTTTGAATTGGTGTGATGGGTCATTGTTTTTTCAATATGATTCATCGTGTTCATGCTAGAAGAACTTGAGTGGTGTGGCGGTAGTGGTTCCAAAGGGAGTGTTGGGTCATGGATACTTAGTAGAGGGTCGTGAAGTGCTGGTGAGGTTTGGTTGGAAATCCCACTTGAGTTATGGTGGTTTAGTGCTGTTGAGATACTTTCAGGTAGGAAATCCGGATTCTTTCGATAGGATAAGGTGTCCCCACTATGGGAGGTGACATCAGTTATGGAGTAGTTTTGGTGGTTTCATCAATGAAATATTGGTGTACATCCAGAATTGAGATGATCATTCCTAGAATCTTGACATCAACCAGGCTAGACCGAGATATCATTAGATATAATCCAAGATACTAAAAGATTTTTCCTTTGGTAAAATGGATAACCTCTTATACGTTGTGTTCATGGAGCAGTTTAATTGAATTTGTGTATTGGGAGGTGCACCACTAGTTGTATTTGAATGATATTTGTGTGGTGTTTTTCATGTTAGAGAATACTAAAGTTGTCATTCTTATAATTCAGGTATGGAAAATGGTTAACATTTTATTTTGTCGCTCAAATGGGAGTTATATGGCCACATCCACCATTCAGGCTCTACAATGATCGGATCATGAACAGTAATGGTTGGAATTTGTTGGGTGTGGTGGTGAAAACCAAAATCCTAAGGTGGGGAGTGATCTATCAATCGTATATGTGTGGAGAATACTGTGGATTGGATGTATTGGTATCAATATTCCAATGAGAAACTAGTTAGGTGCATGTTTGGTTTCCTCAGGGTGGATGGGTAGGCCTTAATGGTGGTGGTTGATCGATACAATCATTGGATTTGGGCTCGCGGTGTTTCTAAAATAAATATGAGGTGCCTTTGTTAGAATCATTTATGAGCATAATGAGGCTTGAAAATGATTCATAGGAAATCTATTTTTGGTGATAGAGGCTCATCGGGAGTCAAACATGGACTCTAGAAGGTGTGGTTGGATGATATAAGAATTTCATTATGTATGAAGTAATTTTTTCCATGTAAAGTGGTGTTATGCCAATAATGAAAGTTAGTAATTTTTGGGATGAGTTAGTCAGGGATGGCTCAACTTTCTTGGATAAAAATTAATGGATGTGGTGAGTTGTAAGCTACCTCTGGTTGATGTTTTGAAATGGAAAGTGTGTTTCAGGAATGAAATTAAACTTGAGTAAAAATAAGTTATCCTTAGTTCAGAAATGGATGGTGGATGCACATCCATTCCGGGTGGTTTCAATGGAAAGGATGCATGCCTTTGTTTGTTGATGTTCTCATGGGTTTTGGCATGGTTAGATAGGAAACGTATCAGGTATGTTTTGAATATTAAGTTAGGGTTTTAGTGGATCTTTTATGATGATGAAGATACCAAACACCAGAGGATAGTGGTTGTGAGATAAAGAATATGGTTGGGATCACCACAGAGGGTTAGTGATTTGTTTATGGGATGATCAGTGTAATGGGTTACCGGGGATAGAGTAAGCACCATATTAGTGTTCTGGTTTTACCAATGGGAATTGGATCAGGTTTTGATCAGTGTAATACTTGAGATGAAGGTGTGATTGGGTTGTAAAGAGGGTGATCAGATATAAAATGAGGTCATTAGGACTTGAGTTATGGACTGATGTATGTCAAGGAATTTTTTTTGTTAATTTTAAGTCCCTTCAGGTGATTCCAGGTGTGTTGTGTTTTTTGAGTTTGTGGGGAGAATCAGACTGAAGGTGTGTTGATTGGATCTTCCATAGTGGTGTGATGATATGCAGGATGTTTTCTTATTTTGCAAATTAGGCAGTGTTAGCTTGTATTTCTTATGGGGTTCTTATGGTCGATGTTGGGTTTGAGGTTGATGTGTCCTTCAAGGAGCATCAAGTTTATATTATGGATTGTAGCAAAGAAATACTTTAGGGTAGGACTATTTATTTGGTTTGAGTATTTTGAAATCATGACCGTGCTCATGAGGAATATTAGGATAGATCAGTTGATAGGTGGACCCCATAACCTGGCCTTTTTTCATAGAGGATTAGTGATTCTTGGGAACATAGCTCACGGATGATCTATTAAAAGGTCGGAAGATGGTAAGATCTTAACCCTAAGATAAGGTACATCCCAATTTTAATTATGATTAATAGAGTGTTAACTAGAATTTTAAATGGTTTAGAGGGTGTTATGGGGGATCGGGAAATAGAAAAAGTGGAAAATGGTGGTAATCTATTCAAGGTGCACAATTTGATTATGGTAAGAACAAACTATGTGGGATGGCCAGAAAACCGTGAAGCCATCACCCCCTTGTACAGAGGCTATCGCATAGGATCTTCACCATTTTTCAAACTATACAAGTCCACCTGAGAGACTATGTGGCTTGGTCCCCTCTTAGACAGATGGAACTGCACAGTTGGTGCATGTTTTGGTCAACTATACGGAAAAACCAAGCACCTATTTAAAAATGAAGAAATTACAATTTTTCCCTATCAATATTTAAGGTGTATCCCCGATTTTCCCCCATTTGACCCCCTATAGAAAGGATGATAAACCATAAGATCCTCCTTCCACCATGGATGTTTCTCCCTCAATTATTAGATTTTTTGAGTTTTTTTATTGAAAACTGAAGCTCTGGGTAATTCTTTGACTCTATTTCCATCCATTTCTAGAAGATTTTTGGTGTGTTGTTTCCTCTCCTTCTGAATCTCTAAAACCTTGTTTTTATAGGGTTTTCTTTATCCTAGTGTTTGAGGGTGATTTATTTCGAATCAATGGTTGCAGTTGGGAAAGTAATTATATGTGATCATGAGGTAGGTGGTCTTAAATATTTTACCCATAGTCTTAAGGTTTATATTTTTTTGTGGTTATACCAATGCACTGCCTTTCTATGTTTCTATGTATTTTTATAAAGAAAGTAATTTGAGCCTTAAATTGAGGTTTGATACCCTTCATGGGTCTCATTAGGTCCATTTATGATACAAGACTGAACCTAGGGAAACCCATGGGGTATGCCAAACCCTTGAAATTGTACAAGGAATTGGTAAGTGTTAAGATAAGGAAATTTTGAGAGTGAATAGGTAAGGATTTTTACCTAGTACATGGTTATGGTTACAGGAATGATTGAAATATTTATATGCAAGATTTCATGAAATACCTAGGATATTTGAAATGTTTTAAATGTTGTGTTTTAGAATTTTATCCATTTATGGTTCTCAAAGAAGGAATATGATGTTTTGAAAGTGGGAAATGTTTTTAAAGGATTTTTTGACATCAAATAGAAGGGGGTTTTATTATTAGATTTCAAATGATTATTTGAAATGGTGGTGCTCTCCCCCTTTTGTGAAAATAATTTAAATAGACCTTTTCAAATAGTTGGAAATTGTAATGAAATCCTTGGGGAGTGGTTTATATTTTTTCAAAGAGGAAGACCCGTGTTTTAAAGGGTGACTTGAAAATAATTTTAGAAAGAGTATTTGGTTTTAGTGTTTTATTACATAAGTAAAGGGTTGAGTTTTATTTATGTTATGATTTGGTTTTAAGGGTCTGTTGGGACCTTGGTAAATGAGAATAAAATATGGGTAAATGTGATTAATGAAAAAGAAGAATGTACAGGTTGGTAAATGGTATGATTGGGTTATTGGAACAAGGCTCTACTTCCATGGGTTGGGCTAGAATGATTCTTTAGGCCCCACCAATTTATTGTATGAGTTAAATCTTAGACTGAGGCTCCTCATCTTTGGGATGGGATAGAGTGATGCTCAAGGCCCCACTGATGTATTTCATGGGTTAGGATGTCAGACTGAGGCTCTATTCTCCTAACATATAGACATAATATGACTACCAGGACTAAGGCTTCAAGGTAAGTCGATATATATATTGTTGTGAAATGAATGCCCCTATGACTGGAATATTTTTTCCCTTCCTTGCATGGGACATATACTTCCAGCATAGATGAAGTAGGTTTGGTTGGTCTGGGCGATATGGTGGAACCTAGGAATCCAAGTGGTCAATTAATAATTTTTTTAGAAAAAAATAAACATGGTTACTGTGTTTTTTGTACTATTTACACATAATTTTGTTTAGACTACTTATTTATTTAGACATCATTGATAGTGGCCTACTGATTTGTACTCGTACCCTACTCGGGCCGCCATGGAACTTGGGAACCCAATCAGACACTACTTTCTTTCACAAATAGGTTCAAGGCAGGGACCTGGCGATTGATTTATGCATGGGCTTATGGGTTGGATAATGGGATGTTATGACTCAGTTGGGACTCAGGATCATGTATGGTATCTTTTATGGTTTTGTTATTAGTGATTTTATTGGAATGAAGACATAATATATAGAGTATACATATCATTATTGTATCACGTTTTCCTTTGGTAATAATTGAAACTTGGTTTTTATTATTCCTCGTATTTCCAACACTGGTTTTTATATCTGTAAATACTATTTTTGTTGTTCTTGTGCTCTGATAAGTGGGTATATTCTTCTCATCAAACCTCCATAGACATGCGCTACTAATTGGTAGCCTCTAGAATACAGGGAGGTTTTATTGAGTCCATGTTTCAATCCTACTCAGGGAACTAGTTATAGTGTCACCCGACCCATGACATTAAATATTTAAAGTTACAATTCAAATTATTTAATCCAATGGGTTTTGATTTGAAGTTTACCAAAGTGGTAAGGGTTTATTTCACAATCTTATCCTCATTCAATATTATTTATGTTTAAGTTTTTTTTGGGGGGGGGTTATATTATATTTTTATATTAAACCCCATATACATTACTCTACTCTAGATATATCTAGAAATTAAAATTTTCCTTTCATTTTACTCTTTATAAGTACTCAAAATTCTAAAAGAATGTTTTTAAGGAAACAAACTTTTTTTTCTATTTAGTTAGGAATATTTTATTAAATATCTATATTTTATTTAAAAAAATTTCAAAAATGTTTTTACTATTATAAAATGATTTATTAAAGTCATTTTTACCCATGTTTTACTTTCTATAAAAAGTTTTAAAAGGTATATTCTTATCATTTTATGAGTGATGAACTTTTTACCAAAGGTGTGAACAAAATATTTTTTTTATGCTCACTACATGAACTTTATTTCCCATTATCATGAATATTCTTTGATTTAAGGCTTCCTCAACAAGTTTTCATTGTTATTTTTAAATAATTTTTTTTCTTATATTTTGGAAATTTTTTTATTTTAAATAATTGATTTCAAAATTAAAAGGATATTTTCCTAAATAAATATTTTGGTGATATTTTAAAAGTATTTTCATATATTTCAACATCATTTCATGAATATTATTATTTAATAGGGATATAATATAGAGACCCGAGCCTTTTCTTACATTACTATTACATCATTTTAAAGATAAAAAACATAATAGTATTACACATATAGGATCCAAAGGTTTAGTGTCTTGGGAAAACTAGGACCATACATAACAAATACAACATCAAGCATAAACATTTATTTAATTTCTTCTTCTTTAGCTTCTTATTGGCACTTGTCCTCTCCTTAGTACATGTAGTCACCTAAGGATATACATCAAAAGGGGTGAGCTAGAATCCTAGTAAGAGGATAGATAAGAACAATATAGAATGGGGTGAGCATAATCATAACATAGGCAAAAGATCATGAACATGAGAGGAGCATAAATAAAAGACTTGAAATGTGTCAATGCATAAAAATGAAACATCATGTATTAGTGGTTAACAACCACACATACTTGTGAACCAAGATATCATATTTTTCACACATCATTTCACATGTAATCATGAGATTAATCACTTTTCCCAATGAATTGGAGCGTTGTATAATTTTGGGCGCACCCATCACATTGAAACATTCATATTGCGCTATATAATTTCGGGCGCACCCATCACATCATAACATTATCATTATCATGCTTTCCACATATAACACATATCAAAAATGTACATAACTAACCCATGTAATGGGATGGTTTTCATCTCATAATAACACATTCATAATCTTTGGGTTCCCAAAAGAAAGAGGGAATAACATACATGTTACAAGAACCATCCACTTTGAGTGAGAAGGAAAAGGGGTGTTTTTAAAAGAGGAGTTCTTTTTGAAAACATATGGTTTGACATAAAAACCAGTGAAAAACATTTATATCCCAGAAACGTAAATAAAATTATGAACAAATGATCTTTAAGGAGTAACCATATCAAAAATGGAGTGAAAGAGGGAGAACCCGAAGTAAGAAAATTGGGTTCGAGATTTCCCTTTACCTTGTATCCGAATGTTTCCTTCTCTTTAATGTCCTGTATAATGACATTATATTCATTAATTAAAAATTAAAGAACCTTTTATACATTAATAGGGTTAATTATGGTTTCATTATGTCATTTTATGTTCCATTGGATGACTTATAGAGTTTAAAAACATTGTTCAGGGATGTTCGTTTTTATGGTTTTTCTTGGGTGGTTCACTTGTATTCATAAATTGAAGTTTGGGTAGAACATGGGTAAACAACCAGAAATGAGATTAAATTTAATTAATTATATTAAATGATTTTTCATGATCTTATAATGAATTATATTAGATCCATGTGTATTAATCATTAGATAAGAATTAAATGGAGATTGTTTGGGTTAATTTGGGTGGTTTTTCGATCACAATGAAGTTGTTTTAATTTATCACTTAGTAATATGTTATTAAGTCAGTTAAAGAACTTAAAATAGGACATAATACATATAACATATTCTATTTCAACCATAAAAATGGTTTCATGTCCATATCTGAAGGTATAAATGGAAGAATAAAGCATGTCGTTCTTGAAGGTGATAAATTAACACCTTACGAACAACGTTCTCTTTAATAAAATTAAAGGAAGAGGGAAAGGGGGTTGGATGATATAATATCCCATTAGAATCATAAAATTACATTATATATATAATAATGGAGTAACAATTCCATTTGGATGAATATATGTGGGGATAGATCAATAAATGAACTTGAACTTGAAAGCAAATTAAAGGAGAAGAGGGAGAGAAATTACCTCTTGAATCCTTCTCTTGAGAACCTCTTTAAGGGCCTAAGATTGGTCTTTTTATGAGACCAGAAGCTCTTGGACGTGGGGTAGGGGATAGGGAAGGTGTTTGGGAAGCATTTAGAGAAGGCTTGGAGCTTGATAGGTGTGAGGAAATGAGGGTGTGATGGGTGGTTTTTATAGTGGAGGGGAGAGGGGTTTCCTTAATATAAAATTCATTAGTTTATTAATTTCCCGTAAGACAAGGAATAGTGAGTCTTGAATGACCAAGAATAATAATTGTATCATGTGCTTTCACACCAAGTGGGCTTACATCATAATCATATCATTGATGACTCAATTAATCCATTATTTAGCATTTATTGTGAATTATCGGAATCTACTATTCATTAAAAATTCAAGTATCTCAAAAAAATCCCAAATATTTACCCCAACTATTTTTCTATGTGTAGAATCCAAAAATAAATTCCATTTTTCAAAAATAATTTTCCAAATATTATTAATTTAATATTTAATTAAAATCATAATTTACTTAAAAAAACAGTTTTTAAGATTAAAACTGATTTTATAGTGCTTTCAAAAATTACGTAGGGTATTATAAAATTATCTAAAAAACTATAAGACATTGATTTGATAATTAATGAACACATTTTAAGAAAATAATATTTCTTTTAAATTAATTAATTAATTATAATTATTTATTTATGACCTACAAAATACCAAAATGTTTACTAAGGTTAAATTATCACTTTCTAAGATGTCTAAATTTTATTTAATTATTCATGGGTAAGGTTACTATTATGTTGGATGATTTACTATTCATAAGGGTCATATTAATATTCATAAGGGTATGTTACAATTCCTAAGGGCACGTTACTATTCACCGAAAATTATTTTTGTTTCATTAGACTCCAAAAATCATCTTGAGCACAACAGTGTATGTCGGATTTTTAAAATTCCAAACACAGAAGTGACAAAATTATGTTTAAAGGTCACTTATCACTTAGTAGCTCATTGTGTTTTGTTTTCATGTTATTTTATGACATAAATATATGAAGTGAATTTCCATTGAAAAACATTGGGTCATTACATATACTCTAATGATATCATCCACCATATTTATCGAGATGTTTTATTATCATTTTAACTAGGGTAATTGTTGACATTTTGTATTCTAGTTCTTCCAATATAGATAGATATTTATTATTAAGTGATGTTGATTAAGTTGTATTATTTATTCATATAATGAATTAATAGGAATTATTAAGTGATTGGTGGAGGATTAAATTACATAGCCCCTAGAAGCATTTTTAGGTCTCATGAGAAAAAAACAGGTTAGGTATTTGACATGTGCCTTACCCATTTATGTATGATGTCTTGACATGATTCCTGATAGTAAGTTTAATATGTCTGATATTATGCATTCCATATTTATAAAATCAATAATTGATTTCCATGTGATTATTCAAATAGTTATGTTCTCCAAGGATAAATTTCAAGATTATGTGATTATTTATATATCATTATTTGATCATCATTTGTTCCTTCCATATTATTCATGCATTATTTATTCTATAATTTTTTCACTTTATGAATTACCTTACTAATAATCAGAACTCATGCTTTATTTTTTTCCTTTCCCAAAGATATGATAAAGGATTTTATGAATGATTTTAAAGATGGAAGAATGTTTCATATGATATGTTTTTATGTTTCCAATGTACTATAGGATTCATATATATATATATATATATATATATTATTTCAAAGATAGATAAACTGGTCGATCCTAAGTGGTGATCATCCCTAGTATTTTGTACTAATGTAATAAAGTAAACATCCACACTGGGTTTCTAGAGTCTGGGTGTTAAACTATGACCTAAAAGGATTCAATAGGTGGTATGGAAGCTACCAAATGACAATAATCCATGAATTATGAAATAGATTCCTTGTACTAAAACCATGTTTAGGTTTTGGTAGATCTACTATTGTATATAAGTCAAATTTTTGTAAAAGTTTATCCAAGAATAAAATGGAAATGGATGGTCTAGTTAGTACCTATAAGGATAGACTGGTTACAAAAGGGTTTAAACAATTTCAACACATAGATTATGATGAAACCTTTTCACTAGTTTCTATATTGAAATACGTTATAATTATTCTTCATGTAGTTGTATTCCATGACTATAATATTTGGAATATGGATATCAAAACAGCCTTCCTTAATAAAAACCTTCAAAAACATGTTTATATAACACAACTGGAAGGTTCTATGACTCCAAATGATACAAACAAGGTATACAGGTTTCATAGATCCATTTATGGATTAAAGTAGGAATCTAGGTCATGGAATATTTAATTTTTTGAATCCAAAATTAATTTGTTTAATAAATAATAAATATGAGCCTTATGTCTATAAGAAGTTTAGTCGTAGTTTGGTCATTTTCCTAATAGTATATTTTGATGACATATTACTTATTTGAAATGAAATATCAGTCTTATAGACCATTAAGACATAGTTAAATACATGTTTATCCATAAAGTACATAGGTGAAGCAACATATATTATTGGGATCAATATCCATCATGATAGATCAATTAGGATTCTTCAACTAAGTCAAAGTATATAAATTGATAAGATACTGAAGATATTTGGTATGGAAAAATATAAGAGGGGATTGTTTCCTATGTCACATGACATTCATTTTTCCAAGATAATGTGTCCTCATAAACATGAGGAGTGGAATAAAATTACATGGTTTCCATATTCTTTATAAACTAGTTCAGTAATGTATTTCATTTTATGTATTAGGCTATATATCACTTATTCCCTCAATGCGGTGGTCAGATATCAGTAATATCCAAAAGACTACCATTGAATGGCAGTCAAGACTATTTTGAAGTGCCTAAGGAATACCAAGAATATGTTCTTGGTTTATAGAGGATATGAGGTGGTAGTTTTTAGGGGATATACAAATGTTAGTTTTCAAATATATCAAGTTGATCTAAGATTATAACTGGGATACATCTTCACTCTCAACAAAGGTTTTGTGAGGTGGAAAATATAAAAGAAAGTCATCATTGCCAATTTTATAGTATAATATAAGTATATTGAATCCTATAAGGTAGATAAATAATTAGTTTAAATACCCAAATTCATCCATGAATTTTACTTGGTGCCTAGAAGTAAAGACCCCATCACACTATATCATGATAATAATATAGTGATGGCCATTAAAAAAACACAAGGTCACATCAAATGATGAAAAACATACTCCAAAATTATCATCCCTTAATGATTTTTCTCAAAAAAGTGAGGTTTTAATGATTATAATCTCCATGAAAGACAATATGGAGGACCCATTGGCTAAATCCATTTCTTATTTGAAGCATGAACTTCAGGAGAGATCCAACCTACTCAAAGTAATTAGTATCTGGATCTATTCCAAGTGAGATTCCATTAGAGTTTTTGTCCTAGAACCAACTGATTTTTATATTATATTACCTATGTATTCATGGATTTTAATATTAATTTATTTCTTATCACATATTGATTATTCTTATATATATCTTTAATATGATAATGTACAAGAATATATATCGTATTGATAAGTACATAATAGTTACTCGCTATGATGAGAACCTTGAAATACTATGATGATATTCTTAAATATTATTCTAAAATCAAATAAATTTTTATAATGGGACACATAGAATATTGAATTTCAAGTATGAGTACTCTTAAGAGAATGAGACTTCATCTCATGATGTTCACACTTAGTTGTCTCCAAAATATGAGATTATGATAATAGACACACCCGTATGAATTACATGTGTTTATGTGTCATTGGATATTCCTATATATGAATGTTTGTAATGATCCTTATAATTTAAGATTATTATTAATACATATCATGAGTAATTTAATTATATATACTAACCAAAACCATGACATTGTATGTTCACTTAGAAGTAGGGTGCTTAAAGAGTGATATATTATTAATGAAAAAGTTTAGGATGGGTTTTCCCCTTTTATTTTTATAGATGTTGATATCTAATCCCTTTCATTAGAATGAAAATATATAACTAAATTCCATGGTTATGGTGTATTAACAGACTTATTTCAGGTAGTCAAAGAATAAAATATCTAGCATATAGGTTGATAACATGGGTTTGAGACCTGCTTGATGAGATACCATGACAAAGGGGTTATATTACACAATGAGTGTTCGTATGTGGTTTTCATTGTTAAAATATCAACATCTTCCTATTGTGCACTTTTACATGTTGCTAGACACTAATATTGGACATTAGAACAACCCCACTAATGTCACTGAAGAATAATCCTAGAGGGTCACACACTTAGTGTTTCTTATGATCTCAATTAAATATTATAAATATATCTAAAATTTGGAATAAGTATTATTCTTACTAAGAAATAATATTTATTCGAAATTTATTGGATGCATATATTTATTCTCAAGGAAATAAATAATATTTATTATTAAACAAATATTTATTTAGTTATTTAACATTAAAATAAATATTTATTCACAAGACCATGAATATAATATATTTATTTATTTATCAAATGAATAATATTTATTATCCAAGATTCGATAAATATCAAGAAAGGTGGATGGGCCATGTTGGGTCTAATAATGAGAATGATATGTAGGTTAGATATTATTAAATAAACATTAATTTCTTTATTTAATAAAATGATTTTTAATGATGTGTTGTTTTTCACATTCCATATATTATTATTATTATTATTATCATGGGGAGTATTTAGAGTATAATATTAGATAAGGTCCTTATATGAAATTATCTATATTATAGACATATATCTTTATATATATTCTTATCATGTATCATTTTTAGATTACGGATTATGTGTGCAATGAATTATCTCCTAAGAGATTTTTCTTAATGTAGAATTTTCTAGATATTTTCTCTCAAGACTGAGGGAATTCCACCACTTATTCCTCTTCCATCCTAATAAAGAGAAAAAAAATCCTTCACCAATGAAGGATTGTGTTGTAATCAACATAATTGAAAAATCATGATCAATGTCTTCATGCTAGAACTCAGAGTTCTGATGGTGACATTCTGAGATCAAAAGAGCATTTGTAGATCACCAAAAGAGGGATTATACTCATGGATCCTCGTAATGAAACTATAGAATAACCCAGACTAGGTTTGATAGATCAAAAACTTATAAGAATAAATAGTTACCAATACTGAAGTAATTCTACCATTTATAAATTAATTATAAATTTATGTGAAAGATCCTCTCTCTTAGTTCAAGTATTTTATGTCAATATTATTTGAATTAGTTTACTGGTCATTAAATTTATCATCTTGTAAATTACAGATTATTCATTGAATCTAACATGATTCAAGTTGTCCATATGTCTTATATGTGCTTCCATTGTGTGTCCAAAACCTTTAGATACATATAATAAGATTGTTGAAAGTGGAAAATAGGAATCATTTGTGGTAAGTTCAACACCAACCATTTAAATTTTTTTGTATAATTATTAAAAATTATCATATTAATTATTTTTTTACCTTTATTAATAAGAGATGAGGAGATATCATCAGAAGATCCAAGTGAAGATTGAATTCCTTCAAACTTTATCATTTGGATATTATATGTTACTCGAAGAAACAAGTAAGGCTAAAAAGTTTAAAAATTTGTGATTGAGGTCTTCAATATCTATAGAGACTACCCCACTATTTCTATAGAAATACATGAAAAACAAAATGATATTAGATGAAAAAAAGTAAAATATCTTACAGAATAGTTGAAATTTATAATTGAATATATTCTAATAAGTTATTTAATTTATTTATAATCTCTTTGTATTTTTTAATTAACTAATAAATTTTCCAAATATTCTTTACAAGAAGCCCTTGAGGAGTAGAGCGCATGGGGGACCTTTATACCTCAGGGTAGGAATGATATTTTTTCTAGGTAAAGTAGAACACTCAAGTTGCATATGAGGATACGAGGTGGGTGTATCTATTAAAAAATTGTTCAGTCATTCTATAACTTCATTGAGGGAGGATGTATATAAATAAAATATAGACTCTATAGAAGCTAAAGTTCAAGAGATGGACAAGATGAAAGAGGAGAAGATTAGATCATTGGTAAAATAAATGTTTTCAAACATTCAAATATAGTTTCAAGCTACATATCATACCCCTCCACCTCTACCTGCATATCTCAAACCTCCACTTCCACCAGCATATCCCACTCCCCCACCTCCTTCTTCACAGTTTCCTATCGAGCATGATTTATATGATGATGATTCCCAGAATCATATTATAGTATATGGGATCATTTATTGTATTAAGGATACCTTACATAATAAATAAATGGAGATGGATAAAATTAGGGTAATGAAATAATATATTATAGATGCATCAGTTAGAGTATTATTCCCTACTAATGAGTTTCTACATTTGGAAAAAAATTATAATATTTTTACTTTGGTCATCTAAACTTTTCTGATAACTTATCACTGAGGTATGCATATATTATATCCTTTATTTAATATTGGTGTTATTTTTTAGCATTTTAATTTATTTATATATTATAAAAATTTATTAAAGGTAAAGATATACTTCATGGAAAACAACAACATGTTAAGGCCCCTTCCACTTTGCAGACTACTTTTTTAGAGGAATTTATAAATTGATATCAAATGGATTTATATTAGTGGATGTTTATCAATTGATAATTGGTGATAATGTTTATGGGAATGATTATATGTAAATTATTTTTTTTAAATATATCTATAATCTTATAGAAGAAGATATGTTGGTCCTTGCAGTGATGAAAATATTTTCTATATAAGTTGATTATAATATTTCATTCAATTATATCAATTTGATATAACTTACTACATATATATTTTTTATTATGTATATTCATACACTAAGTATTTATTATGATATGAAATTGGTGTGAAAATTCATGGACCCACAATTTATTTCTCTAATAACAAAGGAAATGGAGGATTAAGAAAAAAACTAAATATGTTTCTAAAAGATTTCATAATGAATTAATTAAGTATTGGATGATTCCTTATCTTGATGGGTATGAAACATATATTTCAAATAGTTTTATTTATCTTAATTAAATAACCACTCAAATTAAATTTTTTTATATTAGTGTCCACTGTATGTTGTTTATTTTTTGTCTATAAGAAAAACCACTTACATGTTATGCTCCATACATAGTGATGTGTGATACAAATTTAAAGAATTATTAGACAAGTGAGTATTATTATTTTAATTATTATTTATTATAACAAATTTTATTTTGTTTCATAATTTTCATTTTCAAATAGTGCATGGAAGCACTACAACTAGTCAATAAAAAAGAGGACCAAAAAGATCAATTATGTTTGTGCAAAGGTGAATTCATTTATAAGTGCTACAATTTAGCTGATATATAAAATATTATTTTCAATTAACAACTCCTTTTGAAAAAAACATAATCATAAATAATCAGTACTCAAATATAGATATTATGCTGTGAGATTTATATATGAAATAATTACAACTGATATAATTAAAAATTTTGAAAAAATTATATTTTATTATCACTTTTATTTTTATTTATCATATCATTATATTGAGAATAAATATTAAATATTTTATTTTTAATTTGTTACTTTTTTATGATTTTCTCCCTTATATTGTAAATGAGCTAAATCAAATACGGTGATCATAAAATGATTATTTTAAAAGTTTCATTCAGTTTTTGTTTATCTATTTATATCTGTAATATATATTTTTAAATTTAAATTTAAAATTGAACAATTTTTTAATTGTAACAAATTTTTGATATAAATAGTTATTATATAATTATATTACATTTTATTATTTTTTACTATTGGTTTTTATTAATATTTTCTTTATTTTTCTACAATTTTAGTTTTATGTATTTTATTTTATGATAATTTCTTTATTAAAAGACTAATTTTTTATGTCAGTTATTTTTATAACCAACATAAAAAATTATTTACACATCCATTATTTTATAACCAATGTGGAAATATCGCTAGTTTTTCATTTTAGTTGGGTTTTCAAGATATTTTAAAAAATAAATGATGTGGAAGATAGTTGTTGAAATCGATTATATATAATAATCGATGTTAAAATCTATCTTTCATGTTGTTTATATTATAACCAATGTTGAAATCTCCCAGATTTTTCATTTTCGGAGGGTTTTCAATGTTGGTTATAATAATAACTGAAGTTTAATTTTTTTAAATTGGATGAAATAATCGACTTAAAAAACATATTTACAATGTCTCTTATAAAGAAATTTCTTATTAACAATTTTTAGAAAGACAAACACAACATGAAAACCTTTTTTCTATACTAGTGAACTGATAACATGATCAAAAATATACCCAAACACCCCTTAATTATCTAATAATAAGGTATTGCATAAGAAAGTTATTAAAATATGAAGGTTCTCATGCTAGGTATCTCACTAACATCTGTTAATGGGATTCATAATAAGAAAAAACTTTTATTTATATTAATGATCATATGAAATTACATGTGATATGCTATGGCTGATTAGTTAAAATAATAAGTCTTGGCTTGTTATTTTGGGATTTTATTCTTTATATCTCATATAAAACTCATTTTGTCAAGTCCATGATTCAACTCACACTACTCTTCACATATCCTCAAAACCCATAATATTCTCTGATAACCATAGATTAGGGACAACTCAAAATTGTACTTTGAGGGGATATTATCATTATATTGTTAATGTAATATAAATTTTTACACACATAAATGAATAATAAATAGGAATTACCTTTATTAAAAAATAATGATACATTTTACAAGCATTACACCTAATCTCTCATGTATCTTATACCAATATATTCAACATGAATCCTGTGTTTTTTTATGCTAACAGTTTCATTAATGGATCCACTAAATTCACCGATGTAGCCACCCAATAGATCTTTATATCTCTTTTATCAATGATCACTTAGATGAGATGATATTTTAAAAGGATTTATTTGGTCCTTTGGTAAAAGTAGGGTTCCTTAGCCTAAGTAATAACTCTATTATTGTTACAATAAATCTCAATTACTCTCTAAATTATAAGAACCTTGCCAAGTTCATATATAAACTTATTTGTCTATATATATTCCATTGAAATATCTAATGTAGCAATGTACTATGCCTCTATTATTTAGTTTTCTTCAGTAGATTGTTTAGAAATCTTCCAAATAATAGCTCCACCATTCAGGAAAATCAAAAAACTATATTGAAATCTTCTTTCATCTTTTTCATATTGGAAACTAGAATAAGTTTAATCTTTTATAATGATCTTACCCTCAGCTTAAAAGACCAAGAATATATACTTAATTCTTATTAAGTATTTCAGGATGTTCTTGAAAATAATCTACTGATTCTCATAAGGATTATATATGTATTTACTTATAATTCTCAAAATATAAGTGACATATGGTCTAGTACACAATATGGAATATATTATAGATCCTATAGAGGATGCATAAGGAATCATATATATCATTTCTAATTTATAGATGTATTTTTAATCTTCCTAATATTTATTCCATTCAACTCTAGTAAATACCCCCTTTAGATTTCTCCATGCTAAACCAATTTAGAACCTTAACAATATATGTGTTTCGACTCAGTCCAATAACCCTCTTAGATCTATATATATAGATCTTCATACCCAGTATATTGGACACTTCACGTATATCTTTTATCATGAATCATTTCCCAACAATATCTTTATATAGTATAAATTTGTGTTACCATTTCTTATGAGGATTATATTATCCACATACAATATCATAAATATTACAACACTCCCACTAATCAGCTTGTATACATGAGTCATTTGGGTTCTTAATAAAACCAATATCTTTGATTACATCATCAAACTAGATATTTCAACTTTGAGAATCTTTCTTTAATCCATAAATAGATATTTGTAACTTGAAAACCTTAGAAGACTCATTTGGAACTTTAAAACTTTCGGGTTGTATCAAATACACATCCTCGAATAAATTTCCATTAAGGAAAGTAGTTTTGAAATAAATTTGACATATCTCATAATCATAATGATCTCGTATTGAAAGAAATATATAAAATGGATTTTATCATGAAAACTGGTGAAAATATCTCTTCATAATTATACCCTGATTTTTTTTTGAAACCCTTTTACACTAGGTTTTATTTATAGGTAGGCACTCTACCATCCATGTCTGTTTTATTATGGAAACCCCACTTTCACCCTATATCTCACCTATTAAATTTTATCACCAATGACTATTACTTCTTCATCATTTTCCATAATAAATACATATCTCTTGGGCTCCTAACAAATCCTATAATAATAACAATAATCTTATGCAACCAGAGTTGGTTCTTCTTCCACAACTCTTCATGGAACTGACTCAAATTACATCACATGAAAACTTCCTGTTTTTTGGCCTTCAACTTCTCTAAGTTCAAATTTCATCTCCTATAATCCATGATTAATAAGACCCTTCTCAAGGAAAACACAATATCGAGTAATAAAAACTTTCTTAGTAGGATTATAGAAATAATATTCCATCATTTCTTTAGGATAACCAAAAAATAAGAATTTATCTGACTTAGGGTTAATATTATCATAATCCAATTATTATATGAGTGATTCACAACCCCAAATCCTCATAAAATATAAAATAGGACGTTTCTTAAATCATATCTCATATAATTTCTTTACGAATTCTTTAAATGGAACTCGATTAAGTAATAATATTACAATTTCTAAAGAATATCCCCTATAATGAAGTAAGAAAGTCACATTAAACCATCATTGATGAAACCATGTCTAAAAAGGTATTATTCTTCCTATTAGATGCACCATTATGTTATATAGTTCCATGAGTATTGATTTTTCGAACAATTCCTCAACCTATAATATGATCAAAGAATTACTAGCTCATGCTTACACCACCCCAATTTGATCATGGAATATTAATAATTTTTCCAATTGTTTTTTTCCCTTTTTTTGAAACACTTTGAACTTTTAAAAAAATCCATACTTTTATCTCATTATAAACACATAACCATACCAACTAAATTCATCAATAAAATTTATAAAGTACATAAACCCATCACTAGATCATGTACTAATTGGACCAAATATATCACTATGTATAAGATAAAATGGTCCATTGTCCCTCTCACCATTTCCACTAAATGGAATTTTGTTAATTGTTTCTAACAAACAAGATTCACAATTACAAAATGACTCATAATCAAATGATTCCAAAAATCCATCTCTATGGATTCTTTGAATGTATTTCTTAGTTATATGTCCAAGGTGATAGTTCCAAAGGTAAGTGGGGTTAAAATAAACTTTTAAATTTTTATTTATAACATTACATATTGGATTATATATATTCATAATGTATAAACCATTTATCATATTATTTATTCCATACAACATTTCATTCGTATATATTGAATAAATCATATTCTTAATAATGAATGAAAATCCAATATTGTCCAAATAAGATATAGAAATCAAATTTTTGTTTATTTTAGAAATATAATAACAATTATTTAATCACAAAACAAATCTACTTGGTATAATTAGATCATAAGTGTCAAACTCCAATTCAAAAACTCTTTCTCCATTTTCAATATGTAGATCTAATTCACCTTTCTTGAATTCCCTTCTATATTTGTGTATGTTCTTACAAAAACAAAAGTTTGATGCACAACCAGTATATAATATCCATGATTTAGAGTTAGATAAATTTAACTCTATATAATTCACATTCATTTTTTTGTAATTCTTCTCTTTGATAACACTTTTCAAACATAGATACCAATCTAGAATAGTTTTATAGTTATGCCTATAATATATCACAAAATGATAAACCCGATTCATTCTATAATATACAACAAAGAAATATATGTTGGTGAGTATCATTTTTTATATCTTTTCGTCAAAGACTTTTAATGAAGGAAAATTGACTGAAAATAATTATTTATACATTATATCCATTTAGTAAGTCAAGACCCATATTTCACTAAGTTTTGAGTCCATTATAGTGTTCCTCTCAAAGCATAGATATTTAATTTGGCTAAATTTCAAATCATAGCACATATGACCCTTATATATTTGAGTGGACAACTCTTTTACCAATACATCATATGTGTATAATCATAACTCTACTCCTTTGGTATCCTAACTCTCAAGGTTTCTCAGTCAAGTGTCACCCAATAATCACAGCAGGATTTGGTTACATAACTTTTAGGGTCAACTATTTTGCAACATGAATTACACAAGATAATCCATCAGTACCCAACATTAGCATGGACCTAACTAGTTGGATAATATAGCTCTTAACATGTGTTTTATTTAAAAGTAATCACATGCTTAGTATTTGATGGATTTTCTTTTAAATTCACACCAATTTAATACACATCATATGCGTATTGAATTAATAGCTATTAAATCACATGAAATATTTATTATATAATGTTTTATTATTTTATTTATTCTTGATTCTGATGATTTAGTTTTAGAAAGTATATTTTATCTATCAAATTAATATTTTCGAACCATATTAATGTGTAACTATTTATAAAACCCAAAATTTTTGTTACTCATCCAAGAATAGAATCAAAACATATTTAAACATATCCAAATGCATTATATGCATAATGTATGAGAACATTTCATGTGAAGGTTTAGAATTATATAAAATTAATAATTTATACATGAGTAATCCTAGAGACACATATGGACAACCCACACCTTTTTAGAATAAGACATAAGCCTCTGAGATAGTTTTAAGTCTAACCTGAATTCCCTCTACCTATTGATACTTCACTCAACCGAAAATAAAATTAATCTTATCTCTAATACCTAATATGTATAAACTGGATTCTATAGAATAATTCAAGATAATAACTTTAAATACAAACTGTGGTCAAGGTAGATGAAAACTTAATCTTATGTTTTCTTGCATATAATGTAATTCATTAATGAAATTTTATAATTAGAAATTTATCACATAAATTAAAGAATAAGAAATATTCACAATTCATAAAAAAATTAAACATGAATATTTAAAAGTAATAAACAAATAAATAAACATTTAATATATTTTCTAAACATGAGATACTAATATGAACATTTCATATTTTATTTAGGTATGAAAATGTGAAGACCTCGGCCCTAGTAGCCCAAATTAGGTGGTTACTTTATTATATTGGCACTGGATATAAGGAATCCTATCTTGAATGACTAAATAGTTTAGTGGTCTTGGTAAACTATAAACATACTTGAATCTAACATTTCATTTGAAAACATAAAATATAAAACATAGTGAAAGTAAATATTCTGCATCCTTGAACTCATTTAAATATTTCTTATTTATATATTAGAGAATGGAAACAAAATAAGGGTGAGCGGAGATAATCAATAAGGGTTATGTACATTATAATCCATCATGAATCAACAAGTAATAATCAATATGACAAGTAAAATAACTAAAAAAACATACCATTTAATTAGTAAATTGAGCATAAAATGCCTCCATGGATAATATCAATGAAGTAATATAATGGATAATAATAACTTAATTCTAAATGAAAGAAATTATAAATATAAGATTTCATGATATCAGAAATAATGATATATATACCATCATGACATTATTATAATATATTTTAATCAATGGGTAGTGACATCACACCTATCACAAGGTGTGGAAAAAGAATATTTATTTTCCTAGTGCAGAACAATGGTTAACCAGGGTCATTTCCCTTAAGGAGCTTCACAATTGTTCACCTACTTAATATAATTAACCTAAACTACTTTTTTGTTGTTTTTAGTTTTTATAAAAACAATAAGGTTTTGATTATTTTCAAAAATAATGAAATTAAATGAAATATGAAAATTTAAACTAAAACTTACATGAAATGATAACATAATGAAATAAATATAGAAATAACTTATCATTTATGGATTGGTTAATGGGTTCCATCATTATCCTTGTTGGGGATTCAATTTAGTTTGATAATTCAATTCTGAGTTATCATTCATTAATTAAAATTATTTTATTTAGTGGTGTGAAATTTTGAATGCATTCAGCATTATTAATTCCCCCTCCTCATGTAATCATGGTTGAAAACACACCTCAATAAATAATATGACACCTTCAAGGACCTGAATATATCGTATTTCATTTCATACACTAACTGGCTAAACATCATCACATGAATAGATTATATTTAGTGGAATGGAGGGAAAATATTTAATGAAATCATATAAATGAGTTTGAGTTTTGTGTCGTGATGGGAAATTTCTACACTTGTACACTTCACTATTTCTCACCACAAACATAATCAAAGTTTTGAATTAAAGTTCATAATGAAATGGAAATACCACTTACCTCCCCCAGGACAAGTCTCAGGTTTGACCCTCATTTTTTAGGTTAATAGGTCATTATGGGAAGAAATAAGATAAATAAGAAGAGAAAATAATAAAAATAAATGAAAAAAATAAAAGATAATAGAAGAGAGAGATAGGGTAAAAGAAAGTAAAATAAAATAGATGAATAAGAATAGAATAATAAAATTAAACACATAAAATAATAAAATAATAATAAAATAATAAGAAATAAATAAATAAAAAAATAGAATGAAATAAAATAAGAAATAAATTAAAATAATATGTTGATGATGAGAGGGAGGAGGAAAGAATAATATTGGATGAAACACTTTGAATAAAATGAAATACATCAGTAATTTTATAAAATAAACTAAATTAAAATTTCATTCAAAATAAAATAAAACCAAAAGGAAATAAAAAATATGAAAAAAAGAGAAGAATGTGGTTGATCCTCCCTCCAGTCATGGAACTCCAATGGGTGCCAAACTCCTCATGTAGCATGGGTGTCACCTCCTCTTATAGAGGCGGGGAGGATATCCTCAGCCTCCTCGTATCTTAAAATCTCCCTATATAGGTGAAAATATTTCCTTCAAAATTAAGGTTATGAGACCCAGGGTGTGAGGTTTGAAACACCAGAAAACTTTAAGGTGTTAAAACTTGCAGTGATAAGAAAATTCAATAGGGCATCCTTGCATGGCCCATGAACTTTATATCTTTGCATGGCCTTAGTTAGGACTTTGCAGGTTAGAGGGACATGACAGTGGAAGAAAGAAGGAAAAAACAATAGTAGTTAATCCCTCAAATCATTCATCCTTCAAAATAGCCTGATGAACAACAAAATAATAATCATGGATCTCATATGAGGCTTTAGGATTGATTTATGGTGACCAAGGTTGGTAACAGTGGTGAAATCTTGAGTTTGAGATTTCCAAGGGGCAGAGATGATGATCTCTAATGAAAGAGGGGGAGAACGATGAAACTAGGTGTTTGAGCCATGGTGGAGTTGTAGAACCATGGTGGAGTGTCAATTAGGGTAATATCTTAGATCATGGGAAGTGGGATATAGAAGTATAGAATCGTTCCACGTAAAAAATGAATTGTACCATTGAAAACATGTTTTCCACATAGAATCGTGACTTGGGTGCACTATCCTTTATAACCATGAGTGTGTTATCCGTGAGCAAGTTTCCTAAAATGGTGCTAGGCTCTCGCATACAAAACCACATACAAATATGGACCGAGCTGCACTGCTATGCTCATGTAGACTATAGCGACCCAACCTTTTCTTACATTACTATTACATCATTTTAAAGATAAAAAACATAATAGTATTACACATAGAGGATCCAAAGGTTTATTGTCATGGGAAAACTAGGACCATACATAACAATTACAACATCAAGTGTAAACATTTATTAAATTTATTCTTCTCTAGCTTCTTATTGGCACTTGTCCTCTCCTTAGTACATGTAGCCACCTGAGGATATACATCAAAAGGGGTAATCTAAAATCCTAGAAAGAATATATAAAAGAACAATATAGCATTGGGTGAGCATAATCATAACATGGGAAAAAGATCATGAACATGAGAGGAAGCATAAATATAAGACTCGAAATGTGGCAATGCATAAAAATGAAATATCATGTCTTAGTGGTTAACAACCACACATACTTGTGAACCAAGCTATCATATTGTTCACAAATAATTCCACATTTACTCATGAGATTCATCACTTTACCCAATTCATTGGAGTGCTGTATAATTCAGGGCACGCCCATCACTTTGAAACATTCATATTGTGCGATATAATTCCAGGCGCACCTGTCACATCATAACATTATCATTATCACACTTTCCACATAGAAAACATATCAAAAAATGAACATAACTAACCCATTTAAAGTAATGGGTTTTATCTCATAAGAACACATTCATAAACTTTGGGTTCCCAAAAGAAAGAGGTAATAACATACATGTTATAAGAACCGTCCACTTTGAGTGAGAAGTAAAAGGTGTGTTCTTAAAAGAAGAGTTCTTTTGGAAAACACTTTGTTTGACATAAAACCAGGGAAAAACATGTATATCCCAGAAAATTAAATAAAATGATTAATAAAATGATATTTAAGGATTAACCATATCAAAATGGAGTGAAAGAGGTAGAACCCGAAAGATGAAAGTTGGGTTTGAGAATTTCCCCTTACCTTGTATCTGAATGCTTCCTTCTCTTTAATGTACTGTATAATGACATTATATTCATTAATTAGAAATAAATAACCTTGTGTACATTAATATGGTTCATTATGGTTTCATTAAGTGATTTTATGTGCCTTTGGATGAGTTATAGAGTTTTAAAACATTGTTCGAGAATGTTTGTTTTTATGGTTTTCTTGAGTGGTTCACTTGTATTCTTAAATTGAAGTTCAGGTAGAACATGGGTAAACATAAAAAAATTATAGTACATGTTATTAATGATATTAAAGGAGTTTTAATGATCTTATAATGAATCATATTATATCCATGTGGATGACTCATTAGATAAGAATTAAATGATGATTGTTTGGGTTAATTTGAATGATTTTTCAATCATAATGAACTTGTTTTATTTTATCACTAGTAATATGGCCATAAGTTATTTCCAGAACTATAAATAGGACATAATACATATAAAAAATTTTGTTTCAACCATAAAAATGGTTTCATGACCAGATCTAAAGGTAGAAATGGAATTAGAAAATATGTCATTCTTGAAGGTGATAAATTAACACCTCACGAGCAACGTTCTCTTTAATAAAATAAAATGAAGAGGGAAAGGGGGTTTGATGATATAATATCCCATTAGCATCAAAAAATTATATTAAATGTATAATAATGGAGTTACAATACCATTTGGATGAAGATATGTGGGGAGAGAATAAGAAAAGAACTTGAAATTGAAAGGGAATTAAAGGAGAAGAGGGAGAGAAATTACCTCTTGAATCCTCCTCTTGAGATCCTCCTTAAGGGCCTAAACTTGGTCTTTTGATGAGACCTGCAGCTCTTGGACGTGGGGTTGGGTATAGGGAATATGTTTGGGCAGAGTTTAGAGAATTCTTGGAGCTTGAGAGGTGTGAGGAAATGAGGGTGTGAAGGGTGGTTTTTATAATGGAGGGGAGAGGGGTTTTCTTAATATAAAATTCATTAGTTCATTATTTCTCCATGAGAAAAGTAATAGTGAGTATTACATGACCAAGAATAGTAAGTTTATCATGTGATCCCGAACCAAGTGGGATTACATCAACAGAACATCACACATGACTCTATAATTAGCTTATTTAGCTTATTTTTGTAAATTACGGTATTTCATTGTTCATAAAAATTCAAGTATTTCAGAAAAATCCCAAAAATATACCCCAACCATTTTTCAATGTGTAGAATCCAAAAATGAAGTCCATTTTTCAAAACTAAATTTCTAAATATGATTAATTTAATATTTAATTAAAATCATAACTTATTATTAAAAATCCAGTTTTAAAACATTCATTTAGTTATTCTAAAATATAGGTACATCATACTTTTACTTGAATACTATTTTTAAACGATCATAGTTAAGGTTACTATTCATTAGGGTATATCACAATTCATAAGGGTATGTTACTATTCATAAGGGTAGGTTACTATTCACAAAAAATTATTTTTATTTTATTAGACTCCAAAAATCATCTTGAACACAACCGTGTATGTCAGATTTTCCAAATTCCAAATACAGAAGTGACAACTTATGTTTAAAGGTCACTAAGCACTTAGTAGTTCATTATGTTGTGTTTTCATGTGATTTTATGACATATTTATAAGAAGGGAATTTGCATTGAAAAACTTTGGGTCGTTACATTCTTCCCCCCTTATGAAATTTCTCCCTTGAAAGTTCAGTTTACACAAACAGGTGAGGGTACTTCTCTTTCATTTTCTATTCCGGTTCCCATGTTTCTTCCTCAAACTTATGGTTTCTCCACAACACTTTGACAAGATGGTTTGTCTTGTTGTGTAGAACCTTATCTCTTTGATCCAAAATCTTTATCGGCTTCTCCTCATAGGAAAGATCATCTTCCAGCTATACCACCTCTAAGTTTAGTACATGTGAGGGGTCCGGTATGTACTTCCTCAGGAGTGATAATTGAAACACAACATGAACTTAAGCCATATTCGGTGGAAGTGTGGGATGATAGGCCATAGATCCTATAAATTCAAGGATCTCAAAGGGGAGAACATGCCTTGGGCTTATCTTCTCTTTCTTTCCAAACCTCGTGACTCTCTTCCATGGTGATATACACAGGAAGAATTTATCTCCAACATTGAACTCCAAGTCCCTTCGACAATTGTAAGCATAGCTCTTTTGCCGACTCTGAGTAGCTTTGATGTTTTTATGGATGACTTGAACCTTCTTTGTCATCTCTTGAACAAGATCAGGTCCAAGTATCTTTCTTTCTCCAAATTCATCCCTACAGGTTGGAGTTCTACATCGCTTTCCATACAGAGCTTCATATGGAGCCATCTGAATACTCGAGTGGAAGCTATTGTTGTATGAGAACTCAACCAATGGGATATGCTGACCTCATCCACCTTTTAATTCTAGAGATCAGGCTCTTATAATATCTTCAAGCTTCTGAATAGTCCTTTCCGACTGGCCATCAGTTTGGGGGTGATAGGTCGTGCTGAAATTTAATTCAGTACTCAAAGCATGTTGAAGGCTCCTCCAGAATTTATATGTGAACCTTGGATCACGGTTAGAGATAATTGAGAGTGGAACACCGTAAAGTCTCACCACTTCTTTAATATATATCTTTGCAAGTTTTTCAAGTGAGATATCTTCCTGAATAGCGATAAAATGGGAAGTCTTGGTGAGTCGGTCAACTACAACACATATCGCATTATTTCCCTTCGACGTCCTTGGGAGACCCCTGACATCGTCCATAGTAACATTTTCCCATATCCACATAGGTATAGGAAATGGATATGTAATTACCCAACCTTAGTTACCTAGATTCGGTACATTATTACATAACATTGGCATGATCACAAGGAAATCATGTCTCGAAAGACCGATCAATTTAGTATTATTGGAAACAAGATTCATAAATATGTTCAACTTTACATCTTGAAGAGAAATACAACACAAATATATTTCATTAGGAACATCCAATCCTCCTAGATTATGCCTCCAAGTCACTCATAACTAACTTCTTCATATCCTGGGAAAAATAAAACATTGAAAGGGGTGAGCTTAAACGCTCAGTAAGGGTATGTAATACAGCGGAAAATGACATAAATATTAAGCATGGTAAATAATTGAAACCTCATGTCTTTACCAATAATAAACATGAATAATTTTATGGAAATAAAATGTTCTAAGTAAATAATGCCACAATAAAACATAATCATGGGTATTCTACTCGTCGAATTA
The DNA here is from genome assembly GCA_963277665.1 of Viscum album. Classification (NCBI taxonomy): domain Eukaryota; kingdom Viridiplantae; phylum Streptophyta; class Magnoliopsida; order Santalales; family Viscaceae; genus Viscum; species Viscum album. The sequence continues at coordinate 1,325,833,609 of OY728157.1, read as the reverse complement.
CCACATGAACCATCAATATTATTCCCATAATGAGGTAATGTATAATGTCGGACATTCTAAAACATTTTTTCAAGGCCTCGGCCAAGACGTCTAAAATAATTAAGGCCTCGTCCAAAACCATAAATCAAATTGGGAAAGGGCCTTGTCAAATTCCACATCTAGTTGTCTCATGAGACCTACCGATGCATCGAGGAGCTATAGAGGGCTCCACCCATCACTTACTAAGTCCAATACATTCCTCATATGAAAAGTTTTAAACATATCATAAACATTCATATTAAAAATAGCATACAAAATGTCAATACTTTAACCATAAATCATGAATGGTATAAAAATAGCACATCAACAGTCCAACATATCGCAAAACCTTCAATACAATATGGAAGTTTTGTATCATAATAAATCAACTTCAAATAAACTTAAAATCCATCAAAGGATGTTGACATAGATGAAATCAAAACCCTTTTTAGAGAAATATCTCTTTCTATTTTGAAATCATTTAAGAGTCACATAATTATAAAATAAAATATTTACTTTGAAAATATTCTTATGATCTTGTAAGGTAAGATTCGACGAGTTTATAATGGTAGAAAATAGCCGCATCCGCTGTATAAGTTAAAAAACATTCTTACCTTAATTTTGTCGAAAAGGTTAAAAATGACCTTGTTTGGAAAATGAAGGAAAGATTACTTTATAAACTTCTTATAAAAATTCAAAAAAGGGTATAAATGACTTTAACCCATATTCTGTAAAATATTAAGAATGTTTTGAAATACATTTTTAAGAAACATTGATGTGGATGATAAAGAGGTCCCAATAGATAATTACGTATAAACAACCTCAGATAATGAAGAGATTGTGAAATAAACTCTTACCTTGTACTTTTCCTTGGTTTATGGTAGCTTAAAATCATATATAATGGTGAAATAGTTGTTATTGAATTATACAATAATCAAATTAATATTATATCATATATTATCTTTTAACATCGCTTTGTTAATAAAATCTTAGTATTACCGTCGTTTTGGGTGTTAACTTACTCGTTTTCTTTTATATAAGCCGTGCTTGTTATGGATAGGTTGTATCATACTCATATCCAGAATTATATTAAGTCCTTAAATATTATTTTTAATCATCCAATAAAATTTAGTCTTGAATGGATACGATGGGGAATGAATCTCATCGCATTCGAGGAGACGGTCATCCGTACGTACGCACAAGCAACAATATCATTCTTTTGATATTAAAATAATATATAATCAGATGGTATATCATATATACAGAATCATTATCATGTTATATTTATTATTTACATGAATTATAAATCATTATTATACCCATCTAAATAATAGTATGTTGAATAACGATTACACCACAACGTGGAGACGGTAGGTCGTACGTACGCACGTATGGTGACATGTCATTCAAGGGATGGATAGAATAATGAATTTGTTTGTTCCATAATTATAATAACATCACAGTATATAGAAGTTACTTGAGTTATTATTTTATAATGGAAATAACAAGGAAATAAGAAGTTAAATAAGAAAGGAACTTTAAAGAGGGTGGTGAAGACGTTACCTCTTCTTCGGGTTATTTTTTTTTTTTTTTGATTTGATAAAAAGGGATCCTTAGGTTGGATTTCTGATCAAAATAAGGCCTCTAGGATGAGGTGAGGGAATTTTAAAGGATATTTGTGTAGGTTTTGGCAGATCCAAATGGCTTTGAAGGTGTGAATTAATGAGAAGGAGGAGTGCCCTTTTATAAGAGGGGTGAGGGGATCTTTAGAAAAAACATAAAGTATTATTTTATAATAAAATAATATTCGGTTTATAATGGATCCAAAGTGGATTATTCAAAGTATAAGATGGGGATGGGTCGAAATAATTTCAACCAATAGATTTTAGATAGGTTTGGGTCATTATATTAACCTTATCTTTTAGTTTTAACTCTTGGTTAATTAGTTTAACACTTACCATATCACTTTGTATTTTTATATTATATAGTTAATAAACATACTATATACCTCCAAGCGACCCCCAAATGGTACACTAAGGATACACCAATAATGATATAAGACTTTTGGCCGAAACTTATATTTTTTGGAATATAAAATAAATTAATAATATAATATTTGTTTTAAAAACTCATTTATGTCAATTTTGACACTACTCAATAATTGATTTTTGTTAAAGTCTTAGAAACTTTATTAATTCAAACCAAATTCATTTAAGCAATACTAACATGTCATATTAACGAATAAAAATTTTGTATGTCATCAAAACTTTCAAATTATATTTATTTTAACATTTATAATACCAATTATTTGATTCTTTCATTAATAAGGAAAATACTGCATCATTATTGTGTCATATATATTTTTACATTTTCAATGTCTAAAAATTATAAATAAAATATAATTATGTAGGAAATATTTTTATAATTATAATTAATATTTATAATCGAAAATATAACATATATAACCCTATGTAAAAATTGTTTTTCTAAAAGATATAAGCATATGTCATTTTTGTATTTACTTTAACTTAATTTAAATAAAGTGTCCCAATCACCTACAAGTGGATCAATGGGGTCCCAAAATCGACCCAAATATGCCCATGGTCGGAAATGTATCCACCAATAAGGTTAGGACACGTTTTAGGGTAACTTATTATTATTATAATATTATTATTTTTACCCTTTTTTACCGGATTTACCCTTTAACCGTGGTAAATAAAATATTTACCGAAGTAATTATTCAAAATGTCTAAAAATAAAAGTTACCTATTTATACAATTTGGACATCCTGATTCCAAATATGAAATCCATTTTTACAAATTCAAAATACAGAAGTGGAAGAAATTAATTTAAAATTAATTCCTGCTGTCAAAACAAAAAGCGTGTTTTTAAGATATAATAACTATCAAAAGATTGACACTTGTTTATGTCTGGTTTAATTGTGGAATTATGTCCAATGACCAAAATTGTATTAAATGGTAAAAATATATTCAAAATATACTTTAAAACCACTCAAATTAATATTTTATCACTATTAATTATTTTGATTAAAAAAGTTTTTTTTAATTAAAATTTAGTAATTTTCACTATTCATCCAAATATAAAAGTTATCCAAAAAGTACCAAAATTTCACCCTAGGATAATTTTGATATTCCAAATCCAAAACAAAAGTCCAATTTGAAAAATAAAATTTATAAAATTTCAAAAAGTGGGTATTACTATTCATAATGGCTACTTTGATTGATCGCGGTGTGTTAGAATCTCAAAGTTGTGTACATTGCAAGCTATTGCATTACTCAAAGGGAAAAGTACTGTGGAAGCTTGGGGTGTTACATTCTCCCCTCCTTCAAATAATTTTATCCTTGAAATTTCTAGAAAATTTTTGTATAAAAATACTCGGGAGGTTCTTCATCATAAGTTCCTCGGGTTCCCACGTTGCCTCTTCCATCTTGTGGTTTCTCCATAAAAATTTTACCAAACGAGTCGTCCGGTTTCTCAGCACTTGTTCTCTCGTATCAAGAATCCTGACGGGCTCTTTATAATAAGATAGATCATGTTTCAGTTCTAATTCCTCATAGGTGAGTACATGCATTGGGTCAGGCATGTATTTTCTCAACAGTGACACGTGGAACACATCGTGAACTTTGGAGAGACTTGGCGGCATTGCCAATCGGTAAGCTACAACCCCAATTTGTTCTAGAATTTCGAATTGTCCGATGTACCTGGGACTCAATTTACCTTTCTTACCGAAACATATAACTCCCTTCCATGGAGATACCTTCAAGAAAACATGATCTCCTACATGAAATTCCAAATCCTTCCTTCGATTATCGGCATAGCTCTTCAACCTACTTTGAGCTGCTTTGATGTGGTTTTAGATTACCATTACCTTTTCCAGCGTTTCCTCCACTAATTTCATGCCAACAAGTTTTCTTTCACCAACATCATCCCAACAGGTTGGTGTGAGACATCTCTTTCCATACAACACTTCATATGGTGCCATCTGAATACTTTAATGGAAGCTATTGTTGTAGGAAAATTCCACCAGAGGTAAATATTGATCCCACATACCCTGAAAGTCAAGTGAGTATGATCTCAACATGTCTTCTAAGTTTTGAATAGTCCGTTCTGATTGTCCATCTATTTGAGGGTGGTAGGCAGTGCTCAAATGAAGTTCAGTATCCAAGGCCTTCTGAAGACTTTTCCAAAATCATGATGTAAAACGGGGATCACAATCTGAGACAATCGATAGGGGAACTCCATGAAGTCTCACAACTTCATTAATATATAGTCTTGCTAGACGTTCAAGTGGTATATCTTCCCTTATATCAAGAAAATGTGCTGACTTGGTAAGACGATCAACAATGACCCATATTGCACCGTTCCTTCTAGGAGCCTTTGGTAGTCACATGACAAAGTCCATAGTGATATTATCCCATTTCCACTCAGGTATGGGAAGAGGTTGCATGACTACTCCAGGATGTTTCTTTCTAGCTTTCACTTGTTGACAAACCATACATCTTGACACAAAATCAGCAATCTCCCTCTTCATGTTGTCCAACCAAAAAGGTTCCTTTAAATCTCTATACATTTTTGTGCTCCCAGGGTTTATAGAGAAAATGGAACTATGAGAATCATCTAAAAATTCTCTTTTTAAATCAGGCATATCAGGAACACAAAGTCTCCTCCCAAATTTCAAAATTCCATCTTCAGACAAAAAGTCACTCAATCTTCCATCATTCATAGCTTTAATCTTCTTTTTAAACTCTTCATCATCAGCCTGATAAATCTTTATCCTTTTTAGTAAAGATAGTTTGGCAACCATTTGAAAAGGTTTTGATGTTTTACCTTCCATGGTTATTCCCACATCCATCTTGATAAGATCCATGAAAATAGGATCCCTTTCCACTCTCATCGTGTTCAAAACTCCATTATCTTTTCTACTCAAAGCATCTTCCACCTTATTTTCCATTCCACGGGTGGTAGTGTATCGTGAAATCATAATCCTTGAGTAGTTCAAGTCATCTCCTTTGCCTCATGTTGAGTTCTTTCTGTGAGAAAATATACTTCAAACTCTTGTGATCAGTATAAATCTCACATTTTCATCAGAGAGGTAGTGTCTCCATATATTCAAAGCAAAGATCACAGATTCTAACTCGATATAATGAGTAGGATAGTTTTTATCATGAATTATTAGCTGTCGTGATGCATAGGCAATAACCCTATCATTCTGCATAAGGACAAAACCAAGTCCTTTCTTTGATGCATCACTATAAATAATGAACCTATCATTCCCCGATGGTAGAGTCAATATAGGATCATTGACTAATCTTCTCTTTAGTTCTTCAAAACAGTCTTCACACTATTTTGTCCAGACAAATTTAACCCCTTTACGTGTGATCTTTGTTAATTGGTTAGCCCACCGGGCAAAGTTCTGGACAAAACGTCGATAATAACCTGCTAAACCAATAAAACTACGTACCTCGGTTATACTCGTTGGTGCTGGCCATTCTTGGATGTCCTTGGTCTTAGAAGTATAAACATAGATTTCATCCTTAGAGACAATATGTCCAAGAAAAGAAATATCCTGAATCCAGAATTCACACTTTATAATCTTCCCATATAATTCATGTCTTCTCAGAGTCTTCAATATAATGTGCAAGTGATTTTCATGATCTTTGTAGCTTTTGGAGTATACCAAGATATCATTAATAAATACCACTACAAAGTCATCAAGATATTCCTTGAAAACTCTGTTCATTAGATCCATGAATACAGAGGGTGAATTAGTCAGCCCAAAAGGTATTACTGTAAACTCGTAATGCCCGTACCTGGTTCGAAATGCTGTCTTCGGAATGTATTCCTTCTTCACACACATCTGATGATATTCAGATCGATGGTCAATCTTTGAAAAGTATTGAGCTCCATGAAGTTGGTCAAATAAATCATCAATGAGAGGTAGGGGATATTTATTCTTTATTGTTATAGCATTGATCTCCCTGTAGTCAATGCATAACCTCATAGATCCATCTTTTTTCTTAACAAAAAGGACAGGGGCTCCCCATGGAGAAACACTAGGGTGAATAAATCCCTTATTACTCAATTCCACCAATTGTTTCTTTAGTTCAACTAATTCCATAGTGGCCATTCGATAAGGTGTTTTTGATATGGGCCATGAACCAGGAATTAAATCAATGGAAAACTCAACTTCTCATTCTGGAGGATGTCCAAGTAAATCTTCCGGAAACACATCAACATATTCTCTCAAAATAGGTACATCCTCTATTTGAACATTCCTTTCCTCACACACAGTTATTTCATTCTCTTCCTCCCCAATAATTGAATTTATTTGGGCTACTAGGGGTGGATCTAAATAAGAATTAGGTGGCGAAAATTCTGCTCTAAAGATAAGGTGTTCCTTATCATCATCATCAAGAATCATAACCTCCTTCTTCTTACAATAAATCTTCGCATCATGGTCCGAAATCCAATCCATATCGAGGATTATATCAAATTCAATCATAGGTATGATGATGAGATCAGCGGATAAAGAACATTTATGCGCTCTAATGGGGACTGATTCACTAAACTTTGATTCAATTATACTTCCCTTAGGAGTTTTAACTGACAACTACCTTGTTAAATCAAATTGGAAATATCTAATTTTCTTAGAAAACTAGGAAGATATGAAACAATTACATGATCCAGAATCAAATAATTCATTTTTTAAACTTGAGGAAACCATTAAATTACCATCCACCACGTCTTTCAGGGCTTCAACCTTAGTAGTAGTGATTGCATAAGCTTGGCCTTGATCCCCTGGCCTTTTCTGAGGTAAGTCTCCTTGATTCTTAGTACATTCATTTTCATAATGTCCCATCTCCCTGCAATTGTAGCATTGAACATCGGTAGTGTCTTTCTTTCCTTTAAAATCACCAGCTAGATGGCCTTTCTGTCCACATTTGTAGCATACTCCTTTTCCTTTTAGACAGGCAACATGGCGCTTCCTTCCACAATTATCACAGGGTGGAAATTCAATTCTACCATTCTTCCCTGTTTACTTATTTCCTTTCCCATAGTGTTCAACAGATCTCTTCTTCTCTTACTTTGATTTAAAGTCATAAGACTTAGAGAATTCCTTTTCTGTCTTGATAGCACATGAGACAATATCTTCATATAATGAGAAGGTTTTTGAGACTAATGCTTGACGGAGAAATGGTTTTTACCCACCAAAGAAACGATCAATATTACTCCTTGGGTTACATATATAATCAGTAGCATGCCTCGCAAACCTTGTAAAGTTAGTCTCATACTTTGCGACATTCTCATCCTCTTTCTGCCTCAGACTCAGAAATTGCCTTTCCATATCTACTCAATGGTCTTGAAGAAATTATTTTTCTAATAACAACTCTTTGAACTCCCTTCATTCCATATCTGATACTTCATCATCTTCCTTCGTGTTTTGTATCAATAACCACCATTGATCAGAATCTCCAGTGAGGCGATAAACTGCCATGACAACTTTTTCCCTTTCACTACTCCTCAAGGCATGGAATATTTTCTCTAAGGAATTTATCCATTGCTCAGCTACTAATGTATTTGTACTCCCATTGAATTTCGGTGGTTGTTGCCTCATGAAGCGATCTAACATTGATCCTGTCACATACATAGCTTATTTTAAATGTATTTTTATTTTAATTTCCATTAATTCTTTGTTTTGGGGGGTTTCCAAAGTTTTTATGGAGAATAGGTGAGTTTTCATGAATTGGGCCAAACCGTGAGCCCAATTCCAGATTTAAAAATAAATTTTGTTTCTTTTATAACTTATTCATTTTTTAATATTTTTCACTCATTCCAACTCCTAAATGTGATCCCCTAATATATTAACACCACAATTAAAATTTGGAGCCTTTGGAAATCCATAACCAAGGTGTATATGGGTTTTTATTTAAGGGATTGGGCCTGCCCTAAAGCCCAATTCCAGTTTTAAAAATAAAATTTGATTAGTTAATAAATTATTCATTTTTAAGGGGTTTTCGGTGATTCCAAGCCCCAAACACGCGCCTTGAACCCAGACACGCGTCCAATATCCTTCCACACTCGTTTCAGCTCATTTTCATCGCGGTTTAGGTCGAAAGTTCTTAAGAACTCAAATTTCCGGAAGATTTATAAAGGTAATTTGTTTCCTTCATAACTCCTTCGATTCTTACTCTTTTTCCCCCATTCAAATTCCTAAATGATCTAACTATTCTTGTTCAAACCGACCTTGAAGGTTTGAGTATTTGTAAAATCAGCTACTGGTATTTTGGGGGGCGATTTCTACAAGATATTTTAAGTAAGTTGTTCTCCTCCTTTCTTCTTTCAATTTGTTTAGGGTTACATCCAATTTAGTTAGGGTTTCTTCCATTATAATTGCGGTTCCTAATGTCCAGGAAGTAGGGTTTAAAATTTAAGGTTTTATATTGTGTTTTATGGTCTGAAATTCTGGTTTTAGGTCTGGTTTAGGTTTTTTGAGGTGCGGTGGTGGTGCGTTTGAGTTTTCGCACAAAGGATTCAAGGGTTTCCTTGGTTTTGGTAGGTGATTCCATTGTGTATGAAATCCTTGTGAATTGGCTACTGTTTTTATGGTATTTCCATGCTTATTAGATTTTATTATTTCTGAAAAATATAGTTTTAGTGGTGTTTGTTTTTAAAATGAATCCTAAAGGCCAATTTCATGTGAAATTGGGGGTTTTTCATAGAAATGTATTATTAGTTTAATTGGGGCTACCCTATAAGTAACTAGTTGAGTTTATTGAAGTATAATAGGGATAAAAATACAGTTTTTAATGATTGTCCCTTGTGTTTGTTGCTGAAAAATCTGGTTTTAATGGTGTTTGTGAACCACATGAAATTCTAAGAGTTGTGTTGTGTAAAAATGGAGACTTTGCACTGATGTCGTTTCTTGAACTATATATGGTTGCCCTAAAAATGATTTTGTGTTTTAACTGAAATGTAGTGGGATCTCCTTTATGTTTTGGAAACTTAAATATGTGCACATAGTATGCAAGTGAGGTTTATAAGGTGTTTTGTGTCCGAAACACTACGGGATTTTGAGGAATTGTTTTATGAAAAATCTAAGTGTTTTGTTGCGTGTTTTAAGTGGTATAAAATGTGATAGCTACTGTATTGGTTGTGATTGACCAGTAATGGTGTTTTATATGAAAATTTATTTATGTTGCATGCTGAAATTGATTGAGCACAAAGGGGAAGCCCGAGTACCTAGGTGGGGCGGATTTGTACTAGTACGGCTAGTGGACCGGATGAGTTTTGCCCCTGTTTCACTTAGCATTTGGATAACGATAACTCTAACTAAACTATGTGGATGATTATTGGGGACCACAAGGTTATGGGTGTTTTCCCTACTAGTGGCTCGTCCACAAGAAAGGATTTTTTCTATGGTTACTTTACACCGAGGTACGAGGTACATAGGGCCCAAGACAACCTAGTGCCTAGGGGTGTTCCCAATGTTGTTGCTCATTGGATTTGTAGTATCTACCCATGTCTTAGGGTGTGTTTGGAAGTAAATTACAGTATCTAACATTTGTATTTTAATGTGTTAGTATTCTAAAAATTTTGGATTGAAAACTATTTTCAATTAGAGGTTTCATTTCTTGAAATTTGAACACTACTTTTCCTTGCGTTTGAAAACTGCTTGCTTTTTCACATTGTATTTCTTACTCTTTGGAATCATTGGGTGGTATCCTACTAGGCTTAGGCTCACACCCTACTTACACCCCTTGGGTGTAAGTAGACTTGGTTATGTTTGATTCAGGTAAAGTAAAGGCTAAGGGTGATGGCGGTTCATGGTGTTAGTTCCCATTCTTGGTGCGGAGTTGTGGAGATAGCTTGGGGGCGATGACCCCTAGTCGTGTGGAGTCCTTGGGGCTGTCTTAATGCTATAATTATTTTTATTTGGACCACTTGTATAATCTTTAAACCAATGTACTCAGTTTTGGTTTTCACTTAAGTCTTGTTTGGCTCAAAAATTTCAGATTTATATTATGGATTGTTTTTAATGTTTTATGCTTTCATACTCGGGTAAATCGTTCCCAAACCTATATTGATGATACCCGGGCACTTGTGCCAGCTCGTGGGGATAGGGAACGCCCTTCGGGTCATGTCACGGGCTGGGTTTGGTGCCGGTTTTGGCGGTGACCAGATTCGGTTCGTGACAAAATGGTATCAAAGGAGGTTCGCTCCTTGGGTCATGTTATTTGGGGAAGAGTCAGCATAGTCTGGAGCTAGGATTTTTGGGACTTGAAATTTCAGTCATGGGTAGTGTGCCTGGAAAACACACCTCATGAAGGGATTCAAGTCACCATGGTAAGTATGGATTTATTTTAGTGCTTTGGTTTTCTTTGTTTAATGATGATTATGGGAAATGAAAAGAGAGTTGGGAGATTAATCTCAGTGAGCTCGCGGGGCCTGGGAAGCCATGTGGAGCCATGGATATTTCCCTAGAATACTCTCTGTGACGGCGAAGTGATTGGAATATGGCTTCCAACCATATGTCCAGTTCACCCACCGAAACTAGTTTCCTCTTTCATTGTTTTGTGCTTTAGTTTTGAAATCTTAGCACTTTGGTTTTAAGGTGACTTGGTTTTAAGAAGCGTAACGTTTTTATGAAATGATTTTCAAATAAAGAGGGAATGGTTTGGTTTATGAAATGGTGGAACTGAATTTTCAGAATTGTTTTGAAATGTAAAATGGTGTGCTTACACCTCTTTGAAAGCAGGAACTATATTGAATTTGTTTTTTTAAAAGCGTTTCTAATAGAGTTTTCTAAACAATTAGAGTGTGTTTTAATGGGATTATATGTTTCGAAATTGATGTGAATAACTTGAAATTGAGTTCTTTTCTAAATGGTTGTGTCCTTATGAAATGTTTTTTAAGATGTGAATTGGGATTTCGATCTCATTGTTAGCAGTTTTGAGAAAAAGGTTGGGTTGGTTGACCATTTTGTTTTTGAAAAGTGGAAGGAAGTTTTGTTTTACCCTTTGGTATTTCCATTAGTGACCACATGCATGGGGTTATATGGGATGATGGATGGTTGATGGCATGACTGGATGAGTGCTGGGATGGATATGAGGAGGGTGCCCGGTGTGGCACAAAAACATGCATGTGTGAGGCCCATGGGGTACCATTGGTGGATACGCTTACTGCTAAACCGTTTGTTTTCAAATAATTGGTTTTAAAGAAAAACATGATGTCTTGATGAATAGTTTGGTATGGTTTTTATTATGGGTTTTTAAAAATGTTGATGTTGTGGGAGGTTTTGAGTTCAAGAACCCCTTCTGTTTGAACTGTGTTTTGGGTTTGTGTTTGGTCGGTAAGCTGTTTTGTAGGGACGATTAGTGGTCTCTTTTGAAAAAAAAAATGGGATGCCTTTACGGTGGTTCCCTCAATGTGTTTGGATCTGGTTTGTGGCATGTTTTGACCAATGGACCTGCTTGGTTGGGTCCTTGGGTTCCCTCATTGGATAAGGTACGCCCCCATTAAGGGTTAATGCACAACTGAAGTGCAACCCGTTTTGTTTCGCCATTGGAAAATCCTCCAGTTGATCAATATAAAGAATATTTTATCGAACATTTCTTTTATTGAGTCTACACCCATTCATTTCGATGATTTTTGGAGCCTCTTGTAGTGGGATAGTGCTTCTGGAAGGTTGAAAGAGACCTTAGTTTCTTAAGTTTCCTGATTCATCAAAGGTGGGAGTGTTCTTTCGTTGTTAGTACAGATGAGTGTCTTGATGGTGTCTAAGAGGGCCTCTGGGTTCTTTATAGTTTCTTTTAAGAAAGAGTTATTATTAAACAACCAATTTTGATATTTAGGTCATGATATGATATTGTGTCCACTTTTTGGACTTATCTGTTGTCTAGGGACTTTGAATATGGTCCCGTTCCATGTATTGTTTCTATCAATCGTCAGGGTCATGTTCGGTGACGCATTGTGATGTTGTGTGCTCTTTTGACCCTAAAGGTGAAGGTCACACAATCCTTTAAGGTTCTATGTTATGTTGGGATTGTGTCTCCCTTGGGAAAAACATCAAATCCTCTATCTTAGAGGAAGGTGTTTATACGTGTCTTTCCCTTCTATTGTTTCTCACCCAAAGAAACAAGTTGTGATGTGTGTGCATCTTCTGATCCCTTGTTTCAATGAAATGTCTGGTTTTGGTAAAGTGGGTTATGGAGTGTGTTATGTCTTGATAAACACATCAGGGTATGTAGAGTAGTTGTTTGTGGCACCGAAAGAAGAAGTTCCACATTGGGGTTTCAACAGCCTAACTGTGTGGCCGAAGATGCTTCAATATTTTGAGCTCCAGCCATAGGTCCCTGAGAAAAGCTGGCGCGTAGTCAGGGGAAACACCAGTGTCGTTTAAACACTTGTACAAAGTCCTATCCTCGGTATGAAAGATAGGAATAGTTTAAACCTATGGTTTCATCATCTTCCTTCTGTTGTTCTCGTTCGGTGGAAATAGGTAGAGGGCCTTGTACCCATGTCATCGCCTAATGTTTTTCCCTCCCACGTTGGTTTCCATTGAGTCTTTGGAGAATGGTTGGAAATTTGGCTAGAATGTTTGAGCACACATTTTGTGCATGATTAGTAGTGTCAGTGTGCTAGGAAGCCACGTTCAAATAATGATCAGCATAGTTAGTGCATGGTTTCCCAAACCGTGCGGACTGACCCTGCACCCTATCCAAATCTTAAAAAAAAAATGGGTCTTTTTGTGTCGGCCCATGCTGGTCAGTTAAGATGGTTGGTTCTTGTGGTGGGAAGACCCACTATGGGTATCATGTATATTATTTAGTAAATTTCTAATTTATGTATACCCCTTGTACTAGGGAGTCTGTTTGGGACTCCCCCTATTAGTGTCTTGATTCTGTATCGGGAAAAAAAATTAAGTTGTCTCTTATGGTGGGGAGCCCATTTGTGTCTCTTCATACGAGTAACTCATATTTTTCCTTGGTTTTGTATGGGAAGTAAGTATTATCATTTGGAGATATCTAACTACCTACATCTTTCTTTGGTAAAAATTGATATTGGAGAGTGACTAATGGTTTAGTTATAGTAGGGAAAGTGTAACCATGTTTGATGTTGTCGTTTATTTGGGTAAATTGATTGAGTGTTGTTCATATTGTGTTAGAAGAGTTTTCATTTGGGATAAAGCTTGAATGTGATTTATTCATTCAGGAAAGTGGTGTAAGTCAGGTTTGTGAGAGTATTCCTTCCTTCATTGATCACTGGAGGTTTTATGGCCTTTGGGGGAGAAACCTGGCAAGAGAGTACCACTTGGTTTCTCAGTTGGGTTTAGTTGTTGCTTTGGCCTTACTGTGACTTTCCGGGGCGGAACGTTTTTATGGTGGGGAGAATTGTCACATACATAGCTTATTCTAAATGTATTTTTATTTTAATTTCCATTAATTCTTGGTTTTGGGGGGTTTCCAAAGTTTTTATGGAGAATAGGTGAGTTTTCATGAATTGGGCCAAACCGTGAGCCCAATTCCAGATTTAAAAATAAATTTTGTTTCTTTTATAACTTATTCATTTTTTAATATTTTTCACTCATTCCAACTCCTAAATGTGATCCCCTAATATATTAACACCACAAATAAAATTTGGAGCCTTTGGAAATCCATAACCAAGGTGTATATGGGTTTTTATTTAAGGGATTGGGCCTGCCCGAAAGCCCAATTCCAGTTTTAAAAATAAAATTTTATTAGTTAATAACTTATTCATTTTTAAGGGGTTTTCGGTGATTCCAATCCCCAAACACGCCCCTTGAACCCAGACGCGCGTCCAATATCCTTCCACACTCGTTTCAGCTTCTTTTCATCGCGGTTTAGGTCGAAAGTTCTTAAGAACTCAAATTTCCGGAAGATTTATAAAGGTAATTTGTTTCCTTCATAACTCCTTCGATTCTTACTCTTTTTCCCCCATTCAAATTCCTAAATGATCTACCTATTCTTCTTAGAACCTACCTTGAAGTTTTGAGTATTTTTAAAATCAGCTACTGGTATTTTGGGGGGTGATTTCTACAAGATATTTTAAGTAAGTTGTTCTCCTCCTTTCTTCTTTCAATTTGTTTAGGGTTACATCCAATTTAGTTAGGGTTTCTTCCATTATAATTGCGGTTCCTAATGTCCAGGAAGTAGGGTTTAAAATTTAAGGTTTTATATTGTGTTTTATGGTCTGAAATTCTGGTTTTAGGTCTGGTTTAGGTTTTTTGAGGTGCGGCGGTGGTGCGTTTGAGTTTTCGCACAAAGGATTCAAGGGTTTCCTTGGTTTTGGTAGGTGATTCCATTGTGTATGAAATCCTTGTGAATTGGCTACTGTTTTTATGGTATTTCCATGCTTATTATATTTTATTATTTCTGAAAAATATAGTTTTAGTGGTGTTTGTATTTAAAATGAATCCTAAAGGCCAATTTCATGTGAAATTGGGGGTTTTTCATAGAAATGTATTATTAGTTTAATTGGGGCTACCCTATAAGTAACTAGTTGATTTTATTGAAGTATAATAGGGATAAAAATACAGTTTTTAATGATTTTCCCTTGTGTTTTTTGCTGAAAAATATGGTTTTAATGGTGTTGGTGAACGACATGAAATTCTAAGAGTTGTGTTGTGTAAAAATGGAGACTTTGCACTGATGTCGTTTCTTGAACTATATAGGGTTGCCCTAAAAATGATTTTGTGTTTTAACTGAAATGTAGTGGGATCTCCTTTATGTTTTGGAAACTTAAATATGTGCACATAGTATGCAAGTGAGGTTTATAAGGTGTTTTGTGTCCGAAACACTACGGGATTTTGAGGAATTGTTTTATGAAAAATCTAAGTGTTTTGTTGCGTGTTTTAAGGGGTATAAAATGTGATAGCTACTGTATTGGTTGTGATTGACCAGTAATGGTGTTTTATATGAAAATTTATTTATGTTTCATGCTGAAATTGATTGAGCACAAAGGGGAAGCCCGAGTACCTAGGTGGGGAGGATTTGTACTAGTACGGCTAGTGGACCGGATGAGTTTTGTCCCTGTTTCACTTAGCATTTGGATAACGACAACTCTAACTAAACTATGTGGATGATTATTGGGGACCACTAGGTTATGGGTGTGTTCCCTACTAGTGGCTCGTCCACGAGAAAGGATTTTGCTATGGTTACTTTACACCGAGGTACGAGGTACATAGGGCCCAAGACAACCTAGTGCCTAGGGGTGTTCCCAATGTTGTTGCTCATTGGATTTGTAGTAACTACCCATGTCTTAGGGTGTGTTCGGAAGTAAATTATAGTATCTAACATTTCTATTTTAATGTGTTAGTATTCTAAAAATTTTGGATTGAAAACTATTTTCAATTAGAGGTTTCATTTCTTGAAATTTGAACACTACTTTTCCTTGCGTTTGAAAACTGCTTGCTTTTTCACATTGTATTTCTTACTCTTTGGAATCATTGGGTGGTATCCTAATAGGCTTAGGCTCACACCCTACTTACACCCCTTGGGTGTAAGTAGACTTGGTTATTTTTGATTCAGGTAAAGGAAAGGCTAAGGGTGATGGCGGTTCATGGTGTTAGTTCCCATTCTTGGTGTGGAGTTGTGGAGATAGCTTGGGGGTGATGACCCCTAGTCGTGTGGAGTCCTTGGGGATGTCTTAATGCTATAATTATTTTTATTTGGACCACTTGTATAATCTTTAAACCAATGTACTCAGTTTTGGTTTTCACTTAAGTCTTGTTTGGCTCAAAAATTTCAGATTTATATTATGGATTGTTTTTAATGTTTTATGCTTTCATACTCGGGTAAATCGTTCCCAAACCTATATTGATGATACCCGGGCACTTGTGCCAGCCCGTGGGGATAGGGAACGCCCTTTGGGTCATGTCACGGGCTGGGTTTAGTGCCAGTTTTGGCGGTGACCAGATTCGGTTCGTGACAGATCCTCCATGCTATGGATCAGGGTGCTCCATACGGGTAAGGTTATTATTCATAACCTGAGTGAGTTGTCCCAATATGGTGATTAGCTATTCAGTACCAGTTACATCACTATCTCCACTATAATTATCTTCAGCATAAGTCAAATCCCTACATGGAGTGCGTGCATTGATACGGTTTCCATTTCTTCCACTAGGCACCATTTCTAAATAATTTCATAAACTAGATTAGTTTATGAATCAAAATACATAATTCCATACTTGTAAAACACTTATCATAAATTCAAAAGTTTATGGATATAATCCATAATCATAAAAAAGAATTTCTTTGAGGATGTATATACTCATAACCCTTCATAATGGTTTGTAAAGAAAATGAGAATTATCCTAAGAATATCCCCCGGGAGTGTCGTAACCAAGAGTGTAGCAAAGCCCGTTGTTGTGCACCAGTTCTTGTTTGAGTCTAGCTCAAAGTGGTGTTTTCAGGTTTTACCCCTAGGTACATCTGTGCCAGAGCTGCCTCTACCAGCTCGTTTCCATACAGGGATGTATTTCTTGGAAAACTCAAAAAAATCTCTACAATACCAAAATTCTAGGAAGTTCTTCTGTACTAATCCTCAAAGTCCATCTTATGTCTATGTGCTCTGATCAGAGTTTATCTAAATCTAGTTTCCAAGGGTTGTACTAAACTTCCTCGGATACCAACTATAATTCCTCAACCCTAGTTACCCAGAGTCGGTACATTATTACACAACATTGGAATGATCACAATGAAATCATGTCTCGAAAGACCGATTAGTTTAGTATTATTGGAAACAAGATTCATACATATGTTCAACTTTACATCTTGAAGAGAAATACAACACAAATAAATTTCATTAGGAACATCCAAGCCTCCTAGATTATACCTGCAGGTCACTCATAACTAACTTCTTCATATCCTGGGAGAAATAAAACATTGAAATGGGTGAGCTCAAATGCTCAGTAAGGGTAAGTAATACAATGGAAAATGACATAAATATTAAGCATTGTAAATAATTGAAACCTCATGTCTTTACCAATAATAAACATGAATACTTTTATGGAAATAAAATGAGATGAGTAAATAATGCCACAATAAAACATAATCATGGGTATTCTACTAGTCGAATTACCACATGAACCATTAATATTATTTCCATAATGAGGGAATGTATAATACCGGACATTCTGAAACATTTTTTCAAGGCCTCGGCCAAGACGTCTAAAATGATTAAGGCCTCGGCCAACACCATAAATCAAATTGGGAAAGGGTCTCAGCCAATTCCACATCTAGTTGTCTCATGAGACCTACCGATTCATCAAGGATCTATAGCGGGCTCCACCCGTCACTTACTAAGTCCAATACATTCCTCATATGAAAAGGTTTAAACATATCATAAACATTTGTATTAAAACTATCATATGAAATGTCAATAATTTAACCATAAATCATGAATGGCATAAAAATAGCACATCCACAGTCAAACATATCACAAAACCTTCAATACAATATGGAATTTTTGTATCATAATAAATCAACTTCAAATAAACTTAAAATCCATCAAAGGATGTTGACATAGATGAAATCAAAACCCTTTTTAGAGAAATATCTCTTCATATTTTGAAATAATTTATCAGTCACATAATTATAAAATAAAACATTTACATTGAATATATTCTTATGATCTTGTAAGGGAAGCTTCGACGAGTTTATAACGGTAGAAAATAGCCGCACCCGCCGTATAAGTTAAAAAAACATTCTTACCTTAATTTTGTTGAAAATGTTAAAAAGGACCTTATTTGGAAAACCACGGAAAGATTAATTTATAAAATTCTTATAAAAAATCAAAAAAGGGTATAAATGACTTTAACCCATATTCTGTAAAATAGTAAGAATGTTTTGAAATACATTTTTAAGAAACATGGATGTGGATGAAAAAAGGTCGCAGTAGATAATTACACATAAACAACCTCTGATAATGAAGAGATTGTGAAATAAACTCTTACCTTTTACTTTCCCTTGTTTGATGGTAGGTTAAACTCCTGTATAATGGTGAAATAATTTTTATTGAATGATACAATAATCATATTAATATGATATCATATATGATCTTTTAACATCGCTTTGTTAATAAAATCTTAGTATTATCCTCCTTTTGGGGGTTAACTTACTCGTTTTCTTTTATATAAGCCATGTTTGTTATGGATATGTTGTATCATACTCATATCCAGAATGATATTAAGTCCTTAAATATTATTTTTAATCATCCAATAAAATTTAGTCTTGAATGGATACGATGGGGAATGAATCTCATTGTGTTCGTGGAGACGGTAATCCTTACGTACGCACGAGCAACAATATCATTCTTTTGATATTAAAATATTATATAATTGGATGGTATATCATAGAGACAGAATAATTATCATGTTATTTTTATTATTTACATGAATTATACATCATTATTGTACCCATATAAATAATAGTATGTTGAATAACGATTACACCACAACGTGGAGACGGTAGGTCGTACGTACGCACGTATGGTAACATCTCATTCAAGGGATGGATAGAATAATGAATTTGTTTGTTCCATAATTATAATAACATCACATTATATAGAAGGTACTGGGGTTATTATTTTATAATGGAAATAACAAGGAAAGAAGAATTTGAAGAAGAAAGGAACTTTAAAGAGGGTGGTGAAGACGTTACCTCTTCTTTGGGTTCTTCCTTTTGATTTGATCAAAAGGGATTCTTATGTTGGCTTTATGATCAAACTAAGGCCTCTAGGATTAATTTAGGGAATTTGGGAGGATATTTGGGCAGGGTTTGGCTGAGCCAAATGGCTTTGAAGGTGTGAATTAATGAGAAGGAGGAGTGCCCTTTTATAAGAGGGGTGAGGGGCTCTTTAGAAAAAAACTTAAAGTATTATTTTATAATAAAATCATATTCGGTTTCTAATGGATCCAAAGTGGATTATTCAAAGTATAAGGTGGGTATGGATTGAAATAATTTCAACCAATATATTTTAGACAGGTTTGGATCATTATATTAACCTTATCTTTTAGTTTTAACTCTTGGTTAATTAGTTTAACACTTACCATGTCACTTTGTATTTTTATATTATATAGTAAATAAACTTACTATATACCTCCAAGAGACCCCCAAGTGGTCCATTAATGATACACCAATAATGACACAAGTCTTTTGGCCAAACCATAGATTTTTAGGAATAGAAAATAAATTAATAATATAATTTTTGTTTTAAAAACTCATTTATGTCAATTTTGACACTACTCAATAATTGATTTTTGTTAAAGTTTAAAAAACTTTATTAATTCAAAATAAAAATTCATTTAATCAATCCTAACATGTCATATTAACCAATAAAATTAGTGTATGTCATAAAAACTTTCAAATTATATTTATTTTAACATTTATAATACCAATTATTTGATTCTTTCATTAATAAGGAAAATACTGCATCATTATTGTGTCATATATATTTTTACTTTTTAGATGTCTAAAAATTATAAATAAAATATAATTATGTAGAAAATATTTTTATCATTATAATGAGTATTTATAATTGGATATATAACATATATAACCCTATGTAAAAATTGTTTTTCTAAAAGATATAAGCTTGTGTCATTTTTGTATTTACATTAACTTAATTAAAATAAAGTGTCCCTATCACCTACAAGTGGCTCCATGGGGTCCCAAAATCGACCCAAAGATGCCCATGGTCAGACATGTGTCCACCAATAAGGTTAGGACACTTTTTAGGGTAATTTATTATTATTATAATATTATTTTGTTACCCTAATTTACCGGATTTACCCTTTAACCATGGTAAATAAAATATTTACCGAAGAAATTTTTCAAAATTTCTAAAAATAATAGTTACCTATCTACACAATTTGGACATCCTGATTCCAAATATGGAATCCATTTTTTCAAATTCAAAACACAGAAGTGGAAGAAATTAATTTAAAATTAATTCCCGTTGTCAAAACAAAAAGCGTGTTTTTAAGATATAATAACTATCAAAAGATTGACACTTGTTTATGTCCGGTTTAATTGTGGAATTATCTCCAATGACCAAAATTGTATTAAATGGTAAAAATTAATTCTAAATATACTTTAAAACTACTCAAATTAATAATTTATCACTATTAATTATTTTGATTTAAAAAGTTGTTTTTTAATTAAAATTTAGTAATTTTCACTATTCCTAAAAATATAAAAGTAATCCAAAAAGTACCAAAAATTCACCCTAGGATAATTTTGATATTCCAAATCCAAAAACAAAGTCCATTTTGAAAGATAAAATGTATAAAATTTCAAAAAGTGGGTATTACTATTCATAACGGCTACTTTGATTGATCGGGGTGTGTTAGAATCTCGAAGTTGCGTACAATGCAAGTTATTGCATTACTCAAAGGGGAACGTATCGTGGAAGCTTGGGGTGTTACATTCTACCCTCCTTTAAATAATTTAATCCTCGAAATTTATAGAAAATTACTGTATTAAAAGACTCGGGTGGTTCTTCATCATAAGTTCCTCAGGTTCCCACGTTGCCTATTCCATCTTGTGGTTTCTCCATAAAAATTTTACCAGACGAGTCGTCTGGTTTCTCAGCACTTGTTCTCTCGTATCAAGAATCCTGATGGGCTCTTCGCAAGAAGATAGATTGTGTTCCAGTTCTAATTCCTCATAGGTGAGTACATGCGTTGGGTCAGGCATGTATTTTCTCAACAGTGATACGTGGAACACATCGTGAACTTTGGAGAGACTTGGCGACATTGCCAATCGGTAAGCTACAACCCTAATTCGTTCTAGAATTTAGAATGGTCTGATGTACCTAGGACTCAATTTACCTTTCTTACCAAAACGTATAACTCCCTTCCATGAAGATACCTTCAAGAAAACATGATCTCCTACACGAAATTCCAAAAACTTCCTTCAATTATCGGCATAGCTCTTCTGCCTAGTTTGAGCTGCTTTGATGTGGTTTTGGATTACCTTTACCTTTTCCATTGTTTCCTCCACTAGTTCTGGGCCAACAAATTTTCTTTCACCAACATCATCCCAACAGGTTGGTGTGCGACATCTCTTTCCATACAATGCTTCATATGGTGTCATCCGAATACTTGAATGGAAGCTATTGTTATAGGAAAATTCCACCAGAGGTAAATATTTATCCCACATACCTTGAAAGTCAAGTGAGCATGATCTCAACATGTCTTCTAAGGTTTGAATAGTCCGTTCTGATTGTCCATATATTTGAGGGTGGTAGGCAGTGCTCAAATGAAGTTCAGTATCCAAGGCCTTCTGAAGACTTTTCCAGAATCTTGATGTAAAACTGGGATCAAGATCCGAGACAATCGATAGGGGAACTCCATGAAGTCTCACAACTTCATTAATATATATTCTTGCTAGACTTTCAAATGGTAGATCTTCCCTTATATTAAGAAAATGTGATGACTTGGTAAAATGATCAACAATGACCCATATTGCATCGTTCCTTCTAGGAGTCTTTGGTAGTCCCATGACAAAGTCCATAGTGATATTATCCCATTTCCACTCAGGTATGGGAATAGGTTGCATGACTCCTCTAGGCTGTTGCCTTCCAGCTTTCACTTGTTGAAAAACCATACATCTTGACACAAAATCAGCAATCTCCCTCTTCATGTTGTCCCACCCAAAATGTTCCTTTAAATCTCTATACATTTTGGTGCTCCCATGGTGTATAGATAAATTAGAACTATGAGCATCATCTAACAATTCCCTTTTTAAATCAGGTATATCGGGAACAGAAAGTCTCCTCCCAAATTTCAAAATTCCATCTTCATACACAAAGTCACTCAATCATCCGTTATTCACAGGTTTAATCTTCTTTTTAAACTCTTCATCATCGGCCTAATAACTCTTTATCCTTTCTAGTAAAGATGGTTTGGAAACCATTTGAAAACGTTTTGATGTTTCACCTTCCATGGTGATTCCCATATCCATCTTGACAAGATCCATGAAAATAGGATCCCTTTCCACTCTCATCATGTTCAAAACTCCATGATCTTTTCTACTCAAAGCATCTTCCACCTTATTTTCCTTCCCCGGGTGGTAGTGTATCATGAAATCATAATACTTGATTAGTTCAAGCCATCTCTTTTGACTCATGTTGAGTTCTTTCTGTGAGAAAATATACTTCAAACTCTTGTGATCAGTATAAATCTCACAATTTTCACCATAGAGGTAGTATCTCCATATCTTCAAAGCAAAGATCACAGCTGCTAACTCGAGATCATGAGTAGGATAGTTTTGCTCATAAATTTTTAGCTGTCGTGATGCATAGGCAATAACCCTATCATTCTGTATAAGGACACAACCAAGTCCTTTCTTCGATGCATCACTATAAATAACGAACACATCATTCCCCGATGGTAGATTCAATATAGGAGAATTGACTAATATTCTATTCAGTTCTTCAAAATAGTCTTCACACTCTTTTGTCCAGACAAATTTAACCCCTTTACGTGTGAGATTTGTTAAGGGGTTAGCCAACCCGGCAAAGTTCTGGACAAAACTTCGATAATAACCTGCTAAACCAATAAAACTGTGTACCTCAGTTATAGTCATTGGTGCTAGCCATTCTTGGATTTCCTTGGTCATATAAGGATCAACAGAGATTCCATCCTTAGAGACAATATGTCCAAGAAAAGAAATCTCTTGAATCCAGAATTCAAACTTGCTAAACTTCTCATATAATTCATGTCTTCTCATAGTCTTCAATATAATGCGCAAGTGATTTTCACGATCTTTTTAGATTTTGGAGTATACCAAGATATCATCAACAAATACCACTACAAAGTCATCATGATATTCCTTAAAAACTTTGTTCATTAGATCCATGAATACAGAGGGTGCATTAGTCAGGCCAAAAGGCATTACTGTAAACTCGTAATACCCGTACCTAGTTTGAAATGTTGTCTTCGGAATGTCTTCCTTCTTCACACACAACTGATGATATCCAGATTGAAGATCATTCTTTGAAAAGTATTTATCTCCAAGAAGTTGGTCAAACAAATCATTAATGCGAGGTAGGGGATACTTATTCTTTATTGTTATAGCATTGATATCCCTATAGTCAATGCACAAACTCATAGATCCATCTTTATTCTTAACAAAAAGGACAGGGGATCCCCATGGAGAAACACTAGGGATAATAAATCCCTTATTACTCAATTCCTCCATTTGTTTCTTTAGTTCAACTAAATCCACAGTGGCCATTCTATAAGGGGTTTTTGATATGGTCCTTGAACCAGGAATTAAATCAATGGAAAACTCAACTTCTCATTATGGAGGATGTCCAGGAAAATCTTCCGGAAACACATCAACATATTCTCTCACAATAGGTACATCCTCTATTTGAATATTCCTTTCCTCACCCATAGTTATTTCATTCTCTTCCTCCCCAATAATTGAATTTAGTTGGTCTACTGGGGGTGGATCTAAATAAGAATTAGGTGGCGACGATTCTGCTCTAAAGATAAGGTGTTCCTTATCATCATCATCAAGAATCGTAACCTCCTTATTCTTATAATAAATCTTTGAATCATGGTTTGAAATCCAATCCATATTGAGGATTATATCAAATTCAATCATAGGTATGACGATGAGATCAGCAGATAAAGAACATTTATGCACTCTAATGGGGACTGATTCACAAAACTTTGATGCAATGATGCTTCCCTTAAGAGTTTTAACTGACAACTACCTTGTTAAATCAAATTGGAAATATCTAATTTTCTTAGTAAAATGGGAAGATATGAAACAATGTGATGATCCAGAATCAAATAATGCATTTTCTAAACTTGAGGAAACCATTAAATTACCTGCCACCATGTCTTTTAGGGCTTCAACCTCAGCAGTAGTGATTGCATAAGCTTGGCCTTGATCCCTTGGCCTTTTCTGAGGTAAGTTTCCTTGAAACTTAGGACATTAATTTTCATAATGTCCCATCTCCCTGCAATTGTATCATTGAACATCGGTAGCATCTCTCTTTCCTTTACAATCACTAACTAGATGGCCTTTCTGTCTACAATTGTAGCATACTCCTTTTTATTTTAGACAAGCACCAGGGTTCTTCCTTCCATAATTATCATAGGGTGGAAATTCAATTCCACCCTTCTTCCTTGTTTCCTTATTTCCTTTCCCATAGTGTTCAGCATATCTCTTCTTCTCTTGCATTGATTTAAAGTCATAAGACTTAGAGAATTCCTTTTCTGTCTTGATAGCACACGAAACAAAATATCTTCATATGATGAGAAGGTTTGCGAGACTAATGCTCGATGGAGAAATGGTTTTAACCCATCAAAGAAATGATCAATCTTACTCCTTGGGTTACGTATATAATCAGCAGCATGCCTCGCTAACCTTGTAAATTTATCCTCATACTTTGCGACATTATCATCATCTTTCTGCCTCAGACTCAGAAATTGTCTTTCCATATCTGCTCGATGGTCTTGAGGAAAGTATTTTTCTAATAACAGCTCTTTGAACTCCCTCCATTCCATATCTGATATTTCATCATCTTCCTTCGTGTTTTGTATCAATGACCACCATTGATCAGCATCTCCAGTGAGGCGATAAACTGTCATGAAATCTTTTTCCCTTTCACTACTCCCCAATGCATAGAATATTTTCTATAAGGAATTTATCCATTGCTCAGAAACTAATGGATTTGTACTCCCATTGAATGTTGGTGGTTTTTTCCTCATGAAGCGATCTAACATTAATCCTCCATGTTGTGGATCAGGGTGCTTTATACGGGTAAGGTTATTTTTCAAAACCTGAGTGAGTTGTCCTAGTATGTTGATTAGTTGTTCAGCACCAGTTGCATCACTAGATCCATTATAATTATCTTGAGCAGGAGGGCAATCCCTACATGGAGTGCATGCATTGATACGGTTTCCATTTCTTCCACTAGGCACCATTTCTAAATAATGTCGTAAACTATATTAGTTTATGAATCAAAATACATAATTCCATACTTGTAAAACACTTATCATAAATTCAATAGTTTATGGATATAATCCATAATCATAAAAAAAGTTTTCTTTGAGGAAGTATATCCTCATAACCCCTCATAATGGTTTGTAAAGAAAATGAGAATTATCCAAAGCATATCCCTCGGGAGTGTCGTAACCAAGAGTGTAGCAAGGCACGTTTTCGTGCACCAGTTCCTGTTCGAGTCTAGATCAAAGAGGTGTTTTCGGGTTTTACCCCTAGGTACATCTATGCCAGAGCTGCCTCTACCTACTCATATCTAGACAGGGATGTATTGCTAGGAAAACTCACAAAATCTCTACAATACCAAAATTCTAGGAAGTTCTTCTATACTAATCCTCAAAGTCTATCTTAGGTCTATGTGCTCTAATCAGAGTTTATCTAAATATAGTTTTCAAGGGTTGTACTAAACTTCCTCTGATACCAACTATAACGCCCCGACCCTAATTACCCAGAGTCGGTACATTATTACATAACATTGGCATGATCACAAGGAACTCAAGTCTCAAAAGACCAATCAGTTTAGTATTATTGGAAACAAGATTCATACATATATTCAACTTTACATATTGAAGAGAAATACAACACAAATATATTTCATTAGGAACATCCAAGCCTCCTATATTATGCATTTAGGTCACTCATAACTAACTTCTTTATATCCTGGGAAAAATAAAACATTGAAAGGGGTGAGCTAAAATGCTCAGTAAGGGTAATTAATACAACAGAAAATGACATAAATATTAACCATGGTAAATAATTTAAACCTCATGTCTTTACCAATAATAAACATGAATACTTTTATGGAAATAAAATGATCTGAGTAAATAATGTCACAATAAAACATAATCATGGGTATTCTACTAGTCTAATTACCACATGAACCATCAATATTATTTCCATAATGAAGGAATGTATAATGCCGGACATTTTGAAACATTTTTCCAAGGCCTCGGCCAAGACGTCTAAAATGATTAAGGCCTTGGCCAAAACCATAAATCAAATTGGTAAAGGGCCTTGGCCAATTCCACGTCTAGTTGTCTCATGAGACCTATCGATTCATCGAGGAGTTATAGCGGGCTCCACCTTTCACTTACTAAGTCCAATACATTTCTCATATGAAAAGGTTTAAACATATCATAAACATTCGTATTAAAAATATCATAAGAAATGTCAATACTTTAACTATAAATCATGAATGGTATAAAAATAGCACATCCACAATTAAACATATCACAAAACCTTCAATACAATATGGAAGTTTTGTATCATAATAAATCAACTTCAAATAAACTTAAAATCCATCAAAGGATGTTGACATAGATGAAATCAAAAACCTTTTTAGAGAAATATCACTTTCTATTTTGAAATCATTTAGAGTCACATAATTATAAAATAAAAAATTTAATTTGAAAATATTCTTATGAGCTTGTAAGGAAAGCTTCGACAAGTTTATAATGGTAGAAAATAGTCGCACCTGTCGTATAATTAAAAAAACATTCTTACCTTAATTTTGTTGAAAAGGTTAAAAAGGACCTTGTTTGGAAAACGGCGGAAAGATTACTTTATAAAATTCTTATAAAAAGTCAAAAAATCATATAAATTACTTTAACCCATATTCTGTAAAATAGTAATAATGTTTTGAAATACATTTTTAAGAAACATGGATGTGGATGATAAAGAGGTCCCAGTAGATAATTACGTATAAACAACCTCGGATAATTAAGAGATTGTGAAATAAACCCTTACCTTGTATTTTTACTTGGTTGATGGTAGGTTAAACTCTTGTATAATGGTGAAATAATTTTATTGAATTATACAATAATCATATTAATATAATATCATATATTATCTTTTAACATTGCTTTGTTAATAAAATCATAGTATTATCGTCGTTTTGGGTGTTAACTTACTCATTTTCTTTTATATAATCCATGTTTGTTATGGATAGGTTGTATCATACTCATATACAGAATGATATTTAGTCCTTAAATATTATTTTTAATCATCCAATAAAATTTATTCTTTAATGGATACGATGGGGAATGAATCTCATCACGTTCGTGGAGACATTAATCCGTACGTACGCACGAGCGACAATATCATTATTTTGATATTAAAATAATATATAATTGGATGGTATATCATATAGAAAGAATAATTATCATGTTATATTTATTATTTACATGAATTATACATCATTATTATACCCATCTAAATAATATTATGTTGAATAACGATTACACCACAACGTGGAGACGGTAGGCCATATGTACGCACGTATGGTGACATGTCATTCAAGGGATGGATAGAATAATGAATTTGGGCAGGGGTTGGCCGAGCCAAATGGATTTGAAGGTGTAAATTAATGAGAAGGAGGAGTGCCCTTTTATAAGAGGGGTGAGGGGCTCTTTAGAAAAAACTTAATGTATTATTTTATAATAAAATAATATTCGGCTTCTAATAGATCAAAAGTGGATTATTCAAAGTCTAAGGTGGGGATGTGCCAAAATAATTTCAACCAATAGATTTTAGACAAGTTTGGGTCATTATATTAACCTTATCTTTTAGTTTTAAATCTTGGTTAATTAGTTTAACACTTACCATGTCACTTTTTATTTTTATATTATATAGTTAATAAACATACTATATACCTTCAAGAGACCCCCAAGTGGTACATTAATGATACACCAATAATGACACAAGTCTTTTGTCTGAACCTTATATTTTTAGGAATAGAAAAAAAATTAATAATATAATATTTGTTTTAAAAACTCATTTATGTCAATTTTGACACTACTCAATAATTGATTTTTGTTAAAGTCTTAAAAACTTTATTAATTCGAACCAAATTAATTTAAGAAATATTAACATGTCATATTAACCAATAAAATTCATGTATGTCATCAAAACTTTCATATTATATTTATTTTAACATTTATAATACCAATTATTTGATTCTTTCATTAATAAGGAAAATACTACATCATTATTGTGTCATATATATTTTTACTTTTTCAATGTCTAAAAATTATTAATAAAATATAATTAGGTAGGAAATATTTTTAGCATTCTAATTAATATTTATAATCTAAAATATAACATATATAACCCTATGTAAAATTTTTTTTTCTAAAATATATAAGCTTATGTCATTTTTGTATTTACTTTAACTTAATTAAAATAAAGTGTCCCTATAACCTACAAGTGGCTCCATGGGGTCCCAAAATTGACCCAAAGATGCCCATGGTCGGACATGTATCCACCAATAAGGTTAGGATATGTTTTAGGGTAATTTATTGTTATTATAATATTATTTTTTTTACCCTAATTTACCGGGTTTACCCTTTAACCATGGTAAATAAAATATTTACCGAAGTAATTTTTCAAAATGTCTAAAAATAAAATTTACCTATCTACACAATTTGGACATCCTGATTCCAAATATGGAATCCATTTTTTCAAATTCACAACACAGAAGTGGCAAAAATTAATTTAAAATTAATTTCCGCTGTCAAAACAAAAAGCGTGTTTTTAAGATATAATAACTATCAAAAGATTGACACTTGTTTATGTCCAGTTTAATTGTAAAATTATCTCCAATGACCAAAATTGTATTAAATGGTAAAAACATATTCTAAATATACTTTAAAACCACTCAAATTAATAATTTATCACTATTAATTAATTTGATTAAAAAAGATGTTTTTTAATTAAAATTTAGTAATATTCACTATTCATCAAAATATAAAAGTTATCCAAAAAGTACCAAAATTTCACCCTAGGATAATTTCGATATTCCAAATCCAAAAAAAAAGTCCATTTTGAAAGATAAAATGTATAAAATTTCAAAAAGTGGGTATTACTATTCATAACGGCTACTTTGATTGATCGTGGTGTGTTAGAATCTTGAAGTTGCGTACAATGCAAACTATTGCATTACTCAAAGGGAAACATACCACGGAAGTTTGGGAAGTTTCATTCTCCCCTCCTTCAAATAATTTCATCCTCAAAATTTATAAAAAATTACTGTATAAAAAGACTCGGGTGGTTCTTCATCATAAGTTCCTCGGGTTCCCACGTTGCCTCTTCCATCTTGTGGTTTCTCCATAAAAATTTTACCAGACGAGTCATCTGGTTTCTCAGCACTTGTTCTCTCATATCAAGAATCCTGAAGGTCTCTTCGCAATAAGATAGATCGTGTTCCAGTTCTAATTCATCATAGGTTAGTACATGCGTTGGGTCAGGCATGTATTTTCTCAATAGTGATATGTGGAACACATCGTGAACTTTGGAGAGACTTGGCGGCATTGCCAATCGGTAAGCTACAACCCCAATTCGTTCTAGAATTTCGAATGGTCCGATGTACCTGGGACTCAATTTACCTTTCTTACCGAAATTTATAACTCCCTTCCATGGAGATACCTTCAAGAAAACATGATCTCCTACATGAAATTCCGAAACCTTCCTTCGATTATCAGCATATATCTTCTGCCCACTTTGAGCTACTTAGATGTGGTTCTGGATTACCTTTACCTTTTCCATCATTCCCTCCACTAGTTCTGGGCCAACAAGTTTTCTTTCACCAACATCATCCCAACAGGTTGGTGTGTGACATCTCTTTCCGCACAACGCTTCATATGGTGCCATCCGAATACTTGAATGGAAGCTATTGTTATAGGAAAATTCCACCAGAGGTAAATATTGATCCCACATACCCTGAAAGTCAAGTGAGCATGATCTCAACATGTCTTCTAAGGTTTGAATAGTCCGTTCTGATTGTCCATATATTTGAGGGTGGTCGGTAGTGCTCAAACGAAGTTCAGTATCCAAGGCCTTCTGAAGACTTTTCCAGAATCTTGATGTAAAACGGGGATCACGATCCGAGACAATCGATAGGGGAACTCCATGAAGTCTCACAACTTCATTAATATATATTCTTGCTAGACGTTCAAGTGGTAGATCTTCCCTTGTAGAAATAAAATGTGGTGACTTGGTAAGAGGATCAACAACGACCCATATTACATTGTTCCTTCTAGGAGTCTTTGGTAGTCCCATGACAACGTCCATAGTGATATTATCCCAATTCCACTCTGGTATGGGAAGAGGTTGCATGACTCCTCCAGGCTATTGCCTTCCAGCTTTCACTTGTTGATAAATCATACATCTTGACACAAAATCAGCAATCTCCCTCTTCATGTTGTCCCACCCAAAATGTTCCTTTAAATCTCTATACATTTTGGTGCTCTAAGTGTGTATAGAGAAATTTGAACTATGAGAATAATCTTACAATTCCCTTTTTAAATCAGGTATATCGGGAACACAAATTATCCTCCCAAATTTCAAAATTACATCTTTATACACAAAGTCACTCAATCTTCCATCATTCACAGGTTTAATCTACTTTTTAAACTCTTCATCATCAGCCTGATAACTCTTTTTCCTTTCTAGTAAATATGGTTTGGAAACCATTTGAAAAAGTTTTGATGTTTCACCTTCCATGGTGATTCCCATATCCATCTTGACAAGATCCATGGAAATAGGATCCCTTTCCACTCTCATCATGTTCAAAACTCCATGATCTTTTCTACTCAAAGCATATTACACCTTATTTGCCTTCCCCGGGTGGTAGTGTATCATGCAATCATAATCCTTGATTAGTTCAAGCCATCTCCTTTGCCTCATGTTGAGTTCTTTCTGTGAGAAAATATACTTCAAACTCTTGTGATCTGTATAAATCTCACATTTTTCACCATAGAGGTAGTGTCTCCATATCTTTAAAGCAAATATCACAGCTACTAACTCAAGATCATGAGTAGGATAGTTTTTCTCATGAATTTTTAGCTGTCGTGATGCATAGGCAATAACCCTATCAATCTGCATAAGGACACAACCAAGTCCTTTCTTCGATGCATAACTATAAATAACGAACCCATCATTCCCCAATGGTAGAGTCAATATAGGAGCATTGACAAATATTCTCTTCAGTTCTTCAAAACAGTCTTCACACTCTTTTTTCCAGACAAATTTAACCCCTTTACCTGTGAGATTTTTAAATGGGTTAGACAACCTGGAAAAGTTCTGGAAGAAATGTCGATAATAATCTGATAAACCAATAAAACTACATACCTCGGTTATACTCATTGGTTCTGGCCATTCTTGGATTTCCTTGGTCTTAGAAGGATCAACAGAGATTCCATCCTTAGAGACAATATGTCCAAGAAAAGAAATCTCCTGAAGACAGAATTCAAACTTGCTAAACTTCCCATATAATTCATGTCTTCTCAGAGTCCTCAATATAATGCGCAAGTGATTTTCAGGATCTTTGTAGCTTTTGGAGTATACCAAGATATCATCAAGAAATACCACTACAAAGTCATCAAGATATTCCTTGAAAACTCTGTTCATTAGATCCATGAATACAGAGGGTGGATTAGTCAGCCCAAAAGGCATTACTGTAAACTCATAATGCTTGTACCTGGTTTAAAATTCTATCTTCGGAATGTCTTCCTTCCTCACACACAATTGGTGATATCCAGATCGAAGATAAATCTTTGAAAAGTATTTAGCTCCATGCAGTTGGTCAAATAAATCATCAATGTGAGGTAGGGGATACTTATTCTTTATTGTTATAGCATTGATCTCCCTGTAGTCAATGAACAACCTCAAAGATTCATCTTTCTTCTTAACAAAAAGGACAGGGGCTCCCCATAGAGAAACACTAGGGTGAATAAATCCCTTATTACTCAATTCCACCATTTTTTTTCTTTAGTTCAACTAATTCCATAGTGGACATTCTATAAGGGGTTTTCGATATGGGCCTTGAACCAGGAATTAAATAAATGGAAAACTCAACTTCTCATTCTGGAGGATGTCCAGGTAAATATTCTGGAAACACATCAACATATTCTCTCACAATAGGTACATCCTCTATTTGAACATTTATTTCCTCACCCATAGTTATTTCATTTTCTTCCTCCCCAATAATTGAATTTAGTTGGGCTACTGGGGGTGGATCTAAATAAGAATTAGGTGGCCACGATTCTGCTCTAAAGATAAGGTGTTCCTTATCATCATCATCAAGAATCATAACCTCCTTCTTTTTATAATAAATCTTTTCATCATGGTCCGAAATCCAATCCATACCGAGGATTATATCAAATTCAATCATAGGTATGACGATGAGATCAGCAGATAAATAACATTTATGTGCTCTAATGGGGACTGATTCACAAAACTTTGATGCAATGATACTTCCCTTAGGAGTTTTAACTGACAAATACCTTGTTAAATCAAATTGGAAATATATAATTTTCTTAGCTAACTAGGAAGATATGAAACAATGTGATGATCCAGAATCAAATAATGAATTTTCTAAACTTGAGGAAACCATTAAATTACCTTCCACCACGTCTTTCGGGGCTTCAACCTCAGCAGTAGTGATTGCATAAGCTTGGCCTTGATCCCTTGGAATTTTCTGAGGTAAGTTTCCTTGATGCTTAGGAAATTCATTTGCATAATGTCCCGTATCCCTGCAATTGTAGCATTGAACATCGGTAGCATCTTTCTTTCCTTTACAATCACCAACTAGATGGCCTTTCTTTCCAAATTTGTAGCATACTCCTTTTCATTTTAGACAGGCACTAGGGTGCTTCCTTCCACAATTATCACAGGGTGTAAATTCAAATCTACCCTTCTTCCCTCTTTCCTTATTTCCTTTCCCAGAATGTTCAGCAGATCTCTTCTTCTCTTTCTTTGATTTAAAGTCATAAGACTTAGAGAATTCCTTTTCTGTCTTGATAGCCCACGAGACAATATCTTCATACGATGAGAATGTTTGCGAGGCTAATTCTCGACGGAGAAATGGTTTTAACCCATCAAATAAATGATCAATCTTACTCCTTAGGTTACGTATATAATCAGCAGCATGCCTCGCTAACCTTGTAAAGTTAGCCTCATACTTTGGGACATTCTCATCCTCTTTGTGCCTCAGACTCAGAAATTCCTTTCCATATCTGCTCGATGGTCTCGAGGAAAGTATTTTTCTAAGAACAGCTCTTTGAACTCCCTCCATTCCATATCTGATACTTTATCATCTTCCTTCGTGTTTTGTATCAATGACCACCATTGATCAGCATCTCCAGTGAGGTGATAAACTTCCATGACAACTTTTTCCCTTTCACTACTCCCCATGGCATGGAATATTTTCTCTAAGGAATTTATCCATTGCTCAGCTACTAATGGATTTGTGCTCCCATTGAATTTCGGTGGTTTCTTCCTCATGAAGAGATCTAACATTGATCCTCCACGCTGTAGATCAGGGTTCTCCATATGGGTAAGGTTATTATTCATAACCTGAGTGAGTTGTCCCAGTATGGTGATTAGTTGTTCAGCACCAGTTGCATCACTAGCTCCACTATAATTATCTTGAACAGGAGGGAAATATCTACATGGATTGCGTGCATTGATACGGTTTCCATTTCTTCCACTAGGGGCCATTTCTAAATAATGCCATAAACTAGATTAGTTTATGAATCAAAATACATAATTCCGTACTTGTAAAACACTTATCATAAATTCAACAGTTTATGGATATAATCCATAATCATAAAAAAAAAAGTTTTCTTTGAGAAGTATATACTCATAACCCCTCATAATGGTTTGTAAGGAAAATGAGAATTATCCTAAACATATCCCCTGGGAGTGTCATGACCAAGAGTGTAGCAAGGCACATTGTCGTGCACCAGTTCCTGTTCGAGTCTAGCTCAAACCGGTGTTTTCAAGTTTTACCCCTAGGTACATCTGTGCCAGAGCTTCTACTACCTACTCGTATCCAGACAGGGATGAATTTCTAGGAAAACTCACAAAATCTCTACAATACCAAAATTCTAGGAAGTTCTTCTATACTAATCCTCAAAGTCCATCTTAGGTCTATGTGCTCTAATCAAAGTTTATCTAAATCTAGTTTCCAAGGGTTGTACTAAGATTCCTCTGATACCAACTGTAACACCCCGACCCTAGTTACCGAGAGTCGGTACATTATTACATAACATTGGCATGATCACAAGGAAATAAAGTCTCAAAAGACCGATCAGTTTAGTATTATTGGAAACAAGATTTATACATATGTTCAACTTTACATCTTGAAGAGAAATACAACAAAAATATATTTCATTAGGAACATCCAATCCTCCTAGATTTTGCATGTAGGTCACTCATAACTAACTTCTTCATATATTGGGAAAAATAAAACATTGAAAAGGGTGAGCTCAAACGCTCAGTAAGGGTAAGTAATACAGCATAAAATGACATAAATATTAAGCATGGTAAATAATTGAAACCTCATGTCTTTAACAATAATAAACATGAATACTTTTAAGGAAATAAAATGAGCTGAGTAAATAATGCCACAATAAAACATAATCATGGGTATTCTACTAGTCGAATTACCACATGAACCATCAATATTATTTCCATAATGAGGGAATGTATAATGTTGTACATTCTGAAACATTTGGTCAAGGCCTCAGCCAATACGTCTAAAATTATTAAGGGCTCGTCCAAAACCATAAATAAAATTGGGAAAGGTCCTCGGCCAATTCCACATCTAGTTGTCTCATGAGACCTAGCGATGCATCGAGGAGCTATAGCGGGCTCCACCCGTCACTTACTAAGTCCAATACATTCCTCATATGAAAAGGTTTAAACATATCATAAACATTCGTATTAAAACTAGCATACGAAATGTCAACACATTAACCATAAATCATGAATGGTATAAAAATAGCACATCCACAATCAAACATATCACAAAACCTTCAATACAATATGGAAGTTTTGTATCATAATAAATCAACTTCAAATAAACTTAAAATCCATCAAAGGATGTTGACATAGATGAAATCAAAATCCTTTTTAGAGAAATATCTCTTTTTATTTTGAAATCATTTAAGAGTCACATAATTATAAAATTAAACATTTACTTTGAAAATATTCTTATGATCTTGTAAGGGAAGCTTCGACGAGTTTATAATGGTAGAAAATAGCCGCACCCATCGTATAATTAAAAAAACATTCTTACCTTAATTTTGTCGAAAAGGTTAAAAAGGACCTTGTTTGGAAAACAACGGAAAGATTCAATTATAAAATTATTATAAAAAGTCAAAAAAGCGTATAAATGACTTTAACCCATATTTTTTTAAAATATTAAGAATGTTTTGAAATAAATTTTTAAGAAACATGGATGTGGATGATAAAGAGGTCCCAGTATATAATTACGTATAAACAACCTCGGATAATTAAGAGATTGTGAAATAAACCCTTACCTTGGAATTTTACTTGGTTGGTGGTAGGTTAACCTCCTGTATAATGGTGAAATAATTGT
Source organism: Viscum album (assembly GCA_963277665.1). Classification (NCBI taxonomy): domain Eukaryota; kingdom Viridiplantae; phylum Streptophyta; class Magnoliopsida; order Santalales; family Viscaceae; genus Viscum; species Viscum album. The sequence continues at coordinate 1,325,798,146 of OY728157.1, read as the reverse complement.
TATTGAATCATACAATAATCATATTAATATTATATCATATATTATCTTTTAACATCGCTTTGTTAATAAAATCTTATTATTATTGTCGTTTTGGATGTTAACTTACTCTTTTTCTTTTATATAAGCCATGTTTGTTATAGATAGGTTGTATCATACTCATATCCATAATGAGGTTAAGTCCTTAAATATTATTTTTAATCATCTAATAAAATTTAATCTTGAATGGATACGATGGGGAATGAATCTCATCGCGTTCGTGGAGACGCCAATCCGTACGTACGCACGAGCGACAATATCATTCTTTTGAAATTAAAATAATATATAATTGGATGTTATATCATATAGACAGAATCATTATCATGTTATATTTATTATTTACATTAATTATACATCATTATTATACCCATCTAAATAATATTATGTTGAATAACGATTACACCACAACGTGGAGATGGTAGGTCGTACGTACGCACGTATGGTGACATGTCATTCAAGGGATGGATATAATAATGAATTTGTTTGTTCCATAATTATAATAACATCACATTATATAGAAGGTTCTGGAGTTATTATTTTAGAATGGAAATAACAAGGAAAGAAGAAGTTGAAGAAGAAAGGAACTTTAAAGAGGGTGGTGAAGACGTTACCTCTTCTTCGGGTTATTCCTTTTGATTTGATCAAAAGGGCTCCTTAGGTTGGCTTTCTGATCACACTAAGGCCTCTAGGATGAATTGAGGGAAGTTGGGAGGATATTTTGGTAGGGTTTGGCCGAGCCAAATGGCTTTGAAGGTGTGAATTAATGAGGAGGAGTTCCCTTTTATAAGAGGGGTGAAGGGATCTTTAGAAAAAACTTAAAGTATTATTTTATAATAAAATAATATAAGATTTCTAATGGATCCAAAGTGGATTATTCAAAGTATAAGGTGGGTATGGGTCGAAATAATTTCAACCAATAGATTTTAGACATGTTTGGGTCATTATATTAACCTTATCTTTTAGTTTTAACTCTTGGTTAATTAGTTTAACACTTACCATGTCACTTTGTATTTTTATATTATATAGTTAATAAACTTATTATATACCTCCAAGAGACCCCAAAGTGGTCCATTAATGATACAAAAATAATTATATAAATCTTTTGTCCAAACCTTAGATTTTTAGGAATAGAAAATAAATTAATAATATAATATTTGTTTTAAAAACTAATTTATGTCAATTTTGACACTACTCAATAATTGATTTTTTCTAAAGTCTTAAAAACTTTATTAATTAGAACCCAATTCATGTAAGCAATACTAAAATGTCATATTAACCAATAAAATTCGTGTATGTTATCAAAACTTTCAAATTATATTTATTTTAACATTTATAATACCAATTATTTGATTCTTTCATTAATAAGGAAAATACCTCATCATTATTGTGTCATATATATTTTTACTTTTTCAATGTCTAAAAATTATAAATAAAATATAATTATGTAGGAAATATTTTTATCATTCTAATGAATATTTATAATAAAAAATATAACATATATAACTTTATGAAAAAATTGTTTTTCTAAAAGATATAAGCTTATGTCTTTTTTGTATTTACTTTAACTTAATTAAAATAAAGTGTCCTTATCACCTACAAGTGGCTCTATGGGGTCCCAAAATCGACCCAAATATGTCCATGGTCGGAAATGTATCCACCAATAAGGTTAGGACACGTTTTAGGGTAATTTATTATTAGTATAATATTATTATTTTTACCCTAATTTACCGGATTTACCCTTTAACCATGGTAAATAAAATATTTACCGAAGTAATTTTTCAAAATGTCTAAAAATAAAAGTTACCTATTTACACAATTTGGACATCCTGATTCCAAATATGGAATCCATTTTTCCAAATTCAAAACATATAAGTGGCAGAAATTAATTTAAAATTAATTCCCGCTGTCAAAACAAAAAGCGTGTTTTTAAGATATAATAACTATCAAAAGATTGACACTTGTTTATGTCCGGTTTAATTGTGGAATTATGTTCAATGACCAACATTATATTAAATGGTAAAAATATATTCTAAATATACTGTATAACCACTCAAATTAATAATTTATCACTATTAATTATTTTGATTAAAAAAGTGGTTTTTTAATTAAAATTTACTAATTTTCACTATTCATCAAAATATAAAAGTTATCCAAAAAGTACCAAAATTTCACCCTAGGATAATTTAGATATTCTGAATCCAAAAAGAAAGTCCATTTTGAAATATAAAATGTATAAAATTTCAAAAATTGGGTATTACTATTCATAACAGCTACTTTGATTGATTGTGGGGTGTTAGAATCTCGAAGTTGCGTACAATGCAAGCTATTGCATTACTCAAAGGGAAACGTACTGTGGAAGATTGGGGTGTTACAGGCTACATCATACCTTTGAAATTTTGTCACTCAACTTTAACTTGATGACATACCAAGCACCTTGATATATATTCTGAAATCTCTTTCTTCATGTTATCCCACCAGAAGTGTTCGCAGAGATCACGGTACATCTTGGTAGTCCCAGGATGGATAGAGAAATTTTAGCTATGTGCATTGTCCAATATCTCCTTCTTTATCCCAGGTGATGAAGGCACACAAATCCATGTTCCAAACTGAATCACACCATCATCGTCGATATGGAACTATTGTAGATTCCCTTCCTTTACTATATTCACCCTCTTTTGTATCTCCACATAATCCCTTTGTGCTTCCTTAATCTTATACTGGATGGAAGGTTGCGCAATCATTTGGGCAAGGTAGGATGTATCCCCTTCCCTTATGATTTCCAAATCCATTCTTTGTATATCCAAGAAGATAGGGGCTTTCTCAATCTGCATCATGTATAGAGTAGTAGGTTCTTTTCTACTTAGAGCATCAACTACCTTGTTCGTGTTTCATAGATGATGGTGAATAGAGAAATCGTAATCCTTGATTATCTCTAACCATCTCCTTTGATGCATGTTGAGATCCTTTTGTGTGAATATATACTTTAGGATCTTATGGTCGGTGTATATGTCACACTTCTCACCATAAAGGTAGGGTCGCCATATTTTCAAGGAAAAAATCACGGTTTCCATCTCTAGATCATGTGTCGGGTAGTTTTACTCATGGATATTCAACTGTCCTGAGGCGTAGGCTATCAGATTATCATTTTGCATGAGTATGCAACCCAAGCCTTTCTTTGAAGAATCACTATATATCACAAAACTTTCTCCACTTTTCGGTAGTGTGAGTACAGGTGCAGTGATCAGCCTTCTCCTTAGCTCCTTGAAGCTTCCCTCACATTCTTTCATCCAGACATACTTTACCCCTTTCCTTGTTAACTTAGTTAGCGGGCTTGACAATCATGAGAAGTTTCTCACAAAATGCCGGTATTACCCAGCAAATCCAAGAAAACTATGGATTTCTATGACACTAGAGGGCCTAGGCCATTCCTTAATCACCTTTTTCTTTTAAGGATCCACAAAAATTCCCTCACTTGTGATAACATGTCCCAAGAATGTGACTTGCTTCATCCAAAAGTCACACTTTTTGAACTTGGCGTACAACTTCTCCTTTCTTAATGTCACCAACACAAGTCTTAGATGTTCTTCATGTTCCTCCTTTCTCTTAGAGTAGATGATAATGTCATCAATAAACACAACCACAAATTTGTCAAGGTAATGTCTAAAGAATCTATTCATCAAATCGATGAAGATTGTACGGACATTAGTAATTTCGAAGGGCATCACCAAAAATTCATAGTGCACATACCTTGTTTGGAAGGCAGTCTTCTGAATATATTCCTTCTTGACCTTTACCTGATGATATCCAGAATGAAGATCCACCTTTGAGAAGTATTGAGCTCCTCTTAACTGATCAAACAAGTCGTCAATACTTGGAAGAGGATACTTGTTCTTTATGGTGATCTTGTTGAGTTTCCGATAATCTATACACATCTACATTATTCCATCCTTCTTCTTCACAAAGAGCATTGGCACACCCCAAGGTGATGCACTAGGGCATATGAACCCTTTTTCCAGATGCTCTTGTAGCTTCTTCTTTAACTACTCCAGTTCGATAGGAACCATCCTATAGGGACACTTTGAGATAGGAGTAGCTCCCTGTATGAGTTCAATTGAGAACTCTACCTCATGATCTGGGGGAATTTTGGGTAACTCTTTGGGAAATACATCGTTGTATTCCCTCACTATGGGAATTTCTTCAAGGTTGGCACTTTCCTTCGACTCAACCATTTGGGTGAGGTATGCTTATTCATAGGGAATCAACACCCACACCATTGAAGGATTTTTCAAAGGAGATTCATGATCCTCCTTGAATTTGTATAGGATCATGGGACCGTTCGGAATATGAAAAGATATTTCCTTTTCCTGACAGTTGATATGTGATCTATATAACATGAGCTAATCCATTCCCTTTATAGCGTCAAATTCCACCAAGGTAAGTATTACGAGATTCGCAGGAAGAATCTTTCCACATACGCCAATAGGAGAGGATTTAAACACTTGGGTTGCAATGATTTCACCACTTGGTTTTTTTACAAATATCTCTACTTCAAGGTTTAGTTTCTTCGATTCTATAGTTATAGAAAACTTGCAAAATATAAAGGAATGGGTAGAACCAGAATCAAATAATACTTTTTCCATTATTGAGTGAATAGGAAGTGTACCTTGTATGACTTCATTATATTTCTCCACCTCCATAGTATTGATGGCATAATCCTTCCATTGTTCCTTTGGATTTGGTGGTTGCTAACATTGATTACCCTTTAGAACTCGAGGTTTAGTGCAATGACTTCCATAGTGCCTTATCTCTCTACAGTTGTAGTATTGAACCATGGGTGGTTCACTCTTTTCTTTTACCACATTCTCCTTCCTTTTCGTGTCTTTTCGACACTCTTGAGCATGGTGTTCTTATTTCCCTCACTTGAATCACTTCCCTGTCCCTTTGAGGCAGTTACCATGGTGAAAATTCCCACATTTTTGGCATGTGGGTCGTTGAGTTTTCTTCCCACTTTTGTCATTAGATCCTCCAGCTTGAATCTCCATCTTTCATTTCTTATCCCCATAGCCATTGGACCATTATCCAAACTCCATATCCACTTTGATAGCGCATCGAACAACTTCTTCGTAACTCCCAAAGTCTCAAATTGTAATATCCTTTCAAAGGTGTGGTTTTAATCCACTAAATAATCTATCAATTTTTCTATCATTGTTGATAACAAAGCCTAAAGTGTACCTTTCAAGCCTTGTGAAATTCAATTCATAGGTTGTGATAGATTCTCCTTATTTTTTCTTGAGCTCTATGAATTTTCTCCCTATCTTTTTACGAAGAATTTCTGGTAAATACTTATTATGAAACATTATTTTAATGTCTTCCCATTCCATCTCTTCAATTTCTTCCCTTGGCTTGGGGTTCATAATAAAAGCCCACCATTGATCAGCTTCTCCATCTAGACTATAAATGGCTAGAGTCACCTTCTCCGTCTCCGAATAGTGAAGCACAAAAAATATCTTCTCCATGGAGTTGACCCACTATTTCGTAACTAGTGGATCGGAAGATCCACTAAACGTCAGTGGTCATTGCCGCATAAAACATTTGATATCTTGTTGCTCCTTCTTTAGTTAAGGAGGATGTTACCCATTATTATGGTTATTGTTCATAACCTGAGATAATTGGGTAAGCATCGCCATGATGTTTTGAACTCCACATCCCAAATCATTGGGGATGTCGTTCGGGCAATCATTTCATTGTCCCTCACATGAGTTGTTGGCCTTATTTCTCTCGGTTCCCACCATTTTCTAAAATAGAAAATGTTATAAAAAACATAAGTAAACAAGTCATGAATAGCTTATTCATTTCTATAATTTATACCAAAAACATAACTTATGGGATCCCAATGTAAATATTATTGTGTGTATATTTCTACTTAGTCTCATGCTATAGGTTTTCTCTAGGGTTTACTAATCCTAATTCTCAAATTAACTAAACCTTTCCTCTGATACCAATTATAGTGACCCAACATTTTCTTACATTACTATTACATAATTTTAAAGATAAACAACATAATAGTATTACACATAGAGAATCCAAAGGTTTAGTGTCTTGGGAAAACTAGGACCATACATAGCAATTACAACATCAAGCGTAAACATTTATTTAATTTCTTCTTCTCTATCTTATTATAGGCACTTGTCCTCTCCTTAGTACATGTAGCCACCTGAGGATATACATCAAAAGGGGTGAGATAAAAACCCAGTAAGAGGATATAGAAGAACAATATATCATTGGGTGAGCATAATCATAACCTGGTAAAAAGATCATCAACATGATAGCAAGCATAAATATAATACTTGAAATGTGGAAATGCATAAAAATAAAATATCATTTCTTAGTGGTTAACTACCACACATACTTGTGAACCAAGATAGAATATTATTCACACATCATTTCACATTTACTCATGAGATTAATCACTTTACTCAATTCATTGGAACGCTGTATAATTTCGGGCGCACCCATCACTTTGAAACATTCATATTGCGCTATATAATTCCGGGCGCACCCGTCACATCATAAAATTATCATTATCATGCTTTCCACATAGAAAACATATCAAAAAATGAACATAACTAACCCATGGAAAGGAATGGGTTTCATCTCATAAGAATACATTCATAAACTTTGGGTTCCCAAAATAAAGAGGTAATAACTTACATGTTACAAGAACCATCCACTTTGAGTGAGAAGTAAAATGTGTGTTCTTAAAAGAAGAGTTATTTTGGAAAACATTTTGTTTGACATAAAAACCAGGGAAAAACATGTATATAATAGAAAAGTAAATACAATGATGAAGAAAATTGATCTTTAAGGAGTAACCATATCAAAATGGAGTGAAAGAGGGAGAACCCGAAGGATGAAAGTTGGGTTCGAGAATTTCCCCTTATCTTGTATCTGAATGCTTCTTTCTCTTTAATGTACTATATAATGACATTATATTAATTAATTAGAAATAAAGAACCTTGTGTACATTAATATGGTTAATTATGGTTTAATTAAGTTATTTTATGTGCCTTTGGATGAGTTATAGAGTTTTAAAACATTGTTTGAGAATGTTTGTTTTTATGGTTTTCTTGAGTGGTTCACTTGTATTCTTAAATTGAAGTTCGGGTAGAACATGGGTAAACATACAGAAAAGATATTACATGTTATTAATGATATTACAGTATTTTTAATGATTATATAAGGATTCATATTATATCCATGTGGATGAATCATTAGATAATAATTAAATGATGATTGTTTGGGTTAATTTGAACGATTTTTCGATCATTAAGAACTTGTTTTATTTTATCACAAGTAATATGGACATAAGTTATTTACAGAACTTTAAATAGGATATAATACATATAAAAAATTCTTGTTCAACTATAAAAATGGTTTCATAACCAGGTCTTAAGGTATAAATGGAAGAATAAAACATGTCGTTCTTGAAGGTGATAAATTAACACCTCACGAGCAACGTTCTCTTTAATAAAATAAAAGGAAGAGGGAAAGGGGGTTGGATGATATAATATCCCATTAGAATCATAACATTCCAGTAAATTTATAATACTGGAGTTACAATACCATTTGTATGAAAATATGTGGGGAGATAATAAGAAAAGAACTTGACATTGAAAGGGAATTAAAGGAGAAGAGGGAGAGAAATTAACTCTTGAATCCTCCTCTTGAGATCCTCTTTAAGGGCCTAAGCTTGGTCTTTTTATGAGACCAGAAGATCTTGGACGTGGGGGAGGGTCTAGGGAATATTTTTTGGCAGAGTTTAGAGAATTCTTGGTGCTTGAGAGGTGTGAGGAAATGAGGGTGTGAAGGGTGGTTTTTATAGTGGAGGGGAGAGGGGTTTTCTTAATATAAAATTCATTAGGTTATTATTTCTCCAAAAGACAAGGAATAGTGAGTATTACATGACCAAGAATAGTAATTTTATCATGTGATCCCAAAAAAAGTGGGCTTACGTCAACAAAACATCACACATAACTCTATAATTAGCTTATTTAGCTTATTTTTGTAAATTACGGTATTTCACTTTTCATAAAAAATTCAAGTATTTCAGAAAAATCCCAAAAATCTACCCCAACCATTTTTTGACGTGTAGAATCAAAAAATGAAGTTTATTTTTCAAAATTAGTTTTCTAAATATGATTAATTTAATATTTAATTAAAATCATAACTTATTATTAAAAAATCACTTTTAAAACATTCATTTGGTTATTCTAAAATATAGGTACATCATACTCTCACTTGAATACTATTTTTACACTATCATAGGTAAGGTTACTATTCATTAGGGTTTATCACTATTCATAAGGGTCTGTTACTATTCATAAGGGTAGGTTACTATTCACCAAAAAATATATTTATTTTATTAGACTCCAAAAATCATCTTGAACACAACCGTGTATCTCAGATTTTCCAAATTCCAAATACAGAAGTGACAACTTATGTTTAAAGGTCACATAGTACTTAGTAGTTCATTATGTTGTGTTTTCATGTGATTTTATGACATATTTATAAGAAGGGAATTTCTGTTGAAAAACTTTGGGTTGTTACACAGACATTTGGCCCTACTATGCTTCTGCAACCTCTCGCTAAGGACCTAGTCCTACTAGCTAGCGATCTTCCACCTTGATTCATGGCTAGTTAGAACTTCATGATCCGGTTAGATGTATTGTCCCTTGTAGTTGAGGGTTTCTAGTTGGCATTGAATTTTTTTGGTAAAATAATGTAAAATAATATAAAACGTGTTAGAAATTTTCATAACACTTATAAAATATCTACCAAGACTCATACATAAAATTTCAAATTTAAAATTCACCAATATTTTATCAAAATAAATCCATTTTCATTCTACTTAAATAATTTTTAACAATTTAACAAATCATTGAAATACATGGGTATTATTCATTGAAATTCACTTAAAACCAATGAAAATTGATTAAAAATATGCAAGGAACTTGTGTGTTTTAAATACCCCCACACTTAAACCATTCTTGTCCTCAACAATAAAATTTTTACAAGTAATTTATAAGGCACTAATGTTACCATTATTCAAATTTAAAAGTAGTAAAATTAAATAATTTTCAATTTCAAATCATAATTTTAAGATTCTACATAAAATATCAATTTATTTTTTCTATTTTCAAATAAATCAATCAATCGAATCATTTTTATTTATCCATTTTTAAAATTCTAGAACTTTTTCTTTCATCCATTCAAGTTCCTTAATTAATTATTATTAAACATTATAAATTATTATTTACCTCACTTGAACCTTTTTCTCTCATCACTCATGATACAATTCTAGTAGAGTTATGCTCATATCATGAGAACAATATCCTAATTCATAAACCTATAAAGTAACTACTTTCTAAACTTTTTAAATACAAAATGCATATAAAATCATGAGTTCTTTCAATTAAGGTTCATATTACTCTAATGCATAAGGTTGGTAGGAATGGATGTTTTAAAAAATTAAGTCTCAAAGAGGAGGTTTTTCTATAAAATTATAAATCATTTTATCATAAGTGAAATTGTAATGAAATCATCCCCTTAAAAGTATAAACTTCCACTTCTCCCAACCTCAAAGTAAGTCCTTGGTAAAAATAAATCATAATTAATGATTTTTTCACCCTCTTGAATATTTTTTTCTATTTATCTTTTTTTTTCAAATTAATTTTTCATTTTATTATTTTTTGAAAGTTATTCTTAGAATAAACCTCACATCCACCTCATAACCACATATGATAAAAGTCATAAATCTAGTAAGGGTACTTTTTTATTATTTTAATTCATAACCTATTCTTTTCATTTTTTGGTTCTTTTTATCATTTTCTCTCTTTTTTATCAATAAGGAAAACAATAAAGTTTATAATGAATATAAACCTCTCTCAGTCCTCATATGAATCACCCCCACACTTCATTATTACAATTTATTTCATCCCTTTCACCATGACTCCCTTTACCCCCACACTACAACATAAAAATATAATGAAAATTCTAAGAGGATGGTAGGAATGGATAAGAATGGATTGAAAAATGGATCATTCCTAAAAATATCATTCATGGTTTATATGGTTAAATAAATATATATGTAAATCTGGTAAATAAGATATGGTCTTATCAATATATGCCAAAATAATTTTAAATGTGTTTTTTCACAGTCATTAGTTTAGAGAAGTTCAAATGCAAGTTCTGCTAGGTGAAATGTCTCAAGATCACTCAAGAAATATACCCCAGAATAAATAGGAAGTAATTGGTCTATAAATACTCTCAGGAAATGGAAATTTGATTTTGGACAATCACTTAATAAATTATTAATAATAACAATTCAATTCACATAAATTTTATAAATACAAATTATAAAAATGATACGAAAATTTCATTTACATGAATAAAATAATTTTCTTAAATCATGATTCCTCATTTTAATATCCATGCTTTACTTTAATCATCCAATTATCTATTTAACTAATTTAATCTCATTATCATTAAAATATAAAATACAGCATCACATGATTTTTAATAAACTCATCTCTCCTAGATAAGTTAAGTAAAGCATAAATTTAAATGTGGGCATGAAATTTTCCAATATAAAACTCAAAACATGTTGTTGGAAAAAAAAATTTAGAGGTTAAAAGATAAACATTAAAATTTAACTCTTTTTCCCCTTAAGATTATTCCTTTTTTCTGCTTGACTATTTGAGGGGAGCATTGTGCTATCACAAACCTCTAAAATAAAATTACTCAATTAATCCTAAGGATCATGTCATTTAAGCTCAAGAAATATAAGAGAGAGTAGGGATGCATGTTGTACTAATTCCTAATACTGAAATTTTAATCTAAATTCATAAAAAAGTAAAATTATTAGTCTTGGTATGATCTCCCAAGTGGGCCATGGATTTTTACTGCCTCTAGAGGGAAGTACCAACTATTATCCAAAGTCTGATGGTGGATGGAGTTTCTTGGACTTGAGCCACCACATATAGATTTTCAAAACTTATTCTTATTATCTTTTGGTGAAGAATTATCCATGGATAAATTATACCAAATCCTAACCCTTCACAATTATATATAGCTTTCATGGAAGGGGTAGGATGAAGTATGAATCATCCTATTCCTTGGTTTCTACTTGTACAACATCCTCTTTTTTTCCAATACTGGATCAACATGGGCGGCATGAATTGAATAATCAAAGGGAAAGTAATAAGGTTTTTTTACTTGAATAAAATTTAAGTTTGAATAATTGGAAATATTTTCCCTTTCATAATTATTAACCATTGTCTTGATTTTCTCAAGCTTGTCTACTTGGATCATCTTATAGGCCTCCTTAAATTCTTGTTTAATAAAGTCAAGGAGCTTCATTTATTCCTCAATAGGTTTATGTTTTGTAGCTTCATCTTCTTCTAAGTCATATAAATTTTTTTAGTGAATATAAAAATTAAAAGGAGTGGGAATTAATACTCAATTTTTATGGAATAAAATCAAATTAAATAGAGATTTAGATAAGACCAACTCCTTAAATTAGTTTAGTTTAAATATCCTATTAAATGATGAGTGCATCTTGAAGTAGGATGGTAGAAAGTGGAGGTATATAGTCGGTATCCTCCTTTTTTGTTTCTAATTCCACCACATAGGTGGTTTCTTCCTCTTACATGTATAGAAATATGTAATCAGGTGTTGATTTTTTAATAATATAGATGGGAAGGTCTTGTTGCATTTTATCTTTTTCCTATTTTCTCCAAAATTGATCTGAATATTTTCCTATATTCTTATCAGCATGTGTTTCTTCATATTCACTCTCTAAATATTCAGGGTGCTCATTTATTTTATCTTTGGTATGGTTAGTCTGTTTATGTTCCTTGAGTTGGGTATCAATCCCTTTGATTTCTTTAGTAAAATTAAGAAACTCCAGTGGAACTTTTTCCTCACCCTTTAGTCTTTGAAAATCATCATTGGCATGATTCATTATGATCACTAGTTCTTGAAGTGATATTAACATGTCATTATAATTCATCATATGTTTTTATAAATCAATTAGTTCTTTAATCCTTATTTGTAAAATCTATTCTTCACCATTTTTAAACACTGGTTCTTGCACCTGAGAGTCATAGTTCTAGGTACTGAAAAAATGGTCATTTTAAAACATCATGAAAAAATAATGTTTATGGTTTTTAAGCATTGAAAACAATCAAAAATTTTAAATTAGAAAAACTAAATAAACAACTGATTAGATCCCTGGTAATAGAACCCATTTTTATAGCACACCTATCACAGGGTGTGGAAAAAGAAAACTTATTTTCCAAGTGCATCATAGTTGCTGACCAGGGTCATCTCACTCGAGGAGATTTACAGTTGTTCACCTACTTAATATAATTAACCTAAACTAATTCTTTTTTTGTACTTAGTTTTTATAAAAACAATAGGTTTTTGATTAATTTCTAGGACAATGAAATGGAATGAAATAAGAAAATCTAAATTAAAAAATAACATTTAATACTAAAATAATGAAATTAGAAATGAAATAACTTAGACTTTGTGGTTTGGTTAATAGGTTTCATCATTATCCTTGTTAGGGTTTAAATTTATTTTGATAATTCAACTCTAAAATATCTTGAATAAATTAGTATTATTTTATTTAGTGGTTTGAAATATCAAATTTCTTCAGAAATCTTAATTACACCTCCTACTAAAATCATGGTTGATGACATGCCTCAATAGATAATGTGACACCTTCCAGAACCTGACTCCATCATATGTCATTTCAACCACTAAATGTCTCAACTTCATTTAACTAAGAGATTATGTTTAGTGTAAGGGAGGGACAAGATTTAATAAAAGCATAAATATGAGTTTTAGTTTAGTGTTGTGGTGGGAAATCACTACATTCATGAACTTCACTCTTTCTCATGAAAAAATTAATCAAACTTATGAATTAAAGTGTAGAATAAAATAGAAACACCACTTACCCACCCTAGGCCAAGCCTCAGGTTAGCCCCTCATTATTTTAGGGATGATTTCAATATGGGAAGAAATAAGGTAAAAAATAAGAGAAAAGAATAAAATAAAATAAAATAATAAATGTAAAATAAGGGAGAGAGATAAATATATAGTAAGGGAGTGAAAATAAAATAAAATAGAAGAAGAAAAAGAAGAATAAGAATAAGAGAATAATAAAATTAAACACATAAAATAATAGAATAAAAAAGAATAAGAAAGAGATAAAGAATAGTAAATTTTGAATAAAATAAAATAATTAATTAATTAAAAGAAGAAGATGAGGAGGAGGATTAATAGAGAAGAAGAATGGATGAAACATTATGAATGAAACGAAATGCATGAGTTATTTTATAAAATAAATTAAATTTAAATAACAATAAAAATCAAACAAAATATAAATTAAATAAAAAATGAGCATCATGTGGTTCAGCCTCTCTATGGTCATGGAAATCTCATGGTTTTTGAACTCCTTGTGTAGGATGGGTGTTCCCTCCTTTTATAGAGGGGGAGAGGATATCCTGGACCTCCACATGTCTTCAAAATCTCCCTATATCGGAAAAAATATTTTTTTTAAAATCAAAACCATGAGACCAAGGTTATGAGGTTTCAAACACTAAATAAAATTGGGTGTTCAAACTCGTAGTGATAAAAAAATCCAATAGGGAAGTCGTGCATGGCACATGGTCTTCGTGATTTTTGATGGCCTCAATGAGGGATTTATATGGGTGGAGGTATGTGGAAGCAGTAATGGGGAGGAAAAAAAGAAAAAAATGGCTCCCTTAAATCATTTATCTTTCAAAATGGTCAGAGAAACCTTGAAATAATAATCATGGAGGTTGAATGAGGCCCCATGAGTGGTTCATAATGAACAGGGGTGGAAATGGTGGCGATAACTCAAGTTCCATATTTCTAGGGGCATAGATGGTGATCTACGATGAGGTAGTGGATGGATGGTGACATTAGGCAGTGGATCTGCAGCAGATCGATGCCTCAGGAAATGTTTGAGCACATATTACATGGGATATAGCAGGATGGTGTCATTCATCTTAATAAATGAATAGTACTTGTGAAAATGCATCCCATATCAAATTGTGAATTGGTTGCATGATCCCATATAACCCTGAGTGTATTGGTCGTTAGATCTCTTGCAGTGGGGATATGAACTCACATACACACCCACAAAAAAATATGGGATGATCTGCACTACTCGACCCACAAAGGCCTTCAGGCCTACTATGCCCCTGTGGCCTCTCATCATGGGCCTAATCCTGTTGGCTGGAGAAATTTCTGCTTAGGTAATTCTCAGCAAGCTCATCATGATCCAGTTAGGTGTATTATCCCTTTGAGTTGAGGTTTTATTATTTCTAGTGTATTTTTTTTGGTAAATTCCTTCAAATAATATAAAATAAGTTAGAAAATTTCATAACACTTACAAAATATCAATAATGATTCATAAATAAAGTATCAAATTCCCCAATCTTTTATTCAAATAAATCCATTTTCATTTTACTTTTATAATTTTGCACAATTTACTAAAATATCACAATTTATGGGTATTATTTATTGAAATTTATTTAAAACCATTGATAAATGATTAAAATTTTGCATGAAATTTTTGTGTGTCGGGTAGGTATACACCAAAACCCATTTAATGATAACTTAATAATTTGTCTCATGAGACATTTTAATGCATCTAGGGGATATATATAATTAGGCCCCACTCATCACTTAATTTCCAATTCATTCCTCATATATTTAATGATCAATTCAATTTTAAAAAAATACGCCTTATCAATAAATATCTGTATTGAATAAAGAATATGGATTTATCCAGATTTTCCCCAGTAAATCAAATAAATTTCTTGGTAAAACACCATATGTATAAATTATATATATTTTAATAAATAATAATATCCATGATAAATAATGTGGATATTTAAGGAAAATTTAATGTTGGGTGATCATAAGAAAGTGAATGTTTCATGGGAAAGTTAATGACTAGAAAATTTATCAAGAAAGTGAATTTCAATACTTTACCTTATCAAAAAGATCATAAACTATCCATATAAAGAATAAGGATTATATAATTAAAATTTATACCCAATTTAGTATAAGTAAAATAAAGGGCTGTTATTTTTTATGAATGGAAATTCTTTAAAAAGATAATTAAATCATTCTTGAGGGAGATACCCTTTTCACTTTGAAAATCAATTTTAAAAACTAATAATTTCTAGAATATTAGGAAAAACATTGTATTTTAAAATAAACTTGTAAATTTTTAAAGGAATATCTAAATCAATGATCGGTCATGATGGTGGGAAAAAATTTTCATGTCTATTTTGTTATAATAAAAATTCATTTTACATTTTCGGTAAAAACTCAAAAAGTACTTTGTGCAGAAAAAAACATTCCTTTTAAAAAAATTGTAAAAATTAAAACATATGTATTTATTTATTTAATAAATAATTGAATAATATTAAAATAATTAATTAAAAAATTTTAAGAAAAATATGGTTATGGAATAAAAAGATCCATGACCGAGTAGAAAAACGATCAGTTTTCCATAAAAACATAATTTTAGTATGTTGAGTGCATAAATATTATAAAATGAGAGTAAAAAATAAAATTTATATAAATATCCATAGTAGAAGAATGATATATTTGGTTTAAGTTATAAATTTCAAATAATACCCCCAATAGATAATTTAACATAAATAGTTCTAAATAATGATGACATTGTGAAATAAACCATTACCACTTTGGTAACTTTCAAATCATAATCCCCAATAAATAAATAAAATAAAATTAAAAATCAAATACCATGAATATAAATATATTCATGATATAATATATCAAATTTTTATTAGATACACCTTATATAAATAAATAGGTTCATAATACCAAACATGTCTCAATAGAGTGGAAATTGAGATGAAATATTTTATAGATATCAGACTGTTGAAGTAATAATTAATCAATGAATTGATTGTGTATATCAAATTTAAATCTACATAATTTATTTTTAAAAAAATAATATAAAATAATAAAAATTCATGACGCATATAATCTTATAATATTAATGATAATGAAGAAATAATATAACCTAATAGAAAGAAATTGAGTTATAAAGCCCCTTACTAATAGATAACATTCAAGTAAAATCCCCTTGGATTAAATAATTTAAATTTAAACATAAAATACCATTAAGTTTTAAGGATTCATGATATACCACATAAAATGGAAGTATATCTACCATATAAAAGAAATTAGGTTCGTAACATTAAAATATGCCTCAATGAAAGGAAATTGAGACGGAATCCCTTACCTTAGGTTTGTATCATCACGAACGTTATTTATCTTCCTAAATAAAACAATTATGTTAATTATTTACTTAATTAAGAAAAAATATCATGTTTATTATTCCTTTTATTTTATTTAAAACCATGTTATATTTAATTACTTAATCGATTAATTTCACATCGTACATTTTAACAATATTCAGTTCATATGTCCAAAATAAATTCGGTAGTTTAACTATGGTAAAATTGGTCAGTGTTACAAAATATCCAGAGTAATAATCATGAAATAATTATAATTTTTATACCTCAATTGTACTTTTTAATCCAACCCAAAAATATGGTTATGAAAAATGAACCATATTACAATCATGAATACAATAAGTCATACATATGCATAAGAAACGTTTCCATTTTTCAATGATAATGAATGAATCAAAATAAGTATTATTTTATATTTAAAAAATGACAATTATAACATAAATATCATATTATTTCTTTAAATACACTTATATATGGAATTCATATCATGTGGTTATGAAAAATGAATCATATTACTTTATGGAGGTAGTAATCCACACGTACAAATGAATGACATTACCATTTTTAAATGAATGAAAATGTAAGAAATTATATGATATATTATATTTATATAATTATAAAATTTCATAAATATAATATATTTATATATTAAATTCATCATTAAAACCAGTCGCGACAGTGGTGATCTAAAATGAATTACATCAGTTCACGAGATGATTGTTTGTCGTACACACAAACAATAGTTTCATTTCCCATTTGATGGAAGAGGAGATGTATATAGGGAATTAAATTATCATAAAAATATAATTATATAATAGGTCTTGATGTTATTATATTATTATGGTTCAATAATTTTTTAAGTATGTGGAAGAATAAATAAAACAAAAATGTTTGGTTAAGAATGATACATGTAACGTTCTGGTTCCAAAATCCACCTAGAGGCGCCCCGTACCTGGTTGGTCACATGGCCTCAAGTGAATTTCCCCAAACGCCAAAGGCTACCAACTAGAAGCGAGGGCCTTGGGTGTGATAGTGGGGAAACTATGCCCTCATTGGAAGAGTACACAGTAGAAGTAATAAAACATGCAATAGCGGAAGTAGTAAATATCCAACAACAATAAACAACGGAAGACTAAAATAATAAACAACTGGAGCACATATGCATATATGAAAAGATTCATGATACATATCTAGGAAAGAATCCAAACAGGTCACAATGCTGGATATACAAAAAGTACCAAAACAAGTACAAAAGAAAAACAAAAAGTAACTCCTCAGCATCGCAAGCCTTGGCTTGGTCCCATGATCTCTTGCTCCAAGGAAAGCAAGTACCAGAAGTCAAAGGGCTCTATCCCTTGTCTATACCTACAACAACATAGTCTTCCTGGGCCCAAAAACATGGCCCAAATAGGGTGTGAGACTAAATCCTAGTAGGCAACCACCTAAAGATCTGTGCCTAATAGTTAGTGAGTATATGGAAGGTAATAGTACAGCATGCATGCTTCTATTGTTAATATCCAGGGAAACCTTGAAGCAGTGAAGCCCAATTTTGGTGAGATCATTACGGAAAAAACTGGTGTGGAGAAGGTCAGTAATGGGAAAACCTTGGGACTGCTTATGCACTCGGAGGAAGAAATGGTGGAGGAGCTTCTCACTATCAATGCTACACAAGAAGAGGTTGACCAGAGGATGGGAAGGGTGCTTCGTGTGGTTACTAATGGTGAGCAGGTTTCCAGGATTGATAAACAAGACCTTATACTGATTGTAACACCCCGAGATTTTATGAAAAATATTCTTTTAATTTCATTAATGTCTTGTGTTGTATTCTACACCAAGATTACCTTGCGCTATACGCAACACTGTATTAGCTTGCAGTATATGCAACACTATTCTTGGACCGTGTTACACACAATTTTGATAATAGTTATTCTACGCAACATTGAGTATATATATATATATATATTAAATGTATAAATGAAATATGGTTGGATTCTGTTATACGAAACAATGAAAGATTCTTTCACAACATGCAACCCTGACTTGGCTTGCATTACACGCAATCGCGACCTTCCTCGATAGCGTGTGTTGTACGCAATACCGGGTTTTAATAAACAATATTGTATTATTATAATATTGTCATGAACTAGCCGTTATGAATAGTATTAACTAAATTTTGAATTTTATAACATTATTATTCATCTTACACATTTCTAGAACATGGTATAAGAACAAAATAAATTTTTCGGGTAAAATAAGTATTTTTCAAAAAATGCAGTTTTACCGCCTTTTGATGGTGCACCCACTTTAAATATAGTTTTTGACATGTTTATATGTTCAATTTGAAAAAATAATATTCTTCTTTTGAATCAGGATGTAAAAATTTACATTAGATAAATTTTTGATATTTTTCCGATAACTTTCATATTTTAATGAATAGTAAAAACACGCTATAATTTTAATTAAAAACAACTTTTTTCATCGTAATATCTTATGTGGTTAAATTATAATATTGAATGGTTTTAAAGTATATTTAGAATATATTTTTACCACTTAATATAATTTTGGTCTTTGGACACAATTTTACAATTAAACCGAACATAAACAAGTGTCAATCTTTTGATAGTTATTATCTCTTAAAAACACACTTTTTGTTTTGACAGCGGGAATTAATTTAAAATTAATTTCTGCCACTTCTGTGTTTTGAATTTAGAAAAATGGATTCAATATTTGGAATCAGGATGTTCAAATTGTGTAAATAGATAACGTTTATTTTTAGACATTTTGAATAATTACTGCGGTAAATATTTTATTTACCATGGTTAAGGGTAAATCCGGTAAATAAGGGTTAAAAAAATAATATTATAATAATATTAAATTACCCTAAAACGTGTCTTAACCCCATTGGTTGATACATGGTCGACCATGGGCATCTTTGGGTCGATTTTGGGACCCCATTGATCCACTTGTAAGTGATAATGACACTTTATTTTAATTAAGTTAAAATGAATACAAAAATGATACAAGCATATATCTTTTAGCAAAACAATTGTTACATAGGGTTATATATGTTGGATTTTAGATTATAAATATTCATTAGAAAGATAAAAAGATTTACTAAATAATTATATTTTATTTATAATTTTTAGACATTAAATAATTTATTTTATTTATGACACAATGATGATGCAGTAATTACTAAAATAGTGAAAAATTAAAATAATTGATATTATAAATACCCAAATAAATATAATATGAAACTTTTAATGAATTAAACTAATTTTCTAGGATAATATGATATATTAGGATTGATTTAATTGACTTTTTTCGAAGTAATCAATCTGTTATGAGTTTCACAAAAATCAACTAT
Organism: Viscum album; assembly: GCA_963277665.1. Lineage (NCBI taxonomy): Eukaryota > Viridiplantae > Streptophyta > Magnoliopsida > Santalales > Viscaceae > Viscum > Viscum album. The sequence continues at coordinate 1,325,778,352 of OY728157.1, read as the reverse complement.
TGAATAGTGTCAAAATTGACATAAAAGAGTTCTTAAAACAAATATTATATTATTAATTGATATTAAATTCCTAAAAATCTAAGGTTCGGCCAAGAGACTTATATCATGATAGTTTAATCATTAATGGACCACTTGGGGGTCGCTTGGATGTATATAGTAAGTTTATTAACCATATTATATAAAAATACAAAGAGACATTGTAAAAGTGAAACTAATTAACTTAGAGTTAATACTTAAAGATAAGGTTAATATAAGTACCCAAACCTGTCTAAATTCTATTTGATGAGTTGTTTTCGACCCATACCCACCTCAAACTTTGAATAGTCAACTTTGGATCCATTGGAAACCGAATATGAATTTATTATAAATTAATATTTCTAGCTTTTCCAAAGGTGCCCCTCACCTCCCTTATAAAAGGACACCTCCTCCCCCTCCTCCTCACACCAAATTGAGCACTCAAGCTCGGCCAACCCCTGCCATTTTCTCCTCTCCACTTCCCTAGATTAATCCTAGAGGTTCTGGTCTTCTTAAAAGATCAATCTTAGTTCCTTAAGTGGAGGATTCAAAGAGGCGTTCCAAAGAAGAGGTAATATCCATTACCGATCTTTTCAATTTCTTTATTCTTCAACTTCTTCTTCTATAGTTGTTTCATGATAAAGTAATAACATCAGTATTACTTACATACTGATATGTTATTATAAATATGAAACAACCCTAATTCACCTTCTATCCATCCTACGGAAAAAAAGGAAATCACCGCGCGTGCGTACGTACGGAATACCGTCTCCACGCCGTGGTGTAATCTATTTTCCGCCACCACCTTAATAGGATGGGTATAATGGTGTAATGAGTAACTGTTTATTATTATTATAAAGTGATATTGATACTGAAATAATATGCATACACTTTAACACAATTCCACGACCATGGGAACGATATCATCGCTCGTGCGTACGTACGGACTACCGTCTCCACGACGCGATGAGATTCATTCTCCATATTAACCATTCATGAATGATTATAAAGCATATATAATAAGTAATAATGAAATATATGACATAATAATGATACTGGATTTATTTATATTTATATGTATGTCATCTACTTAATTCCATTCAATAAGGAAACGAAAACAGCGTTCATGCGTACGTACGGACTACCGTCTCCATGAACGGTGTATTTCTTTCCATTTATCGATCCATTATATATATGTATATTCTGAATATATATTATATATAAATCATGTTTTATATTCTGGAATTAAGTAATCATGATCTAAGTAATCATATGAATAGTTACAAGTTAAAAACACGAACGACAAATGAGACGATTTTACCCAAAACGCTACTTTAACATGAATTTACAAAAGACCGGGTAATATAAAGCCATAAGAGAACCATATATGATATCATAACAATGAATATGATTCTGTAATAAGTCAATAACATGATTTAAATCATTATACAGGAGGTTCAGACACTTACAAAGCAAGTCAGACCTAAGGTAAGGGAAATATCACAAATCTCATTTTTATCCGAGATTGTTTATTCGTAAGTATTTATTGGGGTGTATTTTATCATCCACATCCATGTTCCCTCAATATGTAATATTATTTCCATCCACCTACAATTGTTTAAATCCATTTTTACCCTTCGGTGAGTTTTTAGTAATATGTATGAAAGGAATCTTTTGTCGTTTTTCGTACGAATTACTTTTTGACTTTTCCGACAAAAGTACGAGAAGAATGTTTTTTTTAACTTATACGGCCTGAATGGATTTTTAAAACATTATTTCCAAGAAGCTTCCTTTACAAGTTTTCAAGTTTATTTTTAATCAACTTATTTTATTTTAAAGTTGTATGACATGTTATGAAAGGAAAAATGTTTTTGAAGTAGAAAAGATATTTTCCTCAAGAATGGAGTTCAAGTATTTTATCAAAATTATTTTCTATCTAAGATAATAAAAGGGTTCTGTTTTTATCCCTATTATTACATTGATTTGACTATGTTGTGATGGAATTATGTTTATGAATTCCTTTATGTTATATGAATGGTTTTATGATGTCATGTTGTTTAAGAATCCCATTTTTATTACATGGGTTACGCTATGATGTATGGTTTATGATTATGTGGCACACATAAGAAAGGATTCATTATAAGATGGGTGGGAACTATATCTCCCTCCAATGTATTGTGTAAAGATTTTATATCTCATGAGATAGACATGGCTGGAATGGTAGGTTATACCGGTTCAGTGAAACAGGACTGAAACGAGGATTACTCGATTCAGAAAGGGACTTTTTCCACTAAGATAGTCTTGGAAATGAGTCTTGACTAACAAGAAATGATTCTCTATGATTATGTGTGTATGCCACAATGAGTAATGTTTTAAGTTATGACTTCATTTTCACTTCTATGATTTATCCCATGTTATGATATTATGAGCTCTTTTGCAGGTTAAGATTTCCAAAAGCTATGTTCTTATGTATATGATGTGATTGATTTTTCTTTTGTTTACCCTTACTGAGCATTTGAGCTCACCCTTTTATGTTTTCTTTTCCCCAGGATATAAAAAAAAGGTTTTAGGTAAAAAAAAAGTGATGACCTTTATGGGAGATATTGAAGAACTTTCACCACGATTAGAAGATTATGTTCCGAGTTTCCAAAGACACTAAACTATTACGATCCTTTAGTGTGTGTTTTTGTTATGTACTAAGTATTCCGCAAATGTAATGTAATGTCCATGTATGTCAAGATATGGGTCTCTACAGTTGGTATCAGAGGAAAGGTTTAGTCAACCTTTGGAAACTAGGATGCGAGAACTTTAGTGAGATCCCTAGAGATATTTATAAGGTATGTCTAGGGATGTCCCTAAGGATAAGTATACGTATAGGATACAGTCCTAGAACTACGGTAATGATCATAGAATTTAACCTAAGATGTTAGATATTAAGGGTACTCCCCCTTTATTATGTTTTTTTCCCTAGCATGATTTTTGACTCTCACACTATTCTTTTGGGGTTTTAGACGATGGCTGGAACCCGAAGGAACCGTGTTGATCAATGAAATGGACAATGCAATGATTGTCCCCCTGAGCAACCAAACGATATGGGAGCTGGAATGCAAAATCTTGTAGCCATGCTCACACAACTTTCTCAAGCTATGAATCATGCAGGACTTCCAAACGAGCAAAGGAAGGAGCAACATTCTATTGAATCCTTCATGAGGCAGCGTCCGCCTTCTTTCAGTGGGTCTACTGATCCATTAGTTGCTGAACAATGGATTAGTACTACTGAAAAAATATTTTCAGTTCTTCAATGTTCTGAACATGATAAATTCATCTTAGCAGTATATCGTTTGGAAGGTGAAGCTGATCAATGGTGGAATCTTATCAAGAATACGAGGTCAAGAGATGAAATTAAGTACATGGAATGGGACGAGTTCAAGAACTTGTTTTTCAGTAAGTACTTCCCTCGTATTCTTCGAACGAAGATGGAAAAGGAGTTTCTTGAGCTGAAACAGAAGGATGATGAATTTGTTGGTATATACGAAGCGAATTTTACAAGACTTGCAAGGTATGCATCTGGCATTATCATCCAACCTGAAAGTAAAGTTGATCGATTTTTCAGTGGCTTAAAACCAAGTCTTCGAAGGGCATTAGCTATAAGAGACTTCAGTAGCTATGAAGAAATTGTGCGTTGTGCTATCAAGGTAGAAATGGAAGTTGGTGTTACATATCCATCTCATGGTTTTGACAAGAAACGAAAGATGGAGTTCAAGGAGAAATCTCAGAATAATGGTGAAAAGAAGATGAATGTTTCCATATGCACAAAGTGCAGAAAGAAGCATAGTGGAGATTGTCTTAAAGGGACTAGAAAATGTTTTAAGTGTGGAAAAGAAGGTCATCGAGCAGCTGAGTGTCGAAGTAATGGAAAAAGGGATTCTAATGATGTGAACAAAGCAAACACTGCAGAGAACGCACCACCAACACTTCAATGCTTCAAGTGCAAGGAAATGGGGCATTATGCTAATAAATGCCCTAATCCAAGGGTCAGTGATGATCGACATGAGAAACCGCTTAAGGCAAAGGACAAAGGGATGTCACATGCGATCACTATTGGCGATGTTGAATATGAAAACAATGTTGTTGAATGATTAAGTGTTTATGTAATGGGATTCCAAAATAATGTTGTATCATGAAGTATTGGAATATTTATGTATTGGTCTAATGTGGTATTCAAAGTAATTGAGATATTTTTTGGAAATAAGATGATATGCGCATAATGAAGGGAAAACGAGAAAACGAAATGTTTAACAGTATTCATGAGCTCATGATTGATATAAGTACTAAGTGATATCATGGTTAGAGTATATAGAATTTTGAGGATTTTGGTATGTGGAAAGTGTTAACTTTTAACTGCATTTATGTTTTCACTAAGGTTCAATGGGTATTCAAGAGAATACATGATTAAGGCCTTTGAATGTTTAGAATGTGACCAACAAGACATATCTTATGATATATGGGGATCAACGACAGTATTAAATCTCTGGTAATCGTTTTCACTATATTATGAGAGTGGAATGCAGTATTATGGATAAGCCTAAAGATTAGAATGGATTATGTTGGACATAAGTTATTATTGTTTTTTCGATATTATTGATGGGATGTTATAGTAATATAGTTTTAGAAAAAGGACAACCTGCAGGACGGGCGACAGCCCATCGCTTCAGACAAGGCTGTGGGAATCGAACCCACAACTGAAGTGTGACTGGCCTTTATCACTTACCTAGAGGAAGTCCCTGTTTAGTAGAAACTAGTTTTATTATATTAAGCAGTATGATATATGAAGTATAAGTCCATTTTAGGAACCATATATGATTAATCTCACTATAGATCGACTTATGTATATAAATTTTGCTAACCTTTTGAGACAGATGGAATGACCCGTCATTCTATCACATGATCTGCTAACACTTCACGAATAACAAATTCAACTTCATTTATTTAAGAGATGAAGTGGAAATCGTTCAAGGCACGAACAACAGTGAGATTGTACCAAAATAAAGTAACTATTTATTCTAATTCTAATTTTCAACTTTAGGGAAATGATCTTGAAAACCAAAAATGTTGTCCTAGTGATCTTATACCTGATGAATCAGATGGTACCTTAGATCATCACAAATTTATGGATTTGTGATTACTGGCTTTTCCATAGCCATGTTCTCTACCACTCTCCATCAGAACATGATGGTTAGATTTCTCTTCCATATCCATATTTTCACCTATGTGGAAACCCAGTGATTAGTTTATTTGGGTAACCGTTACGTTTCATACTTTTGTTTTTAAAGATAAGTTTTGGTATTCCTTTTTACGATGTGGGTTTCTATCAAAGAAACTTTCAAATAGTAAACCATTTATAACCTCGACGAATTTCGAGGGCGAAATTCATTTTAAGGGGGGTAGAATGTAACACCCCGAGATTTTATGAAAAATATTCTTTTAATTTCATTAATGTCTTGTGTTGTATTCTACACCAAGATTACCTTGCGCTATACGCAACACCGTATTAGCTTGCAGTATACGCAACACTATTCTTGGACCGTGTTACACACAATTTTGATAATAGTTATTCTACGCAACATTGAGTATATATATATATATATATTAAATGTATAAATGAAATATGGTTGGATTCTGTTATACGAAACAATGAAAGATTCTTTCACAACATGCAACCCTGACTTGGCTTGCATTACACGCAATCGCGACCTTCCTCGATAGCGTGTGTTGTACGCAATACCGGGTTTTAATAAACAATATTGTATTATTATAATATTGTCATGAACTAGCCGTTATGAATAGTATTAACTAAATTTTGAATTTTATAACATTATTATTCATCTTACACATTTCTAGAACATGGTATAAGAACAAAATAAATTTTTCGGGTAAAATAAGTATTTTTCAAAAAATGCAGTTTTACCGCCTTTTGATGGTGCACCCACTTTAAATATAGTTTTTTACATGTTTATATGTTCAATTTGAAAAAATAATATTCTTATTTTGAATCAGGATGTAAAAATTTACATTAGATAAATTTTTGATATTTTTCCGATAACTTTCATATTTTAATGAATAGTAAAAACACGCTATATTTTAATTAAAAACAACTTTTTTCATCGTAATATCTTATGTGGTTAAATTATAATATTGAATGGTTTTAAAGTATATTTAGAATATATTTTTACCACTTAATATAATTTTGGTCTTTGGACACAATTTTACAATTAAACCGAACATAAACAAGTGTCAATCTTTTGATAGTTATTATCTCTTAAAAACACGCTTTTTGTTTTGACAGCGGGGATTAATTTTAAATTAATTTCTGCCACTTCTGTGTTTTGAATTTAGAAAAATGGATTCCATATTTGGAATCAGGATTTTCAAATTGTGTAAATAGATAACTTTTATTTTTAGACATTTTGAATAATTACTGCGGTAAATATTTTATTTACCATGGTTAAGGGTAAATCCGGTAAATAAGGGTTAAAAAATAATATTATAATAATATTAAATTACCCTAAAACGTGTCTTAACCCCATTGGTTGATACAAGGTCGACCATGGGCATCTTTGGGTCGATTTTGGGACCCCATTGATCCACTTGTAAGTGATAATGACGCTTTATTTTAATTAAGTTAAAATGAATACAAAAATGATACAAGCATATATCTTTTAGAAAAACAATTGTTACATAGGGTTATATATGTTGGATTTTAGATTATAAATATTCATTAGAAAGATAAAAAGATTTCCTACATAATTATATTTTATTTATAATTTTTAGACATTAAATAATTTATTTTATTTATGACACAATGATGATGCAGTAATTACGAAAATAGTGAAAAATTAAAATAATTGATATTATAAATACCCAAATAAATATAATATGAAACTTTTAATGAATTAAACTAATTTTCTAGGATAATATGATATATTAGGATTGATTTAATTGACTTTTTTCGAAGTAATCAATCTGTTATGAGTTTCACAAAAATCAACTATTGAATAGTGTCAAAATTGACATAAAAGAGTTCTTAAAACAAATATTATATTATTAATTGATATTAAATTCCTAAAAATCTAAGGTTCGGCCAAGAGACTTATATAATGATAGGTTCATCATTAATGGACCACTTGGGGGTCGCTTGGATGTATATAGTAAGTTTATTAACCATATTATATAAAAATACAAAGAGACATTGTAAAAGTGAAACTAATTAACTTAGAGTTAATACTTAAAGATAAGGTTAATATAAGTACCCAAACCTGTCTAAATTCTATTGGATGAGTTGTTTTCGACCTATACCCACCTCAACCTTTGAATAGTCAACTTTGGATCCATTGGAAACCGAATATGAATTTATTATAAATTAATATTTCTAGCTTTTCCAAAGGTGCCCCTCACCTCCCTTATAAAAGGACACCTCCTCCCCCTCCTCCTCACACCAAATTGAGCACTCAAGCTCGGCCAACCCCTGCCATTTTCTCCTCTCCACTTCCCTAGAATAATCCTAGAGGTTCGGGTCTTCTTAAAAGATCAATCTTAGTTCCTTAAGTGGAGGATTCAAAGAGGCGTTCCAAAGAAGAGGTAATATCCATTACCGATCTTTTCAATTTCTTTATTCTTCAACTTCTTCTTCTATAGTTGTTTCATGATAAAGTAATAACATCAGTATTACTTACATACTTATATGTTATTATAAATATGAAACAACCCTAATTCACCTTCTATCCATCCTACGGAAAAAAAGGAAATCACCGCACGTGCGTACGTACGGAATACTGTCTCCACGCCGTGGTGTAATCTATTTTCCGCCACCACCTTAATAGGATGGGTATAATGGTGTAATGAGTAACTATTTATTATTATTATAAAGTGATATTGATACTGAAATAATATGCATACACTTTAACACAATTCCACGACCATGGGAACGATATCATCGCTCGTGCGTACGTACGGACTACCGTCTCCACGACGCGATGAGATTCATTCTCCATATTAACCATTCATGAATGATTATAAAGCATATATAATAAGTAATAATGAAATATATGACATAATAATGATACTGGATTTATTTATATTTATATGTATGTCATCTACTTAATTCCATTCAATAAGGAAACGAAAACAGCGTTCATTCGTACGTACGGACTACCGTCTCCATGAACGGTGTATTTCTTTCCATTTATCGATCCATTATATATATGTATATTCTGAATATATATTATATATAAATCATGTTTTATATTCTGGAATTAAGTAATCATGATCTAAGTAATCATATGAATAGTTACAAGTTAAAAACACGAACGACAAATGAGACGATTTTACCCAAAACGCTACTTTAACATGAATTTACAAAAGACCGGGTAATATAAAGCCATAAGAGAACCATATATGATATCATAACAATGAATATGATTCTGTAATAAGTCAATAACATTATTTAAATCATTATACAGGAGGTTCGGATACTTACAAAGCAAGTCAGACCTAAGGTAAGGGAAATATCACAAATCTCATTTTTATCCGAGATTGTTTATTCGTAAGTATTTATTGGGGTGTATTTTATCATCCACATCCATGTTCCCTCAATATGTAATATTATTTCCATCCACCTACAATTGTTTAAATCCATTTTTACCCTTCGGTGAGTTTTTATTAATATGTATGAAAGGAATCTTTTGTCGTTTTTCGTACGAAGTACTTTTTGACTTTTCCGACAAAAGTACGAGAAGAATGTTTTTTTTTAACTTATACGGCCTGAATGGATTTTTAAAACATTATTTCCAAGAAGCTTCCTTTACAAGTTTTCAAGTTTATTTTTAATCAACTTCTGTTATTTTAAAGTTGTATGACATGTTATGAAAGGAAAAATGTTTTTGAAGTAGAAAAGATATTTTCCTCAAGAATGGAGTTCAAGTATTTTATCAAAATTATTTTCCATCTAAGATAATAAAAGGGTTCTGTTTTTATCCCTATTATTACATTGATTTGACTATGTTGTGATGGAATTATGTTTATGAATTCCTTTATGTTATATGAATGGTTTTATGATGTCATGTTGTTTAAGAATCCCATTTTTATTACATGGGTTACGCTATGATGTATGGTTTATGATTATGTGGCACACATAAGAAAGGATTCATTATAAGATGGGTGGGACCTATATCTCCCTCCAATGCATTGGGTAAAGATTTTATATCTCATGAGATAGACATGGCTGGAATGGTAGGTTATACCGGTTCAGTGAAACAGGACTGAAACGAGGATTACTCGATTCAGAAAGGGACTTTGTCCACTAAGATAGTCTTGGCAATGAGTCTTGACTAACAAGAAATGATTCTCTATGATTATGTGTGTATGCCACAATGAGTAATGTTTTAAGTTATGACTTCATTTTCACTTCTATGATTTATCCCATGTTATGATATTATGAGCTCTTTTGCAGGTTAAGATTTCCAAAAGCTATGTTCTTATGTATATGATGTGATTGATTTTTCTTTTGTTTACCCTTACTGAGCATTTGAGCTCACCCTTTTATGTTTTCTTTTCCCCAGGATATAAAAAAAAGGTTTTAGGTAAAAAAAAAAGGGATGACCTTTATGGGAGATATTTAAGAACTTTCACCACGATTAGAAGATTACGTTCCGAGTTTCCAAAGACACTAAACTATTACGATCCTTTAGTGTGTGTTTTTGTTATGTACTAAGTATTCCGCAAATGTAATGTAATGTCCATGTACGTCAAGATATGGGTCTCTACACTGATAAGTGGTTTCAATGAAGGGAAGATAAGTAAGGAGGAGTACATTCAAACGTGGGAGAAGATGGTCGATCACTTTGAAGTCATTATCAACGACAATCCAGATACACAGGTGCACTCTCTCTCCTGGAAATTATTTAGGGAGGAACTCTCTAATAGGATTAAGTTCTGTTTCAATGATTTTGTGATTTATTATGAGGTATGTCCTCCCAGTTGAACTCCTGCGGTTTCTCACTTTTCCTTAAAAGTTTTCACTAATAAAAAGTTAATTTTCAGTTAGTAAACAATAGGCAATAACAGTAAGCAGTAACATGATGATATGAAATAGTAATAAATCCACAAAACAACAAGCATTAGTGAAGCAAACAGCTAACCACAATAGAAACCCCTCTGGGAAGTACTCGTAGCCAACCCCTCTGTTCCTAACCAAGAAGTACCCACAACCCTCTAGGCAGTGCACTCAGCCTAACCCCTCTGGTTTGGTCATACGAATTTATAAGACCCTCTGGGTAAGCTCCCTCGGTCAATTACCCTTATAGTCTAGGGTAGTCAAGGACTCTTTGAGGAAGATCACACGGTCTAACACTCTTATAGCCCCAAGGTATAGAAACTCTCTGAAGTAGCTCGCTCGGTCAATTCCTCCTATAGTCTCAGGTCTATCACAGACTCTCTAAGGAAGCTCGCTCAGTGAATTTCTTCTCTAGCCAGGAAAGGTTTTAAAGAAATTCAAACAAAGTAAATACTCTCTAAGGAAGCTAACTCGGTCTACCCTCCTGTAGTCTATAATATCCTAGACTCTCTGGGAAGCTCACTCGGTCTATCCCTTGTAGTCTACAATGTCCAAGACTCTTTGAGGAAGCTCACTTGGTCTATCCATGTATAGCCTATAATATCAAAGAATCTATGGGAAGCTCACTCGGTCTATCCCATATAGTATATAGCACCAGGTTCTCACATTCCCATGTTGGTTAGTGCATAATAATGATATAAGGCCAAAATACACCTATAGAGATACTTGGCTAACCAGTCTACAGCATAACAAGCATGTCCATAAGTATCATTACATCCTACGGTCACAAGGCATGGAAAAAATGTATAACGACCAAAGGCTAACAAACCACAAAGGTTATAACAAGAACAAGGCATGGGTAAAACATCCAAGCATAGAAATTACACACAAACATAATCAAATTTACCTCTACACAAGCATACAATCAAGGCAATAAAACAACAGGGTCAAAAAGGTAAACACGCAATACCTGTTCACGGGTATTGGTGTAATTGCACATAAAATTCAAAGACTTCGAAAGGTGGGGCACAAACCACCTACCTTGATGCTAGGAGATCAAAATACTAGAACCACGAGGCTTGATTCTCCTTAGAATGGTGTATATCTATGAAAACGCACAAAAGGTTCAACCCACGATATCTTGAGAAAGAGGGAAAATCATGGAATGAGACTCAAGAAGAAGCAAGATCTCACCACTGCGGTTCCAATGAAATCAACGATGGTCAATTCGGCAAACAGACGGAGGCACGAGGGCTCGGATGATGTTCGCAGCCATATGGGTCGCTCTCGGTCAAAGAACCTGGAGAAAAAGATGTTTTCATCGATTAGGCGCGACCCCAGTCCGTTTAATGAAAAAAACTACACGACATGTACTTCTGGGGTACACGGCATGTACTTGGACTTTCCTTAATCCGCTTTAAGTGGCCTCCGCATCGCCCTGACACACCGTGTGTGTGGTCCGGACACGTCCAGCACACGGACTTGCTCTGCATCAAAGTACACAGCATGTACTCATAAAGTACATGGCATGTACTTTTAAAATTTCCAGATTTTACCCTTTTTCTCAAAAATGACCAGAAAAGGAAAAACATACCTGAAACGAAGATTCAGGTTCTTACAAACTTCCCCCATTAAAGAAATTTGTCCACGAATTTCCCTAGCGAGGCGTAGAAGAAGAAACCCCAAACAGCTCTGTCCACTGCGATTGTACATCGGCCTCCCTCTCCCAAGTCTCGTCCTATACTCACCCGTGCTGCCATAGCACTCGTACCAGAGGAACAGACCGGCCATGGAGAAACTTCGTACTGTGATCGACAATCCGGATAGGATGATCCTTGAACGACGCATCTGCTTCAAGATCAACCTCCTCGGGATGAAAGATATGATACGGGTATGAAAATTATCGTCAGAGCTGAGAGACGTGGAAGATGTCGTGCATAGCCCGATACCTCTAAGGTAACTGCAACCGATAGGAAACCATACCAACTCTCTCCAACACCTAAAATGGCCCGAAGTACCATGGTGAAAGCTTACCCTGTCTCTAAATCCTCTTGTGTCCCAACCTCGGTGCGACACATAGGAAAACCTGATCCCCAACCTCAAACTCCAGAGGTCGTCTCCGCTGATCAGCATAAGACTTCTGTCGAGACTGTGCTATAGCCATCCTCTTAGAAATCAACTCTATATACTCTGAGGTCTTCTGAACAAGACAAGGTCCCAATAAAGCTGGCTCTCTTACCTCTAGCCAGCACAAAGGTGATCGGCATGGCCAACCGTACAAATCCTCGTAAGTTTTCATCTGAATAGTTTCCTGAAAACTGTTGTTATAGGAAAACTCCACAAGAGTAATATACTTCTCCCAAGAACCACCGAAATCTTGAATGCAAGCTCGGAGCATATCCTCAAGAACCTGGATTATACGCTCGGACTGGCCATCTTTCTAGGGATGGTATGCTGTACTCAAAAGTACCTGTGTACCCAAATCCTTCAGAAGCCCCTGCCAGAACCAAGAAGTAAAACGCGCATCCTTGTCTGAAACAATGAAGTGTGTAACTCCATGCAGACGTACAATATCTTGGATGTATAACTACCCTATATCATCAACACTTAAGGTCTCCTTGATCGGTAAGAAGTGAGAAACCTTCGTAAACTGGTCGATGACAACCCAAACAGCATCAATCCCTTGAGGTGACCTCGATAACCCAGTCATGAAGTCCATCGTGACATCGTTCCAATTCCACTCGGGAATGGGTAACTACTACAAAAGCCTCGATGGTCGTTGGTGCTCCTCTTGCACCTGCTGACAAGTAGAACATCTCATGACGAACCCAGCAACATCTCTCTTTATACATGGCCACCAATACTGGCGGTGTAGATCACGATACATCTTGGTGACACCAGGATGAACTGCCCAAACTGAAGAATGGAAATCCCGCATCATCTCCTTGTGTATTTCTACTAGTACCCATACGCGTTCCTGGAAATGCAAGATCTCATCCTCACCCACTGTCCATCCAGGAAGAGGGTCCTCTCCGGACACACCCTCCTGCAGGACTAGGCCTTCTGAGTCTGATAGCTGCCTCATCTTCACCCAATCAAGAAGGGTAGAGGTAATAGCTACAGAAGATAGAAAAGTTTGTCCCTGTCTATCATGCACCTCCAAGTGCATCTTAGAGAACAGAGCCATAAGCTTCCACTCACTACTGGCCTCCTAAACTTCCTAAATCCGAGTTCTTCTACTTAACGCATCAGCCACTGCGTTTCCCTTTCCCGGTGTATAGGAAAGATCAAAGTCGAAGAACTGTAGATACTCGACCCACCTGTGCTATCTCAGATTCAGATCACACTAAGTGAAGATATACTTGAGACTCTTGTGGTCGGTGAAAACCACAAAGTGCTACCCCAGAAGGTAATTTCTCCAACAGCATAATGCAGGAACAAAATCTTCCAACTCCAAATCATGTGTCGGGCAGTTCCTCTCATGCGGTCTCAACTTATGAGAACTATACACAATGAATTCATCTCCCTGCATAAGAACAGCTCCCAATCCGACACCTGAAGCATAACAGTATACTGTATAGCTCTTTCCAGGATCTGGAAACACTAGTATCGGTACTGACATCAACTGCCCTTTCAGCTCCTGAAAGGCTGACTCACAGGAATCTGACCATAAGAACTTCACACCTTTCTTGGTCAGACCTGTCAGCGGTGCTGCAAGGCGTGAAAAGTCCTGTATGAAATGCCTATAGTATCCATCCATCCCTAGAAAACTCCTCACCTCAAAGACATTCTTTGGTTTCTCCCAAGAAACTACGGCTCTCACTTTCTCGGGGTCTACTAATACTCCTGTCTCTGAGATAACGTGACCCAAGAAGTGAATTTGATCCATCCAAAAGTGGAATTTCGAGAGCTTAGCATATAACTGATGCTCTCTCAGTATACTCATAATGATCTCAATATGGGTAGCATGTTCATGTCGAGTGTGAGAGTACACCAAGATGTCATCCACAAAAACCACCATGAAGGAATCCAATTATGGATGGAACACTCTGTTCATCAGTGCCTAAAAATTGTCGGCACATTCGTGAGACCGAATGGAATGACTGTATACTCGTATAGACCATACCTACTTCTGAAGGCTGTAAGAGGTATATCTGATGGTCTAACATGCAACTGATGATAATCGGACCTCAAATAGATCTTCAAGAACACTCGGGATCCTCAAAAATGATCAAAGAGGGCATCAATCCTCGGCAAGGGATATCGGTTCTTGACCGTCAACTGGTTCAGCTTCCGATAATCCACGCAAATCCTAAGGGTGTCGTCTTCCTTCTTCGCAAACAGGACAGGTGAACCCCAAGGAGAAGTACTAGGTTGGATGAAACCCTTTGCCTATAACTCCTCCAACTGCTTCTTGAGCTCCTGCAACTTAGGTGTAGCCATACTATAAGGAGGAATGGACACTGGTGCCGCTCCTAGCACGAGCTCAATCGAGAAGTCTACCTTACGCTCTAGAGGTAAACCTGAAAAGTCCTCTGGAAAGACATCCCTGAAACGATCCACCACTGGAGGAAAGTCTAACTGTGAATTCCCCTGGTCATCTAGATAAAGACTGGAAATCTAGGCTTTAACTCCTCCTAGACCATGATGCTCTGGTCCAGCTCTACCTGCCTAGACATCCCACTCTCCTCTATGAAGAAAAGATCTGCCCTCTAGTGATATGACACTCACCCTGCGGCGATAACAATCTACGACTACCTGGAAGGGAACTAACCAGTATATACCAAGAATGACATCATAGCTTATCATCTCTAGGACATAGATGTCCCATAAGAAGTGACACCCTACAACCTCAAGAGGGAACTCTCTGCACTGATGTACTCTAGACTTCCTCGTTCCCAACGGTGAATCAAGAGTCAAAAAGTCAGCAAACAAAAAGATACAGAGTCCAAGGATCTCCACAACAACAAAAGAGATAAAGCTATGTGAAGCACCAGTATCAAAAAGAGATTAAGATAAAATGGAGGCTACTATGATCGTACCTCGAACTGTAGAAGGGTCAGGATCCTTCTCTTGATAGGTCTGCTCCACGGAAAAAGTCTAGCCTGTACCGCAGCCCTGCGCCCCTGGCTGTCCACTCTGAGCTGATCCACTCTACTGTCGCTGATAGCATAGTGACTGACCACCACGACCGTGACCTCCACCTCAGCCTGAACGGACAGAAGAACTCCAGTTCCCAGACTGGTGAGAAACTGGAGATACATCTCTTGTACACGGGGTCATAGAAGAACCCCTACCACCAGCTATAGGCAAGAAGATCTGAAAAAAACGCTGAAGATGGCACATCTTTCCACAAGATCGGCACTCCATCAGTTCTCTATGATACTGAGACCTAGTATGCCCACTCTTACAGCACTGGTATCATACTACCTGGTTGCCCGAAAATACATTCAGCCTACCCTGATCTCCTCGAGAAGACTCCCTACGACGCTTCCTGCTATCAGTAGGAGGAACACTAACTCTGGATGTCGAACTGCCCTCGCTCACTGCTCCAGAATCTCTCAGATTGCGCTCAGTGATCAGTGCCTAGTTGACGATAGATGATATCGAAGTCAACCTAAAGATATTCACCTAGGAATATATCTCATGCCTGAGACCATCCTCAATCTTCATAGCAAGGAACAGCTCATCGCCTGCTGGAATCGGTGTGAAGCGCTGCAGCTCGGTAAAACGAGACGAGTACTCTATAACAGAAAGAGTACCCTGCTCGAGACTCATAAACTCCCAGGCTCGGTCGTCCCTCAAGGTCTCTGGATAAAAGTAATCATAGAAGATGCACTGAAACTCATCCCAAGTAATACTTTGTTGGAACCCTAACTGTGAGATCACCTCCCACCACCTCTTGGCGGTGTCTCGAAGCATATAAGCAGCAAGATTTACCCTTTTCTCCAGAGGTATCTCTAGGTGCTTGAAAATCGTTAGCGTGGCCTCTAACCACGACTCTACAGCTTAGGGTCCTCCATCCTTTGAGAAAGTAGGAGGATGCTGCTGTTGGAAAACCCACGTCAACTCAACCATCGACGGGGTAGGAGGCGGCGCTCCCTGAAAAGTATAAATCATCCTCAGGAAGTCCTCCCTGAATAACACATCGGCCCCTACAACGGGTATAACTGCTGGTACCAATGCTGGCACAGCAGGAGGATCTGCAAGAGGTTCTTGATCGGCCATATCTGGTGTTTGATCACCATATGGCAGCTAACAAACAACAGGAGGACGTCTCGGTGGAATAGCTCTGAAAGAAAAAAATCACATCTTAAATCAGGATTATCAAGGACATAGAACACAAGAGTACAAAACGGGAACAGGGAAAAAGAACAAACAAGTTCTACAAAACATGACTACACAACATGTATAAAACTAAATGGCATGTCCTCTTAAGCCAGATACATGGGCGTGTACTTCATCCATATCTGGTCGTGTAACACCCCCGACTACATGGCGTGTTGCCCCTACACATGGCATGTACTTAACTACATTCCCCTACCTAAGTCTCTTTACATGGATAACTCACATGGTCCTATTAACCCTAGACTACACGGTGTGTTCTCTTAAGGACATGGCATGCACTAGACAAGATTTCAGCGACCGTGTTGTTAGTTACACGGCCGACTACATGGAGGACCTTTACATGGTGTGTTCCGAACAAACACGGTGTGTATATGAGAGATAACACCGACCCGTGTTGTTCGTGACACGACCGGGTACCTAGAGCGAGGCTACACGGCGTGTTCATACCCAACACGGCGTGTACTACGCGAGCTTCCCTGACCAGTGTTGTTAGTGACACAACTGGGTACACGGCTCACTATTACATGGCGTGTAACTACCATACACGGCATGTTCCTGAAAACTTTTTCACCACCCCATGTTTCTGATCACACAGTCAGTGACACGGTTTAACACAACACGGCGTGTAGTCAAGTACACGCCATGTATTCTGCGTTTTTCTGGGAAGTAGCTCAAAAACTGCACCGGAGCCCAAAAAACACTGAAAAATAAACATGGAGGTGCTAATTTACGATCTGTGGGGGCCTATACTCCCCCACGAATCAAATATTGGAATCTCCTACCTATCAAATACAAGGCTAACAAGTCAATGATCCACCAAGTTCTGACTCATGAGGGCTCATAACACCTCAAGAACCAAAATTTGGCGTTCATTTAAGCAAGGTACAATACAAACAATTTCTCTATCAAACTATAGGGATTCTATCAAAGCATCTATCACAATAGCATGTATAATCTACACAACATCTATCACAACAACATGCAATCGCTAATGCACCCTAGATGGCATGGAAAGAATGCATGGCATGTGATTTCTAACAAGTGCTTATATGATGCAAGAGATGGCATACCCTCATCTCATCAAGTTGCGATAGAAATAGAACCGTAATAGAACAACAATAATAACACAAGGCATGTGAATCACTCTAGGTGAAATCATATCAACCGTAAAATCTCAAAACCAGAAAACTGCAATAACCGAGGTAGATTGGATTTTCCCTATACAGGGGTTAGCTACTCCCGGGAACAACTTATTACCAAATACTGAATCTGTCCTATCCTTGGATAAAGGCTCCAAACAGAAAATCAAGAGAAAATAATTCCTCTGATACCACTTTGTAACGTCCCGATTTAGGATGCCACCCAGCGGCGCCCCGTATTAGGTTGCTCACTTGGCCTCAAGCGCATTTTCCCAAATGCTAGAGGCTGACGACTATCAGCGAGGTCCTTGGGTGTGATAGTGGGGAAACTATGCCCTCATTGGTAGAGTACATATCGGAAGTAAAAACACATAAAATAGCGAAAGTAGTAAATATCCAACAACAATAAAAAGCGGAAGACTAAAACAATAAAAAACTGGAGCACACATGCATATATGAAATGATGCATGATACATATCTAGGAAAGCAGCCAAATAGGTCAAAATGCTGGAAATACAAACAGTACCAAAACAAGTACAAAAGAAAGACAAAAAGTAACTCCTCAGCATCGCAAGCCTCGGCTTGGTCCCATGCTCTCCTGCTCCAAGGAAATAAAGTACCAGAATTCGAAGGGTGATTTCCTTTGTCTATACATGAAACAACATAGTCTAATTGGGCCCAAAAACATGCCCCAAACAGGGTGTAAGATTAAATCCTAGTAGGCAACCACCCGAAGATCTGGGCCTAATAGTCAGTGCGTATATGGCTAGTAATAGTACATAAAGTAGTAAACAGTAACAGTAAACAATAGGCAATAACAGTAAGAAGTAACAGGATAATATGCAACGGTAATCAATCCACAGAACAACAAGCAACAGTGAAGCAAACAGCTAACCATAACAAGAACCCCTCTGGGAAGTACTCACAGCCAACCCCTTTGGTCCTAACCAAGAAGTACCCACAAACCTCTGGGTAGTGCACTCAGCCTAACCCCTCTGGTTTGGTCATACGAATTTATAAGACTCTTTGGGGAAGCTCTCTCAGTCAATTCCCCTTATAGTCTAGGGTATTCAGGGACTCTCTGAGGAAGATCATGCGGTCTAACCCTCTTATAGCCCCAAGGTCTAGAAACTCTCTGAGGATTCTCGCTTAGTCAATTCCTCTTATAGTCTCAGGTCTATCACAGACTCTCTAAGGAAGTTTGCTCTATGAATTCCTTCTCTAGCCTATAAAGGTTTTAAAGAAATTCAAACAAAGTAAAGACTCTCTGAGGAAGCTCACTTGGTCTACCCTCCTGTAGTCTATAATATCCAAGACTCTATAGGAATCTCACTCGTTCTATCCCCTATAGTCTACAATGTCCAAGACTCTATGAGGAATATCACTCGGTTTATCCCCATATAGCCTATAATATCCAAGACTCTCTGGGAAGCTCACTCGGTCTATCCCTTATAGTCTATAGCACCAGGTTCTCATGGTCTCGTGCTGGTTAGTCCATAATAATGCTATAAAGCCAAAGTACACCTATAGAGATGCTTGGCTAACCATTCTACAGCATAACAAGCATGTCTAGAAGTATCATTCCATCCTACGGTCCCAAGGTATGGAAAATAGGCATAACGGACAAAGGCTAATAAAACCCAAAGTTTATAACAAGAACAAGGCATGGGAAAAACATCCAAGCATAGCAATTACACACAAGCATAATCAAATTTACCTCTACACAAGCATACAAGCAAGGAAGGAAAACAAAAGGGTCAAAAAGGTAAACACGCAATACCCATTCACGGGTATTGGTGGAATTGCACGTAGAACTCAAAGACTTCGAAAGGTAAGGCACAAACCACTTACCTTGATGCTAGGAGATCAAAATACTAGAACCACATGGCTTGATTCTCCTTAGAACGGCATAGATCTACGAAAACGCAGAAAACGTTCAACCCACAATATCTTGAGAAAAAGGGAAAATCATGGAATGAGACTCAAGAAGAAGGAATAGCTCACCACTACGGTTCCAACGCAATCGACGGCAGTCGATTTGGCAAACAGACGGAGGCTCAGGGGCTCGGAGGATGTTCACGGTCATACGGATCGCTCTCAGTCGAAGAACCTAGAGAAGAAGACGTTTTCCTCAATTAGGTGTGATCCCTGTCCATTTAATGAAAAAAAAAGAAACTACATGGCGTTTACTTCTGGGGTACATGTCATGTACTTGGCCTTTTCGTACTCCGCTTTAAGCGGCCCCCACATCGCCTCTACACACCGTGTGTGTGGCCCGGACACGACCAGAAAACGGCCTGGCACTGCATCAAAGTACACGGCATGTACTCATAAAGTACACGACATGTACTTTGAAAATTTCCAGATTTTCCTCTTTTTTTTCAAAAACGACCAGAAAAGGAGAAACATACCTGAAACGAAGATCTAAGTTCTTACAATACCACTTCTTCAGACAACCTCTTTAGGTTTACACCAAAAAACATCCTATGAGGGTTTTCTAGTAAAAAGGAATCTATAACATGATAAGTAAATTAAGTAATGTATTTGGTTGGGTATTTTATTAACCAAAGGTATTCCGAATTGTGAAGAAAATAGAATAGGATGTGCCCATTTATAAGTGAGGGGAGGGTCACTTTTGTAATTTCTTGAAGTATTAAATTAATATAAATTGAATTTCATATTAAAATGGATCAAAATTTATTAGATTCAAATATAATATTAGTTTTAGTAAAAATAATCTCATACAATAAAAATTGGATAATTTTAGGTGATTGTTTCACCCTTATATTTTTGTTTTAATCTGTGTTTACCCTTTTTGGCAATTATTGTTTTAACTCTTTAGGGGTCAATAAAGTCATTATAAAAGAAAAACGACCTATAAATGGATCATTATTGGTATTAAGAACTATATCAAATTTACTTAGTTTAATATAAGATTTTTATGAATTTTAAATCATTTAATAAAACATTATTTATATTAGAATATCAATAATGACTATTCTGATACTATTCATTTAATTTGATTTTAAAAATATTGATAAAATATATAATTTGAATATAAACCTTTAAAATAACCAAAAATATCTTATAATTATATAAAAAAATTTAAAATAGTAATTAATTCAAATTATTCTACTTTTAATATTTTTAAAATTATTTATTTAATTTTCATTTTAATTTAATAAATATTATATTAGTGTTTTGTAAACATTTATGGTAATTATATAATTAAAAAAAATTAGAAATAAATTAATATCATGAAAATAATGTAATTATTATCAAAATAACCAATAATATTCATTTAAAACTTTTTTTTTCTTATATGAACCCATAAGAGATTATTTACAAGTAAGAGGGTGATATTTTTTTCTTTTTCATTACTTAAAATATTATATAGGTCTTTTTCATAGAAAAGTTTCCAGTGAATAGTTAAATCTCAATAATAAGATGATAAGGGTAGAAATATGTCCATATAAAAGAATTTATACATGTTTAAGGTCATTTTAAACCTTATCTCTTCAGTTTAACCCCCAATAAACCTGTTTTAACCTTACCTACGGTAACAAATTTTTACTATTTTTATTATTCATTATGAACAAAAATTAAGTTGGCCTTATTAAAAAATACAAAATAAGAAAATTACATATATATATATAATCTATTTTAACAAATTCATTTCACATAATTGGTGTAATTTAATTTAAAATTAAACCTGTAAATGCGACAAAAAGCGATTTTTTCAAGAAAATACATTTTTTAAGCAAAATATGATTTTATATTTACTCTATGACTAGTAATATTAATTATATTAATTTAAATTCATATATATATATATAATATAAATAACTACTTATTAGGGGATATTTTTATTAATTAAAATGGAAAAATATTATGCACTTAAAAGCATATTCAAAAAAATGAGTTTTAAGCATAAAAATAGATTTATACCAAAATCATGGAAATTAATGATTAAAATGAAATTAATTATATTATTATAAATTTAATGGATAATATTTCAATTTAATTCCAAATCCAAAATACATCCAGAATATTAATTACTTGATTTAATGAAAATAAATGATAATTTTATGAAAATCGATATTTTTTATTATTCACTGAGAAACCAATATTTTTAGTAAAATCAAAACACTTCACCCAAATCTAATCTTGATATGATGATTTCAAATTTTATATCCTTTTTATAAAGTACTATTAAAAAGTGGTAGAAATTAATAATATTATCAACACATAAAAATCTGTAAAAATCATTTTTGAAGAAAACATATTTTTGAAGCATAAAATAACTTTATTGAAAATTGTGTTCTTATTTCCTTATAATTAGTCAATAAATTTTTATTTGTTAGTAACCCTATATATATTTTATAATGTGGTTAATTCTATTTGTACCCACCAATTCAATGTCTAGGTTATAACAGTCATATTTAAATAATATATTTTAGAGGTCATTTAAGCTCAATGTTACGTGTCATATACGCTATCAAACATAATTTTCTTTTTTTTAAAAATCGGGGTATTACATAAAATATAATATATAAAATGATTAAAATTTGTATTTTATAAAAAAAATTATAAACTATATTTATTTTTACCCAAAAATATTTATTTTAATCTTTTTATAACTATATCTTATTTTATGATAGATATGAAACATTATCTATTATAATTCCTGATAAGAGTCAACATAAACCCATGCATATAATTTCTATGGAAAAGGGTAAAAACTTATTAATTAGCGAACCCATAATTAATAGTACCACAAAAAACCCTTATGTAACATTTTTTAAACTCCTACGACAAAGGGAAAATCTTACGTATACGGTGTCCCATATGTAAGTGTTTCTCTTATTAAAATGAAAAAAAAAATTATATATGGGTATTTTATTACCTATGGTCCATCCTTTATTAATTATATACACTATATAATAACTATCACTTGATTATTTGTTTTCATATAACCCAGATTTTATTCATAACCTATGATATCACCTATATCGTAGCTTACAACACAGAACAAAACAAAAAAAATTCTGTGTATCATACCATACGATACACCCCAGTCATATCCTATGACTATAAATGCACATTACCTTATCATATAATGTAATTTTATGTATATATATCCATAAATATGACTACTAAAATTCAACCATTTCATATTGTACACTATGATATAGTCTCATGAATATTATGATACACATATTCTTTATAAAATCAATAAAATAAGGTGTTGATTTATTGATGAACATGTATCCGATATCATTTATGTCTTTTGGAAGATCATAATATGATAAATTAAATGTAAGAAACCCATAAAATTGTATAATATATCATAAAAAACAATATACAATATTAAGAACATAAATCTAAAATAGTATACCTTTATCATAGTGTGCTTCATCTACTATTCTTCGATGAAGTATGCTTGATTGAGATCACCAAGTGACAATATACAGAATCTCACCTCCATAAGTAGTACACCATCCACTATAATCTTTTCTCATAATGATAGGATTGTATAATCTTCTATGGTATGATATCACCTTCTTCATAAAGACAAATAAGAACCTGAAAGTAGAGAGTATCAATTATAGATTAATATTGTTTCACAAAAACAATAGAGGTATCTCATCCCTTTATTTAGGATCTCTTTATTCAATGAAGATATTCAATCATTGGATTTCATCACATGAAATCCTATATGTGTTATAACAATTCACAACCCATTGGTGATTCATAACTTTTTGAAAATTTTTAATGATTATTACATATATGTGTATCCATAAATGAATCAACCTATTGATTTATATCCAAAGGAAACCACGAGGTAGATGTGGTAGTGTCCATTAACTCAGTACCCATATCATAATATTATAATAATCTATAATATATGAATATAATTCATTATATGATATAAGGGTATCATAATCTACGTTATTCATTAAAATAATATCATAGAATATGACCAAGGGTATATCATAAAATATTATATACCCATTTTAGTGCATTTCTAATAGTTTCTTATCCTCAATGATTTTAGGATTAATTTAATTTATTAACTTTAATGGTATCTAATTAACAAAAAAATTAATAATTAAATTTTGTTCTAATGGTTCAAGCAATAAACCTATAACACCTGAGTTTTAATTATAGTAAGGTTTTCTTTTTAGAGAAACAATAGCACAATAGATATAATTTTATCTAAGAATATGATTAATACCAAAATTCCTAAATTTTATAAATTGAATATGATTAAATTAATTTAATTTTTTAAATCATAAAATCTAAATTATCTAAGGGTGAATTTTTTAGATTTTTTGAAAAGATTGATTTTTCAATGAATAGTGAAAAATACCGGTTTTTGTAAAAGTTTCATTTATTTTATTTGAAAATCCCCATAATATTTTTAATTTGATACTAAATTTATATAATTATAATTTATTTATAAATAATCTATTTAATTGAATATTAATCAATATTATACTTGATCTTGATATAAAAATACTTTTTGACTTAAAAGGGAATTTTTTTCAGAAAGCTATTTTTCAACGTGCTTTACAGTATTATTATAAAATAAATTTCAACCACTAATAGATATTTAATTTCATAAAATGTATTTGACATTTTAAATCATTATAATTAATATTATTTAATAAGGTAAAATTAATTTTTTATCATAATGAATATTAAAAATAGAAAAAATTTGTCACCCTGATAAAAATGGTAAATCGAGTTAACCTAGGTTAAAACTAAGTTATAAGGCAACTATTTTTCATCTTAATTATTTAATGAAGGTATTTATATCATTTTAACCTTATCCTAAAAATTTAATTTTTTATGGGACAGTTATCCATGAAAATAGACTATATAATATTTTAAGTTAAGAAAAATACAAAATATCACTCCCTTATTTTTAAATTTCTCTTATATGTTCACATAGGGATAAAAATAAGTTGTTAAAAAATATTAAAGGTTATTTTAATAATAATAAAATTATTCTAATGATGGTAGTTAATTTATAATTTTTTGTGATTTTATAATTACCTTAAATGTTTATCCAATGCCTATAAAGTATATATTCAATTAATATAAAAGTAAAATAATTGATTTTAAAAATATTAAAAGTAATAAAATTTGGATGAATTATTGTGTTACATGAATTTTTAGATAAATATAATATAATAGTTATGTTTTAAAGGTTTATAGTTTATTTACACTTCCATCTTTATGTCTTTAAATTCAAATTAAATGAATAGTTTTTAAAATGAAATTAATGATATTTTCTGGAAAAAAATATTTATTAAATTATTTACAATAAAACTCATGTAAGAGGACAAATAGAATTATATATAATCAAATATTTCATTCCCAGTTCATTTATGATCCAATTTTTACCTTATAAGTAAAATTATACCTCATTAATATTGAAAAGGTTGTTACCATAGTAAAGGTCAAAAGGGGTTTACTAGAGTGTTAATAATGGTTAAAATGAGTTAAAAACTTGATTAAATATCATTGGTTGATTTTATTTCAACCTCAAAAATTTAAACTTCTAATATGAGTAATTTTTTATCCATTTTCTAAGAAATCGATTTAATAATATTTTGAAATTTTGAAAAACTGCAAGTGTGCCACTCACCTTAATTATAAAATGACACATCCTTCCCTCACTTGTTCACCAAAATTGATCCATTATATTGAAAAAACATTACAAAAATATCTCTATAAAATCCTTATACACATCCTAAAGGTTCTTTTTTCCCAAAATATTAACCTTAGGGAGAGATCCAAAGGAGGCTTCTCTGAGACAAGGTAATCATTTTTACAACTCTTTCAAATTTATTTATTATTATAATTTCTATAAATATATTTTAACCACACTAAAATAATAAATCAAGTATCATAAATATATTGATATATTATTATGATTATGGTAAACCCATTTTCCATCTCTTTTCCATCCTATGAAAATTTAAAAACATCACTCATACATACATACTATAACAACCCTACTCTTTTTTACATACTTAAACATGATTTATTACATAAAACCTTCACTTGATACAACATAGAAGATCGAGAGGTCTATTGTATTTGGGGAATAGGAACATTAAACAAAAAAATAAATCATAGAAAGCATCCTCTTATTGAAAACTTCTTTTAAATGACCACTACATTCCCTCATACTAAGCATTGCATAGGATAACCTGAGGACATGCATAAGAAAAGGGTGAGCTATAAAGCCTAGTAAGGGAATAAACATGGAATAACATGAGTAATACAGTAAATGTTAGACAATAGAAATTTTAATGGATAACAAGATAAACATAAACATAAATTCATGATAAATCATGATAATCATAACATATAAATGTGGCAGAAACACTTAACATGGAATTATCATGAGTCGAGGCTCATTGCACATGAAGCATGAGTAATCCCTAATTGCACATGAAGAACGAATAAAACCTCATTTCACTTGAATTAGAATGAGTCAAAACTCATTTTACATGATGTATCATGATACTATACTTTACCCAATGCATTGGAGAGCTATCAGGGTGCACCCTTTATTAAACATTTCATTTCATGCATAAGTGTGCCACATGTATCATAAAACATGGATTCATTAAACATAATCATTTATTACAATATAAAGGAAAGAGGAATTAATACATGAAACTCTATAATAAATAAGTAAATGTGCATAAAGGTGAATACCCTTGATAGAGAAATGGGCATGGTATTCACTACACAATGACTTTGGCTTGGAAAAACATGGTGCAATTTCGGCAGCATAACGGCGTGACATAAGAATTCATAAAAAAATGGTTGATGAGATATAAATGGGTGTCTAATCATATTTACATGAAATGGACTGTAATGTGGGTCATATAGATATATGTCCCAAATATTTTAATTTAATTTAGATTCATGATACAAAATAATTGCTTTTATGTAAATGAGGAGAGAGAAATTCCTTTCGGAATTTCTGTATAGTAACGGGTGTACATGGGAGGAATTTAATGATAGATAAAGGGGTATTTCATCATTAAAACATAAATAGGGTATTATGTGGGAGGTTTTAAATCATACCCCAAAGTTTATATTTGAAAATAAAAGGGAATAACAATATTAAGAAACTTGGATAAAAAGAGAAAGGTGGGAATCACTTACTTGGAAGTGTGATCCCAAAGGCTTGGGAGAGTCTTGAGAGAGGGTTCTTGGGAGCTTGGGGTGCCTTGGGAGGATTCTAGAGAGAGGAGGTAAGAGTTTGGATGAACTCCAAAGGCTTTGAGTGAAGAGGAAGTGGGAGCTTGGGTGGATTTATATAGGAAAGGAGAAGGAATTCTTTATTATTTAGGTTTGGGACACCTCATATTAAACTAATCAAAACCACAAACCAACCCATGGTTTTTTCCCATGGTTATTTTCAAAGGGGATTGGAAAAAATATTGTTTAAGTACAATGTCCCAAATTCTTAAAATGATAGGGTTTCTTATGTGGAGGTGAGTCACACTCTCAAGGAAAACAATTTAAAAAGACAAAATGATTTATAAGTCTTTAAGGGTCCACTAAATCTTTTTAAAATAAATCAAACAAACCCAAAATCACATTATTTTAATGAAAAAACAAATATTGGCTGAAAATAATGTTTATAGTATTTTATTACATCACTATTGGGTCATTATGATGTTATAAAACACATTATATATTTAAATGGTATTTAATTTTTACCCAAAAATTCGATTGTCTCATAAAATTATAAAACATTCTCCATTGCATAATTTTTACGTCCTGATTAAAAAAAATATTCATTTTATCTAAATAATTTTCTAAATATGTGAATTTTAACTTTTAAAATAAAAACAGACGTTTATCAAAAATACATGGGTTTTGAAAAAAACAACTTTCAAACCGTAATAAAAATTACAATTGAATTCATAAAATTATACGATCATTTATATTTAATAAAAAGTAATTTAATAATAAAAATAATATTTTATTAAAATATTATTTAATTCAAAAATCCATTAATTCATCAAAATATATTTCTTTGTTGAATATTAACTAAAAATATTATTTGTTCTTTAAAAACTATTTACAAAGTAAAAATAATAAAAAAGAATGTATATTCTCTATACAAGAATAATGTACATAATTTTAGTACTAGGGTCTTGTTACATAACTCCTTAAAACAACCGCATAAGGTCTTAGGGTAAGGTGCGCGATGGTGACAGACTCTTGGGGTGGCTCGGATAACATTGCTCGAGTGGTAATCTCTATCAACTTCTACTTCTCTTTTAGGTGGTTCCACTCAAGCTTAAAGTATTCAAGATCAGCTTGGTCTTGGTCAAGAGAGAAGCCCAATTATGCCGCCTCTTTTCCAAGATCCAAAAAATGGGCTTCATATGGGGAAAGCCTACTAGTTGAGGCCATCGCTTCCTTTTTCTGAGTAAATTGGATTTGTTAAAGCCCTATATTTATATTAATCATGTGATCACTGTTCAACGACTATATTAGAAATGGTCACAATTCATAACGGTATTTTAAAATCCAAAACATATACCCAAATAAGTTCATAAGTTTTAAATAACCATAAGAAGACATTTAAATAGACCAAGAGGAATTTTCATTAATGAATTTTTGGGTCGTTACATGTACGACTTACCATCTCCACGTAGTTCCACTTTACTTGGAAAGATATAAAGATGGAACTAATGAATATATTTGATATTTATGATATAATTTTAATTCTATAATTACAATGGCATATCTACATTCTTACCTTCCAATCTGTTGGAAAACAATATCATCTCTCAAGCATACATGTAGACTACCACCTCCACGAAGCGGGGTGATTCATTTTTCATTTCTATTTTACATGGATGTTAATAAAGATAGATTTAGTGATATATATTATATATAAAATATAATAATTATTTTATAAATTTGAAATATTATTTCCCTTTATTTTCATCTGTTGAAAAGTTAAAATAATGTTCATGCGTACGTACAGCCTATCATCTCCATAAATGATGTAATTAATTTTTCTATATTGTACTTTCAAGGATGATTAAAAATATGTATATAATGAATATATATATGATATTTATAACATTATTAACATCCTGGATATTCTGGAACCATTATCAAGATACAGGTACCGAAACTACCAAACCAAAACCTACATAAAAAATAAAATAGTTAACACTCATAAATGACGATTTTAATAAATAATTATTAATAAACGGGTATTAATGATAAAATTATGATTTCCATCATTGTGCATTCTATCATTATTAATCTAGTTATTATTATCCATGTAGATATTTATGATGTTATGTTATCTAGGGATTCATACCCCTTTTATGGTATTAGTTATATTACATATTCTATTATTGTTTATCCCAAAAATATTATTCATGTTTTGTTTATTTCATGATAGATTATATTGTATGCTTTCCCTTACTGAGTATATTATCTCACCATTTATTTTTTTCATTTACCTAGGATACTAAGAATGGATCTATGAATGAATTTAAGGATATACTAAAAGAAATAATAAAGTTATCATAAAAATTATTATATTATATTTAATGTTTCCAGATATAAATTGATAATCATGTATGTATATAGTCTATCAAGACTAATAAACTATTAAATACTTCAAGATACAATCCCTTTTATTTTTTTTCAATGTGGTAAAATAACCACCAGCTCTGGGCTATTGGATTTAGGGTGATATATTTGGTTTCATAGAAATTTTAGTAGAAACCTTGGGAAATAGATTTACGGAAACATAGATCAAAGAACATAAACCAATAACATACCTTGAGGATATATCTAATTATAGAATAATATCACAAATTTTTTATTAAGGTAAAGATTATTTGGTTTCCTTAGAGATACATCCATTTTTATATACTACAAGTGTACATGGTTTTAGTGAAAAATATTTTTGGGCTTATAATCCTAAAAAGATTTTGTTGGGTATATTTTGTCCATAAATATGGTGCATAGTAAGTGTCAATAAATATGATTTGAGAATATTCCTAATTATACTAAGCTTATGATTCTAAGATTATTTATGAATATATTTTCAAGTTATGTGGAGATTTTCATTAGTATTAGAATTATACATTGTGATTCATAATATTATGATCTAATCTAGTGTATGAAATTATTTATAAATAGAACCTAGTGAAAGGAATAGAAACTATATAAATTCATGTAATAAATATATGGATTTTCCTCCTATTCAATATAATGAAATTAGAGCTAGAATTGAAGTTGGAGCTGGAGTTGGAGCTGAACAAATTATAAATATATTGGGGAAGATGATTCAGGTTATGAAAAATAAAATTGCTCATATGGATTATCTTACTGGTCTACAATGTGGTGAAACAATTTTGGACTACTTCATGTGTTAGAAACCTCCATCATTCAATGGGAATGCTAATCCATTTTTATCTAAGTAATGTTTAAGTTCCTTAGAGAAGATATTTCTTACTTTAAGAAGTAATGAAGGGTAAAAGGTTTTCATTATAGTTTATCTTATCATGGGGGTGAAAATAAATAGTGGTCATTGATTCAAAACACTAAGGATGTGGAAGAAATACAAAACAATGAGCAGAAGGATTTTAAAGTAATTTTCCTAGAAAAATATTTTCCTCATGAGAAATTACTGGATATGAAAAGACAATTCTTGAGTCTATGAAAAAAGGAAGATGAAATTTTTCTAAGTATGAATCCAGATTTAAATGTTTTTAAATGAATTTTTTTAGATAATATATATAATCCAAAGAATAAGATTGGCCATTTTTTTTATGGGTTAAAGGAAATCCGTTGAAGGTAACTAATATCACAGTTCTTCTTATCATACGAGGACATAGTGTCATGTGATATTAAGAAATAAAAATAATTATCCAATTCTTGGGAATTTAAAGGAAATAAATATAATAATATGGTGGATGAGCACTATAGAAAAGGAAATACAGTAAAAGGGGGTAAGGGAAGGGTGAAATTTAAAAACTGTAATAAATCTAGAAGGAAAAAACATGGACATGCTTGTTGTGAATGGGAGTTTTCTTCAAGTGTGGAGAGAAATGTAATCAATATTTTGATTTCAAAAGTAAGAAAAAATCCTCCAATTTCCAATGCTTCAATTGTAAGAATATGGGGAACTATGAAAATGATTATCCTAGACATCAATAGAATTTTCCTCATAAAAGGCCAAGGGAGACAGGCTAATCTTATGAGATTATAATAAATGAGTCTAAATTTCTTAAATATATGATAGTAGGTGCGTTGATCATTGCCTCAAATTAATCAATGCTTTATTTTATTATAGATCTTCTCAGCCTTTTATATATTCCTTGTTTTCTAAGAAAATTAGATATTTCCCTAGCACCTTAAGAAGTGAATTTTCAATCAATACTCTTTGTGGAAATATTAATACATTAAGGATGTGTCATTAAGTTCCCATTATGACACAAAAACATACCCTATTTAAAAACTTTATCATTATACATATGGTTAACTTTGACATAATTCTTGGTATTGATTGGATTTTATATTATAATGAGAAAAACAGAGATAAGAAGGTTACAAATTATGATGAAGGTATGGAATCCCTCATCTTCAAAGGGGAGACTACACCATATAAATTATATCTAAATCCACTACCTTTATCTCTCATTAATAAGAGAATATACAACCTATATAAGGGAAAGATAACTATACGATAAAATATGTTCTTACTTTGAAAGAATATATTAATGTGTTTCCTAAAGAACTACCTAGACATCCACCTGGGTGTGAAGTTGAGTTTTCTATTTAACTCATCCTTGATGAAAAAACTATATCTAAGACTCCCTATAGGATGGCTATTGTAAAGCTAGTGGAGTTAAAGAAACAACTACGGAATTTATGTGATATGAGGTTCATACACCCAATTTTTTTTCCTTGGGGATATCCTATTCTATTTATGAAAAATAAGGATGGGACTAAGAGGCTATGTTTTGATTACAAGGAACTTGATTCCATCAATTTGAAGAAAAAATATCATATTCCTTGTATAGATTACTTGTTTGATCAACTTCAATGAGCATGATATTTTTAAAATATTGATCTTCATTTTGGGTATCATCAATTGCGAGTATAGAAGGAATATATTACAAAGACAATATTTCATGCGAGGAATGTAAATTACAGTTTTTTATTAATTCTATTTGGATTAACTAATGAACCCTCTATTTTTAGGGAAATGATGATCAAAGTGTTTGAGTAATATCTTGATAATTTTTTTGGGAATTTATTTATGATATCTTGGTATACTCCAAAATTTATGAAGTGTATAAAATTCATTTACAAAACATTCTTGAGACTCTTAGAGAAATGGAGTTATATGGGAAGCTTATCATGTGTTAATATTAGCTTCAAGAAGTTCCTTTTCTTGGATATATCATCTCAAAGTTTGTAATATCATTTGATTCATAAAATACAAAGGTTTTCAAATAATGGCCTATACTAACAAACATAACTGAGGTATGTAGTTTCCTTTGATTAGAGGGTTCCAATTGGAATTTTTTTCAAAAAAAAACATGATTATCAAACTCATTAAACAAGTTGACATGTAAAGGGGTTAAGTTGTTATAGATAGAGGAATGTAAAGAAAGTTTTAAAGAATTAAATAAGAGCTTTATCAATGTTCCATTTTGGAAAATATCATTGGAAGGTATGGATTTTTCATATATAGTGATGCATCAAAAAAGGGAATTGGATATGTCCTTTTACTGAATGATAAAGTTATTATTTATTCATCAAGGTAGTTAAATAAACATGAATAAAAATACCCAATTAGTGATATTGAGTTGGTGGATATAATCTTTTCTTTGAAGATATAGAGATATTTTCTCTATGGTGAAAAATGAGAGATATATATAGATCACAAAATTTTAAAATACATATTTTCATAGAAATAGATTGATATGAGGTAAATTTAATGGATCGAGCTTCTCAAGGATTATGATTTCTAAATACACTACCACTTTGAGAAGGAAAATAAGGTAGATGATGTATTAATATAGAAAAATCATAGAGCCCTAACCAAAATGAGGATTTATAGGGATCCTATGTTCAAGGATTTATTCAAGATTGATATGGAAATTATTAAGGAAGAGGAAACATCACTCCTTTTTAAAATTATTTCTAAAATATCTTTAAAGGTAAAGATAAAGGTTCTTAGACTTATGATGATAATTTTAAAAAGAAAAATAAATCTGTAAATGATGGGATATTGGATGAATTTATTTATGAAGATGGTATTATTAAATTTGGAAAGATGTTATGTGTTCTATCTATACACGAGATGAAAAGGGAATTATTATATGATTCCCATACCTCAAATTTTTCTATGCACCCTGGTAGCATCAAAATATTTAATGATTTGAAGGACCATTTTTGGTGGGATAAAATGAAGTGGAAAATTTTTAATTATATATCAAGATGATTTGTTTTTAAATAGTTTAAGAATGAGATACAACATCCTAGAGGAGTCATGTAAACTCTACTAATTCCTATATGAAAATGGGATGACATTACTATAATATTTTTCACTATATTACCAAAGAAACCTAGAAGAAATAAAAAAATATGGATTATTATTGATCATATGACCAAATATGAACATTTTCTCACTACAAGAGAATATTTACCACTTGAACTATTACATAAATATATATTAATAAAGTCTTAAGACTTTATGGTGTACCTATTTTAATTGTGTCTAATCGTGATCCAAAATTTACATTGAAATTTTAGAAAATCCATCAGAAGTCACTTGATACTAAGCTTCATTTGAGAATTATTGATCATTATTAGACTAATGGGTAGTCTAAGAGGACTATTAAATTATTATAATACATGTTAAGGTCATTATCACTTTACTTTCAAGTTATGTGGGATCAGTATTTACCTTTGGTAGAGTTTTTCTATAATAATAGCTTCCATTAAAGTATTCAAATGGTTCCATATGAAGATTATATGGAAATATATTTTGTACTCTAACTTTTTGGGATGATGTGAAAGGAAGCTTATAAGCCCAAAACTTATAGAGGATACAATAACAAAGGTAAAGACTATTCAGACCCATGTTAAAGTAGCTTAAAGAAGGAAAAAAACTATGATGATAACCAAGAGAAAGATTTGTAATTTCAAGTGAGATATCACATTTTCTTGAAAGTATCTCCATGGAAGGAAGTTATATGGTTTGTTACGAAAGGAAAACTGATCCCCATGTACATCAAACCTTTTGAGATTCTATAAATAATTTGAACTGTGGCTTACCATTTGGAAGTAAAACTTATCCTCTATAAAGTACATGATGTGTTTCATATCTCTTTATTGAGGAAGTACATGATAGACACAATGCATGTTCTCACCTAAGATGAAATACAATTGGAACCAAATTTATCTTACTATGAAGTGCCTATCTAGAATATGGACACTAGAGAACAAATGTTAAGGAATCAAATAGTCCTACTAGTAAAGGTACTTTGGAGAAATCATAAGATAGAAGAGTAGATGCAGGAACCAGAGGATGTTATAATGAATAACTATCCAATTCTATTATTAAAGTGACATTCCAAAAATTTCGAGGATGAAATTTTTTTGAAAGAGGAAAGAATGTAACACCCAAGCTTCAATTATAGTAAGCTTTTCTTTCTAAAGAAACAATAACTCAATACCCATAGTATTATTTGAGAATGTAATTAAAACCTAAATTGATAAATTTTATAAAATTAATATGAATAAATTAATTTATTTTTTAAAATTATTAAATCAAAATTATATTAGGGTGAAATTTTGATATTTTTCTTAAAATATTGATTTTTCAATAAATAGTAAAAAATAATATTTTTTGTAAAACTATCATTTATTTTAATTAAAAAGCCTCATAATATTTTTAATTTAATGGTAAATTAATTCAATTATCCTTTATTTATAAATAATACAATTAATTAATTATGAATCAATATTATACTTGATCTTGGTATTAAAATACTTATAGACTTAAAAAGGCATTTTTTCAGAAAGTTATTTTTTGTCATGCTTTGTAGGATTATTATAAAATGAATTTATTAAACTAATAGATTTTTAATTTGGTAAAATTTATTAAAAATTTGGAATCATAATAATTAATATTATTTTGTAAGTTTAAAATATATTTTTTTCATAATGAATAACAAAAATAGTAAAACTTTATCATTGTCGTAAAAGGGTAAATCGGGCTAACCTAGGTTAAAACTAGGTGATAACGCTATAATTTTTAATATTAATTAATATTTTGTGAATTTATTTCTACCATTATCACATTTTTCTCAAACTTTAATTGTTTATGGGACATGTGTCATGAAAATGACCTATATAATATTTTAAGTAAAGAAAAATACAAAATGTCACTCTTTTATTTATAAATTTATCTTATATGTTCACATAATAATAAAAAAAGTTTTTAACAAATATTAAATTTTCTTTTTAAAATAATAAAATTATTTTCATGATGATAAATTATTTATAAAATTTTTTTATAATTACCTTAAATATTTACGTAACGCCGATACAATATTTATTCAATTAATAGAAAAATAAAATAAATGATTTTAAAAAAATTAAAAGTAATATATCTTTGGTAAATTATTATTTTACATGAATTTTTAAAAAAAATATAACATAATAGGAATGTTTTAGAGTTTTACATTCAAATTCCACTTCTATGTTGATGTCTTTAAACTAAAATTAAATGAATAGTTTCATAAATGACATTACTTATATTTTATGAAAAATAATGTTTATTCAATTATTTAAAAATGATAAAAATATTTAAAGAGGAAAATTAGTATTATATATGGTAAAAACATTCATTCCATCTCTATTTATGAGCCAATTTTTAACTTATAAGTAAAATTATAACCCTTTAATATTGAAAACTTTATTATCACAGTTAAGGTTAAAATGGTTTACTGAAGTGTTAATCTAAAAAGATAAGGGTTAAAATGACTTAAACACTTTATTAAATCCTAATTTGATAGTATTATTTAGACATAACCCTTATAAAATTCTAATATTATTCATTTTAGAGCGATGTGTCTGAGAAAGTGACTTAAAATATTTTTTAAACCATTGAAAAATTACAAGTGTGTCATTCACTTCAATTAAAAAAGTATACCTCCTCCCTTAAATTATTCACATTTATTGATACATTTAGATTTAAAAAACCCTACCAAAATATCTATAAAAATATTTATACACATATTATAGGTTATTTTCTTCAAAAAATATCAACCCTTGGGTCCTTAAGAAGAGATCCAAAGGATGATTCTCTAAGAGAAAGTAATCATTTTTATAACTCTTTCAAATTTATTTCTTCTTCTACTTACTACAAATATGTTTCAACCATAAAAATAATAATAACTAAAGTGTCTTAAATATACTAATATTTTATTATTATTATGTTACAACCATTTTCTATCTCTTTTCTATCCAACAAAATGTGAAAAAAATCACTCGTGCATACGTATGGCTTACTGTTTCAATGTAGCGGTGTAATTCATTTTTCATCATCTCTTTAATTAGATAGTTATAAAGATGAAAATAATGAATATTTATTATATTTATGAAATAATTTTTATTCTTTAATTATAATATTATATCTACATTCTTACTTTCCAATCAATTAAAAATTGATAACATTGCCCATGTGTGCGTTTGGACTCCCACCTCCATGAAACAATGTGATTCGTTTTTCATTTCCTATTTACATGGATGGTAATAAAGATAAATTTAATGAATATATATTTTATATATGATATAATAATTATTCTATAAAGTTTAATTATTATTTAACATTCTTTCTTTCTATCCGTCGAAAAGTGAAAACAATCTTCATGCATACATCATCATACCGTCTCCATGAACGGTGCAATTCATTTATATATTTATAAATATATATTTCAAGGATGATTAAAAATATGTAAATAATGAATATATATTATATTTTTATCATTATTAACATATTTTAGATTATGGAACCATGATCAATATGCGTGGTATTAAAACTACTGAACTGAAACTTACGTGAAAAACTAAACAGTTAACTCTCAGAAATGATGATTTTAATAAATAATTATTAATAAAAGAGTATTGAAATCTTATAAATAGATAATATATGATATTATAAATATTTATATTGTTTTTTATAGAATTATAATAAATTTAAATTTATTATACAGGAGGCTAAATTCACTTACAATGCAAGTCGAACCTGAAGTATGAGTTTATTTCACAATCTCATCATTATTCAAGATTTTTTATGTTTAAGTATATGTTCAGGGAATTAATATATTTTTATATCTTAAAGAAAATATATTTTCTCCTCATCTAGTTTTTTCTTAAAATTATAAATTTTCCTTCCATTTTCCTCTCTTAAGTAGTGAAGATACTGAAATAATGTTTTTAAGAAAAACCAACACTGTTTTTATTTTGGTCAGGAATCTTTTTCTTCCACGTCCATATTTTCTTTAAAATGTTTTAAAGAATTTTTTTAATATTATCAAATGATTTATTAAATTAATTTTTATCCATGTATGATTTTTTTTAAAAATTCTTAAAAGGAATCTTCTTATTATTTTCCAAATTTGGCACCTTTTACCAAAGGTGTGAATAGAATATTTGTTTTAAAGTACACCACATGAACATATTTTCATAGAGACTTGAATAATATTTAATTTTAAGATTAATTTAATAGTTTTCAAGATTATTTTCAAAGAAAAAATTTTCCATAAAATTTTGGAAATTTTTATATTTGGAATAAGTGATTTCAAAATGAAAAGGGTATTTTCCTAAAAAATATTCCAAAGATCTTTTCAAAGTATTTTCATATATATAAACATTATTTGGTGAATATTATGATTTAATAGGTATGTAATATTTTGATACCGTACTCCATATTACTTGGTACGTATAATTATTATGTTATATTTATTTATTGGGGAAAATATTAACATTTCGTATGATAGTTTTTCAATACAAATTTTTATGTTTATTATGTTTCACACATTTCATATAATGAATTCATTGAACTTAGTAATTGATGAGTGTAAGATTATATAGCCCCTCAATGCATCGGTAGGTCTCATAAGAAAAAATGGTTTGGGTATTTTGTGTACTTCTTACCTGTTTAAGTATATTGTCTTGGCACAAGGACTTAATAGTATGGTTATGATGTTCAACATTATGCATTCAATCATTGTTAAATTGGTTATTTTTATCCATGTGATTATTTATGTTGTTATGTTATCCATGGATATATTACCTTTTTAGAGAATTATTTATATGTAATATTCGATTATTGTTTATCCTATCCATATTATTCATGTTTTATTTATTTCATGACATATTTTCTTAAACACTTTCTTTTATTGAGCATGTGATCTCACACTTTACTATGTTTTACTTTTTCTAGGATATTAAGAAGGGATCTATAAATGAATATAGGGATCTAATAGAATAAATAATAAATTTATCATAAAAATGTTATATTATATTTCATGTTTCTAGATGTAATGTTAGAATCATGTATGTATCAAGTCTCTTAAGACTAATGAACTATTAAATCCTTTAGGATACAATACCTTATATTTTGTGCCAATGTAGTAAAATAACCAATGGCTCTAGGTTACTGGATTCATGGTGTTACAAAACCCAATAATCTCACTTTTTTGTAGTGGTCACCTAATAAATAAAAAATAAATAAGTTATGGATTGATTTAATTCAATCCTAGTAAAACACTCACTCTAATTTCACAATAATGAGAATTATATAAAGTGATAAGAGATATAGAGAGAGGGAGAGATGAAGATGGATAATGACAACAAACAACCTTAAGAGTGTGTAATATTTGTAATTGGTTTTATGTTTTTTATGATGTATTTTGTCTTCCATCATTCTATCATATCTAAAAATTAAATTTAGTCAAAAAATACATTTTTTTCTCCATGAAAATAAGAATCTTCATACATTGCAGGTCTTCTTTCAGAAAATCAAAAATCAAAATAATCATGGTTAACTGCATCCTTAGATTCCTCCTTATAATTTGAAATATTCATAACTATTTATCTTATTTCCTATAGAAATAATATCTCATAAATAACTACTAAAAATCTTTATAAAATAATACTTTTGAAAATGAACTACTTTATAATTGAGTAAGGATATTTATAATCATTGGATAACTTCATTATACCTTAAAACCATCTTTGAAATCATCTATATTTAAATATTTACCAACATATATTTTTAATTCTTCATAAAAATATTTATTTAAAATTTCATGGAATGAATATCCATTTAAATTTTTCTCTAGGTTTGTTTCAAATAAATAAACCCATTTTCTTATTCAGTATAATATATTTCTTAAAAATAAGTATGTTGTGAAAAAATAAATTCATTCCCAGCCTTTTCATTAGATTAAACTTCTTTCTTATAGTTTCAAAATAATATTAACCATTTTTTATACTTTACATAAGAATAAAACTGAATTTTAGGGTGCTGCCTGAGATTAAATTATGTGGAAACATGCTCATGTAATAATAAAAACAATGAAGTAAAGAATATTAGCTTGTGTAAGAAATAATGCATGATTTTGATCTATAATCAAGTAATAATTTAGACTTAGATAATTTTTTAATAATAATATTCTTTAATTTGTAAAAATATTCAGTAAAAAATAATTTCATCCAAACTTTAATATATATGTATGAAATAATTCTCCATATGTAAGAATCAGTACTTAGAAAACTTTTAATAATAAACTCATAATAATAATTCCACATTGATATATCATTAATAAATAACTTGAAACATACTTAGAGTGGAATAATTATAAAAAAACAATTTAAATAATAAACCATTTGATTAAAAAATTATTCAATTAAACACACATAATATTAATAAATAATAAGAACAAATAATAACCATGAATAAGAATAAATAATGAGAGGGGGTATATAATTATAAAACACATAAATCAAAGTGGAAGGGAGAAACTAAACACCCTATAGAACTCCTCAATTCCCATGGGATAATGACTACAATTATGGGTCTCAAATTATATTTTGGAAGAGATTTAATTCCTAAGGTTAGTCAACTATAATTAAATAAAACTAATGCTACATGACAATCATGTTATACAATGAAAGTATACATACCATGTGACACCCAAGATTTAATTATAGTAACTGGAAATTCTATTTTAATAAAACAATAATATAATGAAAATTTTAAAATTTCACAGCACAAAAAATCTAATTTTATAAGATTAATATCAATTTTCAACTTACTAGGTCAAAATAATCCTAGAATGAGTTTTTGAAATTTTTCCGTATAAATAAGCTTTTATAAATAATTGAAATTTAGTATTTAACTATTAATACTTTTATTTATAATTTTTTTATTATATTCATAATTAACTATTTGTTTACTATTAATTTTATAGGTTTAAAGTTAAAAACATTTGGAGGTAAAAAAGGGATATTTTTTATAAAAATGTTTTTAAATGCATAGTGTCTTTCCATTTTATTTAACTAAAATTATTTATAATAATGAATTATTTAAATGAAATTTATAAATTATATGTCTAAATATATTAATTTAAACCCATAAAATTATGAATAATAATCATATAGTTAATATAAGATCATCTTATTCTTGAAAATGTGTTTCTTGAAAACCCATTTTTCGTCATGTTTTATGGGTGTATTTTAAATTAAATTCTCCCATGTATATTAATTAAATTTGATAATATAGATTAAATATTTATAATTAAAATAATTAGTAATATTTAATGAGGTTTAATTAATTTTTTGACATTATGAATAGTAACTGTGGTAAATAATGTTCATCTCAGTAAGGAAAAATCAGATAAACCCGGGTTAAAACTATTGGTTAAAGCTTTAAAATATCTCTAAAATGTGCCTTTATCCTATTGTATGATTTTTATTTGACTAAATTTATTATTAATTAGTTAAATAATGTATTTTTAATCATTATTTTTAATTAGAGAACACAATATTGACTTTTTGTGAATGATGAGTTATATTTTATTCAACTAAAAATTATTTTTGAGTCTTTGCATTTAATGGCATCGTTGGAAGATTACATTTGGATTTAGATTTCTCAAAAAGCCTAAAAATGTTATTATTTTATTATTTACCCAAAAAAATAATTTAAATAAATTTATTACTTTATTTCTAGCTAAAAATATTTTCTCATAAATTATGTATTTTCATAAAAATTTGTTTTTATGCATTTTATGTTCTTATATTAGATGTAATTTCTACCGCCTATAGAAATTAAAACTAATAATATGGATTAAAAAATTGGAATAAGAATTTCTAAAAAAATTATAAGTCCCCTTTTTATATAATTAATTTATCAGGGTAAAAAAGTTAAATTATCATGATTAAGGTTTAAATGGGTTTAAAATAGTTTAACTAGAAAATAAGGATTAAAATGTATTAAATAATTACCCAAATGTTATTTTTTCCTATAACATATTATCTTATAATTATAGGTGTCTTGGTTCCACTTGACATGATTATGATATATATAATATTTCATATTTTAAGTAGAACCAAGTGTGTCTTTTACCTCCTCTATAAAAGTATACCACCTCTCCTATCTTATCCACCATTCAAGAGACTTATAACTCATAAAAATATTAACATAATACTTTCATATGTTCCTTCCCAAAATCTTATAGCTTCTTTTTTTTCAAAATACCATCCTTTCAAGGCTTAAGGTGTAATCCAAAAAAGGTTCCTATAAGAGAAGGTAATCATCTTCGCCAAACTCTTTCTTTCTTCTTCTTTTATTTACCACATTCAATTATTATCAAAAAAATATAATATAATATAATATTTTATATATAATATAATTATATGTTGTTATTTTTATGTCATATATTTATCCATCTCTTCTATCAAATAGGAAATTAAACCATATCTTGTGTGTGTGGCAGCCTACTGAATTGTGAATTGATGTAATTTTTTTCCATTAGCGACTCACACAGATAGTCATAATGATGGAAATAATAAATATATATGATAATTTCTAAATGATATGTATTATTTAAATTTAATATATCATCTACTTCTTTACCTTTTCACTATTAATAAATGATAACATCGCTCATACATATATATGTCCTACCATCTCTACAAAGCGATGTGATTCATTTTCCATGTTCAAAATTCAATAATTATCCTAAAAATGTATCTAATGTATAAATATTATATTTATAAAATTAATATAACTATATATATTATGTAACTATATCATATGAACAAGAAATAGAACTTCCATGAAAAAACATGCATGAGAAAACAAAGCAATTAACACCCAAAACAATGGTAATGATGAAATATAGTTAATGAACGGGTAAGAATATGTTATAAGAGGATCATATATGATTCATAAATATGAATATTGTCTTATTATAAATTAATAACATGTATAAAACCATTATATAGGAAGTTAAAGCATGTTCAACTAAGGTAAAGTGTGAGGAAAGGTATTTCATCTCAATTTCTACTCTATCAAGACATATTTGGTATTATACACCTATTTAATTTTATGTGGTTTATATAATACCCTTTTTATGTATTTAAAATGAATATATATTTATTAATTATGATTAATGTTTCGATTCAATCTTACACTTTTAAGAGGTTTCAATTTTAAAGTTACCAATGAGGTAAGGATTTATTTTAGCAATCTCATTTTTTGGGATTTTCTTAATTTTTGTTGAAGGAATCTTATAATCTATCCTTAAAAAACTTAATATATTTTACTATCCTATTGAAATTTAATAATTTCACTTATTTTAATCCAAAATTTTCTCTCTTTTTCACTTGAATTAAGAAAAGGAATTTTTAAGTAAAAATCTTATCTTATTTCTCTTTTTGATAGGGTAAATCTTTCTTTCATGTCCATATTTTTCAAAATTATTTTACAAAAGTCATTTTTTATTTAATAAAATAATTTATTAAGTACATTTTAAGTTGAATATAATTTTTATAAGTTTTGAAAATAATATTTATAATGTTTTCCAAAAGGTTCATTTTTAATTTTGTTTAAAAAAGTCAAAAGGAATGTTTTTTTAATATATATGATGTTAACAGCATTTCCTTCCACCATAACCATTTTATTATATTTATATTATTCTATAAGTTTTAAATGTTTTTAAAAAGAAATCTATTTAATGAAAACTTATTTTAATTTTCCTCTTACATTCTATTTTTATTCTTCAAGATACATGAATTTATTACAAAACTAATAAATCCAATTAATTTATTGTCATCTTTTATCTCTTATTAATTTTGTGTTCATTAACTTTATCTTGAAACATTCACTTTATTAGGATAAAATTTAATTGGACATTAAATTTATATTAAATATCCTTATTAATTGTATCATGTATATGATTATTTTCTAAACTGTATACTATTTCTATATATTTTGTTTTATTAGAAATGTTATTTGATTGACTGGAGAAATATTGAATTTTTTATTCTTTACTCAATATGGAAATTTTTTTGATAATTCTTGTTATATATGAATTAAATTTATCATTTAATATATGATTAATACATTATAAATTTAGTTATGGGTGGGGCCCTAAATTATATAGCCCCTTGATTCCTCAACAGGTCCCATGAGATAAACTAGTTGG
The DNA here is from genome assembly GCA_963277665.1 of Viscum album. Taxonomy (NCBI): domain Eukaryota; kingdom Viridiplantae; phylum Streptophyta; class Magnoliopsida; order Santalales; family Viscaceae; genus Viscum; species Viscum album. The sequence goes on along the minus strand of OY728157.1, from coordinate 1,325,734,925 downwards.
CCAAACTTGTTAAATGGTTTTTTGGTATATACCAACCTATAGTTTAAATTATCTTAGAACAATGACTTGGAGGTAAATATATCAAGATTTTTTAGATCATTAATTCTATTATTATTCATTTTTTTCATTGAGAATTTAGTTATTATTATCCATGATATTACTACATTGATATTATCCATGCATGCATTTCATGTTGATGTTATTGATCAAATGGAATGTGTTCTCAGTTATATACCTCACCATATTGATTATACCTTATTTACTCATTATATCCTTCATTGTACATAACCCTTATTGTGAATTTGATATTTCCTTTGTTTTTGTACCTTTCCCAAGGATATGAAGAATTAATATTTGAAAGAGTTTAAGGATGTAGAATATTTACGTTCACTATGAATTCATATTTTATTTCCAAAGTAAAATGGGAATCATGATTGTATCTAGATTTTCAATACTACTAAAAAATTGATACAAAGAGATATGATCCATGGTATCTTATGAAAATGCAATAAAGTAGACATTGACTCTGACTTACTAGATTTTTTGTTGTTATAGTCGGTATTAGAGGAAGTTTAGTAAAAACCTTGGGAACTGGATTTAGGAAAACATATATTGGAGAACATAACCCGATGAATGTTTTTGGGATTTTTATAATTATAGGAAAATATAATAAAAGTTTTGGTAAGTTATATATTATATGTTTTTAATAAAAATACATCCATGTCTATATACTACAAGTGTACGTGGTTTGGCACAGATATATCTAGGGGTAATAACTCCAAAAAGAGTTAGAAGAGTATATCTCATCCACCATTCTGGTGCACTATGAATGGACCCTTACTATGCATCTATTTTGAAACTCCCAGGGGATATAATTGGGTTAAATAACATTTTAGTTAAAAAACATTATGAGATAATTGAAAAAAAATTATGATTTAAAGATATTTCCAAAGAAACCAATTTTATGATTTTAAGATTAACAATGCATAAATTTTCAATTTATGTTAAGTATTACACCACATTTTGAGTTATATATTATTATTATTTAAAATTTATAATGTTATGATATAATTCATTATATTCCATTATTTAGAATTGGTTCCTAGTATAAAGAATGGTATCAATACATGTGTCTAATGTAGAGATTTTCTTACTGAGAAATCTAGTATAGGTGGGGTTGTAACTAAGTAGATCATAGCCATATTAGGGAATATGACCTAGGTTATGACTAATAGCCATTAACATATAGAGAAACATGATTTTTTATGGCATGATATACCTATATTGGGTCATTTCATCTCACAGATGCCCATATCGTTTAGTGGAACAATTAATCCAGTGGTAGTTGAGCAATGGATTAAGTCCCTTGAAAAGATATTTATGGCCTTAGGATACAATGAAATGTAAAAGTTTATATAGTAAGTATATTTTATTAAAGGCTATATTGATCAATATTATTCATATATCTAGAAATACTATGGAGGAAAAATAAATATAATATATGGAATTGAGATCTTTTAAATTAACATCCTTTGACAAATATTTCCTTTATGAGAAATGAAACAAAATAAATATAAATTTACTTATCTTAAATAAAAAGTAATAATAAAGTGTTGTGGAGTATGATGCTACCTTAAAAAGAATATATATATATGTTACATATTACATAAGTAATTTAGAAAAAAATATTTATCATTTATTTTATAGAATTAATCCAAGCCTATGAAGGGCACTCGTTTCTCAAACATTTTTATAATATGATTAAATATCATTATGTTATATCAAAAAATTGAAGGAATTTTCTAGATCCTATATATTCAAGTGAAATAAATATAATAACTTGTTATCCAAGCACTAATAAAAAGGTAACATGTTAGAGAATAAGAAGGGAATGAATAAATTTACATCATATGGAAATTTTGTAAAGAAACGTCCTAGAAAATGCTTAAAGGGAATGGGTGTTTATTACAAGTGTGAATATAAGTGTCATATATCTAATGAATAAAAGGGTAAGAAAGAAAACACTATTATTCAGTGCTTCAACTATAGAGAAAAGGGTCATTATTCACACCAATTTCTAAATCATCAATAGAACTTACCATAGAAGAGGTTGAGGGGAGGAGGCCAAGCATATGAAATCACTATAACTAAGGTTAAAGTTCCCAAATATGTGATGTAAGATACTTTAATTATATTATAAAATTTATAAAATGATTTATTTGATTCTAAATCTTCACACTCTTTTATATCTTCCATGTTTTCAAATAAAATTAGATATTTCCATAGCACTTTAAGTAGAGGCTTTCAGTCAAGAATCGTAGTGTAAATCTCACCATAATAAGGATGTGTTGGTCAGTTTCCATTATGGTGAGATTTACCTGGGAATCCACTAAAATGTAATGTTGAATTTTCCATTAATTTAATCCTAATATAATACCTATATCAAAGACTCCCTATAGAATAAACATTGAAAAATTAGTGGGATTGAATAAATAACTGCAGGAGTTGTGTGAAGAGGTATTTTTATTCCCTAGTTTTTCTCCATGTAAATACACTATTATCTTAATTAATAATAAATATGGATCTATGAAGTTGTACATTGATTATAGGTAAATCAATTATATTACTATAATGAACAATTATCATCTACCTCAGATTTATTACTTCTTTTATCAACTTCATAAAGCTTAAAAAATTTCAAATATTGACCCCCATTCTGGGTATCATCAATTGTAAATAAAAAATAAATATATTATGAATTAAATATTTCATATGAGGTATGTAAAATATTAATTTACAGTAATTCTATTTCAATTAAATAATACACCCTCTCTTTTTATGGATCTAATGAAGAGAGTTTTCAAGGAATATCTTGATAATTTTTTTATGGTATTTATTTGATGATATCTTGGTATATTGTAAAATCTTTGAGGACCATTATAATCACTTAAAGATCATTATTTAAGACTTATAATAAAATAATTATATGGTAAATTTAGAAATATTTAATTTTAGCTTCAGAAAGTTCCTTTTCTTATCCATATTGTCTCAAAGAATGGAATCTTAGTTGATCCTATGAAGAAAAATGTATCCAAAGAATTCATTACACCAATAAATATAATTGAGGTACGTAGTTTCATTGGTTTCCCATGTTACTATCATTATTTTTTTTAAAAAAATTCTATATTGTCTAACCCTTTTAAAAATATTACACATAATAGGGTTAAATTCATATAGAAAAAGGAATATAAAGAGTGTTTTGAAGAATTGAAGTTGATATTGGTCAATGATTCTATTTTGAATCTATAATAAGGAAATTATGGATTTATAATATATAGTAATGCATTAAAAAAGGTACTTAGTTATGTCTATATACATAATGATAAATTTATTTTCTATACATCAAAGAAGTTAATGATTCATGAACAAAACAATACAATCCATGATCTTGAGTTAGAAGCTATAATATTTACTTTAAAGATATTGAGATATTATATTTATGGTGAAAATGTGAGATATACATATATCATAAGATTCTGAAAAATATTTTTTCATAGAAATATCTCAACTTGAGGCAAAGGTGATTGATTTAGCTACTCAAGGATTATTATTTCTCAATACATTACCACCCAAGTAAGTAAAATAAGGTATAGGATACATTGAGAAGGAAAGATCATGGAATTCTGACCAAAATGAGGATTTACAGAGATCCTATATTCATGGATATTGTGAAGATGGATATGGGAATCGTTAAGTAAAGGGAAACAACACTACTTTTTCAAATGATTTCCAAACCATATTTATTAGAAAATATAAAAGTTCTCAACTTTATGATGATAATTTTTAATTGAAAATTAAATCCTTGAATGATGGGAAACCGGCATACTTCATATATGAATATGTAGTTATGAAATTTTGAAAGAGTTAATGTTTTCCATATATACCTAAGATAAAAGGGGAATTATTATATTATTCTCATAGATCAAATTTCTCAAATATACCCTGGTAGCACCAAGATAAATATGGATTTGAAGGAACATTTTTTTTGGATAATATAAAGTAGTAATTTTCTGATAATATATCAAAATACTTGGTTTACCAATATGTGAAGGCTAAGAGACAATATCTTAGAGGAGTTATGAAACCACCACTTATTTCTATGTGGAAATGGGATGCAATTACTATGGAATTTTTCATTGGATTACCAAATACTCTTAGAAATAAGGGTACAATATGGGTTTTTGTTGATCACCTTACCAAATCTACACATTTCCTTTCTATAAGAGAATATTCACATCTTGATCACCTTACACGGATCTATATTAATGAAGTTAAAAGATTTCATGGTGAACCTCTTTAAATTGTATCTAATCGTTATCCCATATTTACATCAAAATTCTAGAAATTTATTCAAAATACTCTGATACAAAGATTCATTTGAGCACCGACTATCATCCTAAAACTGATGGATAGTCTGAAAGGACTATTCAAACATTGGAAGACATGTTAAGATCATTATCACATGAATTTAAAGGTAAGTGGGATTAGTATTTATATTTTTAATATTTTTATTATAATAATAGCTTCTATTAAAGTATTCAAATAGCATCATATGAAGCATTATATGGCAAGATATGTCATAATCCAACTTGTTGGGATGAAGTTTGTGAAAGTAATAATATAGGCTAGGAACTTTTTAAGGAGAGAATGACAAAGGTAAAGACTATTCAGACACATATTAAAGCATCCAAAAACAATAAAAATATTTATGTTAATAACTGAAGGAAATATTTGTAATTTCAAGTGATATATCATATTTTTTGGAAAGTATATTCATGGTCGGGTGTTATAAGTTTCTGTATGAAATGAAAATTAAACCCATGTACATCAGACCTTTTAGAATTATGGAAAGAATTATAATGGTGGATTTAAATTTCTAAATGCCACTGAGACTCTCTAAAGTATATGATGTGTTCTATGTCTCATTGTTAAGTAATTATATGTTATACCCAACATATGTTCTCACTTATTAATAAATATAATTAGAACAAGATCTATCTTACTATGAAGAGCCTATCCAAATTCTTGATACTATATAATAAATTTTGGGAAATTGAATGATTCTGTGGGTAAAGTTACATTGGATAAATTATAAAATTGAGTAAGAAATGGGGGAACCTGATGATTTTATTAATAAAAAACACAATTATTTTTTATAAAGTAATATCTATGAAAATTAAAAGGATAAATTTTTGAATGAGGGAAGAATGTGACACCTAAGCTTCAATTTTAGTTTGTGAACATTATATTTTAATAGAACTATAATACAATTCACATTTTAATATTTCAAGGGAAAAATTATAATTTTATAGGATGAATATCGATTTTGAACTTACTAGGTCAAAATAAGCCTAGAATGAGTTTTTGAAATTTTCCCTTAGAAATAATATTTTACGAATAATTAAAAATGTAGTATCTAAATATTCCCCCATTTATTTATAATATTTTTTAGAATATATATATTTATCCATGTATTTATTAATAATTTTATAGAAATAAAGATAATCTCTTTTGGAGGTAAAAAGAAATATTTTTCAGAAAACTATTTTTAAATGCATAATGTATTTCCATTTTAATTAATTAAAATAATATATAAAAATAAAATATTTTGATGAAATGAATAGATTTTGTATCTAAATATTAGAATTTAAATCCATATAATGATTATTACAACTCATATATTTAATATAATATCATCTTATGCTTGAAAAATGAATTTCTTGAAAATTTGTTTTTCCTCATATTTTATGGGATTATTTTAAATAAAATTATAGAACCTTTAAATTTGATCAAATATATTAAATATTTGGAATCAGAATAATTAATATTATTTAATTATTTCAACTTCGTTTTTGGTCATTAAGAATAATAACTAGGGTAAATATTTTTCACCACGGTAAGGGTAAATCAGGTAAAACAAAGTTAAAACTATGGGTTAAAGATTTAAAATTTCTCCAACATGTGAATTTATCCTATTTTATGAGTGGTTTTTTATGAAAGGTATTATTAAGGTTCTAAATAATGTATTTTAAATAATTATTTTTAATTTGGGAACCCAAGCTTGAATTTTGTGAAAGATGATCTATATTTTATTCGATTAAAAATTATTTTTGATTCTTTGCATTTAATGGAATTTTTGGAAGATTAAATTAATTTTTTATATTAAAAAAAAGTATAAATATCTTAGTTTATTTATTATTAAATCAAACAAATGTGTAAATCAATTTATTACTCTCTTTCATGGTAAAATTATTTTTACTCTTAAATCGGGTATTTTCCTAAAAATGTTTTTCATGTGTTTTGTGTTCTTATATTAAAAGTAATTTCTACCACCTATAGAAATTTAATATGATAAAAAGTATTAAATTTTTTTAATAAATGTGTCCAAAAATTTTTAGAGTACCCCTTTTATTTTTGTTCATATAATTAAGTTATCATGGTAAAAATTTAAATTATCTCGGTTGAGGTTTAAATGGGTTTAAAGGGGTTTAACTAGAAGATAAGGCTTAAAATATATTCATCACTTTCAAAATTTTGATTTTTTGAGTTTATTTATACCATATCAAATATTATCATCAAATTTTGTATGCCTTGGTTCCACTTTATATGATTATGATATATATATATATATATATTGTTTTATCTTTTAAGTAATTCTAAGTGTGTCATTTCCCTCCCCTATAAAAGGATAACATCTATATTCTCATCTACACACTTAATGAGCCTTCTATATCAATAAATACATTCCATAATACCTTTATAGGTTCCTTTTCTAAATCCTAGATCTTTTTTCTTTCTAAAATACCATCCTTTCAAGGCTTAAGATGTAATCTAAAAGAGGTTTCTCTAAAAGATGGTAATCATCTTCACCAAGATCTTTCTTTTTACTTATTTTTTACCACAATATATTGTAAACTAAAAAATATAATATAATAAAACCAGTATATACCATATATTTAGAGGTTATTATGTTGATGTAATAATATTTATCTATCTCCTTGTCCATCAAATTGGAAACAAAACCATCACTCATGTATACAGCAGACTATCACCTCCCAAACTGATGTAATTTTTTTTCACCACTGAATCACATAGATAGTAATAATGATGGAACTAATGAATAAATATGATACTTATTACATAATAGTTATTATATAAATTTAATATATCAAATACTTCCTTACCCTTTCACCCTTTAAGAAATAATAATGTTGCATGTGCGTGCGTAAGACCTACCATCTCCACGAAGTGATGTGATTCATTTTCTATATACAAGTTTAAAATAATGATTCTAAAAAATGTAAATAATGAATAAATATTATACTTATAACATTAATATAAATATTTAGATTTTTTAACTATATCATATGCACAATAACTATAACTTCTTTGACAAAACATGTATGAGAAAATGAAGTTGTTAACACCTAAAACAATGATAATAATGAAAGATTGTTAACGAACAGGTGATAAGATATTATAATATAATCATATATGTTATTTTAAATATTAATATATTCATGGTATAAATTAATAATATATTTAAAACCTTTATATTATAGGTTAAATAACATTAAACTAAGGGTAAGTGTGAAGTAAGGGATTTCATCTCAATTTCCACCCCATTGAGACATATTTGGTATTATACACCTACTTACATTTATGAAGTGTATACAATACCACTTTTATGTATTTAAAATGAGTATATATTTATTAATGATGATTAATTTTTCAATTCAAGTTTACACTTTCAAGGGTTTTCAATTTAAAAGATACCAAAGATTTGAGGATTTATTTTCCTAATATCGTTTATGGGATTGCCTTTATTTTCATTGAAGAAATATTATAACATATATTTCTAAAACTTCATCTATTTTATTATCCAATATATATTTAAAGAATTTAATTTTTTTCACGCAATTTTTCATCTATTTGAAACTTAAATAAAGTAAAGAAATGTTTAAATGAAAAATTTGATCTTATTTCTCTTTTCGATCGGGTATATTTTTCTTCGGTTTCTATATTTTTCAAAATTATTTTACAAAAGTCCTTTTTATTTACTTAATTGGTTTATTAAGTAAATTTTATGTTATCCTTTACTTTTTAAAGTGATTTTAATGAATATTTCTAATGTTTTCCAAAAATATCATTTTCAACTTTATTTAAAAAATGTCAAAAGGAATGTTTTCTTTTTAACACATACGATGTTAATGAACTTTCCTATCACCATAACTGCTTTATGATATATATTTTATTCTATAATTTTTAAATTTTTTTACAAATAAAACTATTTAATGAAAACTTATTTTAATGTCTTGATTCTATTTTCTTTTTATTCTTTAAAATACATGAATTTATTACAAAGCCTATATATCTTATGAATTGATGGTCATATTTTATATCTTATTAATTTTGTGGTAATTAAATTTCTCTTAAAACATTCACTTTATTATGATAATCTTTAATTATACATTAAATTTTTATTAAATATCCATATTCTTTGTATTATGGATATGATTATTGCCTAAACAATATACCATTTCTACATACGGTGTTTTATTGTGATTTTAATTTGATTAACTGGGTAAATATTGATATTTCATATCCTTTACTCAATATGGATATTTTTTTGATAAAGAATATTTTTTATGAATTAAATTTATCATTAAATATATTAAGAATTCATTAGACATGTAGTTATGGGTGGGATTATAAATTTATATCCCCTCGATGCATCGACATGTCTTATGAGACAAACCAGTTGGCCAAACTTATTAAATTGTTATTTAGTGTAAAGCTAGACATAGGTTATATTGTCTTGACACAAGGCCTTGATGGTAAATAGATAATTATATATAAGATCATGATTCCCATTATTATACATTTACTTTATTGATAATTCAGTTGATATTATCCGTGATATTACTACATTAATATTATCTATGGATGCATTTCATGCTCAAGTTATTGATTAAAAGGTATGTGTTTTTAGTTATCAACCTTTCCATATTGATTATGACTTATTTAATCTTGATAGACTTCATTTTACATAACCCTTACTAATAATTTTATCTCACCATTGTTTTGTTTCATTTCCCGAGAATACAAATAAGGAATATTTAAATTAGTTCAAGGATATAAGACATTTACTTTCACTATGTTTTCATATTTTATTTCCAATGAAAAATGGGAAACAGGATTGTATTTGGTTTTTAAAGACTATTAAACTTATCAATCATTGGTGTTTATATCCCTTGTATTTTATGAAAAATTAATAAAGTATAAAACAACTATGGGTTACCAGAGTTGGGGTTGTTACTTCTCAAGTAAAATTTGGTGATAGCAATGAGTCTCATATACACATGACCATGTTCCAAAAACTAACTCCATACTCTAGCTCCAACTTTGAGTGGAACTCAACCTTTACTCACAATGATAGGGTGCAATGAGAACAAATAATCTAACATAGTAAGAGTTAAAGGAGGTGTATGTGTTGAATTTTGGATACCCATTTTAAAGTAAAATTATTTTTAAAGTAGGTTTTCATAATTAGAATTTACTTTAAGAAAAACATACATTTTGGCTTAAATGTCATCAAAAGTTTTACTTTGAACCTAATACTTTTTGAAAACATAGTATTAAACATATTTTAGAAATTAAGTAGTTTCCTGAAATCAATTTATGGTAAAAAAGTTTTTGTATGAAAAAAAATAATGAATTTAGGAATTTGTGATAAATAAACAAGTGTAGGTTTTCAAAACATGGTATCCAGTTTGTATTGGAGCCCGATTAGTAAAACTAATTAACTTTAGGTATCATATCATTCATTTTCACTCTAAACCAACTTAGTTATTATATTTCATTGTTTAAACTCTTAATTAAATTTAATTTTATATTTTTACTAATAACTCATGTAGTTTTAAGGTAGTAAGTAATAATTCTATCAATAATAGAAGTTAAATACACAAGAAGGAATGGTACTATTTGAAATGTATTCAAATTATCAATTTTCCTCAAATTACTTCACAAATTAGGTTATTTAAATATCCATTATGAGTTTATAAGGGTTCAAGAGGATAGCTTTAAGGCATGTGGGCATGTCCAGTCTACTCATAAATTTTAATTATCAACTAAGAGGAATTAAGTTTTTCATACTTATAAATATATAAATAACTCTTTAATAACCATTTATAATTTTAAAAATGGTTCCAATTCCATAAAAATATATTTATAACATAAGTTAAAATATTTACTTCACTAGTTTCATTTAAATCAAGTAAACTCTTTGTTATACATTACCAATTTATTAAACCATGGAACATGTTATCCACCCTACATTTTATGATTCATAAAAAGGGAAATTAATGGAATTAATCTCATAAATCAAGTATATATGATATGGATAAACATGTTAGTGATGATATTAACATAAAAAAGTTTTGAACCATACATAAATCTCATATTAGAATCAATCAATTTATCACAATGTATTTAATTCAGGATTTGAAAATAAATAAAGTAATTTGAAATTTTTTTCAAAGTATTAAAGTATATATTTGAAGGGAATTATTTGAATATATAACTAAATTATTCATCAAAAAATAATATCTTTATTAAATAATAAGGATTTTTTTTTTAGTTTAATAAAAATAGTGGAAGAAAAATTCAAAGCAGGTTTCAATAAATTTTATCTAGTTTGGAACCACCTACTAATGAAGTAGCACTGATGAGTCTACCAATGTACTCCAATAGCATAATAGAATCCCTAAAAACTATAAAAAATAATATTATAATCATTTAAAATAAATGTCATACGAAATCAAAACAACCATTTTGAAAACCTAATCAAAACCTAACCAAAACCTCAGAAAAACACAATAATAATTATGTTAGACAATGATTAAAGCAGTCCTAATAAGATTTTAATCAAAACCCTAATTGAATAAAACTATATTATAGTCACTAAAATACAATACTCCAAAAAAATAGTAAAAACCACTAATAATACACACACCCTAGTCATAATTTACTCAAATATAAAGAAGAAAATGAATTCCAAAGGATTTTTTAATAACTTTGGTGAAATAACTACTTATAGAATCCTTTTATAGTAAGGAAATAAGAGAGAAGAAATTTGAAAATTATGGGATAATTTTAGATATGATTTACCTATACTTATACTTGAATAAGACCACCCAAATTCATGATTGATCTTGAAAGAGGTTGAATAAAAATTAAAGTGAGGAGGATGATATCCACATAGGGGAATTTATCCAAGATTGAGTGAGGATAATAGAGAGTGATTTTTGGTTAATAATATTTTTAAAGTAAAATTATAAATTTATCTTTAATTAAAGTTTTAATAAAAATTTCACAGGTGTCCAACTGGAGTTACAATGGCTTTATAGTCAATAGATAACCACCAGACTTCTTGTGGACTGCCACTAGAGTTCTAGTGGTTCTTAGATCACTAACCCTAATATATTTCCATCTTTAAACATTCACGAATATCCTTAAAAACTCTAATTACTTCCAATTCAATACCGATAGACCAATTTAAAATTCCTAAAACCATTAAATGTAAAATCAACCTCAATATAAACAAAAATATCAAATAAACTTATGGTTCAAACATTCAAGATTACCGCTTAAGACCCCATATCATTATAGCTAAGAAATGGGTCATTATAATTCCATTAGTATTGAATACACCAAGACTGTCTAGTTTATTTGAGATATGTTGGGTTTGTGAAACAATTATGGGACAACATCATCCAATGGGAGATCTCTTCTTATTGAACATACAATCATACAATGTCAACCTTGGAATGGGTTGGTTGTATTATTCATAGGTTTCCATTGATTATTTTCATAGGTGAATTATTTTCCTTTCCGTGGAAGGAGAGTGTGTATTGTTTGTTAGAAAGCAATATCATTATACAAATCAAATATATTTGGATCCCGTTTTTTATCATTAGGTAAAGTTGATATTGAATTCTATAGAAGTTTGGGTAGTGTTTTTTTCCAAGAAATGTCAAAATCTCCATATTTTTTTCCATAAATATTTTCTAACATTACCCCCATGACATGACATAGAGTTTATGATATAGTTACAACCTCATATATCTATTATGTATTTAGATCCTTATCAGATGACTCCTTCAAAGTTTTAGGAATTTCATATTTATATTGATGACCTATCATAGATGGGTATCATTCATACCAACGTGTCACCAAGGGGTACTCTCGTGTTTTTTACAAAGAATATGAATGGTCATTTGTAGATGCGAATTATAATAATTTCATGAATATAGTAAAAATAAAGAACCATTATCCCGTATTGAGTATTGATGATTTATTTGATCAGTTGAAGGATGTTATTTGGTTCTTGAAATTTTATTTTTGGTTAGGATAACATAAGGTGATGTTGAAGGAAGAAGATATCAAAAATATTAATTTCTAAAGTTTTGTGGATACTTTTAGTTTATTTTTATTCATTTAGATGTCATAAACTCCCAATTTTTTCCATAGAACTAAAGAACTCAATATTTTTTGAGTTCCTAGATCGATTTGTGGTTGTTTCTATAGATGATATCCTCATATATCTGAGATTAGAGGAGGATCATTACATTCATTTGAGGGATATTATATAATTCCTTCGATGACATCAGTTATATAAAAAGTTATCCAAGTGTACATTTTGGAAACTCAATGTGCATTCCATGGGCATTTTTAACCACAATAGAGTGTGATAGTGGATCCTTTAAAGATTAAGATATTTTTTTCATGGTAATATCCCAATAATTTTGTAGTCATTCACAGTTTCCTTAGTTTTACTAACTATTAATATAGGTTATTGTCATATTTCTCTTGGATTAAGGCATTATTGATAGGATTTACCATAAATGATTAAGGATTTTTTATAAATAGAATAGTGTATAGTAACATTTGAGTACCTAAATGAGAAGTTAGTAAGTTCTCAAATTATTTTCCTGTTAAAATAGGGAGTTATGTTTGATATCTTTTATGATGATTCTCGTATTATTTTGGGTTGTGTTTTGATATAACAGATGTTAGGTTTGACCATGCAAAACCCATTTTTTGTATATGTTTTGGAACTTTTGGAAGGATTGAATCTAGAATTATAATTATTAAGCTAGATTAAGATGGTGGAGTAATGAAGCAAAAGTTTGGAAGTCCAAAAGTAGAGAAATCAAAAATAGAGTATATAGAAAACTATAGATTAGAACTTTATTTTTTAAGGATATGAAGCTACATAATGAGTAAAAAAACTTTTGTGTACGGATTAATCATGAAAGTTGAAAAGAGGAATAATATTAATATGATGAGTTGTGTAAGATTAATCTAGTGTAGAAAATTAGGGGCTTGTTTTTTTCACCATAATAAGGATTTAAGTTAGTGGATGCCTTTAACCAAGTTAAGGGATAATTATGAAGATCATATACAAAGGTTAGTGAAGATCAGAAGGTGGTGGAACTAGTTTATTGGATGGATGTTGATAAAAATACTCTTTTTCTATTTTAATCATCTTTAGTTCTCTTAATAAAAGTATTTATAGCCTCACCCCATGGATTAATACTTTTTCCAAACCATATAAAATACTTGTGTTGTTCTTTTCTTTATTCTTTATTTCATTTTATTTTGAAAGTTCGTGTTTGGTGTGTATTTGAATATTATGGTGAATGGATGGGGTGATTTTTTTCCCAATTATAGAAAAATCATGAATGTCAGTTCATTCTGATTCAGTAGTTCTTGACTTCATTTTCTCCCATATAAATTTTGTAGGATAACTTCTGATTGAGATATTATAGACCCAAAATGTGGTATCAAAGCTTGGTTAAAAATTTTCCATATGACTAGACATTGGTCATGGTGTATTAGAGATTAGTTTAGGGGAATTATTTGTCCCTTGACCTTGTAAAAGAATTCTGGTAAATAGTTCCTAATCCCTCTTATATGTTTCGAATTTAGTAGGATTTTAATGATGATAAAAGGAATGAAATTAGATGAGGGTAAGGTTTGAATGGATAAGTATAACAAGATAAATTTTAGATTTTAGAAGATTAATATAGATTATTTTTGTAAACATGGTGACCCAAAGCATCCTGAAGGGGTTAAATTAGTGTTTACAGTAATTAAAACGTTTTTCTTTTATTTTAGACCCCTAGGATATTAGTATCTCGTTCATGTGTTAGTAAGAACTCATTTAATCTCTTTTTCTCTCACATCAGTCAAAAATAATAATAATAACTTATTTAGAATTTAAAGTACATATAGAACACATGGATTTTACTTGGTTCACCACTAAGGGATAATCCAAGGAGAATACACACAATGATGTTTTGATGTACCAAAATCCACTATACTCACTTTTAGTGGATTTGTATTTTTAGTTCATGGTCACTTCATTCCAAGGTTCACTTCCCTAAAATATTCAAGAAATATGCACTATCAATCCTAATCCACTCCATATTATTCTAATTTATATACTACTTTAGTGAAGTAGATAGTTAGTTTATAGACATGGGGGTGTCTTTAATATTTTATATACATGAAAGTATTTCAGTGTTCAACATGATATTCTGATTGTTTCATGGATTTATATTTGATTCTTATTTGAATTCAAAATCTATTTATCTTTTAATACTTCAAGTCTTGATGAGATCAATGCCTCAATGTGAGGGTTCAGTCTTTTTTCTTCCAAAAAAACACAATAAAATTAACTCTCCCTCCATATAAAGATTATTCCACACTATAATTATCTTTTATTTATCTTTCTTCAACACCTGGATAGAGAAATGTTACCCCTTATTCTTATTACTTCTTTTTTCTATTTAAGAATCAAACATGGAAGTGAATCCCCCTTTCTTATTCTTCTTAGAATTCAGATATTTCAATGAATTCATCCTTTCTTCTCTCTAATTATATTAAAATAGATATGTCAATATACTCTTCTTTTTCACCAAAACTGATATAAGTAGTTTTTATAAACTTTTATACATCCAACCCTTAATCCAATGGCTTATAATAATTCTCCTCTTCCAATACACTGAGATTTTTTCAAGTGAACAATGAAGTTTAACATGGCTATAATCATTAATTCAAACCTGAGTTGGCCTACTAAAACCTCGATCCATCTCCTCATTTTTTAAACTCTAACAAAATATACTATGTTATCTATAAATCTTCTATTCAGGGTGTGGCTTCCTCCACCATAGCATGGTTTTCTATTTCTTTAACTTGATCATAGCACACTGGTATTCTATATATAATTCTTCACTATAAACCACAATATCTATGAAATATTCCAAACATATTCTATTTAACTCATCAAAGATCACATCATAGAACTCTAAATCCTTATCAATTATTAAAACCTATTACCGTATGATAGGTCACTTCATGGATTGATCTTGAATTAAGCTTCCAAAAAACATAGGACATAATCTTTACATATTAACACCTTTCTTCATGGATTTACATCACATGTGTTCCCCTTTAATCATATATTATGATTTATTATTGTAGTGTGTGGTACATGGATGCAACGGGGAAGTTCCTTTATCCTATCACTCCAAATATTTGAAAAATAAACCATATATTTAATAGATTACCTTCACAAAATATTTTATTTACCCTTATTTAATATAGTGTATTTCAATATTTAGATGATTTTTCAAATTTACACTTCATGGTGTGTCCATCAATCCCATGATGTGGATGACTATATGAAGGAACTTTTTCGTTTTTTTAGACTTCAATTCCATCCATGGTATGTTATATGACTTCACATAATGGATGAATCTTCTCCTCAAAATTATTGTGGATAAATTTTCTCATATTCACTTTTATTTACCCTTACACATGATACTTTTTCAATTATGAGTTTTTTTTATTTTTCAAATTTTCACATTTCAAAATATGGAAACTCTTATGTATCACTTATAAAAGATAGAGACTCTTACATACATAGGGTAAGTGAATCATATATTTCCTTACCTTTTACATTTTTATCATTATCTAAGATATTAACTTTATATATTGGTCAGATGAACTTTTCATATAAAAATAAAATTCCATAATTTATCATATTTCTCTCTTCTCATCACTGGTTTTCTCTTATGTATATAAGGTGATTTATTTTCCTTTGTTGTATTTCCTTGTTATTTACATAAATTATTCTTAAAAATAAAATTAATTAACCCTTATTTATATTTAGGGATTCATCCCTTTTTTAATTTTATAACTTCATGAATATCTTCTAAAGATCCAACTTTTGCTACTTATAAGACATTATTACTTCCTCACTCAGAATAACTTCGAGACCACCTTTAGTGAAACTTTTATTTTGTGACTATTGTATATATTATCTTTATTGTCAATAAAGAAAAATTATTTGGTGTCGATAAGATTTCAATATGTATTTTTTAGTATCTATTAATTTTTTTTGTAACTTCCATGTTAAATGTAAAAGTTTTTAGAGAATACATCTTGGAGATTAATCTTGGAAAGATTTAATAACACTTGGAAAGATTCAAGTAAAATTAGAATTTACATGTGATGATTGATGTGATATTCTTTGAGAAAATAAATACAAGTTTTAGTTAATATAGTTATATTGTTCTATAATATTTTTTAATTTTTTTTTGATATTTTTTAAGAGGAATTTAAATGATTTAAAAAGGCTTCAAATTAAATTAAATAAAGTTTGGAATTTGAGTTTAGAAGAAGGAATTTCATATGACTTCATATTTACATATTAATTCAATAGGATTTACATATGAATATATTGAAAATATATGAAATTGATGAGGATTTATTATGAATTCAATATTTTCAAATGACTTCACAAGTCATAGAAAATTCAAGTTGGCACAAAAATTAACAAATGCCTTTACGCATATGACTTTTATGGAGAACTCGTATGACTTCAACACTTAGAAGTGTTTTTAGTTTTATAATTCATATAAAAATTCCAAGGATTTATATAATTAATATTATAAGATATTTTAGAGAAAAATATGATGAAATTATGGAGAAAATTCAGAATAAATATTCTAAATAAATGGGAATGAAATTAGATGATTATATCAAGGTGATATTTATGGATTAAACATCACGAACACTCTTAGATCATGATTTAAGTTGATATAAATGATTAACTATTAAAGGAAGAATCTTTTGTTGTTGATATGCATTCTATTCTACAAATAGGTGGTCCACATGGAAACTACGCATGCTACTATGCATGTGGAGTTTTTTAAGGAATTAAAAGTAGATGATTTCAGGGATAATAAAAGGAAAGAAACACCTCAATATTTATATGATTTAAATAATTATGATGATTTAGTTTTAAATGGATAAAATAAGGGGAATCTCAAGAATCTTGAACCGTGATTTTTTTAAAAATAGATAGGTCACATTTTGGTTCCTATTTAAAATAAGTGAGAGAATCAAGGATTTAATGCTGCCTTAAATAGTAGATTATATGGGATTTTTTTGAAAAAAAATATCACCATAATCATGCACTTAATATGGAGGACATAATATGGAGGAAAATAAAAGTATAATATATTTTATTCAAAAGAGAAACCAGCTGCTATCATTATTTATAGAGTATCCATAAATGAAATATTGAGAAGAATATTCACATGATATTCCTTGAAAATATAAATATTCAACAGCGAAGAAGAAAAGTATTATTTTCATATTAAGTGTTGAAAAACATGATAGATTAGAGTATTGAGAAGAGAATAATAGAATATTTTTAGGTCAAGAGTTCAAACATAGGATAATAATATCTATATCCATGAGTATTTAGAAGACTAAGGAAGAACCAAATTATAAATTATCTAGAGTGTGGTTCAATATCGACAAACCTATTCAAGTGGTTGTCAAATTTCTTAAATTTTTACATGATAAAATATTTTGATACAACCTGTTTATGGGGGAGATCAATTTAACAGTGGTTCATAATCAACATGGATCATATCGATATCTTTCTTTCATTATATCATCATCAAAATAGAGAACTATGAGTGTGTTTTATAACTATTTACATGAAGAAATATGTGTGATTGGGGTATAAAACTAGTCATGTGAAGGTGGAATATAGCATAAATCTATATTGATTGGACTAGGGTGGTACATAGTATGATTTTTTGTTTCTATAGTGGTTAATACGTCATTGGGGTGTCTATTAAATCATGAAAAGGAGAAGGTATTAAAGTCCAAACCTTGTAATACTTGTGTTTCTTTTTTGTGATTTTATCTGCATGCATGCAAGTAAAGGTGATATAATTATTTGAGCATGGATTGAGAACTTAACCAGTCATAGAGGTTGGGTTAAAAAGGATTAAATCATAAAAATAAAAGTAGATCACTCATTCACCCCATCTCCCTCATAGTGATCCAACCAATCCTTAGTTACTTCCTTATATACTATATCTAGTGCAACTCCACTTCCAATTTACTTTCAGAACAACTTATAGTCCTTAACTAATATGACCTCCAAACTTCAAATAAATATCATTAGAAATTAATCTTCAAAATTCTAGGTGTAAAAAAAATAGTTCATCTAATTATTCATTGTCAAGACATCAAACGATTCATCTTCCAAACATTCACTATTTCCATTCCATACTAATTTATAAACCTTATTCATCCCCACTTCCAAAATAACTTATAAAATATAAAAATTTATCAAATTCCAAAGTCATATATGTTACTATAATTCATTAAAAATCTTTAACACTTATTATCATCAAATATAACACATATACTCCTAATTGTAATATTATCCCCCTTTGGATTTTCTTGACAATACTACCATAAATCCTCTTCCACCTCTTAAATCTAAATTCTTCATAAAACAACATAAGGATTTATGATGCATTCTTCTTACTCCCCCTTTGTTAATAAAATGAAAAGGGTCTTATTATATATATTTCCTTTTAATTATGTTCCCCTTTATCATAGAATACCATGGGGGTTCCTACTCAACTCTACTCCCTCTTTATCAGTAAAATATTTATTCAAATATTTTCTATGTCTTCATAAAGGTATTGTTGGGGAAATATGATTCTTATTAATTTCTAAAATATATATTAAGAGATATTTTTCTCCCCCTTTTTCATGTAATTCATTCCCATACCATTTGATATTGGGATCCTTTAACCTCTATATAAAGCTACTATTGGGTATGTATTTTCTCAACAATACTCTATAAATCTTATTTATTTTTATTATCACAAATACCCATGTTTGTTTTACTACTAGTATTACTTTTTAAGTAAGTTTCAGGAAATTAATATTCTTTGAAATATTTATTCTAGAATTATATTCAAGTTATTAATCCAAAAATAATATTCTCCAACCATTCAGAAAGAATTTTTTTGTTTTATAGAAACATTGTTCATACCCTACGTTGATAATCGTTACATAAGGAATAAACCCTAAGTTCAAAATAGTGTTTATGGATTTCATACTCTATATTGACAAAAAGTATGGAACATCATCCTTACACTAAATAGTTAATGTATGGATATAAAACCCTACATTCGGTAAATGAATGTATGGATTATCAACCCTATATTTGAATAGACACATGGAATATCAATCCAATGTTGAAATATAGAATCACTATTCATACCCTACATTTAGAGAATGAATGTATGGTTAATCAACGTTTTGCTAAAAGGATGATTGTATGGATTCTCTTCCTAATGTTAATTTTGATCCCTACATTCTGTATATATGGAATTATGGTTCAAGAACCCTATGTTCAAAGTAACCCTATGCTGAAGAGTTGAACCCTACGTTGGTTTATTCAAATTTGGAGATTTTTAATCCATGATTTTATCTGATATTTATGAAATAGTCTTGATGGAATTAAAGATTTATTGAAAAAAAATTATGACTGATTCAAAGGCTCATCATGATCAATTAAAAGAACCATATTCAATGGATAAATTCACTCATATTATTAAGGGAAGTTACAACTTCCCTGGTCATTTTGAATTTGAATATCTATGATCTACCATGAGACTTTTGTGGATCTGGTCAACCAAATGAAAGCTGTATATGATCAGATCATTTTCATATGAAGGGTGTGTTATATATTTTCAATATATGGATGTATACTTGTGAATATATTTTGAATATATAACTATTGCAAAGAATGGTCTACTTTTTTGTTTACTCAAAAAGGCTACACTTTGGAAATATACATTTTCAACCTCATATTGTTGTGAACCTCCTACTTTTTTTTGATACTTTTACAGAAGATAATTTTAAACTAGGATCTATTCATATTTATTCTTTCTTGAAAAAATTCACTAGTGAAGAAGAAGATCCATATTTTTTCATTTTTTGTAGCAGTTGTGAAGTGCAACCCGAACCATCAATAAATCAAAATCTTTTGATTTATTGGAATTTCAACTGCTCAGAATCAATCATAGTGGAGTATCAGTTTCTTAGTCTAAAATATAGATAATTGGTTCCCTATAAAAGAACCATAAGGATCTATTTATCCTTGTTGTAAATTCATCAACTTCCTACACTCAGTTGTGGATTTTAAGGTTTTGAGATAAGAGGACCATTCTAGTAAAATTCACCAAACTCCTAGAGAGAGTGTTGCTGGAGTGGAACAGGGGACCTTTGTGCCACAAACCACTATAAAATTATTTTGTTCATTATTTATATTTATATACTACACATATTACATATAGAATAAAATGATTTATATCTACATAAATCATAAAAAGATTTAAAATTCATAATCTGTCGAGATTATCAAAAAGACACAATTTACCCCCCCCCCCCCCCCCACTTGTGTTATATTTTTATTATTCCAACCTAAAAATCGGTATCAGAGGTGATATTTTTTAAGAAAGATCTAACAATATCAAAATAATAATGTTCATACAATGAAAATGGAAACTGATTATTTGAAAGAGGTTATGTATATGATTCAATCTCTATATTTTAATGGTGACAACTATGGATGTTGGAAATCATGAATGATCACATATTTGAATAATCTAGGATTCAATGTTTATTCAAAGATCCTTACTCCTTATGAAATTCATAAGAAACCAGAGACTTGGGATACTGCAACATAATTTGAATATGAAATCAAATAAAATTCAATTAATGTTATCATATGTGGACTCAAACTTGATGAATTCAATCGAGTTTCACAATGCCCTACTTCCTATGAAATGTGGAAAATAATAGTTCTCGCATATGAAGGAACAAATAACATTAGACAGATGAGATATTCTATTACAAAACTAAAGTTTGACACCTTTATAATGTTTGATGGTGAAAGCATCACACAAATTAATAGACGGTTAACATAGATCGTCAATAATATTATTACCTTGGTAGATCCCATCAATCAATCAGATCAAGTGATAAATGTTCTTAGATTAATTCCCTCTACATGGAATGAAATATCTATAGTTATTCAGTAATCATTACCTATCAAGAATTTACATATGAAAGAACTAATTAAAATATTTATGATGCATGAAGCATAAATACAATATGAAACTGAAGATCACAAGATAGTGAAAAGTAAAAATACTACCCTTAAGGTGACATCTTAGAAACATGAAAGAAAATCAAATAAGAAGTCAAAATAAAAAACCTAGATTCCTTAGACTCTAAAATGGAACTAGCTCGGCTATCCAGAAATTTTCAAAAATTCTACAAATAGAAGAGAGGCTTTAGATAATCCTTCAAGAATAATTAAAGATAACCCATATAAGTATTATTCTTCAAATGAAAAAAAAAATGGGTCATTTAAAACCTAATTTTGACCAATTGAAATGTAAAAAAAGAAGGACAGAAAAGAAATATCATAAGAATATAGTTTATTAACATAAAGGAAAATATATATATAAAATCTATGTGGAGTTTGTCTAAAAACTTTATCATCCCCTAGAAATATAATTCAGAAAAATATCCACAAAATATCAAATCTAATATGTGCTTTATGGATGACTAAGAAAAAATGGTATGAATCTATTACTCTTCTAATTCTAATACTGATAGTTTTTAAAATAGTAAAGCGACTTCTTACTATTCAATGCTAGAAGAAAAATATGATTCTTTAATAAATAAACATAAATCTTTAAAAAATATTCAAAATGTTATTTTAGGTGAAAGAGACACTATGCTAAAAAAAACAAGATCTAATTGAAAAATTAAATTCATCTACATCAAACTATAATGATCATGAAAAAATGATTAAATAATTACAAGATGAATTTGAATCTTATAAAAGTGTTGCAATTACTTTAACTAAGGAAGAAACAATTCAAAATGAGATTCTTGGAAAGAATGTTATTAAAAGAGAAAATCTTAGAATAGGAAGCAATGGTGAAAAATAAAAATTATACAAAAGTATTTTATGTCAAATTCAAAAAATGTTATTTGTTATTATTTTGGAACAAAAGGTCATTAAAATAATAATAATTACTTGATAAATTCTAAAATTAGTGGTATTAAAAAGGATTTTATTTCTAAAAATATTTTTGAAGTTGATAATACAAATTTTGGAAAAATAATGTAGATATGGATTTTTAAATCTTTTCTTACTGACACAGCTAGACCTAGGAAAATATGGTACCAAAACCAACATATGTTTAAATTATTTTTTAGGAAAAAGACCATGAGAATAGAAAATATATATGTTATATGGGAAATGTTTGTTCAAGAAACAGGAGTGGAGACTCATAAAATTTCCATAAACTGAATCAAATAGATAAAGTTCTAATCATTTTTAGTGAAAACACAAAAGTTAATATTGTTGGAGTTGGAACTGTTGGAGATTCAAAGACAATTTCAATCAATAAAGTATTGTATGTATAAGAGCTAAATCAAAACTTGATAATTATTTATCAACTTTGTGATGGTGGATTTTTTGTTGATTTTTATAATAATTCCTTTATAGTTTTCAAAGACAAACTTCTTAAATTTAGAGCACCTAGAACTAAAAATATTTATAATTTGGATCTCAATTACTTATATAAACAAAAGGTAAATTATTTAACTACTAATAAAAGTGATTCATGGATCTAGAATAGAATACTTGGAAATTGAAATATATATTCTTTACATAAATTATATAATAAATAGTTAGTTTTTGATTTTCTTAGTCTTAAGTTTGAAAATGGTAGATTTTGTGATGTATGCCAAATTAGTAAACAACACAAATCTTTTTTCAAATAAATTAACAAAATTGTTACATATAAACCATTAGAACTTATCCACATGGATTTTTTGGACCATATAGGGTAGAAATTTTTGTGGGTAAATTATATTTTTATGTCTTAGTTAATGATTTTTTAAGATTTACTTGGGTTTATTTTCTAAAACTTAAAAGTTAATTATTCAGTATTTTTGAAATCTTTGGCAATTGTTCAAAATGAAAAAGATTTTAAAATAATTTCATTGATAATTGATCATGGTGGAGAATTTAATAATCAAGAATTTAATTCTTTTTTCTCAAAATTAGGTATTAAACACACCTTCTCTACACCAAGAACACCTCAAAAATGGAATTTTTGAAATAAGAAACAAAATTATGCAATAAATGGAAAGGACTATGTTGAATAAATATAGTCTTACTACCTATTTATGGGAATAATCTATAAGAACAACTTTTTATATCATGAATAAAGTATTAATAAGACAGATTATTAAAAATACACCCTATGAACTTTGGAATAACAGAAATACTAAAGAAAAATACATTAAAGTTTTTGGATGCAAGGTAAATATCTGTAATACTAAGGATAACATTGATAAATTCAATCTAAAAGATGATGAAGGAATATTTCTAGGTTATTATGCAGCTTCTAAAGCCTATAGACTGTTTAATAAAATGTCAAAGATTTTTGAATAATCATTTCATGTGAAGTTTGATGAAACTGACCCTTTTATTAAAGAGAATGATCAAACAGATGATTCATGTGGGGTGTTATTCAAGTGGTTCCCGATGGTTCAACCCCTCTCTCTCTATGGGAACTAGCATAGGCTTAAGTCCCTCCAGACTCGTACACTGTGTGTATTATGCACAGGGCGATTCAAAGTCATTACTTAGCTGGGGAGCATGGAGTGCACCTAGTCTTGGTCAGGGACCCCCGCTGAGAGTCGGTGTCAGCAACCCACATTTTCACAATGCAGATGCTAGGGAGGAGTAGTTCCGTGTAGTTATAGTCTGTATATTTCCTTTAAGACCTATGGGCCATGTAATCTCTAAGCCTAAGGGCCTTTTAATGGTTCCCCCTTATCCCTTGAAAGGGGGGTTATCAAAAATCAATAAAAAAGAAGGTCTTTGGTCCATTCAGGTCAAAGATTAAACAGATAAATTACTAACTCATTTTAAAACATGAGACTTAAATCAGAAAAAAAATGATTTTAAAAATGAGATAAATAAAATTCATTCCAGTTCAGAAGAACATAAAACTTAAGAACTTGAAAGTGTCTTGCCTATATAGTTTAGAACCTCAAAGTACCATCCCTTTGAAACAATTATAGGAAATATAGTTATTGGTGTTAGGACTAGAGGAAATGTAGGAAACCTAGTTGATTTTTTTGTCTTTATATCTCGATTAGAACCAAATTCTATTGAATAATCTTTATGAGATAAAAGTTTATTGTTGGCCATATAAGAAGAACTAAAACAATTTAGAAGAAATGAAATTTGGGGATTAGTAGAAATTCTATCCAATTATCTAGTAATAGGAAATAAATAGATCTTTAGAAATAAAAAGGATGGTCAAGGGATCATAACCAAAAAAATTATATTAGAAGCTAAAGGATATAATCAGGAAGAAGGAATAGATTATGAAGAAATCTTTCCATCTATAGCTAGATTATAATCCATTAGAATCCTTTTAGATTATGCATATAGTATGAATTTTAAATTATATCAAATGGGTATTAAATATGAATTCTTAAATGGATATTTAATGGATTAAGTTTATGTTGAACAACCACCAAGTTTTGAAAACCCTTATAAAG
Organism: Viscum album; assembly: GCA_963277665.1. Taxonomy (NCBI): domain Eukaryota; kingdom Viridiplantae; phylum Streptophyta; class Magnoliopsida; order Santalales; family Viscaceae; genus Viscum; species Viscum album. The sequence continues at coordinate 1,325,709,809 of OY728157.1, read as the reverse complement.
AAAATTCTATTTTTAAACTTATCAAAACTCTTTATGACCTTAAACAAGCACCTAGAGATTGGTATAAAATATTAAGTTATTTTTTATTGGAAAATGGATTTTATGTGGGATTAGTAGATCCTACTCTTTTTTTAGAAAAATGTTTGTTCTCATATTTTATTAATACAAATTTATGTTGATTATATAATTTTCAGTTCAACGAATACAAATATTTGTAATGATTTTTCAAATCTAAATAAAAAATAATTTGAAATGAGTATGATGGCATAATTAAATTTTTATTTAGGATTTCAAATTTATCAAAAATATTTTGGATTAAATAAATAAATTACTTAATCAAATAAATGAATAATTTTTAAAAAAATCGATAGATAAATTAATAAATTAAAATTAATTAATAAACATTTATTTAAAATTAAATAATCTTAATTCCCTCTTAATAAATAAATGTTTATTAATTTATTTTAATTTATTAATTTATCTATCAATTTTTTTAAAAAAAATTATTCATTTATTTAATTAAGTAATTTATTTTTTTTCTATTTTTTATCACATCTTTTCAAAATTAAAATTTTTAATTATTACCCACATCATAGGTATGAAAAAACATAACTAACCCATCTTACTTCTCCTATTATCCTTCCTAATATTTGATCCCTTCATATTATATATCATCACTTGTTTTAGTTTCCTGAAACTCTAACCTTATAACCTTCAATCCTAAAATCTTTAGCAATGGATCCTTTAGGAATACTTAACAAATCTTGTCTGATTGAGCCTATCTACCAAGTGAAGTATCGAAAATTTATACAAGGAAAGGTAATTGATTTTTATTGGCTAAATCAAACCAATATACTGTTGAAAAATTCTATGATATTTCAAGGTTTGGAATTTTTTTGGGAGATGGTAATTCACCTATGTTATATGAAGTTGAAGTAAAAGAGTTTTGTCCAAATTCATCATTCAGTTTTGGAGATGATGAAGATATTGTTTTCTATAAGATAAAAAATGATTAATTTTCCATTTATTCCTTCCAAATCACTAAGATGCTGATTTATCCCCATGATGGGGAATCTCATTTTTACTTAAGAAATATTGGATATGAGAAATTTAAGTCAGAGGATATAATTTTTTTCTATTTAAAACTCAAAATGTCAAGAAGATGATGACTAAATACCTTAATGATGATCAAAAGGTCCTAATAAATTTTATTCAATATGAAATTGTGCCAAGGATGACTGAGTTAGAAAAAGTTTTGTATCAAGATATGTCTATTCTGTTTTTGTTACTGAATAATATTAAGTTGAATTTTAGTCTCTATATGCTGAAGTATTTGAATCACTACATTCATAAAGAAGAAGAAATGGGTTTCTTTTCTTATGGAAGGATTCTTTCTCTTTTTATATTTAGATTTGGAAAAATTCTGGACATTTCATTAGGATATAAATGTCATCATAGAAATGTTTCTAATGCTACAACTGTAAGGAAGTTGGGATACTTTTGGAGTGACTCTAGTGGTTTTCTATTACCTTTTGTAGTAAAAGAACAATAAAGAATGATGGCCACTGCTTAGGGGGAGCATATAATGGAACCTATTGTTAGTTTTTTAAGACCCATGCCAGAAGATAAAGAAGTAGAATCCAAAGTTGATGAATTTGGTCTTCATCAAAGAATAATAATTTCAGTAAACATTACTAAGGATATGAATATAGCTGGAGAAGGCAATGAAGGAAGAATTGAACTAATGGATCAATTTGATAAGGATATTGAGCATTTACCTCAAAGGTAAAATCAACTTAGGGAAGTTTACCATATTTCCAATGAAGCTTACCCTATAAATGTACCTCTTGCTATTGCTGATTCTATAGATGCAGAGGTATCTGCATTGATATCAAGGACAGAAGGTTCAAAAGAAGAGTCAAGGCTGGCTATTGTAGAAGATGAACATCAATCCAAAGCAATTTATGATGACTCTTATGACTCTTTTAATATAAATATAGAAGCTATGATTCTCAATTACAATCACTTGAATGAAAAAAATTTGTCTCTACAACAAGAGTTAGAAGTTGAAAATAATAAAGTTGAATAATTAAGAAGTTCTACTATTTCTAGAACTAAGTTTGAAGCTCTTCATACTCAATTCAGATATATTCAAGAAACTTTTATTTCTATGGGAGACATTGAATATTTTATCAAAACTTTAGCTGTATAAATGAAAAATTAAAAGGATGAATCTATGAAGAAATCATATTTTGATGAGTTGAAGCAAATGTTGGGTAGAGAGTTTCAATCTATCCAAGAAATTCATTAGGCATCAACCTCTTCATAACAAACTTCTCAAAATTTGATCAGAATATTTGAAGTTATAACTTCATTGTTAGCTGATTTCAATGAACAGTTGTGCACTCTTCAGTGTGATAGTACTCCTTTGAATATTCTCTGGTATAATCAAAGTCATTTGATAATTCAACTAACCTATAATGATTCATTGTTAGGGATAGTTCTTTATCAAGTAAGAGATAAGTTTGATTCTTTCATTCAGTCTGAATAATTAGTTAATAAATTTTTTAAAGTAAATTTGGATAATAGATTAAGGATTGATCAAGATTCTAGGAAGATGATCCAGCAGTAGAAAGGAGTTTTCAACAACTATTTCTAGAGTTCTTTTTAAAGCTACATGATATTCATAGTGTTGTTCAGTAAATTCTACATCCTACTGAATTGTCTCTAAGTATAGATTCAAATCAATCCAATCAATCTGACCTAAGTCCATCCTTTTAAAATATTTCTTTAGTTTCTTGAGGAATGTACTCATAATTTTAGAAAACATTTGATTTTTAATTTACTTTATCTTTATATCTATGAGTTTTATATAGTTTTATTTTATTTTATTTATGACCATTTATTCAATACTAATTCTAAATTTATTTATATTTTAAAAATTACTACTAAACATTCACTTACAATTATGTGCTACATTGAATGTGTTTTAATCTATTTTCATATGCTTCTTTTTTTATATAACAAAAAGGGGGAAATTGGGTAAGCGTAAAATTGTTAATTTTTCAAGTATATATTTTATTTTAATTTAAATTAAACTACAAAATCAAAATAATACTGTAAAAATTTAATTTTCAAAGAAAAAAATATTTTCTTTAAAATATTTTTTCATTATCATTTACAATTCCAACATTTTTTTAAAAATTATGTTATGGGTTTTGGGATTATAAAAAAGGAGGATATTGTTGATAATGTATTGTTTCAATAATAATTTATAAATATTATTATTTTTATGCTCACAAATAACCTTGTTTGTTTTACTAATTATATTACTTTAAGTGAGTTTTAGTAAATTATTATTATATTCAATATTTATTATGGAATTATATTCAAGTTATTAATCCGTAAGGAATATTCATCAAGAGTTTAGAAAGTGTTTTTGTGTTTTATAGAAACACTGTTCATACCTGATGTTGATAAGTGTAATATAAGGAATGAATCCTATCTTCAAAACATTGTGTATGTATTTTATACCCTACATTGATGGAGAGTATAGGACATCATCCCTATACAAAATAGTTAACATATGGATCGAAAAACCTATATTTGGTAAATGAATGTATAGATTATCAACCCTATATTTGAATAAAAATATGGAATATCAATCCAATATTGAAGTCTAGAATAAATTTTTATAAAATATGTTCAGAGAATTAACTTATGTTAAATCAAACTTACACTGAAAGGATGAATGTATGGATTCTCTTCCCAATATTACTTTTGGTCCCTATATTCTGTAGAGATGAAAGTATGGTTCAATAACCATTTTTGCAAAGTAACTCGATGCTACACAAAGGGACCCTATTCTACGCAATGGAATCCTACACTATGCAAAGGAATCTTACACTATGAAAAGGAACCCTACACTATGGAGTGTAACCCTACATTGGTCTATTCAAATTTAGATATTTTTAATCCGTGATTTTATCCAAAATTTATGCATTAGTTTTGATGGAATTAAATATTTATTAAAAAAATGGATTATGACTTATTAAAAGGCTCACCATGATCGATTAAAATAACCATATTTAATGGATAAAATCACTCTTATTCTTAAGGGAAGTTACAAATCCCATGGTCATTTTGAATTTGAATATCTACAATCTATTAGGAAACTTTTCTGGATCAGCTCAACTGAAAGAAAGCTATATATGATCATATCATTTTCATATAAAGGGTGTGTGATATCTTTTAAATATATCATTGTATACTTATGAATGTCTTTTGAATATGGAACTTCTTCAGAGAATGATCAACTTTATTGTTTTTTGAAAGAGGATACACTTTGGAGATATACATTTTCAACCTCATACTGTAGTGAACATGTTGCTTGTTTGTTGGTGCTTTTACTAAAGATCATTTGCAACCAGGATCTATTCAAATTTACTCTTTCTTGAAGACATTCATTTATGAAGAATAAGATCCATATTTTTCAGTTTCTTTTGTAGCTTTGAAGTACAACCTGAACCATCAACAAATCAAAATCTTTTTATTTATTGGAGTTTTTACTGCTCAAACTCAGTCATGGTGGAGTATCAGCTTATTGGTCTAAGATATGGATAATCGGTTCCCTGTAAAAGAACCAAAAGGATCTATTTAGCCTTTTCTTAAAAGTTTCAACTTCCTATACTTAGTTTTGGATTTTAAGGTCTTATGATAAGAGGAACTTTCAAGTGAAATTCACCAAACTCATAGAGAGAGCATTGGTGAAGTGGACTATGGGATCTGTGTGCCCTGAACCACTATAAAATTGTTGTGTTCATTCTTTCTGTTTATCCACTGCTCATATTATATATATAAGAAGACACTTTATATATTCATAAATCTAAAATATATTTAAAATCTATAATCTGTTGAGATTATCAAAAGGACACAATTCACCCCCCCCCCCCTGTGTTATCTTCATATTATTCTGACCTAACACATACCACCTATTCATAGCCCACATGAAACTACTAGTTGACACCCATAATTTTTTATTTTTTTAAAAATTTTAAATTTTACTTTTAAAACATTAGGTTGTTTTAATCACTTCTGTATTAGCCATAGTTCTTGAACTATTGATTCCATTTTCCACCTCCAAACCTTAAGGATCTCCCAACCAATTATTAACTAAACCTTAGTTACTTTTAACACTGGTGGAATTCCAAGATTTCACTTCATCCTTAATTCTACTTGTTTAATAAAATAATTATAGAATTTTCACCTTTTAATCTCTATATAATTTACACTCTCTAACTGCATTTTACTCAAATATTTTTAGTGAATGAATTTACCACTAGAAAAGAGTCATTAATAAATCCTTGAAGCCTACTAAGTCATAAATCAGTGTAAGAAACCATAGTCTACATTAATATCATCAAATTCTTCCATGTCACAAACATACATTTATAAATACATGCAACATGAGCTTTTAATTCCATCAATATTTCTTCATGTGATCTCCAACACACTTATACAAGAACATTAGTGAATAAACATTAAATCACCAAGTATATGAGTCTTACACATTTTTAACCAACTGATACCACTTTGTTCATGATGAAATTACAATACCAATTGATTTACTTGATCCTACCACTTTTCACAAAGCTTATTCTATCTCAGATAATTCTAAATATCCTTTGAATACTCCTCACTAACTCCCCCAGAATTCCATCAGATCTTTACACTAAATATTGAGAATAATATTTAGTATGAGGAAACCATTTATTCTTTATGATAATATATTTTAAATGTATTTTGGTATCATAAAAAACTATCAGTTGATACCACATTATTAGTATATAAAAATAATAAACATGAAATCCATTATCATCACTACTTCATCAATTAATCAATCTTCTCATTATTGGTGGTCTGATACCACTTTAGATGTGTCTTGATATCACTTGTTGGTTACAAAAGTTGTCTTGACACTAATACATACTTTAGATAATTTTTTTCCACTTTTTTAATTCCATATCAATATTTATAACATTTGAACCTCCTTATCACATCATGAAACTCCAGATTTAGCTTTGAAATACAAATCTGTTACTCAAAAGCACTTGTTGAGTCAAATAGAGACTTGGTATCATTTGAGATTTTTCTTAAGGCATGATACCAATTTGAAATTGTAATCACACTAACTCCTATTGTTTAATTTATCATCTTTTCAGTATATACTCACCCCATGGATCATATATACCCTTTTAATCTTCATCACATCAAATAATTGTTAAAAAAAAATAAACACATGGGGAGAGGGGTACCTTCATCATCTTCAAGTAGAAGAGTGTGTTTGGTTATTATAAAGCAACCCTTTTCTTCTAAATTTCTTCTAATTCATGATATTAGTCCCTTTTTAGTGATAATACATACGAAAATTTTATTTTGGATGCTTTATTTGGGATCCTTTATCTTTGTTGGCTTGTAATTCACTTACATTGTACAATTTATCCCACTTGTAAATTTTTATTCCTTTGATGCACCTTTTTTGTGTCTATCTTCATTAATCCTCAACCATAGTAGGTATCTTCCACATATCTTCACTTATTGACTAGTGGTTTTATTTTAAAAAAAGAATTATATTTTTCTCTCCTCTCTAATAGTAGTTAAAGCCACCTCAGACATATTTTCCCTTGGTGAGTATTTCTTGTTATGTTACTCCACCCTTCTCGTATCTAGAGAAGCTTATTTATTTTGCTTCCAAATATACTTTCATTCTCTTCATGAGTAATTCTATGAGTGTAAAATTATTTTTGACTATTTCACCCTTCATTACTCTCTATTTTTTCCTCTAAAGGAGTAAAAAAATTCCAACACAATAGAATTTATTTCAGTGTAAATCCTATTCTTGTTTATCCAAGGAATTGATAATTTCCTTATGACTTCCTTAGTTCATTTATTACTGAAATTTCTATCCATATATCCATTTTTACCAAAAATAAAATATCTTTCATAAAAATTATACCTCATGTAGTCATTCCTAGGTTGAGATGTTGATGTGGTATGTTTTTTCCTCCTTTGAGCCATTGGGATTTTAAACACACACTCATGGTGTACCCCGGTATTATATAGAAATAAAATTTTATATATACCTTTTTTTAAGACTCATCACTTCCATATTTTTCAATAATATTCTACTTATTCCCATATTTTAGATTTGGTCATTTATAATGACCACTTTTTAAAGTTGTTGTGGAAGGGGTCTTCTACTTTTCATTATAGGTTTTAAACCTCTCCTCAATCTCCTTGATCTTATTATCTTCTTATTTAATTAGGTATCCAACAAATTCAACATTGATCCCTATTCCTTAAAAAACTTTATCCTCTCTTCAATTTATTTTTTGATAAGGATAATTGTAATTCCCCAACCCAAGAAATCCCGGAGCCGATGCATTATTTTAATACATTGGCATGATTACAAGGAATAAAATCCCAAAGGATCGAGTAGTTTATTAGTTTTAGAAAAACAGATACATATATAGGTTCAACATTACAACTTGAAAATAAATACAACATATAAGTTTTATTGGTAACATCCATAAATCTAAGTTTATCCCTACAGGTCATTCATAATAAACCTCTTCATGTCCTGAGAAAATGAAACATAATAAAGGGTGATCTCAGATGCTTAGTAAGGGTAATCAATAAAGCATAAGATATCATAAACATAAACATTAGGCATGGTGAATAACTAAAAATACATGCCTTTAAAAATAAACTTGAACATAATATGGTAGCAATATGAGTTGTGTAAATATTTTCATAATAAAAAATAATCATGGGCATTCTACTAGTCGAATAACCCCATTAACTATGAATCTGTATCTTCATAAAGAGGTAAATGTATATACAGGAAATTCTAAAACATACCATCAAGTCCTCATCCAATATGTCTAAAAATGATTAAGGACTCAGCCAAAACCATATCCCAAAATGGGAAAGGCCTCGGCCAAGTCCACGTCTATTTGTCTCATGAGACCTACTAATGCATCGAGGGGCTATAGTAGGACCCACCTATCACATAATAAGTTTAATGAATTCCTAATATGAAAGGTGTGATCATAATCAACATATAAATTCATATTGAAACTAACATATGAAATGTAAATAACTTTTCCCAATCATTTAACATAAACACTAACCATTCAGAATAATATGGTGAATGGTAACAAGATAGAACATCCATAGTCAAACTAATCAGAAACCCTTAAACAAAATATTGTATATGATATAATAATGTATAATACTCTATAAAATACAATATTCATCAAAGTATATTGACATACATAAAGATAATTTTAAATGGGACCATTGAGAAATTCTTGAGAAAATAATCCTTAAACATTCCAAAGTGTCTAATACCACCTTGAAACATTAGAAACATAATCCCTTAAAATATCATGAGAATAAGGAAACTCTTGATATGATATAATAAATAGAATTACATACACTACATTCATTTAATAAGTGGTGAACAAGGCATATACTTCATAGAAGTTAATGTGAGATGAGAAAAATCCTTTTTTCTTTTGAAAGAAAAGTTCTTTTGGAAAATCATTTTTATTTTCCATGAAATAAGATTGTAAACATTTATATCCCAAAAAATAAAATTTAATGAAATTGAACTTATATTTGAGGTATAAATGATGTCCTCTGAATTGAAATCATGTAAAAAGAGTTCTTAATAATCTTTATAAATAAAACATTTTAGAGCATTTTAAGGAAAATATTAAAGAGAAATTTAAAGTGGAAAGGCGTGTTTGATTTATTAAAACCAAAAATTAACCAAGAAAATTTTTCACGATAAAATGAGTGGTTTTATAAAAATAATGGTGTATTAAAACATATTCTATAGTGCAGGTGAAAATGGGTTAGAATTTGAGAAGTTCCCTTGAAATGGGTTTGTTTATCGGGATAAAATTTTGAATGATCCTTTTAAAACATGTAAATCCCCATAAAATAAAGAAGGATTTTTGTTGGTAAACACATATAGAACATTTAAACAAAATTTATGTAGATTAAATAACAATAGAAAATAATTTATTTGAGGTAAGTAGAGAAGTAGAGTAACCCGAATGAAAATGGAGGTTTGGGTAGAAATCTCATACCACTTTGTAATCAATCAGTTTGTATGCCCCAAAATTAATAATATTAAAATGATAAATTTAATACCATGAAAATAAATATATTAATGATATGATAAATCAATGGATAGTATACATACATCGTACACAAGTAATAGTAGTGAATAAGGAATATCTCACAAAATATGGAAGGGAGACGAGGAAACCCCTTACCTTAAGTCTCTTGGTGTCCGTCACTTGATCTTAGTGTCCTGGATAACAAAATTAAATTAATTAATTAATATTTATAGAACATATTATTTATTTAATTTATTTATTATAGACCTATTAAGTTCATTAATTTCCTTCTTGATGGGTTTAAGAGGTTCAATTTTATTGTTTTAGAGCGTTTTGTTCCTTGGTATTCATGACCGGTTTACTTATATTATTGTGTGGATAAACATATATAATGAGAATGGTTGTCCAAAATAGAAGTTGTATGTTATTAGTGATCAAATAGAGGATTACATGGTCATAAAATTTGTTTGGTTATTGGGAGTGAATATGAATCATTACATAAAACTTTAATGGTAATTGTTTGGATTAATTGGTGGTATTTGATCACAATGAACTCATTTTAATTTATAAATTAATTTCATGAGTAAAAAGAGATTCTATAACCTTAAATAAGTTATAATACATATATTATAGTCTGTTTCAAACATAAAAATGGTTTCATTTCCATAATTTAATATGGTAATAGAAATTGAAAACCCGTCGTCCCTGAATGTGATAAATTAACACATCTCGGATGGTGTTTTCATTTCTAGTATAAAAGAATGGGAAAGGAGAGATGATGATGAATTATTACATTTTTAAAATAATATTACATTACATTTAAGTTAGTAGAGTTATCATAAAAATTTTATGAAAGGAAGTGATGAAATAAAATATAAAATAAAGGAACTCAAAATAAAAGAAAAATTGATAAATCCCTTACGAAAATTCAGGATCCTAACGGCGTTGCTTAAAAATTAATAAAATATTTTGATGAGAGAAAAAGGGTATCTAATCATTATTAAATAATATGTAATTTAAGGTTGATATTTAATTACATATACCAACAGAATATAATTTAAATTAAAAGATAATAACATAATAAAAGTGCTTAAAAAATATTTTGAGACGAAAATTTTGCAGTATAACGGCTATGCAACATGGTTTTAGATTATATTAAAAAGGGAGGGAAAATGGGTCAACCATTCATAAAAGACTCATAAAATAGTATCAGGAAAAAATAAAATGGAAATAATAATATGGTATGAAAATTTGAAATACATACCACATAAAAGAGAACTTGAAATAAAAGAAATGAAAAGAGGAATTTATCTCTTGAAGTAATCTTCCTTGAGAGCCTCTCTAGGGGAGTGGTTTTGGTATTTTTATGATACCAAGAGCTGGAGTACATGGGAAAGGATCTTGATAGAATATTTTAGCAGAATTTAGACAAGTTTCAAGGCTTGAGAGGAGTGAATAGAAGAGGGAGTGGGTGAGGGATTTTATAGTGGAGGAGAGGAGTGAATTTTGAATATTTAATTCATTATTTAATTATTTTTCTCAAGAAAAGAAATAGTGTTTGATTATTGTGTCAAAACATAGTAATAGGTACATTTTAGTTCTAACCAATGGTCATTTACATCATCCATGACTCAAGCATGATTTAGAAATTCACTTATTTAGAATATTTTGTAAATTATCGAATTTCACTATTCACAAAAAATTCAAGTATTTTAGAAAGATCCCAAATATTCACCCTAACCATTTTTCAACGTTTAGAATTTAAAAACTAACTTCACTTTTTGAAAATAATTTTTTAAATATTTTTAATTTAATTTTAAAATAAAATCATAATTTATTCAAAAAAACAACATTAAAACTATAACTCATTTTAAAACATCTTGAAAAATTAATCAAGGTCCCATAAAAATATATAATAACCATAATAAAATAAAATAAAAATTCATCATTACATTTTATGAAAAAAAAATTCCATTTTAAATTATTAAATAAATCATAAAATTGTAATTAAAATATTTATGGCATACAAAAATACAAATACTTATAGTATGATCGTTTTTTCACTTTTAAGATGTATAAATTGTATTATACATTCATGGGTGAAGTTTCTTTTTTTTTGCCAATTTACTATTCATTACTATTCATAAGGGTATGTTACTATTCACCAAAAATTAAGTTTGTCTTATCAGACTCTAAATATCTTACCGAACGCAATCATGTATATCAGTTTTTTGAAATTCAAATCACATAGGTGGAAATATTATGTTTACTTGGATAGGTTATAATAAAGTGTTTTTCTGTAGAGACTTAATGTTTCATGAATTATATATTAAACCTAATTTTAAATTATTGGGGTGTTACATTATCCCCTCCTTTCAAAAAATTCTTCCTCAAAATTTGAAATTGAACTTCGAAGGTTAATAGTTGATACTTGAAAATTCCCTTGTGGGAAACCCACATCAAGAATATGGTTAAAAGTCCTATTAATAATACATTAGTAGAAATAGAACCCATATAAATGGTTTTGTCCAAAACGTTGGTAAATGTTACTAATTTGAACCTATACCAACGGTTTGGCCAAAACTGTTGGTATAGGTCACTTATATGGACCTATACCAACAGGTTTGGCCAAACTAGTTGTATAGGTCACCAATTTGGACCTATACCAACGATTTGGCCAAAATTGTTTCTATAGGTCACTTCTATGAACCTATACCAATGGTTTTGGCCAAAATCATTGGTATAGGTCCAATATAGAAACCCTATACCAACGGTTTTGGAAAAACTGTTGGTATAGCTTAAAAAATCAAAGAACATATACCAACGGTTTTGAGAACCATTGGTATAGGTACACACATTATTTTATGGAATATTTTGTTAAATAACATTAAATAAATAAAAAGTTAAAATAATTATGAATATACATATATATATATATATTTATGAAATTATGTTCACAAAAGTCATGTTAGGTTAGTGGTTAGGTCATTGGATTATAACTCGGAGGTTCTAGGATCAAAACCAGGCCAGGGTTTTTTTGAATTACCTATACCAATGGTTTTATGAAACTATTGATATAAGTTTTTCATATAACCTATACCAATAGTTTTTCAAACTATTGGTATAGGTCTATACCAATGGTTTTCTTAGAACCATTGGTATAGACCTATCCCTACGCCAAACCATCCAACATCCCTCCAAACCGTTGGTATAGGGTATTTTTCTATTATTGAGAGGAAATGTAAATGCATCAGTTACTAAAAAAACACATTATAATTAGACAACATGGTCATGGAAGAATAATCAAACCATCATGTAGTGACATTAAACTCTAAAACCCCATACAATGATCAACTTAAACCATTTCGTAAATGGTTAAAAATTTCAAAATATAATGATTCAACACATTATAATGAAGGTATATAAATTTCAAAGATGAAATTATCATTAACTCTTAATAAACAAGAAACGTCTCTAAAATTCACTTTCTAAACATGTGAATAACTTCATTATGTAACCTCTTGAAATATTGAAATAACCTGAATTACCATAAAAACCATATTGGAAACATGAATTATTCCATATTGCTTAAGTAAGATACAGGTTTTTGGATATATTCCTTAAATCCAAAAGTGTTTTAAAATCCATCGATGATAGCATAGACCACTTCTCGAAAAGTCAATAATAAGTTTCAAGGTAGTCAGTACTTATCTGAATCAATAATTTCTTCATCATTATCTCAACATCAGATATATATTAAGGGTTGTCTTTCCATCAATCATTTTTTTCTAAAAAGTTTATCTTTCTACTGAATCACTTTTCCTTTGTATCATTCATCATACGACCTCAAATCCTTAATGAAATAGTACTGTAGTAAAATCCTTATATATCTCATAATTCTTATAACAAGAATATCATAACATAGTTCTTGAATCCAAAAAACATAAATACATTATTTATACTACTATAGTCGTAGTAACATTATAAGCTTTACCTTGATCCCTTTTCTTTTTCAGAGCTATATTTCCATGAAGCTTGGGACATTCATTTGTGTATTTCCCCATATCCGTATAGTTGAATAATTCAATATAGGAATATTATTTCCTTGTCTTACAATTATGAGCAAGGTGGATTTTTTTTCCACACTTGAAGAAAACTCATTTTCTTCTTAAGCATATACCAAGGTGTTTCATTCCATAATTATCACATGTAGAAAAATACATCTTTCACATATTCCATTTATTCATGTTTTTCTCTATCATCCTCTTCTTATTTTACTTCCCTTAAAATCCATAGTACTCAGAGAAGTCTTTACATACCTTGTTAACACATGATACAATTTCTTTATATGATGAGGACACTTGGGAGACAATATTCCTTTGAAATGATGGATTAATACCATTAGAGATATGATACTTCTAACTCTTTTCATCACATGCATTGGTGAATCTCTTATTCCTTCTTCTAAGGGTCATTTCTAATTAATTCCATATTATATATTAGCTCATAAAATTATGAACTCTCTATATCTCTAAACATGGTATAACACATAAAATAAATTTATGCATCATAAATCCTTGAACCATATACTTTGGTTACTTTGGGGGAATAAATCCTCCATATTTGTTTTTAATAAGATTATGAATTTACCAAAACATATCCCTTGGGAGTGTTGAATAAATAGTGTCACAAGGCCCGCTTTCGTGCACCAGTTCCTATTCAAGTCCAACTGAAAGAAGTGTTTTTAGGTTTTACCCCTGGATACATCTGTTCCAAATCCAACTCTACTTGTTAATATCCAAATAGAGATGTATTTTCTTAATAAACCACATAATATATTCCTTACCAAAATTCTAGGATATCCTTTTATTCTTATCCCCAAAGTCTACCTTAGTCTTTTTTTTACTAATATACTTTTTCTGTATCTATTTTCTAAGTTTTCTACTAAACTTCCTTTGATACCAACTGTAATGCCCCGACCTCAAAATCCCGAATCTGGTGCATTATTTTAATAAATTTTCATGATTACAAGGAATAAAATCCTGAAGGACCGAGTAGTTTAGTAGTTTTGGAAACCCATATACAAACATAGGTTCAACATTACAAATTGAAAATAAATACAACATATAAGTTTTATTGGGAACATCCACCAATATAAGTTTATCCATATAGGTCATTTATAATAAACCTCTTCATGTCCTGAGAAAATGAAACATAAGAAAGGTGTGAGCTTAGATGCTCTATAAGGGTAATCAATACAGCATAAGATATCATAAACATAAACATTAAGCATGGTGAATAAATAAAAATGCATGCCTTTAAAAATAAACTTGAATATAATATGGAAGGTTTATAAGCTGTGTAAATATTTCTATAATAAAACATAATTGTGGGTATTCTAATAGTTGAATAACCCTATAAACTATGAATTTATAGCTTCATAATGAGGGAAATTCCTATGAAAAATATTTTAAAACATACCATCAAGGCCTCGACCAAGATGTCTAAAAGTGATTAAGTCATTGGCCAAAACCATATCTCAAAATGGAAAAGGCCTTGGCCAATTCCACGTCTATTTATCTCATGAGACCTACCAATGCATCGAGGGGATATAGAGGGCCCCACCCATTATATAATAAGTCCAATTAATTCCTCGTATGAAAGGGGTGAACATAATAAACATATACAATCATATTGAAACTAACTTTTGAAATATAATAACTTCCCAATCATTGCACATAAACACTAACCATCCGGAATAATATGGTGAATGGTATCCAGATAGCACATCCATAGTAAAACTAATCATAAAAACTTCAAAAACATATTTTAGATGATATCATAATATATAATACTATATTAAATACAAGATTCATCAAATTATTTTGACATATATAAAGATACTTTTAAATGAGACCATTGAGAAATTTCTAAGGAAATAATGCTTAAACATTTCAAAGTGTCACATAGCACCATGATATATTCAAATAATAATTATTTAGAATATCATGAGAATAAGGATACTCTTGATGTGATATACCAAAGTTTATTACATACACTTCATTCATGGAATAATTGGTGAACAAGTCATATACTTCATATAAGTTAATGTGAGACGAGAAAAATCATTTTTCTTTTGAAAGAAGATTTCTTTTGAAAAATCATTTGTATTCGACATGAAATAAGATTGTAAAAATGTATATCCCAGAAAATAAAAGTTAAGTACATTGAAATTATATTTTATTCATAAATGATGTCCCACTTAAGTGAAATCATGTAAAAAGAGTTCTTAAGAATCTTTAGAAATAAAACATTTTAGAGCATTTTAAGGAAAATATTAAAGAGAAATTTGAAGTGGAAAGGCATGTTTGATTTATTAAAACCAGAAATGAACCAAGATAATTTCTCAGGATAAAATGATTGATTTTATAAAAATAATGGTTTCTTAAAACATATTATGTAGTGCACTTGAAAATGGGTAAAAATTCGATAAGTTCCCTTGAATCGGGTTTGTTTATCGGGATAAAATTTTCAATGATCCTTTTTAAACATGTGAACCCCCATAAAATAAATAAGGATTCAATTTGGTAAACATATATATAACATTAAAACAAAATTTATGTGAATAAAATAAGAATAAATAATAATTTCATTGAGGTAAGTAGAGAAGTAGAGTTACTTGAATGAAAATGGAGGTTCGGGTAGAAATCCCTTACCACTTTTTAATCAATTGGTTTGTGTGCCCCAAAATTAATAATATTCAAATGATATATTTAATACCATGAAAATAAATAGATTCATGATATTATACATCAATTGTAAGTATACATACATTATACACAATTAATAGTAGTGAATAAGGAATATCTCACAAAAATGGAAGTGAGACAAGGAAACCCCTTACCTTAAGTCTGTTGGTGTCCTTCACTTGATCTTAGTGTCCTAGGTAACAAAATTAAATTAATTAATTAAAATTTCCAGAACCTATTATTTATTTAATTGATTTATTATATACTTATTAAGTTCATTTATGTCCTTCTTGATGGGTTTAAGAGCTTCAATTTTATTGTTTGAGAGCGTTTTCTTCCTTGGTATTCAGGACCGGTTTATTTATATTCCTATACGGATAAACATGTAGAATGAGAATGGTTTTCCAGAATATAAGTTGTATTTTATTAGTTATAAACTATAATATTACATGGTAATAAAAAAATTGGTTATTAGGATTTAATATGAATCATTACATAAAACTTTAATGATAATTGTTTGGGCTAATTGGTGGTTTTTTATCACAATGAACTCATTTTCATTTAGAAATTAATATAATGTGTACAAAATGATTCAAGAGCCTCAAATAAGTTATAATACATATACTCTATTATATTTCAACCATAAAAATGGTTTCATTACCATAATTGAATATGGTAATAGAAATTGAAAACTCATCGTCCTTGAATGTGATAAATTAAAACATTTTGGATGGTGTTTTCATTTCTAGTATAAAAGAATTGGAAAGGAGAGATGATGATGAATTATTACATTTTCACAAAAAAAATCTATTAAATTTAAGGTAATATATTTATCATAAAATTTTTATTAAATTAAGTGAGTAAATAAAATATAAAATAGAGGAACTCGAAATAAAAGAAAAGTTGAGAAATCCCTTATAAAAATTCAGCATCCTAACGACATCGCTTAAAATTCATAAAATATTTTGATGAATATAATCATTATTAAATAATATATAAAGTAAGTGGGATATTTAATTATATATACCAATGTAATATAACTTAAATTAAAATATAATAACATAATAAGAGTTCCTGAAAAAAAAAGAGATTTTGAGATGAAAATTTTATAGCATAACGGCTATTCAACATGGTTTTAGAAAACATTAAAAAGAGAGGGGAAAGGGGACACCCATTCATAAAATAATCATAAAATAGTAGTGGGAAAGAATAAAATTAAAATAAGAACATGGTATGAAAACTTGAAATACATACCCCATAAAAAAGAACTTGAAATAAAAGAAATGAAAAGAGGAATTTACCTCTTACGGTAATCTTCCTTGAGAGTCTCTTTAGGGGAGAGGTTTTGGTATTTTTATGATACCAAGGGCTTATGTACATGGGGTAGTATATTGGGAGGATATTTGAGTAGAATTTAGACATGTAAAAAGGCTTCAGATAAGTGAAGATAAGAGGGAGTGAGTGGGAGTTTTTATAGTGGAGGAGAGGAGTGAATTTTGAATATTTAATTCATTATTTAATTTTTTTTTCAAGAAAGAAATAGTGTTTGATTATTGTGACAAAAAATAGTAGTAAGTGCATGTGAGTTCTATAAAATGGTCATTTACATCATCCATGACTCAAGCATGATGCAAAAAATCACTTATTTAGCATATTTTAGAATTGTCAAATTTCACTATTCACCAAAAAATTCAAGCGTTTCAGAAAAACCCCAAAAATTCACCCTAACCATTTTTTGACGTGTAGAATTCAAAAATGAACTCTATTTTTTGAAAATAATTTTATATATATTTTTAATTTAATTTTTAAATAAAATCATAATTTATTTGAAAAAACAATATTAAAACTATAACTCATTTTATAACACCTTGAAAAATTAATCAAGGTCCCATAAAATTATCTTATAACCATAAGACAATAAAATAAAATTTTATGATTACATTTTATGAAAATAAATTTAAATTTTAAATTATTAAATTAATCATAAATTTTTAATTAAAATATTTATGACATACAAAAATACCAATACTTATATTATGATCGTTTTTTTTTTTTTTGCTTTTAAGATATATAAATTGTATTTATACATTCATGGGTGAAGTTTCAATTTTTTTTTGGCCAATTTACTATTCATTACTATTCATAAGGGTATGTTACTATTCATAAGGGTGTGTTACTATTCATCAAAAATTAAGTTTGTCTTATCAGACTCTATATATCTTACCGAATGCAACTGTGTATGTCAGTTTTTCGAAATTCAATTCACAGAGCTGGAAAAATTATGTTTACTTGGCTAGGTTATAAAAAATGGTGTTTTTTAGAGAATCGGTGTTTCATTCATTCTATATTAGACCTATTTATAAATTCTTAGGGTGTTACAATAATTTTGGCTTTTAGCTCCTTCTTTATGTCCATTTATTTACCCACTTCATGTGAAAGTTCTTCAAGTAGGTCACTTTGGCCCTCTATATTTACACCCATCTTCATTATTTCTAAATTCAAGGCCAACACTACTCTTTTTAGTATTTTATTCCCCATGAACAAATCTTCCATGAATTCTAGGTCCTCTTAAATAATGATTTCCAGTTGATCCACCTTCTCATACAGGGATTGGATCTTATCTTGATCATTGTATGAAGAATCACCTAATAGAAGACCGGATGTCATTTTTATATCATCATTGAAATCCAAAAGTCTGTTAATATTTAGGGGTGACTCTAAATTTATATATTTTTAAGAATCTTCAAAAAAAATTAGAAAAGAATTAATTAATAAGTTCAAAATTGATCACCTTTCTAGGGGATTCCATATTCTTAGGAGTATTATTTTTTTATTTCTCATTTTATTTCTATCCTTTTTCATAAGGCATTATTCATCAGGTTTGGAGGATGATTCCTCTATCTCTTACACTTCAATTATTTTCCCTTAGATTAATTTTAATATTTTATATATCTCAAAAGTATTATCATAATAAGATTTTTTATTATATACTTCATTGGACAATAATCTTAAAAAGATCTTTTCTATCTTTGCATCTCTAATTCTTTCAGTGTGTTTAGTCAAGTCAAAATCTCAAAGTATATACTCCATTACCTCCTTGCCACAAGCATGTAGGAAGATAATAATACACTTTTTCTAACCATAAAAGTTTATTTCTTAGAAAAATAGATACTTTTCCATTAAATCCATGTGTCTAATGAATCCAAAATATGATTTAATGATTAAACCTCATGTTGGAACCTTTTGGATATGATTCCACTTTTTGGGAATAGGTCAACTTGAAGCGCCTTAAGAAGGGGTGAATTATGGTGAACACCAACAAAAACCTTTTTATTTTCCTTTATACCCCTAGGACATTATGATATTTTTCCCATGTTAGTAGTAACTCATTCAATCTCCCATTCTCTCATTTTGATCACACCAAATAATAAACATAGATACAAAATGTAGATTTTAAACAAAATACATGTATTTTACTTAGTTAACCGCTATGGTATAATCCAAGGAGAATACACATAGTGATTTGTCGGTGTACCATAATCCACTATACTCACATTTGGTGTATGTATATGTTTAAGTTATCATCATTTTTTTCTAATTCACACTACCTTATAAGGTTAAATAAATATATGATGTCGATCCTAGGGACATTCCCACTTCTTCTCCTATATATACTACTTCGATGAATATGGAAGTTAATTTATAAATATAAGGGTCTCTTCAAAAATCTATAGATATGAATGTATCTTCATGTTCATCATGAGAGATTAAATACATCATAGATCAAATTTTATGATTCTTTGAAGTCCACACGTGATAATTTTTTTATCCTTCAAGTCCTGATGAGACAAACACCTCAATGTGAGGGTTGATTCTTTTGTCTTCCAAAAAAACACAGAAATAGTAACTCTCCCTTTGGTTAAATATAATTTCAAACTATAATCATATTATCTTTATCTTTATTCAACACTCAAATATAGCAGTGTAGCCCCTTCTTCTTCTTCTATCTTTTTCTTCAAGAATTAAAAATGGTAGTGAAGCTCTCTTTATTCTTCTTCTAAAAAATCTAGATATGTTAATGTGATTAACCTCTCTTCTATCATTTTCTCTGAAAATGGATATGTCAATATACTCCACTTTTTCCCTCCAAAACTGCTACAAGTAGTGTTTATTGACTTTTATACATCCAAACCTTAATTTGATGGTCAATCTTAATTCTCCTCTTCTAATCCACTAAGATTACGCCAAGTGCACCACACATTTTAATGTGGTTATAAATTTTTTTCACACCCAATTCAACCTCCAAAAATCTCAAACCATCTCCTCATTTCTAAACTCTAACCAAATAAAACAAATTATCTAGAAATATTTTATTCATCGCCTGAATCTACTATTGGAAATTGAGTTATTTGTGATGGGGAATTTACAACAGCATCCTGTCATAAATAGTTTCTCTATGTTTTTTAAGAAAAACCTAACACGACTGACCCATCGCAAAAAACTTTAAAAAAATAAAAAATATTCATATTCATAAAATTTAATAAAATAATATTAATAATAATAATAAAATAATATTAAATAATAATAACAATAATAATAATAATAATAAAATAATAAAATAATAATAAATAATATTAATAAAATAATAATAATAAAATAATAATAATAAAATAATATTATTAAAAATAATAATAATATTATTATTATTATTATTATTATTATAATATATTAATAATTTAATAATAAATATTATTATTATTATTAATAAAATAATATTAATAAAATTAAAAATAATAATAATAATAAAATAATAAAAACCTCAATTTTTAAAAAAATATAAAAAAAATTATTATTATTAAAATAATATAATAATTTTAATTTTAATAAAATAATAGATATAAAATAATTAAATAAATAATAAAGTAATAAAATAATAAAAAATAATAACATAAAAAAACAATATTCACATCAATATAAAAGATGAACTATATCGAAATATAAATATATAATATTAAATAAAATTATATTAAAATGTTTTATCATAAAAAGTAAATACATCACAAAGGGGGAGGGTCTTCTGGAAGAGTTGAAGGAGCTAGAGGAGATGGTAGAGGGAACTCCATCCCTAAACCATGAGTCAAACGTTGCATGTACTTCATCATCTACTCGTGTTCCTACTGCAGTCATCGATGCATCTCCTCTTGTTGCTGATGTTGTTGTTGACGGAGCTCTTCCTGCTCCCTACACACACTCTCTATAAACTCACCCTGAGCTCGCAGATGCTCCTAATACTGTGCAATAGATGATGATGACACTCCAAGATCTCCTCTCAAGCTGCACACTGACATCACGATGGTGTCATAATAACTCTCAAGTGTCAATCGAGATCTAATACCAATAAGTCAGCCTTTCTTGAAGGCATACTAGGTTGTCTGCATCCATGTTACCTCATCAAATCATCATACACTGTTTTGATCCTCGGTCTCGACCTGAATATCAGTCTATTTCTAAGACATTGTAGCCTCATATAACTCCTTAAATTGCAATTTAAAATTAAAATAGTTAAAATATTATTTGCAGATAACTTTAAAACTCAAAAATAAATTATATTGACCATAATCTGATGCTAGAAATCACCTCTAATCTCTCCAGTGATAGGACTATTGTACATCCTTCTATAAACATCAAACTCTATAATATCTAGTAGTTTAACTACCTATATGAATATAAAATAAAGAGTTTACATTTAATGTTATATAAATTAATTAAAAAAATGTACTTACCACATTCTCCCTATGCATACTGAATGTACAATTACCATATTGATTTGTCACCTCCTGTATCCCCCAGTTTTTTCAGCCTACTGATGATATCCTATAGCGACCCTGCCTTTTTCTTACATTACTATTACATCATTATAAATATAAACAACATAATATTATTAAACATAGAGAATCCAAAGGTTTAGTGTATTGGGAAAACTAGGACCATACATAACATTTACAACATCAAACATAAACATTTATTTAATTCCTTCTTCTCTAGCTTCTTATTAGCACTTGACCTCTCGTTAGTACATGTAGTCACATGATGATATACATCATAAAGGGGTGAGCTAAATTCCCATTAAGAGGATATATATGAATAATATATCAATGGGTGAGAATAATCATAACATAGGTAAAGGATCATGAACATGAGAGGAAGCATTAATAAAAGACTTGAAATGTGGCAATGCATAAAAACTGAAACATCGTGTCTTAGTGGTTAACTACCACACATACTTGTGAAAAAATATATCATCTTTTTCACACATCATTTCACTTTAACTCATGATATTCATCACTTTATCCAATTAATTGGAGTTATTTATAATTCAAGGTGCACCCATCACATTCAAACATTCATATTGCGCTATATAATTCTGGGCACACCTATCACATCATAACATTATCATTATAATGCATGCCACATATAAAATATATCAAAAATGAACATAAATAACCCATTTAAAGGAATGGGTTTCATCTCATAATAACACATTCATAAACATTGGGTTCCCAAAATAAAGTGGGAATAACATACTGGATATAATAACCATCAACCTTGAGTGAGAAATAAAAGGTGTGTTTTTGAAAGAAGGGTTATTTCGGAAAACATTTGTTTGAAATAAACTCTAGTGGATAAAATTTATATCCCATAATAGGAAATCTAATGATGAAAAAATTATTTTTATGGAGTAAGCATACAAAAAAAATGGATTGAAAGAGGGAAACCCCAAAGAAATAAAGTTAGGTTTGAGAATTTCCCCATACCTTGTATCTGAATGCTTCCTTTACTTTAAAGTCCTGTATAACCACAAAAGATTCATTAATTAACAATTATATAACCTTATATACATGAACATGGTTTAATATGGTTTCTTTTAGTTCTTTTATGGGCCTTTAGATGAGTTATAGATCTTAAATTCATTGTTCGGAAGTGTTAATTTTCATAGCTTTTATGAACGGTTCACTTGTATTCATGAATGGTAGTTTATGTAGAACATGGGTAAACATCCAAAACTGATATTAAATGTTATTAATGATATTCCAGGAGTTTAAATTATCTTACAATGAATTATTTTATATACCATGTGGATGAATCATTAGTTAAAATTTAATGATGATTGTTTGGGTTAATTTGGGTGACTTCTCAACCACAACAAACTTGTTTTGTTTAATCATTTAGTAATATATACATAAGTTAGTTTCAGAAAATTAAATAGGATATAATACATATAATATAATATTTTTCAACCATAAAAATGGTTTCATGACCATATCTTAATTCGTTAAAGGAAAAAATAAAACATGTCATTCATGGAGGTGATAAATTAACACCTCACGAACAACATTTTCTTTTCTAAAATAAAAAAGAAAAGGAGAAGGGGTTGGATGATATAATATCTCATTAGTATCATAACATTACAGTATATGTTATATAATGGAGTTTACATGTCATGTGTATGAGTATAGGTGGGGATATATTAAGAAAATAACTTGAAATTGAAAGGAAAATAAAGGAAAAGAGGGAGGGGGAAATTACCTCTTGAATCCTCCTCTTGAGATCCTCCTTAAAAAACCTAGGATTGATATTTTGATGAGACCAGAAGATCTTAGACATGGTAGAGTATCCAGGGAAGATTCTTGGGCATAGTTTATACAAGTATTGAATCTTGAAATGTGTGAGGAAATGTGGGTGTGAAGGGTGGTATTTATAGTGGAGGGGAGAGGGGTTTTCTCAATATAAAATTTATTAATTTATTATTTCTCCACAAGACAAGTAATAGTGATTATTCCATGACTAATTACATTAATTTTATCATGTGAATCCGAACCAATTGTTCTTACATCATCATAACATCATACATGACTCTATAATTAGTGTATTTATCTTATTTTGTAAATTATGGTATTTCACTATTCATAAAAAATTCAAGTATTTCAGGGAAACACAAAAAATTCACCCTAACCATTTTTCGATGTGTAGAATCCAAAAATGATGTCCATTTTTTAAAAATAATTTTCTAAATATGATTAATTTAATTTTTAATTAAAATAATAATTTACTTGAAAAATACAGTTTTTAAAACATTTTTTTACTTATTCTAAAACATAGGTACATCATGATTTCACTGAAATCATACATATATACTATCATAATTGAGGTTAAAATTCATAAGGTTATATCAATATTCATAAGGGTAACATTATTATTCATAATGGTATGTTACTATTCACCAAAAATTAATTTTGTTCTATTAGACTCTAAAAAACACCATGAACACAACCGTGTATGTCAGATTTTCGAAATTCAAAACATAGAAGTAGAAAAATTGTGTTTAGTGATCACATGGTATTTAGTATCGTTATATTTAATTGTGCTTATTAATGTGATTATACAATAAGGCATAATTATAAGAAGGGGATTTCATTGATAAAGCTTTGGGTCATTACATCTCCTCTAAAAATGACCATAGATCCAGTGTGAACAAAATCCATCTCAAACCTGAGATGAAATGTAATCAAGTCAGTGGGCACAGCAAGACTGATCAAACTTTATGATTCCTAGTTTCCTCATTGATTTCCTCCTCAAATTGTAAAAAAATGGACGGTAAAGACTATCCATAAAGCCCTCCCATTATTCTCAGATATAGTCATGCATTATCTCATCGATGGGATACAATAAACACTAAAAATAATTAATAATATCATGTTGTTAATTAAATAAATTTAAAAATAAATATTATTTATTTATATATCAGCCAAGGATAAAACATGCGGTGTTGAACATAAATGGGAATCTAATACCATATAACCCATGCTCAATAAAAATAATTTCGTAATATAGCAGCCCCCAATCCAATAGCTATATGCAAAAAATATAAAAAAATAACAAAAAACCAAAAAAATAGTATATAAATAAATTGATGATAATTAATGAAAACTAACTAAAATACACAAATAAACATACCACTGTGTGCGTGGATTGAATCTAAGACATGGAAATCTCTCGAGGATAGGGTTGAGAATCATCAATATCTCAAAACCACAACCTCCCCAATTCATCATTGAATCGCCAAAATTCTGAGGGTCAGATGATCCAGCTTCATGCTCATTATCAGGTAGATCAGACTCCTAAAACTCGTGAAATGGATCTAATTCCATCTGAAAAATTAAATGATTTTTATTATAAAACAGTTAAAAACAACTATTATATATATATTATGATTATAACCAACATTTAACTATGTCAATCTTTACCTCTATCTTCATTTTCGTATCTAACGGTGTTAATATCTTCGTATTCCCTTTCAATATCATCAATTTCCATAGGAGTTTCAGTTTCATCATCTCTTTTCATTTCAAATTCATTTGTTACATTAATAACATCATCGTCACCATCGTCTCTTAGTTGTGGGGTGTCATCATCTATATTCATGTCTCTTCCTAGAAAATATGGATTTGAAGTAGCCACTTGAAAAAATTTAATTCCTTACACTTCAGCAGAACCACATTCATTTTGAATAAACTGATTTTTCTGAGATTTCATTTTTATTGTTCTCCACTAATCACTTAACTCTCTTGAAGTAACATAATAATTTTCATAATAAATTTATGTGTCTGATGATCTAATAAAAATGGTCCATTTACTACAAGAAGGATTTTATATTTAATATCAACGATTCCATGGCATGAATGAATATTCAAGCCTCTCTCAGTATCGAACAACTGACATTTAAACATCATTACGTGATTTTGTCCCAGATAACACATTTCAATTAATTCTTCTAGCATGCCGTAAAAGTCAACTTCAATTTCTCTATGATGATATCCTCTCAAGAAAACACCATTATTCATTTTTTTTATTCCCTGTATGAAAGGGTATGAAATAAAAAACTGTTCACCACATGTGCATTATAAGATTTAACCATTTTTGATGGTGGGTTACTCAATACACACAATCGATTATCAATTTTATCATCATGTTGAGATACCTAAAAATTTGTAAAATAATTATCAATATAACAAGTGATAAATTTATTTTATATGTTAAACCATAAAAAATATATTTTACGAATTTTTGAAACTAGTAGGAAAAATTAATTTGTCGGTATTCTTTGAGAGCAACTACTATAATTTGTGGAAACTATTTATTGATATGATTATCATTTAATCTACGAATAAAATAATATTAATTTACTATAACAAATATTATAGAATAAGTGATAATATAACTCATAATACAAATGGTGTCATTTTTTCACAGTTGAGCAGAATATATGTATGAGCCCTGTGATGCTCATCATTTGAAATCCATCATTCATGAACTCCACCAAAACCAATTTTAGGATGATTAAAAAATGATAATTGATTTCTCATTTCATCATCAACATTTGCTTCATTACAGCCTAAACGGGTATGTTTTGAGGGATATTCAGATTGAAAATAATGAGAGAAGGAAAAAAGAAATTTCTTCCTACAAATAAGATTCTTTAATTGATCCTTCAACCGATGCTTTGTTATGTACTTTTTTCTTCAATTTCTGCATGAATCTCTCGAATGGGTACATCCATCGAAACTATACTAGACCTCCTCATTTTTTTTCATGCAGCAAATGTAATATCAAATATTCCATTGAATCAAAGAAAGTTGGTATGAATATTTGTTCATGTTTACATAAAATTAAAACAGCATCTTCTTACAATCTACATGGTGCATCGTAGTCTATTATCACCGCACAAATTTCTTGGAAAAATATAATATTTCTGTTAGCACTTCTCAAATCATAAAATTCAACAAACCTCTACATCCAATTGCTAATTATTACTAATTACCACTAATTATTACTAATTAACACTAATAACTGCTAATTATTACTAATTATTACTATTTACCACTAAATATTACTATTTACAACTAATTATTACTATTTACTGCTAATTATTACTATTTATCACTAATTATTACTATTT
This sequence comes from Viscum album, assembly GCA_963277665.1. Taxonomy (NCBI): domain Eukaryota; kingdom Viridiplantae; phylum Streptophyta; class Magnoliopsida; order Santalales; family Viscaceae; genus Viscum; species Viscum album. The sequence continues at coordinate 1,325,682,852 of OY728157.1, read as the reverse complement.
ATCACTAATTATTACTATTTACTGCTAATTGTTGTTAATTATTACTAATTACTACTATTTATTACTATTTACTACTATTTATTAGTATTTATTAGTATTTATTAGTATTTATTACTATCTATTACTACTTATTATTAATTATTACTATTTATTGTTATTTATTACTATTTATTTCTAATTATTACTAATTACTACAAATTAATACTAATTACTTCTAATTAGTACTAATTACCGCAAATTATTACTAATTATTTCTAATTATTAATAACTGCCGCTAATAATTATTAGTGTTAATTACCACTAAATATTACTAATTATCACTAATTATTACTAATTAGTGTTAATTATTACTAATTATTACTAATTACTACTAATTATTACTAATTATTACTAATTATTACAATATATTACTAATTATTACTATTTATTACCATTTATCAAAATTTATTACTATTTATTACAGTTTATTACTATATATTACTATTTATTACTATTTATTACTATTTATTACTATGTATTATTATTTATTACTATTTATTACTATTTATTACAATTTATTACTATTTATCCATATTTCTTACTATTTGTTACTATTTGTTACTATTTGTTACTATTTGTTACTATTTATTACTAATTATTACAAATTATTATTATTTATTACTAATTATTACCATTTATAACAAATTATTAATATTTATCAATATTTATTAATATTTATTACTTTTTATTAATATTTATTACTATTTATAACTATTTATTTATTTTTATTACTATGTATTACTATTTATTACTATTTATTACTAATTACCTCGAATTATTACTAATTAATTCTAATTATTACTAATTACTGCTAATTATTACTAATTGCCGCTAATTATTACTAACTATTACTATTTACCGCTAATTATTACTATTTACTACTAATTACTGCAAATTATTACTTATTATTACTATTTATTACTAATTATTACTAATTATTACTATTTATTACTATTTACCACTAATTATTACTTTTTTCTGCTAATTATTGCTATTTACCGCTAAATATAACTATTTACCCATAATTATTATTAATTATTACTAATTATTACTAATTACTACTAATTATTACTATTTATTACTATGTATTACAATTTACCACTATTTATTGCTATTTATTACTATTTACCACTATTTATTAGTAATTATTACTAATTATTACGATTTATTACTATTTTTTACTATTTATTACTAATTATTACTATTTATTACTATTTATTACTAATTATTACTATCTATTACTAATTATTATTATTATTTACAAATATTACTAATTACCATTATTTATTACTAATTATTACTAATTATTACTAATTATCACTAATTATTACTATTTATTACTATTGACCTCTAATTATTATTATTTACTGCTAATTATTATTAATTATTATTAATTATTACGCTAATGATCACTATTTACTATTAATTATTACAAATTACTACTAATTATTACTATTTATTACTATTTATTACTATTTTTTACTATTTTTTACTATTTTTTACTATTTTTTACTATTTTTTACTATTTTTTACTATTTTTTACTATTTTTTACTATTTTTTACTATTTATTACTATTTATTACTATTTATTAATATTTATTACTAATTACCGATAATTATTACTAATTGCCTCTAATTATTACTAATTACTGCTGATTATTACTAATTACCACTAATTATTACTAATTATTACTAATTACTGCTAATTATTACTATTTATTACTATTTATTACTATTTATTACTATTTCTTACTATTTATTACTAATTATTACTAATTATTGCTAATTATTACTAATCATTACTAATTATTGTTATTTATTACTATTTATTACTAATTGTCGCTAATTACCACTAATTTTTACTAATTAGCACTAATTATTACTAATATCGCTAATTATTACATAATTTATTACTATTTATTACTATTTATTCCTATTTATTACTATTTATTACTGTTTATTACTAATTATTTCTAATTAATACTAATTAATACTAATTAATACTAATTAATACTAATTAATACTAATTACTACTAATTACTACTAATTAATATTAATTAATACTAATTACTACTAATTACTACTAATTAATACAAATTACGGGTAATGATTATAAATTAATGATTGCATCGGACAGATGGTCTCGTCGACGACCTGCAATGAATGGTGACACTCGATGATGGGCTCACGGCTCGAGGTTGACATGTGGTGTGGCACGTGGACCGTGGTTTAGTCATGGTTCTTGAAAATTTGAATTTTGAAATTTTGTTTTGCTTTGGTGGTTGTAAGCAATGGGTAACGGATACCCATAAACCAGCTTTCTTGAAAATAAAAAAAATGTTTTGCAGTCAATGATAGTTGAAAAAAATTATTACAAATTAATATTATTTACTTTTAAATAAAAAATTGAATCTTAATGAAACAACATTTTTGTAAAAATAAAAAATGCAAAATAAAACTATTTAATTCTAATTTAATTTAATTACTGCTAATTAATGTTAATTATAACTAATATAAAATAAAATGAATTAACTAAAAAATAAAAGCAATAGATAAATGCCTTAAAAATGAATCTTTCGTAGGTTGTAAGGCTTGAAAATTGCTCTGATGTAAAATTTTAAACATTGAAAAAATTTAAGAGAAACATTTGAGAGTGGAGAGGGAGAGAGGAGTTGAGAGAGTTGTGAAATGAGAAAAAAATCAGATGGGGGTATATATAGGTTAGATTATTTGTGACGGAAGTATTTGTGATGAGAATCTCATCGCAAATGTTAACCCCCTATTAATTAGTGGCGGTAGTTAAAAAGGTATTTACAACGGGTCCCGTTGCAAATACCTACCTGCCGACATAGTATTTACGACGGGAGATAAATCTCATCACAAATATTAAAAACCACCGAAGGGTATTTGTGACAGATGGTTACACCCATTGCAAATGCCCTTCATGCGGTTTGGTGCGCACCGCGCACCCAACCTTTTGCGACGGGAACTGGGTCCCATCACAAATAGTACTTCCTGATGGACTATTTGTGACGGGACCCTTCCCCATCGCAAATAACGCTTTTTCCCATAGTGATTCCTTCACCACAGAATGCTCTTATGTTTCTTCATTTTTGATCATGATTTGTTATTATTCTACATGATATGATTTATAATAAATCATGAGATTAATAAAATCCACCAAATATCTTCTATTTAACTCTATGGGGATTATGGTGTGGAAGTCTCAATCCTTGTCGTGCGCCAAACCTTTTTCGACGAGAATAGGGTTCCATCACAAATAGTACTTCTCGATTGACAATTTGCGACGGGACCCTTCCCCGTCGCAAATAACGTTTTTTCCCATAGTGATTCCTTCACCACATAATGATCTTATGTTTCTTCATTTTGATAATGAAGTGTTATCATTCTACATGATATGATTCGTAGTAAATCATGAGATTAATAAAATCTACCAAATATCTTCTATTTAACTCTATGGTTATTATGGTGTGGAAGTCTCAATCCTTATCAACTCTTCAAACCTATTACAGTGTGATAAATTGATTCATGGTGTGATCTTGAATTATTCATCTTAATATCGTGGGGATTAATCTTCATGGACCTGCTCCTTTTTTTATGGATTGACATTGTGACATGTTCCCCTATAATTGTATTTTATGATATACTGCTTCAGCGTGTGGAACATAGATGCAGGGTGGTAATTTCTTCAATCTGTCACTCCCAATATTCATTAAAGTAAGAAACCTTTCATTTCGTTGATGATATTTATGTGAAATTTTCTTTACCATTACATATTACTATTTATTTCAACACTTGGTCTATTTTAAAAATCTACACTTCACGGCGTGGCCATTAATCCCATGGTGAGACCAACTGTATGAAGGGACTTTATCATTTTTTTCAGACTTCAAATCCATTCACAGTGTGGCCCATGACTTTATGGAATAAATGAATCTTCTCCTAAAAATTATAAATGTTAAATTATTACATATTCATTTATGTGTACCTTTACACATTAAACTTTGTCATTTTAGAGTTATTTTTTTTATTTTTCAAAATTCCTCATTCCAGAAGATGGAAAGTCTGGAATATCACTTTTGGAAGATAGTAAACCTTATGTATTTGGGGTAAATGAATTTTATATATTGTATTTCCTTTTCCATTTTACTTATTCTGAAATATATTACCTTTAAATATTGGTCTGATGAACTTTATGTATATAGGGAAAGTTCTACACTTTTCCAAATTTCTCTCTTATCAGCACTTGTTTACTCTTATGTATACAAGGTGATTGATTTACCATTTCTACATTTCTCTTCCACATCCAAAACTTACTATTATGTATCAAATTAATCAACCCTTAAGTATACTAGGAGTTTCATCCCTTTGTTAATATTCTGAATTTTATAGTATCTTCTAAAGCTCCAGATTTCTCTACTTCCAAAGTATCCATACTTACTCATTCAGAATAACTTCCAAAACACTTCTGGTGCAATTATAGTGCAACTTATAGACTACCACCGATGAAAATTTCAATTCAAGTTTAATTTTTAAAAAGCTTAAGCTCTGCTTCTAAGATGACTTACAAATTTCAAAGAAATATCTTTAAAACTTAACTTTTGAAATTCTATGTTTTCAATAACTTTCAGACATCTAATTACTCATCTTTCAGACTTCAAATAATTCATTTCACACCTCTACCATGAATATTGATTATTTTAATTATTTTAATTATTTTTAGTCTTTATTTTGAGTTTTGGTAGCTCGCGTGTTGAAGTTTAAATTTTTGGAAGTTGTTTTACTCTTGTACAATTAGATCGCATAGTTTGGAGTGATAGTGTGGTGCTCATGTGGGTGCCCATGTGGGTCTGAGTTGTAGTGTGCAACTTATGCACGGTTTATTAAACTGTGTGACAAGCATGCAGTTTGGCTCTGTAAGTGGGCAGTTCCAAGTGGCATGGTTTGAGCACGGTTTGATCAATCGTACGGCTGGTTATAGGTAACCTTGCGAGGGATGTCTGGACTTGGCAGTGGCCAGCGCAAGGTTACCACACGGTTTAGTAAACCGTTCCTGAACCATGTGGTTTCCCAATATTAAAATTAAATAAAATTATATGAAAAACAAAATGAGAAAAAAATAAAATAAAATAAAAAGGAAATGTCTTAATAATATTATTATTACTATTGTTATTGTTATTATGATTATTATTATTATTATTATTATTAATTTTATTATTAAGATTATTATTATTAATTTATTATCATTATTATTATTAATTTATTATTATATTTATTAGGGTTTTAATAAAAACCCTCAAGGATCCCCTCCCACCCCTCGGGTGGTCATTCTCCTCCCGTTTTGGTGCGTGTTCATCTCTGGTAAGGTCCTCTCCTCCTCCTATGTCTTGTTTCCCTCCTCTATGGGTCATGCACATTTTGGCTAAAACCTAGGGTTTCGGGTGGTTTGATTTTTGATTACTCTCTTCTCAATAGGTTGTGCGGAAGGTCCATCGGGTCTTGTTTGTACAAGTTCCAGCAATCGCCGTCGTAGGCGAGGGGGTTTGGGTTGATTCGGTCTGTCGTCGTTGTCTTGGGGTAAGATTTTTCCTCTGTTCTTATTGTTTCTCCTTTTAAAAATGGGGATTTTGTATTTTATGGGTTCCTGGTAATTTTCTTTGTGTGTGTGGGTCCTTACCACAGTGTTTTGAGTTTTCGGTTGTGTTTGTAGTACATTTGACGACTTCGGGAAGACTTGTACACACACATAGGTGTGTGTGTGTGTGTGTGTGTGTACCCCCTTGTACATGTTCCCACATGGTTAGGGGAATGTATACATGGGTTTAAAGGTTATTTATATAGAAATGTATGTGTGTGTAAGGGTGAATCATTTGATACCGTCATTAAAGATATCAAAATTCGATTGTCGGTTGGGTATGCTTTTGAGGTAGGATCCCATTGCATTGTCTTTAAAATTAACGAATTATTGATTTCTTGCTTTTCACATCCTTATTTAATGTTAGTCAATAATGTATGGTTTTTAGAATAAATGTTTGTTGTGAAATAGAGTGATTTCCCCTTGTATCTTAATTGCATAAAATGGTTTTATTAAATGTACATACCAACTGTTTATCAAATTTCCTGGTTGGCCTTTGTAAGTAAATTTTCATTTTTTTAAAGAAAAAATGGGGTTGAAAATGTTTTTGGGTTACTCAAATGGATTTCTTAAATGGGGTTCCAAATGGTTTTGATATTGGAATTGGTGTTTATTTTATTCTTTAGAAATGATTTGGTGTGTGTTGGTTCTTTGGAAATAGTATAGTATTAAATGGTTGCTTAAGTTCCATTTGGTACTTTTGTAAAATAAGTTACTTTGAAAACTGTCCTTGGGATGCACCTCTTGCCCTGTTGAATATTGATGGGAATGGGTGATCCTCATTTGGGAATTCCCTCATGTGTTGTTGGTTGATGGAAAGAGGGAGAAAATCCCTTGGATTGATTCAAGGGTGAGTGTTTTGTGTGTGGCTAGTGTGTGATGCATGTATATGTGATGGATTACTTCCTTAAAATTTTTGGCTCACCCCCCCCCCCCCTTTATTCTGAACATAGTAACCTAGCATAGCAAGTGAATTTTCAGTTAATGGTTGTTACACTAGTTTAGGTTACACACTGGATAGTGGTCCTTTGTATGGACTATCTGCTTTGGGATTGTTCCCCTTGGTCAGGCCAGGTAGGGTGCAATCAAACATTTGGGCGTTATGATATCATCGGGTAAGGCATGCCTTCAAGATGACTCACATGTATAGTATGTTCTAGAATATTCATGAGCTCCTAGGTTCTCCCATGTATTTTGGAACTTATTTTTCTATATTGGATGATTGTGGTGCCTTGTTTGGCTAGTTACTCATGTGCTCTATTTTCTATTTCCCTTATTGTGTGGTTATTGTTCTTACATCCTTGTGTGGTGAAACCTCTTTGAGAATGTGATGGGTTGGTTTAAAAATGTTTATGGAAAATAATTTTAAAATGTTTATCACTTTCTTACTTCCTTTTTTAAGTGAAATAAAACTTTATATCTCTCTAAATTTTAATGTCTCTTTCTTGAAGAAGAACCCAATTTTAAATGGGAAAACGGAAATAGACCGTGATTTGTTTTAAAGAGTAAAATGTATGAAAACCTAGTTTTATGGATTGTATTTCCAACTTAAAATTGATGGATCTTTTATTTAAAGTAAATGCACATGGGAATAGATTCTTTGGGTATGCCTACTGAGTTTTAATACCCATGCCTATAGTTTTGTCTTTGTTTTTAGATTTGGGTGCTGATTCTTACTCGGATTTGGTTGTTATAGTGTGATGTTGGTTTGAGGTTGGTGGTGACCCACAGGGTCACTTAGAGGTATGTACAGTTTTATTTTCTTTCCACTGCTAGTTTTTGTTATTATTTTTTAGTTTTAATTTATTTTTTGTCTTTTATTTATGGGAAAAATCGTTCCCACCAGCTTTATTTTCATGCCCAGCACTAGATGCCAGCCCCTGGGGATCGAAAATCCCCTTCGGGCCTTGTCACGGATCAGCTTAGGTGACCAGTTTCGGGTTGACCCAGGTTTGTTCATGATAAAATGGTATTAGAAGAGGCTCTTTTTATTTGAGGTGTTAGGTACCTTGAAGATTAGGACTATTGGGACTTGAGAAGTAGGTGTGGGAAGGAAGTCATGAACCCTTTTCCGTCATGAGCCTTGAGTATCTAGGGGATGTGCGGGATTGAGTTTTTTTTCTGTGTGGATAAGGGATGACAATGGGAGTGAGTAGTTGTTATCTGATGTAATTTCATGGATTAGCAACCCATTCATAGCCTGAGTGCATGATTCAAGGTACTTTTTTTGGTTGATGATCTCTCAGAGTATGGTCTGCTAAGCCATGTTGTTGGGTTATGCATAGCCACTAGTTCCTTATTCTTGACAGTTTTAATGTGAGTCATGTTTTTGTTTAGTTTTTTTGGCTTGAGTGTATTTCAAAAATAAAAATGTTTTTTAGAAAAGGGTTTTTCAAAAGGGAAAATATTTTTTGGAGTGTTATAATGGTTTTTGAAATAGAAATTGTTTTCTTTTAAAGGAATTTGTGGTTTCAAAGAAAAAATGGAAATTGTTTTGGAAATCATTTTAGGATTTTGAAAATAATTTTTGGAAGGTGAGATGAAAGTTTCTTGGGAATTTGGGATTTAAGTTGAATGACCTTTTTTGGAAATGAGAAGTGTTGAATTGACCCTTGGTGTTTCTATGAACGATCACATATATGGATGTACCAATGTGGAAATTATAAAATTGGTGGTATGTGTTGATGGGTGCTTGAGCTAGCATAGGGATATATATATGAGGTTTAATGTAATACCAATGGTGGTATTTTATTTGTTTTGTTTTCTGAAAATGGTTTTTTTAAAAGGTAATTTCAATGTTTTGAAAAGTGAGTGAGTATTTGTTTAGTGTTTTCTTTCCATGTTTGGAATCCTTTTTCATGGGTTCTTGGTTTTGAAATGCTAAAAATGAGGTCAGAATGGTGATTTGAGTTTAGATTTTTGGTTTTTGATTAAAGTGTGGAATTTTGGGTTTGTGATGCATTTTGATTCAGCTTCATGCTTCTTGTTTTTGAGTATTCTCTAGAAAATCCCCATTTATAAGTGTACGATCGAACTCTAGGACTCCTACCTCAGTTTTTAGGTGAAGGTAGGTTTTGGTAATCAGTAGTAGTCATCGTTAGTGGCTAGAATTTGTCAAAGTTAAGGTGGTTAAGTGTTTTGAGGAAATTTTGAATAATTGTTTATCTGATTATTCCCATTGGAGATTCTACCCAAACTCTGAATTGAGTGGTGGAGCAGGATCATTTCCTCACTTTGGTTCACACCTGAGTCTCCCTTTTTTGTCACACACTATCATTATTTGGAAGATAAAAGAATGTATCATTCATGGTTACTTATGAAGAGATGTTGTTTTCGGCACTGTTTCTTGGGTCATTTGAGGGGGTCATTAAGTTACACTACTGAATGAGGAAGTTCTAATTTTTAATCCCTAGTTCTGAACTATGAGGAAGAATATTCTTCAAGTCATCAGAGCTCCAGCCACAGGTCTCCGGGTGAATCTTTTCATGTAGTCATAAATCATTGGGTGTGGAGGACCTTGGCCCTATTTGTGTCTCTAGTTCTATGATATAGAGAGTTTAAGTTTCTCTCTTGTTGCTTCTTCATCTGTAAAGGTTCTTATTTTTTAGAAAGGTATAAATTTCTCACTTCCTGGTTGTGTTCTTTGTTTTTGAAATTCCCTCTTTGGTTGTAAGAAGGATCAGTGACCTTTTATCCTTGTAAACCTCTATAGTTGTGGTTGTGCCTTATATAAGAGATACCTTGAAATTTTATCTCTTTGTATATGTGAGTCTTTGAATAGCTGTCCTTGTGTGGTTGGAATTTGTAGATTGGTTCATTTTTAATTATGGGTTGTACTTGTTTTGGAGATGCATGCATATTGGGAAATAATGAATAGTGGTTTGAGTCACTTCTTGGTTTGGGGGTTTTCTTCGGGGACCCCATGTAGTGGGGGTTTGGTCTATGTGGAGAATTCCTAGACATCCACCTGGGTGTGAAGTTAAGTTTTCTATTTAACTCATCCTTGATGAAAAAACTATATCTAAGACTCCCTATAGGATGGCTATTGTAAAGCTAGTGGAGTTAAAGAAACAACTACGGAATTTATGTGATATGAGGTTCATACACCCAATTTTTTTTCCTTGGGGATATCCTATTCTATTTATGAAAAATAAGGATGGGACTAAGAGGCTATGTTTTGATTACAAGGAACTTGATTCCATCAATTTGAAGAAAAAATATCATATTCCTTGTATAGATTACTTGTTTGATCAACTTCAATGAGCATGATATTTTTAAAATATTGATCTTCATTTTGGGTATCATCAATTGCGAGTATAGAAGGAATATATTACAAAGACAATATTTCATGCGAGGAATGTAAATTAAAGTTTTTTATTAATTCTATTTGGATTAACTAATGAACCCTCTATTTTTAGGGAAATGATGATCAAAGTGTTTGAGTAATATCTTGATAATTTTTTTGGGTATTTATTTATGATATCTTGGTATACTCCAAAATTTATGAAGTGTATAAAATTCATTTACAAAACATTCTTGAGACTCTTAGAGAAAGGGAGTTATATGGGAAGCTTATCATGTGTGAATATTAGCTTCAAGAAGTTCCTTTTCTTGGATATATCATCTCAAAGGTTGTAATATCATTTGATTCATAAAATACAAAGGTTTTGAAATAATGGCCTATACTGACAAACATAACTGAGGTATGTAGTTTCCTTAGATTAGAGGGTTCCAATTGGAATTTTTTTCAAAAAAAACATGATTATCAAACTCATTAAACAAGTTGACATGTAAAGGGGTTAAGTTGTTATAGATAGAGGAATGTAAAGAAAGTTTTAAAGAATTAAATAATAGGTTTATCAATGTTCCATTTTGGAAAATATCATTGGAAGGTATGGATTTTTCATATATAGTGATGCATCAAAAAAGGGAATTGGATATGTCCTTTTACTGAATGATAAATTTATTATTTATTCATCAAGGTAGTTAAAGAAACATGAATAAAAATACCCAATTAGTGATATTGAGTTGGTGGCTATAATCTTTTCTTTGAAGATATAGAGATATTTTCTCTATGGTGAAAAATGAGAGATATATATAGATCACAAAATTTTAAAATACATATTTTCATAGAAATAGATTGATATGAGGTAAATTTAATGGATCGAGCTGCTCAAGGATTATGATTTCTAAATACACTACCACTTTGAGAAGGAAAATAAGGTAGATGATGTATTAATATAGAAAAATCATAGAGTCCTAACCAAAATGAGGATTTATAGGGATCCTATGTTCAAGGATTTATTCAAGATTGATATGGAAATTATTAAGGAAGAGGAAACATCACTCCTTTTTAAAATTATTTCTAAACTATCTTTAAAGGTAAAGATAAAGGTTCTTAGACTTATGATGATAATTTTAAAAAGAAAAATAAATCTGTAAATGATGGGATATTGGATGACTTTATTTATGAAGATGGTATTATTAAATTTGGAAAGATGTTATGTGTTCAATCTATACACGAGATGAAAAGGGAATTATTATATGATTCTCATACCTCAAATTTTTCTATGCACCCTAGTAGCATCAAAATATTTAATGATTTGAAGGACCATTTTTGGTGGGATAAAATGAAGTGGAAAATTTTTAATTATATATCAAGATGATTTGTTTTTAAATAGTTTAAGAATGAGATACAACATCCTAGAGGAGTCATGTAAACTCTACTAATTCCTATATGAAAATGGGATGACATTACTATAATATTTTTCACTATATTACCAAAGAAACCTAGAAGAAATAAAAAAATATGGATTATTATTGATCATATGACCAAATATGAACATTTTCTCACTACAAGAGAATATTTACCACTTGAACTATTGCATAAATATATATTAATAAAGTCTTAAGACTTTATGGTGTACCTATTTTAATTGTGTCTAATCGTGATCCAAAATTTACATTGAAATTTTAGAAAATCCATCAGAAGTCACTTGATACTAAGCTTCATTTGAGAATTATTGATCATTCTTAGACTAATGGGTAGTCTAATAGGACTATTAAAATATTATAATACATGTTAAGGTCATTATCACTTTACTTTCAAGTTATGTGGGATCAGTATTTACCTTTGGTAGAGTTTTTCTATAATAATAGCTTCCATTAAAGTATTCAAATGGTTCCATATGAAGATTATATGGAAATATATTTCGTACTCTAACTTTTTGGGATGATGTGAAAGGAAGCTTATAAGCCCAAAACTTATAGAGGATACAATAACAAAGGTAAAGACTATTCAGACCCATGTTAAAGTAGCTTAAAGAAGGAAAAAAACTATGATGATAACCAAGAGAAAGATTTGTAATTTCAAGTGAGATATCACATTTTCTTAAAAGTATCTCCATGGAAGGGAGTTATATGGTTTGTTACGAAAGGAAAACTGATCCCCATGTACATCAAACCTTTTGAGATTCTATAAATAATTTGAACTGTGGCTTACCATTTGGAAGTAAAACTTATCCTCTATAAAGTACATGATGTGTTTCATATCTCTTTATTGAGGAAGTACATGATAGACACAATGCATGTTCTCGCCTAAGATGAAATACAATTGGAACCAAATTTATCTTAATATGAAGTGCCTATCTAGAATATGGACACTAGAGAACAAATGTTAAGGAATCAAATAGTCCTACTAGTAAAGGTACTTTGGAGAAATCATAAGATAGAAGAGTAGATGCAGGAACCTGAGGATGTTATAATGAATAACTATCCAATTCTATTATTAAAGTGACATTCTAAAAATTTCGAGGATGAAATTTTTTTGAAAGAGGAAAGAATGTAACACCCGAGCTTCAATTATAGTAAGCTTTTCTTTCTAAAGAAACAATAACTCAATACCCATAGTATTATTTGAGAATGTAATTAAAACCTAAATTGATAAATTTTATAAAATTAATATGAATAAATTAATTTATTTTTTAAAATTATTAAATCAAAATTATATTAGGGTGAAATTTTGATATTTTTCTTAAAAGATTGATTTTTCAATAAATAGTAAAAAATAATATTTTTTGTAAAACTATCATTTATTTTAATTAAAAAGCCTCATAATATTTTTAATTTAATGGTAAATTAATTCAATTATCCTTTATTTATAAATAATACAATTAATTAATTATGAATCAATATTATACTTGATCTTGGTATTAAAATACTTATAGACTTAAAAAGGCATTTTTTTCAGAAAGTTATTTTTTGTCATGCTTTGTAGGATTATTATAAAATGAATTTATTAAACTAATAGATTTTTAATTTGGTAAAATTTATTAAAAATTTGGAATCATAATAATTAATATTATTTTGTAAGTTTAAAATATATTTTTTTCATAATGAATAACAAAAATAGTAAAACTTTATCATTGTCGTAAAAGGGTAAATCGGGCTAACCTAGGTTAAAACTAGGTGATAACGCTATAATTTTTAATATTAATTAATATTTTGTGAATTTATTTCTACCATTATCACATTTTTCTCAAACTTTAATTGTTTATGGGACATGTGTCATGAAAATGACCTATATAATATTTTAAGTAAAGAAAAATACAAAATGTCACTCTTTTATTTATAAATTTCTCTTATATGTTCACATAATAATAAAAAAAGTTTTTAACAAATATTAAATTTTCTTTTTAGAATAATAAAATTATTTTCATGATGATAAATTATTTATAAAATTTTTTTATAATTACCTTAAATATTTACGTAACGCCGATACAATATTTATTCAATTAATAGAAAAATAAAATAAATGATTTTAAAAAAATTAAAAGTAATATAATTTTGGTAAATTATTATTTTACATGAATTTTTTTAAAAAATATAACATAATAGGAATGTTTTAGAGTTTTACATTCAAATTCCACTTCTACGTTGATGTCTTTAAACTAAAATTAAATGAATAGTTTCATAAATGACATTACTTATATTTTATGAAAAATAATGTTTATTCAATTATTTAAAAATGATAAAAATATTTAAAGAGGAAAATTAGTATTATATATGGTAAAAACATTCATTCCATCTCTATTTATGAGCCAATTTTTAACTTATAAGTAAAATTATAACCCTTTAATATTGAAAACTTTATTATCACAGTTAAGGTTAAAATGGTTTACTGAAGTGTTAATCTAAAAAGATAAGGGTTAAAATGACTTAAACACTTTATTAAATCCTAATTTGATAGTATTATTTAGACATCACCCTTATAAAATTCTAATATTATTCATTTTAGAGCGATGTGTCTGAGAAAGTGACTTAAAATATTTTTTAAACCATTGAAAAATTACAAGTGTGTCATTCACTTCAATTAAAAAAGTATACCTCCTCCCTTAAATTATTCACATTTATTGATACATTTAGATTGAAAAAACCCTACCAAAATATCTATAAAAATATTTATACACATATTATAGGTTATTTTCTTCAAAAAATATCAACCCTTGGGTCCTTAAGAAGAGATCCAAAGGATGATTCTCTAAGATAAAGTAATCATTTTTATAACTCTTTCAAATTTATTTCTTCTTCTACTTACTAAAAATATGTTTCAACCATAAAAAAAATAATAACTAAAGTGTCTTAAATATACTAATATTTTATTATTATTATGTTACAACCATTTTCTATCTCTTTTCTATCCAACAAAATGTGAAAAAAATCACTCGTGCATACGTATGGCTTACTGTTTCAATGTAGCGGTGTAATTCATTTTTCATCATCTCTTTAATTAGATAGTTATAAAGATCAAAATAATGAATATTTATTATATTTATGAAATAATTTTTATTCTTTAATTATAATATTATATCTATATTCTTACTTTCCAATCAATTAAAAATTGATAACATTGCCCATGTGTGCGTTTGGACTCCCACCTCCATGAAACAATGTGATTCGTTTTTCATTTCCTATTTAAATGGATGGTAATAAAGATAAATTTAATGAATATATATTTTATATATGATATAATAATTATTCTATAAAGTTTAATTATTATTTAACATTCTTTCTTTCTATCCGTCGAAAAGTGAAAACAATCTTCATGCATACATCATCATACCATCTCCATGAACGGTGCAATTCATTTATATATTTATAAATATATATTTCAAGGATGATTAAAAATATGTAAATAATGAATATATATTATATTTTTATCATTGTTAACATATTTTAGATTATGGAACCATGATCAATATGCATGGTATTAAAACTACTGAACCGAAACTTACGTGAAAAACGAAACAGTTAACACTCAGAAATGATGATTTTAATAAATAATTATTAATAAAAGAGTATTGAAATCTTATAAATAGATAATATATGATATTATAAATATTTATATTGTTTTTTATAGAATTATAATAAATTTAAATTTATTATACAGGAGGCTAAATTCACTTACAATGCAAGTCGAACCTGAAGTAAGGGTTTATTTCACAATCTCATCATTATTCAAGATTTTTTATGTTTAAGTAT
Source organism: Viscum album (assembly GCA_963277665.1). Lineage (NCBI taxonomy): Eukaryota > Viridiplantae > Streptophyta > Magnoliopsida > Santalales > Viscaceae > Viscum > Viscum album. The sequence goes on along the minus strand of OY728157.1, from coordinate 1,325,667,617 downwards.
ATGTTCAGGGAATTAATATATTTTTATATCTTAAAGAAAATATATTTTCTCCTTATCTAGTTTTTTCTTAAAATTATAAATTTTCCTTCCATTTTCCTCTCTTAAGTAGTGAAGATACTGAAATAATGTTTTTAAGAAAAACCAACACTGTTTTTATTTTGGTCAGGAATCATTTTCTTCCATGTCCATATTTTCTTTAAAATGTTTTAAAGAATTTTTTTAATATTATCAAATGATTTATTAAATTAATTTTTATCCATGTATGATTTTTTTAAAAAATTCTTAAAAGGAATCTTCTTATTATTTTCCAAATTTGGCACCTTTTACCAAAGGTGTGAATAGAATATTTGTTTTAAAGTACACCACATGAACATATTTTCATAGAGACTTGAATAATATTTAATTTTAAGATTAATTTAATAGTTTTCAAGATTATTTTCAAAGAAAAAATTTTCCATAAAATTTTGGAAATTTTTATATTTGGAATAAGTGATTTCAAAATGAAAAGGGTATTTTCCTAAAAAATATTCCAAAGATCTTTTCAAAGTATTTTCATATATATAAACATTATTTGGTGAATATTATGATTTAATAGGTATGTAATATTTTGATACCGTACTCCATATTACTTGGTACGTATAATTATTATGTTATATTTATTTATTGGGGAAAATATTAACATTTCGTATGATAGTTTTTCAATACAAATTTTTATGTTTATTATGTTTCACACATTTCATATAATGAATTCATTGAACTTAGTAATTGATGAGTATAAGATTATATAGACCCCCAATGCATCGGTAGGTCTCATAAGAAAAAATGGTTTGGGTATTTTGTATACTTCTTACCTGTTTAAGTATATTGTCTTGGCACAAGGACTTAATAGTATGGTTATGATGTTCAACATTATGCATTCAATCATTGTTAAATTGGTTATTTTTATCCATGTGATTATTTATGTTGTTATGTTATCCATGGATATATTACCTTTTTATAGAATTATTTATATGTAATATTCGATTATTGTTTATCCTATCCATATTATTCATGTTTTATTTATTTCATGACATATTTTCTTAAACACTTTCTTTTATTGAGCATGTGATCTCACACTTTACTATGTTTTACTTTTTCTAGGATATTAAGAAGGGATCTATAAATGAATATAGGGATCTAATAGAATAAATAATAAATTTATCATAAAAATGTTATATTATATTTCATGTTTCTAGATGTAATGTTAGAATCATGTATGTATCAAGTCTCTTAAGACTAATGAACTATTAAATCCTTTAGGATACAATACCTTATATTTTGTGCCAATGTAGTAAAATAACCAATGGCTCTAGGTTACTGGATTCATGGTGTTACAAAACCCAATAATCTCACTTTTTTGTAGTGGTCACCTAATAAATAAAAAATAAATAAGTTATGGATTGATTTAATTCAATCCTAGTAAAACACTCACTCTAATTTCACAATAATGAGAATTATATAAAGTGATAAGAGATATAGAGAGAGGGAGAGATGAAGATGGATAATGACAACAAACAACCTTAAGAGTGTGTAATATTTGTAATTGGTTTTATGTTTTTTATGATGTATTTTGTCTTCCATCATTCTATCATATCTAAAAATTAAATTTAGTCAAAAAATACATTTTTTTCTCCATGAAAATAAGAATCTTCATACATTGCAGGTCTTCTTTCAGAAAATCAAAAATCAAAATAATCATGGTTAACTGCATCCTTAGATTCCTCCTTATAATTTGAAATATTCATAACTATTTATCTTATTTCCTATAGAAATAATATCTCATAAATAACTACTAAAAATCTTTATAAAATAATACTTTTGAAAATTAACTACTTTATAATTGAGTAAGGATATTTATAATCATTGGATAACTTCATTATACCTTAAAACCATCTTTGAAATCATCTATATTTGAATATTTACCAACATATATTTTTAATTCTTCATAAAAATATTTATTTAAAATTTCATGGAATGAATATCCATTTAAATTTTTCTCTAGGTTTGTTTCAAATAAATAAACCCATTTTCTTATTCAGTATAATATATTTCTTAAAAATAAGTATGTTGTGAAAAAATAAATTCATTCCCAGCCTTTTCATTAGATTAAACTTCTTTCTTATAGTTTCAAAATAATATTAACCATTTTGTATACTTTACATAAGAATAAAACTGAATTTTAGGGTGCTGCCTGAGATTAAATTATGTGGAAACATGCTCATGTAATAATAAAAACAATGAAGTAAAGAATATTAGCTTGTGTAAGAAATAATGCATGATTTTGATCTATAATCAAGTGATAATTTAGACTTAGATAATTTTTTAATAATAATATTCTTTAATTTGTAAAAATATTCAGTAAAAAATAATTTCATCCAAACTTTAATATATATGTATGAAATAATTCTCCATATGTAAGAATAAGTACTTAGAAAACTTTTAATAATAAACTCATAATAATAATTCCACATTGATATATCATTAATAAATAACTTGAAACATACTTAGAGTGGAATAATTATAAAAAAACAATTTAAATAATAAACCATTTGATTAAAAAATTATTCAATTAAACACACATAATATTAATAAATAATAAGAACAAATAATAACCATGAATAAGAATAAATAATGAGAGGGGGTATATAATTATAAAACACATAAATCAAAGTGTAAGGGAGAAACTAAACACCCTAGAGAACTCCTCAATTCCCATGGGATAATGACTACAATTATGGGTCTCAAATTATATTTTGGAAGAGATTTAATTCCTAAGGTTAGTCAACTATAATTAAATAAAACTAATGCTACATGACAATCAAGTTATACAATGAAAGTATACGTACCATGTGACACCCAAGATTTAATTATAGTAAGTGGAAATTATATTTTAATAAAACAATAATATAATGAAAATTTTAAAATTTCACAGCACAAAAAATCTAATTTTATAAGATTAATATCAATTTTCAACTTACTAGGTCAAAATAATCCTAGAATGAGTTTTTGAAATTTTTCCGTATAAATAAGCTTTTATAAATAATTGAAATTTAGTATTTAACTATTAATACTTTTATTTATAATTTTTTTATTATATTCATAATTAACTATTTGTTTACTATTAATTTTATTGGTTTAAAGTTAAAAACATTTGGAGGTAAAAAAGGGATATTTTTTATAAAAATGTTTTTAAATGCATAGTGTCTTTCCATTTTATTTAACTAAAATTATTTATAATAATGAATGATTTAAATGAAATTTATAAATTATATGTCTAAATATATTAATTTAAACCCATAAAATTATGAATAATAATCATATAGTTAATATAAGATCATCTTATTCTTGAAAATGTGTTTCTTGAAAACCCATTTTTCGTCATGTTTTATGGGTGTATTTTAAATTAAATTCTCCCATGTATATTAATTAAATTTGATAATATAGATTAAATATTTATAATTAAAATAATTAGTAATATTTAATGAGGTTTAATTAATTTTTTGACATTATGAATAGTAACTGTGGTAAATAATGTTCATCTCAGTAAGGAAAAATCAGATAAACCCAGGTTAAAACTATTGGTTAAAGCTTTAAAATATCTCTAAAATGTGCCTTTATCCTATTGTATGAGTTTTATTTGACTAAATTTATTATTAATTAGTTAAATAATGTGATTTTAATCATTATTTTTAATTAGAGAACACAATATTGACTTTTTGTGAATGATGAGTTATATTTTATTCAACTAAAAATTATTTTTGAGTCTTTGCATTTAATGGCATCGTTGGAAGATTACATTTGGATTTAGATTTCTCAAAAAGCCTAAAAATGTTATTATTTTATTATTTACCCAAAAAAATAATTTAAATCAATTTATTACTTTATTTCTAGCTAAAAATATTTTCTCATAAATTATGTATTTTCATAAAAAAAAAAAATTATGCATTTTATGTTCTTATATTAGATGTAATTTCTACCGCCTATATAAATTAAAACTAATAATATGGATTAAAAAATTGGAATAAGAATTTCTAAAAAAATTATAAGTCCCCTTTTTATATAATTAATTTATCAGGGTAAAAAAGTTAAATTATCATGATTAAGGTTTAAATGGGTTTAAAATAGTTTAACTAGAAAATAAGGATTAAAATGTATTAAATAATTACCCAAATGTTATTTTTTCCTATAAAATATTATCTTATAATTATAGGTGTCTTGGTTCCACTTGACATGATTATGATATATATAATATTTCATATTTTAAGTAGAACCAAGTGTGTCTTTTACCTCCCCTATAAAAGTATACCACCTCTCCTATCTTATCCACCATTCAAGAGACTTATAACTCATAAAAATATTAACATAATACTTTCATATGTTCCTTCCCAAAATCTTATAGCTTCTTTTTTGTCAAAATACCATCCTTTCAAGGCTTAAGGTGTAATCCAAAAAAGGTTCCTATAAGAGAAGGTAATCATCTTCGCCAAACTCTTTCTTTCTTCTTCTTTTATTTACCACATTCAATTATTATCAAAAAAATATAATATAATATAATATTTTATATATAATATAATTATATGTTGTTATTTTTATGTCATATATTTATCCATCTCTTCTATCAAATATGAAATTAAACCATATCTTGTGTGTGTGGCAGCCTACTGCATTGTGAATTGATGTAATTTTTTTCCATTAGCGACTCACACAGATCGTCATAATGATGGAAATAATAAATATATATGATATTTTCTAAATGATATGTATTATTTAAATTTAATATATCATCTACTTCTTTACCTTTTCACTATAAATAAATGATAACATTGCTCATAAATATATATGTCCTACCATCTCTACAAAGCGATGTGATTCATTTTCCATGTTCAAAATTCAATAATTATTCTAAAAATTTATCTAATGTGTAAATATTATATTTATAAAATTAATATAACTATATATATTATGTAACTATATCATATGAACAAGAAATAGAACTTCCATGAAAAAACATTCATGAGAAAACAAAGCAATTAACACCCGAAACAATGGTAATGATGAAATATAGTTAATGAACGGGTAAGAATATGTTATAAGAGGATCATATATGATATCATAAATATGAATATTGTCTTATTATAAATTAATAACATGTATAAAACCATTATATAGGAAGTTAAAGCATGTTCAACTAAGGTAAAGTGTGAGGAAAGGGATTTCATCTCAATTTCTACTCCATCAAGACATATTTGGTATTATACACCTATTTAATTTTATGTGGTTTATATAATAACCTTTTTATGTATTTAAAATGAATATATATTTATTAATTATGATTAATGTTTCGATTCAATCTTACACTTTTAAGAGGTTTCAATTTTAAAGTTACCAATGAGGTAAGGATTTATTTTAGCAATCTCATTTTTTGGGATTTTCTTAATTTTTGTTGAAGGAATCTTATAATCTATCCTTAAAAAACTTAATATATTTTACTATCCTATTGAAATTTAATAATTTCACTTATTTTAATCCAAATTTTTCTCTCTTTTTCACTTGAATTAAGAAAAGGAATTTTTAAGTAAAAATCTTATCTTATTTCTCTTTTTGATAGGGTAAATCTTTCTTTCATGTCCATATTTTTCAAAATTATTTTACAAAAGTCATTTTTTATTTAATAAAATAATTTATTAAGTACATTTTAAGTTGAATATAATTTTTATAAGTTTTGAAATTAATATTTCTAATGTTTTCCAAAAGGTTAATTTTTAATTTTGTTTAAAAAAGTCAAAAGGAATGTTTTTTTAATATATATGATGTTAACAGCATTTCCTACCACCATAACCATTTTATTATATTTATATTATTCTATAAGTTTTAAATGTTTTTAAAAAGAAAACTATTTAATGAAAACTTATTTTAATTTTCCTCTTACATTCTATTTTTATTCTTCAAGATACATGAATTTATTACAAAACTAATAAATCCAATTAATTTATTGTCATCTTTTATCTCTTATTAATTTTGTGTTCATTAACTTTATCTTGAAACATTCACTTTATTAGGATAAAATTTTATTGGACGTTAAATTTATATTAAATATCCTTATTAATTGTATCATGTATATGATTATTTTCTAAACTGTATACTATTTCTATATATTTTGTTTTATTAGAAATGTTATTTGATTGACTGGAGAAATATTGAATTTTTTATTCTTTACTCAATATGGAAATTTTTTTGATAATTCTTGTTATATATGAATTAAATTTATCATTTAATATATTATTAATACATTATAAATTTAGTTATGGGTGGGGCCCTAAATTATATAGCCCCTTGATTCCTCAACAGGTCCCATGAGATAAACTAGTTGGCCAAACTTATTAAATGGTTTTTTGGTATATACCAACCTATAGTTTAAATTATCTTAGAACAATGACTTGGAGGTAAATATATCAAGATTTTTTAGATCATTAAGTCTATTATTATTCATTTTTTTCTTTGAGAATTTAGTTATTATTATCCATGATATTACTACATTGATATTATCCATGCATGCATTTCATGCTGATGTTATTGATCAAATGGAATGTGTTCTCAGTTATATACCTCACCATATTGATTATACCTTATTTACTCATTATATCCTTCATTGTACATAACCCTTATTGTGAATTTGATATTTCCCTTGTTTTTGTACCTTTCCCAAGGATATGAAGAATTAATATTTGAAAGAGTTTAAGGATGTAGAATATTTACTTTCACTATGAATTCATATTTTATTTCCAAAGTAAAATGGGAATCATGATTGTATCTAGATTTTCAATACTACTAAAAAATTGATACAAAGAGATATGATCCATGGTATCTTATGAAAATGCAATAAAGTAGACATTGACTCTGACTTACTAGATTTTTTGTTGTTATAGTCGGTATTAGAGGAAGTTTAGTAAAAACCTTGGGAACTGGATTTAGGAAAACATATATTGGAGAACATAACCCGATGAATGTTTTTGGGATTTTTATAATTATAGGAAAATATAATAAAAGTTTTGGTAAGTTATATATTATATGTTTTTAATAAAAATACATCCATTTCTATATACTACAAGTGTACGTGGTTTGGCACAGATATATCTAGGGGTAATAACTCCAAAGAGAGTTAGAAGAGTATATCTCAGCCACCATTCTGGTGCACTATGAATGGACCCTTACTATGCATCTATTTTGAAACTCCCAGGGGATATAATTGGGTTAAATAACATTTTAGTTAAAAAACATTATGAGATAATTGAAAAAAAATTATGATTTAAAGATATTTCCAAAGAAACCAATTTTATGATTTTAAGATTAACAATGCATAAATTTTCAATTTATGTTAAGTATTACACCACATTTTGAGTTATATATTATTATTATTTAAAATTTATAATGTTATGATATAATTCATTATATTCCATTATTTAGAATTGGTTCCTAGTATAAAGAATGGTATCAATACATGTGTCTAATGTAGAGATTTTCTTACTGAGAAATCTAGTATAGGTGGGGTTGTAACTAAGTTGATCATAGCCATATTAGGGAATATGACCTAGGTTATGACTAATAGCCATTAACATATAGAGAAACATGATTTTTTATGGCATGATATACCTATATTGGGTCATTTCATCTCACAGATGCCCATATCGTTTAGTGGAACAATTAATCCAGTGGTAGTTGAGCAATGGATTAAGTCCCTTGAAAAGATATTTATGGCCTTAGGATACAATGAAATATAAAAGTTTATATAGTAAGTATATTTTATTAAAGGCTATATTGATCAATATTATTCATATATCTAGAAATAATATGGAGGAAAAATAAATATAATATATGGAATTGAGATCTTTTAAATTAACATCCTTTGACAAATATTTCCTTTATGAGAAATGAAACAAAATAAATATAAATTTACTTATCTTAAATAAAAAGTAATAATAAAGTGTTGTGGAGTATGATGCTACCTTAAAAAGAATATATATATATATGTTACATATTACATAAGTAATTTAGAAAAAAATATTGATCATTTATTTTATAGAATTAATCCAAGCCTATGAAGGGCACTCATTTCTCAAACATTTTTATAATATGATTAAATATCATTATGTTATATCAAAAAATTGAAGGAATTTTCTAGATCCTATATATTCAAGTGAAATAAATATAATAACTTGTTATCCAATCACTAATAAAAAGGTAACATGTTAGAGAATAAGAAGGGAATGAATAAATTTACATCATATGGAAATTTTGTAAAGAAACGTCCTAGAAAATGCTTAAAGGGAATGGGTGTTTATTACAAGTGTGAATATAAGTGTCATATATCTAATTAATAAAAGGGTAAGAAAGAAAACACTATTATTCAGTGCTTCAACTATAGAGAAAAGGGTCATTATTCACACCAATTTCTAAATCATCAATAGAACTTACCATAGAAGAGGTTGAGGGGAGGAGGCCAAGCATATGAAATCACTATAACTAAGGTTAAAGTTCCCAAATATGTGATGTAAGATACTTTAATTATATTATAAAATTTTTAAAATGATTTATTTGATTCTAAATCTTCACACTCTTTTATATATTCCATGTTTTCAAATAAAATTATATATTTCCATAGCACTTTAAGTAGAGGCTTTCAGTCAAGAATCGTAGTGTAAATCTCACCATAATAAGGATGTGTTGGTCAGTTTCCATTATGGTGAGATTTACCTGGGAATCCACTAAAATGTAATGTTGAATTTTCCATTAATTTAATCCTAATATAATACCTATATCAAAGACTCCCTATAGAATAAACATTGAAAAATTAGTGGGATTGAATAAATAACTACAGGAGTTGTGTGAAGAGGTATTTTTATTCCCTAGTTTTTCTCCATGTAAATACACTATTATCTTCATTAATAATAAATATGGATCTATGAAGTTGTACATTGATTATAGGGAAATCAATTATATTACTATAAAGAACAATTATCATCTACCTCAGATTTATTACTTCTTTTATCAACTTCATAAAGCTTAAAAAATTTCAAATATTGACCCCCATTCTGGGTATCATCAATTGTAAATAAAAAATAAATATATTATGAATTAAATATTTCATATGAGGTATGTAAAATATTAATTTACAGTAATTCTATTTCAAATAAATAATACACCCTCTCTTTTTATGGATCTAATGAAGAGAGTTTTCAAGGAATATCTTGATAATTTTTTTATGGTATTTATTTGATGATATCTTGGTATATTGTAAAATCTTTGAGGACCATTATAATCACTTAAAGATCATTATTTAAGACTTATAATAAAATAATTATATGGTAAATTTAGAAATCTTTAATTTTAGCTTCAGAAAGTTCCTTTTCTTATCCATATTGTCTCAAAGAATGGAATCATAGTTGATCCTATGAAGAAAAATGTATCCAAAGAATTCATTACACCAATAAATATAATTGAGGTACGTAGTTTCATTGGTTTCCCATGTTACTATCATTAATTTTTTTTTAAAAATTCTATATTGTCTAACCCTTTTAAAAATCTTACACATAATAGGGTTAAATTCATATAGAAAAAGGAATATAAAGAGTGTTTTGAATAATTGAAGTTGATATTGGTCAATGATTCTATTTTGAATCTATAATAAGGAAATTATGGATTTATAATATATAGTAATGCATTAAAAAAGGTACTTAGTTATGTCTATATACATAATGATAAATTTATTTTCTATACATCAAAGAAGTTAATGATTCATAAACAAAACAATACAGTCCATGATCTTGAGTTAGAAGCTATAATATTTACTTTAAAGATATTGAGATATTATATTTATGGTGAAAATGTGAGATATACATATATCATAAGATTCTGAAAAATATTTTTTCATAGAAATATCTCAACTTGAGGCAAAGGTGATTGATTTAGCTACTCAAGGATTATTATTTCTCAATACATTACCACCCAAGTAAGTAAAATAAGGTATAGGATACATTGAGAAGGAAAGATCATGGAATTCTGACCAAAATGAGGATTTACAGAGATCCTATATTCATGGATATTATGAAGATGGATATGGGAATCGTTAAGTAAAGGGAAACAACACTACTTTTTCAAATGATTTCCAAACCATATTTATTAGAAAATATAAAAGTTCTCAACTTTATGATGATAATTTTTAATTGAAAATTAAATCCTTGAATGATGGGAAACCGGCATACTTCATATATGAATATGTAGTTATGAAATTTTGAAAGAGTTTATGTTTTCCATATATACCTAAGATAAAAGGGGAATTATTATATTATTCTCATAGATCAAATTTCTCAAATATACCCTGGTAGCACCAAGATAAATATGGATTTGAAGGACCATTTTTTTGGATAATATAAAGTAGTAATTTTCTGATAATATATCAAAATACTTGGTTTACCAATATGTGAAGGCTAAGAGACAATATCTTAGAGGAGTTATGAAACCACCACTTATTCCTATGTGGAAATGGGATGAAATTACTATGGAATTTTTCATTGGATTACCAAATACTCTTAGAAATAAGGGTACAATATGGGTTGTTGTTGATCACCTTACCAAATCTACACATTTCCTTTCTATAAGAGAATATTCACATCTTGATCACCTTACACGGATCTATATTAATGAAGTTAAAAGATTTCATGGTGAACCTCTTTAAATTGTATCTAATCGTTATCCCATATTTACATCAAAATTCTAGAAATTTATTCAAAATACTCTGATACAAAGATTCATTTGAGCACCGACTATCATCCTAAAACTGATGGATAGTCTGAATGGACTATTCAAACATTGGAAGACATGTTAAGATCATTATCACATGAATTTAAAGGTAAGTGGGATTAGTATTTATATTTTTAATATTTTTATTATAATAATAGCTTCCATTAAAGTATTCAAATAGCATCATATGAAGCATTATATGGCAAGATATGTCATAATCCAACTTGTTGGGATGAAGTTTGTGAAAGGAATAATATAGGATAGGAACTTTTTAAGGAGAGAACGACAAAGGTAAAGACTATTCAGACACATATTAAAGCATCGAAAAACAATAAAAATATTTATGTTAATAACTGAAGGAAATATTTGGAATTTCAAGTGATATATCATATTTTTTGGAAAGTATATTCATGGTCGGGTGTTATAAGTTTCTGTATGAAATGAAAATTAAACCCATGTACATCAGACCTTTTAGAATTATGGAAAGAATTAGAATGGTGGATTTAAATTTCTAAATGCCACTGAGACTCTCTAAAGTATATGATGTGTTCTATGTCTCATTGTTAAGTAATTATATGTTATACCCAACATATGTTCTCACTTATTAATAAATATAATTAGAACAAGATCTATCTTACTATGAAGAGCCTATCCAAATTCTTGATACTATATAATAAATTTTGGGAAATTGAATGATTCTGTGGGTAAAGTTACATTGGATAAATTATAAAATTGAGTAAGAAATGGGGGAACCTGATGATTTTATTAAGAAAAAACACAATTATTTTTTATAAAGTAATATCTATGAAAATTAAAAGGATAAATTTTTGAATGAGGGAAGAATGTGACACCTAAGCTTCAATTTTAGTTTGTGAACATTATATTTTAATAGAACTATAATACAATTCACATTTTAATATTTCAAGGGAAAAATTATAATTTTATAGGATGAATATCGATTTTGAACTTACAAGGTCAAAATAAGCCTAGAATGAGTTTTTGAAATTTTCCCTTAGAAATAATATTTTACGAATAATTAAAAATGTAGTATCTAAATATTCCTCCATTTATTTATAATATTTTTTATAATATTTTTTAGAATATATATATTTATCCATGTATTTATTAATAATTTTATAGAAATAAAGATAATCTCTTTTGGAGGTAAAAAGAAATATTTTTCAGAAAACTATTTTTAAATGCATAATGTATTTCCATTTTAATTAATTAAAATAATATATAAAAATAAAATATTTTGATGAAATGAATAGATTTTGTATCTAAATATTAGAATTTAAATCCATATAATGATTATTACAACTCATATATTTAATATAATATCATCTTATGCTTGAAAAATGAATTTCTTGAAAATTTGTTTTTCCTCATATTTTATGGGATTATTTTAAATAAAATTATAGAACCTTTAAATTTGATCAAATATATTAAATATTTGGAATCAGAATAATTAATATTATTTAATTATTTCAACTTAGTTTTTGGTCATTAAGAATAATAACTAGGGTAAATATTTTTCACCACGGTAAGGGTAAATCAGGTAAAACAAAGTTAAAACTATGGGTTAAAGATTTAAAATTTCTCCAACATGTGAATTTATCCTATTTTATGAGTGGTTTTTTGTGAAAGGTATTATTAAGGTTCTAAATAATGTATTTTAAATAATTATTTTTAATTTGGGAACCCAAGCTTGAATTTTGTGAAAGATGATCTATATTTTATTCGATTAATAATTATTTTTGATTCTTTGCATTTAATGGAATTTTTGGAAGATTAAATTAATTTTTTATATTAAAAAAAAGTATAAATATCTTAGTTTATTTATTATTAAATCAAAAAAATGTGTAAATCAATTTATTACTCTCTTTCAAGGTAAAATTATTTTTACTCTTAAATCGGGTATTTTCCTAAAAATGTTTTTCATGTGTTTTGTGTTCTTATATTAAAAGTAATTTCTACCACCTATAGAAATTTAATATGATAAAAAGTATTAAAAATTTTTAGTAAATGTGTCCAAAAAATTTAAGAGTACCCCTTTTATTTTTGTTCATATAATTAAGTTATCATGGTAAAAATTTAAATTATCTCGGTTGAGGTTTAAATGGGTTTAAAGTGGTTTAACTAGAAGATAAGGCTTAAAATATATTCATCACTTTCAAAAATTTGATTTTTTGAGTTTATTTATACCATATCAAATATTATCATCAAATTTTGTATGCCTTGGTTCCACTTTATATGATTATGATATATATATATATATTGTTTTATCTTTTAAGTAATTCTAAGTGTGTCATTTCCCTCCCCTATAAAAGGATAACATCTATATTCTCATCTACACACTTAATGAGCCTTCTATATCAATAAATACATTCCATAATACCTTTATAGGTTCTTTTTCTAAATCCTAGATCTTTTTTCTTTCTAAAATACCATCCTTTCAAGGCTTAAGATGTAATCTAAAAGAGGTTTCTCTAAAAGATGGTAATCATCTTCACCAAGATCTTTCTTTTTACTTATTTTTTACCACAATATATTGTAAACTAAAAAATATAATATAATAAAACCAGTATATACCATATATTTAGAGGTTATTATGTTGATGTAATAATATTTATCTATCTCCTTGTCCATCAAATTGGAAACAAAACCATCACTCATGTATACAGCAGACTATCACCTCCCAAACTGATGTAATTTTTTTTCACCACTGAATCACATAGATAGTAATAATGATGGAACTAATGAATAAATATGATACTTATTACATAATAGTTATTATATAAATTTAATATATCAAATACTTCCTTACCCTTTCACCCTTTAAGAAATAATAATGTTGCATGTGCGTGCGTAAGACCTACCATCTCCACGAAGTGATGTGATTCATTTTCTATATACAAGCTTAAAATAATGATTCTAAAAAATGTAAATAATGAATAAATATTATACTTATAACATTAATATAAATATTTATATTTTTTAACTATATCATATGCACAATAACTATAACTTCTTTGACAAAACATGTATGAGAAAATGAAGTTGTTAACACCTAAAACAATGATAATAATGAAAGATTGTTAACGAACAGGTGATAAGATATTATAATATAATCATATATGTTATTTTAAATATTAATATATTCATGGTATAAATTAATAATATATTTAAAACCTTTATATTATAGGTTAAATAACATTAAACTAAGGTTAAGTGTGAAGTAAGGGATTTCATCTCAATTTCCACCCCATTGTGACATATTTGGTATTATACACCTACTTACATTTATAAAGTGTATACAATACCACTTTTATGTATTTAAAATGAGTATATATTTATTAATGATGATTAATTTTTCAATTCAAGTTTACACTTTCAAGGGTTTTCAATTTAAAAGATACCAAAGATTTGAGGATTTATTTTCCTAATATCGTTTATGGGATTGCCTTTATTTTCATTGAAGAAATATTATAACATATATTTCTAAAACTTCATCTATTTTATTATCCAATATATATTTAAAGAATTTAATTTTTTTCACGCAATTTTTCATCTATTTGAAACTTAAATAAAGTAAAGAAATGTTTAAATGAAAAATTTGATCTTATTTCTCTTTTCGATCGGGTATATTTTTCTTCGGTTTCTATATTTTTCAAAATTCTTTTACAAAAGTCCTTTTTATTTACTTAATTGGTTTATTAAGTAAATTTTATTTTATCCTTTACTTTTTAAAGTGATTTTAATGAATATTTCTAATGTTTTTTAAAAATATCATTTTTAACTTTATTTAAAAAATGTCAAAAGGAATGTTTTCTTTTTAACACATACGATGTTAATGAACTTTCCTATCACCATAACTACTTTATGATATATATTTTATTCTATAATTTTTAAATTTTTTTACAAATAAAACTATTTAATGAAAACTTATTTTAATGTATTGATTCTATTTTCTTTTTATTTTTTAAAATACATGAATTTATTACAAAGCCTATATATCTTATGAATTGATGGTCATATTTTATATCTTATTAATTTTGTGGTAATTAAATTTATCTTAAAACATTCACTTTATTATGATAATCTTTAATTATACATTAAATTTTTATTAAATATCCATATTCTTTGTATTATGGATATGATTATTGCCTAAACTTTATACCATTTCTACATACGGTGTTTTATTGTGATTTTAATTTGATTAACTGGGGAAATATTGATATTTCATATCCTTTACTCAATATGGATATTTTTTTGATAAAGAATATTTTTTATGAATTATATTTATCATTAAATATATTAAGAATTCATTAGACATGTAGTTATGGGTGGGATTATAAATTTATATCCCCTCGATGCATCGACATGTCTTATGAGACAAACCAGTTGGCCAAACTTATTAAATTGTTATTTAGTGTAAAGCTAGACATAGGTTATATTGTCTTGACACAAGGCCTTGATGGTAAATAGATAATTATATATAAGATCATGATTCCCATTATTATACATTTACTTTATTGATAATTCAGTTGATATTATCCGTGATATTACTACATTAATATTATCTATGGATGCATTTCATGCTCAAGTTATTGATTAAAAGGTATGTGTTTTTAGTTATCAACCTTTCCATATTGATTATGACTTATTTAATCTTGATAGACTTCATTTTACATAACCCTTACTAATAATTTTATCTCACCATTATTTTGTTTCATTTCCCGAGAATACAAATAAGGAATATTTAAATTAGTTCAAGGATATAAAATATTTACTTTCACTATGTTTTCATATTTTATTTCCAATGAAAAATGGGAAACAGGATTGTATTTGGTTTTTAAAGACTATTAAACTTATCAATCATTTGTGTTTATATCCCTTGTATTTTATGAAAAATTAATAAAGTATAAAACAACTATGGGTTACCAGAGTTGGGGTTGTTACTTCTCAAGTAAAATTTGGTGATAGCAATGAGTCTCATATACACATGACCATGTTCCAAAAACTAACTCCATACTCTAGCTCCAACTTTGAGTGGAACTCAACCTTTACTCACAATGATCGGGTGCAATGAGAAAAAATAATCTAACATAGTAAGAGTTAAAGGAGGTGTATGTGTTGAATTTTGGATACCCATATTAAAGTAAAATTATTTTTAAAGTAGGTTTTCATAATTAGAATTTACTTTAAGAAAAACATACATTTTGGCTTAAATGTCATCAAAAGTTTTACTTTGAACCTAATACTTTTTGAAAACATAGTATTAAACATATTTTAGAAAGTAAGTAGTTTCCTGAAATCAATTTATGGTAAAAAAGTTTTTGTATGAAAAAAAATAATGAATTTAGGAATTTGTGATAAATAAACAAGTGTAGGTTTTCAAAACATGGTATCCAGTTTGTATTGGAGCCCGATTAGTAAAACCAATTAACTTTAGGTATCATATCATTCATTTTCACTCTAAACCAACTTAGTTATTATATTTCATTGTTTAAACTCTTAATTAAATTTAATTTTATATTTTTACTAATAACTCATGTAGTTTTAAGGTAGTAAGTAATAATTCTATCAATAATAGAAGTTAAATACACAAGAAGGAATGGTACTATTTGAAATGTATTCACATTATCAATTTTCCTCAAATTACTTCACAAATTAGGTTATTTAAATATCCATTATGAGTTTATAAGGGTTTAAGAGGATAGCTTTAAGGCATGTGGGCATGTCCAGTCTACTCATAAATTTTATTTATCAACTAAGAGGAATTAAGTTTTTCATACTTATAAATATATAAATAACTCTTTAATAACCATTTATAATTTTAAAAATGGTTCCAATTCCATAAAAATATATTTATAACATAAGTTAAAATATTTACTTCACTAGTTTCATTTAAATCAAGTAAATTCTTTGTTATACATTACCAATTTGTTAAACCATGGAACATGTTCTCCACCCTACATTTTATGATTCATAAAAAGGGAAATTAATGGAATTAATCTCATAAATCAAGTATATATGATATGGATAAACATGTTAGTGATGATATCAACATAAAAAAGTTCTGAACCATACATAAATCTCATATTAGAATCAATCAATTTATCACAATGTATTTAATTCAGGATTTGAAAATAAATAAAGTAATTTGAAATTTTTTTCAAAGTATTAAAGTATATATTTTAAGGGAATTATTTGAATATATAACTAAATTATTCATCAAAAAATAATATCTTTATTAAATAATAAGGATTTTGTTTTTTTTAGTTTAATAAAAACAGTGGAAGAAAAATTCAAAGCAGGTTTCAATAAATTTTATCTAGTTTGGAACCACCTACTAATGAAGTAGCACTGATGAGTCTACCAATGTACTCCAATAGAATAATAGAATCCCTAAAAACCATAAAAAATAATATTATAATCATTTAAAATAAATGTAATACGAAATCAAAACAACCATTTTGAAAACCTAATCAAAACCTAACCAAAACCTCAGAAAAACACAATAATAATTATGTTAGACACTGATTAAAGCAGTCCTAATAAGATTTTAATCAAAACCATAATTGAATAAAACTATATTATAGTCACTAAAATACAATACTCCAAAAAAATAGTAAAAACCACTAATAATACACACACCCTAGTCATAATTAACTCAAATATAAAGAAGAAAATGAATTCAAAAGGATTTTTTAATAACTTTGGTGAAATAACTACTTAGAGAATCCTTTTATAGTAAGGAAATAAGAGAGAAGAAATTTGAAAAATATGGGATAATTTTAGATATGATTTACCTATACTTATACTTGAATAAGACCACCAAAATTCATGATTGATCTTGAAAGAGGTTGAATAAAAATTAAAGTGAGGAGGATGATATCCACATAGGGGAATTTATCCAAGATTGAGTGAGGATAATAGAGAGTGATTTTTGGTTAATAAGATTTTTAAAGTAAAATTATAAATTTATCTTTAATTAAAGTTTTAATAAAAATTTCACAGGTGTCCAACTGGTGTTACAATGGCTTTATAGTCAATAGATAACCACCAGACTTCTGGTGGACTGCCACTAGAGTTCTAGTGGTTCTTGGATCACTAACCCTAATATATTTCCATCTTTAAACATTCACGAATATCCTTAAAAACTCTAATTACATCCAATTCAATACCGATAGACCAATTTAAAATTCCTAAAACCATTAAATGTAAAATCAACCTCAATATAAACAAAAATATCAAATAAACTTATGGTTCAAACATTCAAGATTACCGCTTAAGACCCCATATCATTATAGCTAAGAAATGGGTCATTATAATTCCATTAGTATTGAATACACCAGGACTGTCTAGTTTATTTGAGATATGTTGGGTTTGTGAAACAATTATGGGACAACATCATCCAATGGGAGATCTCTTCTTATTGAACATACAATCATACAATGTCAACCTTGGAATGGGTTGGTTGTATTATTCATAGGTTTCCATTGATTATTTTCATAGGTGAATTATTTTCCTTTCCGTGGAAGGAGAGTGTGTATTGTTTGTTAGAAAGCAATATCATTATACAAATCAAATATATTTGGATCCCGTTTTTTATCATTAGGTAAAGTTGATATTGAATTCTATAGAAGTTTGGGTAGTGTTTTTTTCCAAGAAATGTCAAAATCTCCATATTTTTTTCCATAAATATTTTCTAACATTACCCCCATGACATGACATAGAGTTTATGATATAGTTACAACCTCATATATCTATTATGTATTTAGATCCTTATCAGATGACTCCTTCAAAGTTTGAGGAATTTCATATTTATATTGATGACCTATCATAGATGGGTATCATTCATACCAACGTGTCACCAAGGGGTACTCTCGTGTTTTTTACAAAGAATATGAATGGTCATTTGTAGATGCGAATTATAATAATTTCATGAATATAGTAAAAATAAAGAACCATTATCCCGTCTTGAGTATTGATGATTTATTTGATCAGTTGAAGGATGTTATTTGGTTCTTGAAATTTTATTTTTGGTTAGGATAACATAAGGTGACGTTGAAGGAAGAAGATATCAAAAATATTAATTTCTAAAGTTTTGTAGATACTTTTAGTTTATTTTTATTCCTTTAGATGTCATAAACTCCCAATTTTTTCCATAGAACTAAAGAACTCAATATTTTTTGAGTTCCTAGATCGATTTGTGGTTGTTTCTATAGATGATATCCTCATATATCTGAGATTAGAGGAGGATCATTACATTCATTTGAGGGATATTATATAATTCCTTCGATGACATCAGTTATATAGAAAGTTATCCAAGTGTACATTTTGGAAACTCAATGTGCATTCCATGGGCATTTTTAACCACAATAGAGTGTGATAGTGGATCCTTTAAAGATTAAGATATTTTTTTCATGGTAATATCACAATAATTTTGTAGTCATTCACAGTTTCCTTAGTTTTACTAACTATTAATATAGGTTATTGTCATATTTCTCTTGGATTAAGGCATTATTGATAGGATTTACCATAAATGATTAAGGATTTTTTATAAATAGAATAGTGTATAGTAACATTTGAGTACCTAAATGAGAAGTTAGTAAGTTCTCAAATTATTTTCCTGTTAAAATAGGGAGTTATGTTTGATATCTTTTATGATGATTCTCGTATTATTTTGGGTTGTGTTTTGATATAACAGATGTTAGGTTTGACCATGCAAAACCCATTTTTTGTATATGTTTTGGAACTTTTGGAAGGATTGAATCTAGAATTATAATTATTAAGCTAGATTAAGATGGCAGAGTAATGAAGCAAAAGTTTGGAAGTCCAAAAGTAGAGAAATCAAAAATAGAGTATATAGAAAACTATAGATTAGCACTTTATTTTTTAAGGATATGAAGCTACATAATGAGTAAAAAAACTTTTGTGTAAGGATTAATCATGAAAGTTGAAAAGAGGAATAATATTAATATGATGAGTTGTGTAAGATTAATCTAGTGTAGAAAATTAGGGGCTTGTTTTGTTCACCATAATAAGTATTTAAGTTAGTGGATGCCTTTAACCAAGTTAAGGGATACTTATGAAGATCATATACAAAGGTTAGTGAAGATCAGAAGGTGGTGGAACTAGTTTATTGGATGGATGTTGATAAAAATACTCTTTTTCTATTTTAATCATCTTTAGTTCTCTTAATAAAAGTATTTATAGCCTCACCCCATGGATTAATACTTTTTCCAAACCATATAAAATACTTGTGTTGTTCTTTTCTTTATTCTTTATTTCATTTTATTTTGAAAGTTCGTGTTTGGTGTGTATTTGAATATTATGGTGAATGGATGGGGTGATTTTTTTCCCAATTATAGAAAAATCATGAATGTCAGTTCATTCTGATTCAGTAGTTCTTGACTTCATTTTCTCCCATATAAATTTTGTAGGATAACTTCTGATTGAGATATTATAGACCCAAAATGTGGTATCAAAGCTTGGTTAAAAATTTTCCATATGACTAGACATTGGTCATGGTGTATTAGAGATTAGTTTAGGGGAATTATTTGTCCCTTGACCTTGTAAAAGAATTCTGGTAAATAGTTCCTAATCCCTCTTATATGTTTCGAATTTAGTGGGATTTTAATGATTATAAAAGGAATGAAATTAGATGAGGGTAAGGTTTGAATGGATAAGTATAACAAGATAAATTTTAGATTTTAGAAGATTAATATAGATTATTTTTGTAAACATGGTGACCCAAAGCATCCTGAAGGGGTTAAATTAGTGTTTACAGTAATTAAAACGTTTTACTTTTATTTTAGACCCCTAGGATATTAGTATCTCGTTCATGTGTTAGTAAGAACTCATTTAATCTCTTTTTCTCTCACATCAGTCAAAAATAATAATAATAACTTATTTAGAATTTAAAGTACATATAGAACACATGGATTTTACTTGGTTCACCACTAAGGGATAATCCAAGGAGAATACACACAATGATGTTTTGATGTACCAAAATCCACTATACTCACTTTTAGTGGATTTGTATTTTTAGTTCATGGTCACTTCATTCCAAGGTTCACTTCCCTAAAATATTCAAGAAATATGCACTATCAATCCTAATCCACTCCATATTATTCTAATTTATATACTACTTTAGTGAAGTAGATAGTTAGTTTATAGACATGGGGGTGTCTTTAATATTTTATATACATGAAAGTATTTCAGTGTTCAACATGATATTCTGATTGTATCATGGATTTATATTTGATTCTTATTTGAATTCAAAATCTATTTATCTTTTAATACTTCAAGTCTTGATGAGATCAATGCCTCAATGTGAGGGTTCAGTCTTTTTTCTTCCAAAAAAACACAATAAAATTAACTCTCCCTCCATATAAAGATTATTCCACACTATAATTATCTTTTATTTATCTTTCTTCAACACCTGGATAGAGAAATGTTACCCCTTATTCTTATTACTTCTTTTTTCTATTTAAGAATCAAACATGGAAGTGAATCCCCCTTTCTTATTCTTCTTAGAATTCAGATATTTCAATGAATTCATCCTTTCTTCTCTCTAATTATATTAAAATAGATATGTCAATATACTCTTCTTTTTCACCAAAACTGATATAAGTAGTTTTTATAAACTTTTATACATCCAACCCTTAATCCAATGGCTTATAATAATTCTCCTCTTCCAATACACTGAGATTTTTTCAAGTGAACAATGAAGTTTAACATGGCTATAATCATTAATTCAAACCTGAGTTGGCCTACTAAAACCTCGATCCATCTCCTCATTTTTTAAACTCTAACAAAATATACTATGTTATCTATAAATCTTCTATTCAGGGTGTGGCTTCCTCCACCATAGCATGGTTTTCTATTTCTTTAACTTGATCATAGCACACTGGTATTCTATATATAATTCTTCACTATAAACCACAATATCTATGAAATATTCCAAACATATTCTATTTAACTCATCAAAGATCACATCATAGAACTCTAAATCCTTATCAATTATTCAAACTTATTACCGTATGATAGGTCACTTCATGGATTGATCTTGAATTAAGCTTCCAAAAAACATAGGACATAATCTTTACATATTAACACCTTTCTTCATGGATTTACATCACATGTGTGCCCCTTTAATCATATATTATGATTTATTGTTGTAGTGTGTGGTACATGGATGCAACGGGGAAGTTCCTTCATCCTATCACTCCAAATATTTGAAAAATAAACCATATATTTAATAGATTACCTTAACAAAATATTTTATTTACCCTTATTTAATATAGTGTATTTCAATATTTAGATGATTTTTCAAATTTACACTTCATGGTGTGTCCATCAATCCCATGATGTGGATGACTATATGAAGGAACTTCTTCATTTTTTTAGACTTCAATTCCATCCATGGTATGTTATATGACTTCACATAATGGATGAATCTTCTCCTCAAAATTATTGTGGATAAATTTTCTCATATTCACTTTTATTTACCCTTACACATGATACTTTTTCAATTATGAGTTTTTTTTATTTTTCAAATTTTCACATTTCAAAAGATGGAAACTCTTATGTATCACTTATAAAAGATAGAGACTCTTACATACATAGGATAAGTGAATCATATATTTCCTTACCTTTTACATTTTTATCATTATCTAAGATATTAACTTTATATATTGGTCAGATGAACTTTTCATATAAAAATAAAATTCCATAATTTATCATATTTCTCTCTTCTCATCACTGGTTTTCTCTTATGTATATAAGGTGATTTATTTTCCTTTGTTGTATTTCCTTCTTATTTACATAAATTATTCTTAAAAATAAAATTAATTAACCCTTATTTATATTTAGGGATTCATCCCTTTTTTAATTTTATAACTTCATGAATATCTTCTAAAGATCCAACTTTTGCTACTTATAAGACATTATTACTTCCTCACTCAGAATAACTTCGAGACCACCTTTAGTGAAACTTTTATTTTGTGACTATTGGATATATTATCTTTATTGTCAATAAAGAAAAATTATTTGGTGTCGATAAGATTTCAATATGTATTTTTTAGTATCTATTAATTTTTTTTGTAACTTCCATGTTAAATGTAAAAGTTTTTAGAGAATACATCTTGGAGATTAATCTTGGAAAGATTTAATAACACTTGGAAAGATTCAAGTAAAATTAGTATTTACATGTGATGATTGATGTGATATTCTTTGAGAAAATCAATACAAGTTTTAGTTAATATAGTTATATTGTTCTATAATATTTTTTAAGTGTTTTTTGATATTTTTTAAGAGGAATTTAAATGATTTAAAAAGGCTTCAAATTAAATTGAATAAAGTTTGGAATTTGAGTTTAGAAGAAGGAATTTCATATGACTTCATATTTACATATTAATTCAATAGGATTTACATATGAATATATTGAAAATATATGAAATTGATGAGGATTTATTATGAATTCAATATTTTCAAATGACTTCACAAGTCATAGAAAATTCAAGTTGGCACAAAAATTAACAAATGCCTTTACGCATATGACTTTTATGGAGAACTCGTATGACTTCAACACTTAGAAGTGTTTTTAGTTTTATAATTCATATAAAAATTCCAAGGATTTATATAATTAATATTATAAGATATTTTAGAGAAAAATATGATGAAATTATGGAGAAAATTCAGAATAAATATTCTAAATAAATGGGAATGAAATTAGATGATTATATCAAGGTGATATTTATGGATTAAACATCACGAACACTCTTAGATCATGATTTAAGTTGATATAAATGATTAACTATTAAAGGAAGAATCTTTTGTTGTTGATATGCATTCTATTCTACAAATAGGTGGTCCACATGGAAACTACGCATGCTACCATGCATGTGGAGTTTTTTAAGGAATTAAAAGTAGATGATTTCAGGGATAATAAAAGGAAAGAAACACCTCAATATTTATATGATTTAAATAATTATGATGATTTAGTTTTAAATGGATAAAATAAGGGGAATCTCAAGAATCTTGAACCGTGATTTTTTTTAAAATAGATAGGTCACATTTTGGTTCCTATTTAAAATAAGTGAGAGAATCAAGGATTTAATGCTGCCTTAAATAGTAGATTATATGGGATTTTTTTGAAAAAAAATATCACCATAATCATGCACTTAATAAGGAGGACATAATATAGAGGAAAATAAAAGTAAATATCTTTTATTCAAAAGAGAAACCAGCTGCTATCATTATTTATAGAGTATCCATAAATGAAATATTGAGAAGAATATTCACATGATATTCCTTGAAAATATAAATATTCAACAGCGAAGAAGAAAAGTATTATTTTCATATTAAGTGTTGAAAAACATGATAGATTAGAGTATTGAGAAGAGAATAATAGAATATTTTTAGGTCAGGAGTTCAAACATAGGATAATAATATCTATATCCATGAGTATTTAGAAGACTAAGGAAGAACCAAATTATAAATTATCTAGAGTGTGGTTCAATATCGACAAACCTATTCAAGTGGTTGTCAAATTTCTTAAATTTTTACATGATAAAATATTTTGATACAACCTGTTTATGGGGGAGATCAATTTAACAGTGGTTCATAATCAACATGGATCATATCGATATCTTTCTTTCATTATATCATCATCAAAATAGAGAACTATGAGTGTGTTTTATAACTATTTACATGAAGAAATATGTGTGATTGGGGTATAAAACTAGTCATGTGAAGGTGGAATATAGCATAAATCTATATTGATTGGACTAGGGTGGTACATAGTATGATTTTTTGTTTCTATAGTGGTTAATACGTCATTGGGGTGTCTATTAAATCATGAAAAGGAGAAGGTATTGAAGTCCAAACCTTGTAATACTTGTGTTTCTTTTTTGTGATTTTATCTGCATGCATGCAAGTAAAGGTGAGATAATTATTTGAGCATGGATTGAGAACTTAACCAGTCATAGAGGTTGGGTTAAAAAGGATTAAATCATAAAAATAAAAGAAGATCACTCATTCACCCCATCTCCCTCATAGTGATCCAACCAATCCTTGGTTACTTCCTTCTATACTATATCTAGTGCAACTCCACTTCCAATTTACTTTCAGAACAACTTATAGTCCTTAACTAATATGAACTCCAAACTTCAAATAAATATCATTAGAACTTAACCTTCAAAATTCTAGGTGTAAAAAAAATAGTTCATCTAATTATTCATTTTCAAGACATCAAACGATTCATCTTCCAAACATTCACTATTTCCATTCCATACTAATTTATAAACCTTATTCATCCCCACTTCCAAAATAACTTATAAAATATAAAAATTTCTCAAATTCCAAAGTCATATATGTTACTATAATTCATTCAAAATCTTTAACACTTATTATCATCAAATATAACACATATACTCCTAATTGTAATATTATCCCCCTTTGGATTTTCTTGACAATACTACCATAAATCCTCTTCCACCTCTTAAATATAAATTCTTCATAAAACAACATAAGGATTTATGATGCATTCTTCTTACTCCCCCTTTGTTAATAAAATGAAAAGGGTCTTATTATATATATTTCCTTTTAATTATCTTCCCCTTTATCATAGAATACCATGGGGGTTCCTACTCAACTCTACTCCCTCTTTATCAATAAAATATTTATTCAAATATTTTCTATGTCTTCATAAAGGTATTGTTTGGGAAATATGATTCTTATTAATTTCTAAAATATATATTAAGAGATATTTTTCTCCCCCTTTTTCATGTAATTCATTCCCATACCATTTGATATTGGGATCCTTTAACCTCTATATAAAGCTACTATTGGGTATGTATTTTCTCAACAATACTCTATAAATCTTATTTATTTTTATAATCACAAATACCCATGTTTGTTTTACTACTAGTATTACTTTTTAAGTAAGTTTCAGGAAATTAATATTCTTTGAAATATTTATTCTAGAATTATATTCAAGTTATTAATCCAAAAATAATATTCTCCAACCATTCAGAAAGAATTTTTTTGTTTTATAGAAACATTGTTCATACCCTACGTTGATAATCATTACATAAGGAATAAACCCTAAGTTCAAAATAGTGTTTATGGATTTCATACTCTATATTGACAAAAAGTATGGAACATCATCCTTACACTAAATAGTTAATGTATGGATATAAAACCCTACATTTGGTAAATGAATGTATGGATTATCAACCCTATATTTGAATAGACACATGGAATATCGATCCAATGTTGAAATATAGAATCACTATTCATACCCTACATTTAGAGAATGAATGTATGGTTAATCAACGTTTTGCTAAAAGGATGATTGTATGGATTCTCTTCCTAATGTTAATTTTGATCCCTACATTTTGTATATATGAAATTATGGTTCAAGAACCCTATGTTCAAAGTAACCCTATGCTGAAGAGTTGAACCCTACGTTGGTTTATTCAAATTTGGAGATTTTTAATCCATGATTTTATCTGATATTTATGAAATAGTCTTGATGGAATTAAAGATTTATTGAAAAAAAAATTATGACTGATTCAAAGGCTCATCATGATAAATTAAAAGAACCATATTCAATGGATAAATTCACTCCTATTATTAAGGGAAGTTACAACTTCCCTGGTCATTTTGAATTTGAATATCTATGATCTACCATGAGACTTTTGTGGATCTGGTCAACCAAATGAAAGCTGTATATGATCAGATCATTTTCATATGAAGGGTGTGTTATATATTTTCAATATATGGATGTATACTTGTGAATATATTTTGAATATATAACTATTGCAAATAATGGTCTACTTTTTTGTTTACTCAAAAAGGCTACACTTTGGAAATATACATTTTCAACCTCATATTGTTGTGAACCTCCTACTTTTTTTTGATACTTTTACAGAAGATAATTTTAAACTAGGATCTATTCATATTTATTCTTTCTTGAAAAAATTCACTAGTGAAGAAGAAGATCCATATTTTTTCATTTGTTGTAGCAGTTGTGAAGTGCAACCCGAACCATCAATAAATCAAAATCTTTTGATTTATTGGAATTTCAACTGCTCAGAATCAATCATAGTGGAGTATCAGTTTCTTAGTCTAAAATATAGATAATTGGTTCCCTATAAAAGAACCATAAGGATCTATTTATCCTTGTTGTAAATTCATCAACTTCCTACACTCAGTTGTGGATTTTAAGGTTTTGAGATAAGAGGACCATTCTAGTAAAATTCACCAAACTCCTAGAGAGAGTGTTGCTGGAGTGGAACAGGGGACCTTTGTGCCACAAACCACTATAAAATTATTTTGTTCATTATTTATGTTTATATAATACACATATTACATATAGAATAAAATGATTTATATCTACATAAATCATAAAAAGATTTAAAATTCATAATCTGTCGAGATTATCAAAAAGACACAATTTACCCCCCCCCCCACTTGTGTTATATTTTTATTATTCCAACCTAAAAATTGGTATCAGAGGTGATATTTTTTAAGAAATATCTAACAATATCAAAATAATAATGTTCATACAATGAAAATGGAAACTGATTATTTGAAAGAGGTTATGTATATGATTCAATCTCTATATTTTAATGGTGACAACTATGGATGTTGGAAATCATGAATGATCACATATTTGAATAATCTAGGATTCAATGTTTATTCAAAGATCCTTACTCCTTATGAAATTCATAAGAAACCAGAGACTTGTGATACTGCAACATAATTTGAATATGAAATCAAATAAAATTCAATTAATGTTATCATATGTGGACTCAAACTTGATGAATTCAATCGAGTTTCACAATGCCCTACTTCCTATGAAATGTGGAAAATAATAGTTCTCGCATATGAAGGAACAAATAACATTAGACAGATGAGATATTCTATTACAAAACTAAAGTTTGACACCTTTATAATGTTTGATGGTGAAAGCATCACACAAATTAATAGACGGTTAACATAGATCGTCAATAATATTATTACCTTGGTAGATCCCATCAATCAATCAGATCAAGTGATAAATGTTCTTAGATTAATTCCCTCTACATGGAATGAAATATCTATAGTTATTCAGTAATCATTACCTATCAAGAATTTACATATGAAAGAACTAATTAAAATATTTATGATGCATGAAGCATAAATACAATATGAAACTGAAGATCACAAGATAGTGAAAAGTAAAAATACTACCCTTAAGGTGACATCTTAGAAACATGAAAGAAAATCAAATAAGAAGTCAAAATAAAAAACCTAGATTCCTTAGACTCTAAAATGGAACTAGCTCAGCTATCCAGAAATTTTCAAAAATTCTACAAATAGAAGAGAGGCTTTAGATAATCCTTCAAGAAGAATTAAAGATAACCCATATAAGTATGATTCTTCAAATGAAAAAAAAATGGGTCATTTAAAACCTAATTTTGACCAATTGAAATGTAAAAAAAGAAGGACAGAAAAGAAATATCATAAGAATATAGTTTATTAGCATAAAGGAAAATATATATATAAAAGCTATGTGGAGTTTGTCTAAAAACTTTATCAGCCCCTAAAAATATAATTCAGAAAAAGATCCACAAAATATAAAATCTAATATGTTCTTTATGGATGAGTAAGAAAAAATGGTATGAATCTATTACTCTTCTAATTCTAATACTGATAGTTTTTAAAATAGTAAAGCGACTTCTTACTATTCAATGCTAGAAGAAAAATATGATTCTTTAATAAATAAACATAAATCTTTAAAAAATATTCACAATGTTATTTTAGGTGAAAGAGACACTATGCTAAAAACAACAAGATCTAATTGAAAAATTAAATTCATCTACATCAAACTATAATGATCATGAAAAAATGATTAAATAATTACAAGATGAATTTGAATCTTATAAAAGTGTTGCAATTACTTTAACTAAGGAAGAAACAATTCAAAATGATATTCTTGGAAAGAATGTTATTAAAAGAGAAAATCTTAGAATAGGAAGCAATGATGAAAAATAAAAATTATACAAAAGTATTTTATATCAAATTCAAAAAATGTTATTTGTTATTATTTTGGAACAAAAGGTCATTAAAATAATAATAATTACTTGATAAATTCTAAAATTAGTGGTATTAAAAAGTATTTTATTTCTAAAAATATTTTTGAAGTTGATAATACAAATTTTGGAAAAATAATGTAGATATGGATTTTTAAATCTTTTCTTACTGACACAGCTAGACCTAGGAAAATATGGTACCAAAACCAACATATGTTTAAATTATTTTTTAGGAAAAAGACCATGAGAATAGAAAATATATATGTTATATGGGAAATGTTTGTTCCAGAAACATGAGTGGAGACTCATAAAATTTCCATAAACTGAATCAAATAGATGAATTTCTAATCATTTTTAGTGAAAACACAAAAGTTAATATTGTTGGAGTTGGAACTGTTGGAGATTCAAAGACAATTTCAATCAATAAAGTATTGTATGTATAAGAGCTAAATCAAAACTTGATAATTATTTATCAACTTTGTGATGGTGGATTTTTTGTTGATTTTTATAATAATTCCTTTATAGTTTTCAAAGACAAACTTCTTAAATTTAGAGCACCTAGAACTAAAAATATTTATACTTTGGATCTCAATTACTTATATAAACAAAAGGTAAATTATTTAACTACTAATAAAAGTGAGTCATGGATCTAGAATAGAATACTTGGAAATTGAAATATATATTCTTTACATAAATTATATAATAAATAGTTAGTTTTTGATTTTCTTAGTCTTAAGTTTGAAAATGGTAGATTTTGTGATGTATGCCAAATTAGTAAACAACAAAAATCTTTTTTCAAATAAATTAACAAAATTGTTACATATAAACCATTAGAACTTATCCACATGGATTTTTTGGACCATATAGGGTAGAAATTTTTGTGGGTAAATTATATTTTTATGTCTTAGTTAATGATTTTTCAAGATTTACTTGGGTTTATTTTCTAAAACTCAAAAGTTAATTATTCAGTATTTTTGAAAGCTTTGGCAATTGTTCAAAATGAAAAAGATTTTAAAATAATTTCATTGATAATTGATCATGGTGGAGAATTTAATAATCAAGAATTTAATTCTTTTTTCTCAAAATTAGGTATTAAACACACCTTCTCTACACCAAGAACACCTCAAAAATGGAATTTTTGAAATAAGAAACAAAATTATGCAATAAATGGAAAGGACTATGTTGAATAAATATAGTCTTACTACCTATTTATGGGAATAATCTATAAGAACAACTTTTTATATCATGAATAAAGTATTAATAAGACAGATTATTAAAAATACACCCTATGAACTTTGGAATAACAGAAATACTAAAGAAAAATACATTAAAGTTTTTGGATGCAAGGTAAATATCTGTAATACTAAGGATAACATTGATAAATTCAATCTAAAAGATGATGAAGGAATATTTCTAGGTTATTATGCAGCTTCTAAAGCCTATAGACTGTTTAATAAAATGTCAAAGATTTTTGAATAATCAGTTCATGTGAAGTTTGATGAAACTGACCCTTTTATTAAAGAGAATGATCAAACAAATGATTCATGTGGGGTGTTATTCAAGTGGTTCCCGATGGTTCAACCCCTCTCTCTCCATGGGAACTAGCATAGGCTTAAGTCCCTCCAGACTCATACACTGTGTGTATTATGCACAGGGCGATTCAAAGTCATTACTTAGCTGGGGAGCATGGAGTGCACCTAGTCTTGGTCAGGGACCCCCGCTGAGAGTCGGTGTCAGCAACCCACATTTTCACAATGCAGATGCTAGGGAGGAGTAGTTCCGTGTAGTTATAGTCTGTATATTTCCTCTAAGACCTATGGGCCATGTAATCTCTAAGCCTAAGGGCCTTTTAATGGTTCCCCCTTATCCCTTGAAAGGGGGGTTATCAAAAATCAATAAAAAAGAAGGTCTTTGGTCCATTCAGGTCAAAGATTAAACAGATAAATTACTAACTCATTTTAAAACATGAGACTTAAATCAGAAAAAAAATGATTTTAAAAATGAGATAAATAAAATTCATTCCAGTTCAGAAGAACATAAAACTTAAGAACTTGAAAGTGTCTTGCCTATATAGTTTAGAACCTCAAAGTACCATCCCTTTGAAACAATTATAGGAAATATAGTTATTGGTGTTAGGACTAGAGGAAATGTAGGAAACCTAGTTGATTTTTTTGTCTTTATATCTCGATTAGAACCAAATTCTATTGAATAATCTTTATGAGATAAAAGTTTATTGTTGGCCATATAAGAAGAACTAAAACAATTTAGAAGAAATGAAATTTGGGGATTAGTAGAAATTCTATCCAATTATCTAGTAATAGGAAATAAATAGATCTTTAGAAATAAAAAGGATGGTCAAGGGATCATAACCAAAAAAAATTATATTAGAAGCTAAAGGATATAATCAGGAAGAAGGAATAGATTATGAAGAAATCTTTTCATCTATAGCTAGATTATAATCCATTAGAATACTTTTAGATTATGCATATCGTATGAATTTTAAATTATATCAAATGGGTATTAAATATGAATTCTTAAATGGATATTTAATGGATTAAGTTTATGTGGAACAACCACCAAGTTTTGAAAACCCTTATAAGGAAAATTCTATTTTTAAACTTATCAAAACTCTTTATGACCTTAAACAAGCACCTAGATATTGGTATAAAATATTAAGTTATTTTTTATTGGAAAATGGATTTTATGTGGGATTAGTAGATCCTACTCTTTTTTTAGAAAAATGTTTGTTCTCATATTTTATTAATACAAATTTATGTTGATGATATAATTTTCAGTTCAATGAATACAAATATTTGTAATGATTTTTCAAATCTAAATAAAAAATAATTTGAAATGAGTATGATGGCATAATTAAATTTTTATTTAGGATTTCAAATTTATCAAAAATATTTTGGATTAAATAAATAAATTACTTAATCAAATAAATGAATAATTTTTAAAAAAATCGATAGATAAATTAATAAATTAAAATTAATTAATAAACATTTATTTAAAATTAAATAATCTTAATTCCCTATTAATAAATAAATGTTTATTAATTTATTTTAATTTATTAATTTATCTATCAATTTTTAAAAAAAAATTTATTCATTTATTTAATTAAGTAATTTATTTATTTCCTATTTTTTATCACATCTTTTCAAAATTAAAATTTTTAATTATTACACACATCATAGGTATGAAAAAACATAACTAACCCATCTTACTTCTCCTATTATCCTTCCTAATATTTGATCCCTTCATATTATATATCATCACTTGTTTTAGTTTCCTGAAACTCTAACCTTATAACCTTCAATCCTAAAATCTTTAGCAATGGATCCTTCAGGAATACTTAACAAATCTTGTCTGATTGAGCCTATCTACCAAGTGAAGTATCGAAAATTTATACAAGGAAAGGTAATTGATTTTTATTGGCTAAATCAAACCAATATACTGTTGAAAAATTCTATGATATTTCAAGGTTTGGAATTTTTTTGGGAGATGGTAATTCACCTATGTTATATGAAGTTGAAGTAAAAGAGTTTTGTCCAAATTCATCATTCAGTTTTGGAGATGATGAAGATATTGTTTTCTATAAGATATAAAATGATTAATTTTTTATTTATTCCTTCCAAATCACTAAGATGCTGATTTATCCCCATGATGGGGAATCTCATTTTTACTTAAGAAATATTGGATATGAGAAATTTAAGTCAGAGGATATAATTTTTTTCTATTTAAAACTCAAAATGTCAAGAAGATGATGACTAAATACCTTAATGATGATCAAAAGGTCCTAATAAATTTTATTCAATATGAAATTGTGCCAAGGATGACTGAGTTAGAAAAAGTTTTGTATCAAGATATGTCTATTCTGTTTTTGTTACTGAATAATATTAAGTTGAATTTTAGTCTCTATATGCTGAAGTATTTGAATCACTACATTCATAAAGAAGAAGAAATGGGTTTCTTTTCTTATGGAAGGATTATTTATCTTTTTATATTTAGATTTGGAAAAATTCTGGACATTTCATTAGGATATAAATGTCATCATAGAAATGTTTCTAATGCTATAACTGTAAGGAAGTTGGGATACTTTTGGAGTGACTCTAGTGGTTTTCTATTACCTTTTGTAGTAAAAGAACAATAAAGAATGATGGCCACTGCTTAGGGGGAGCATAGAATGGAACCTATTGTTAGTTTTTTAAGACCCATGCCAGAAGATAAAGAAGTAGAATCCAAAGTTGATGAATTTGGTCTTCATCAAAGAATAATAATTTCAGTAAACATTACTAAGGATATGAATATAGCTGGAGAAGGCAATGAAGGAAGAATTGAACTAATGGATCAATTTGATGAGGATATTGAGCATTTACCTCAAAGGGAAAATCAACTTAGGGAAGTTTACCATATTTCCAATGACGCTTACCCTATAAATGTACCTCTTGCTATTTCTGATTCTATAGATGCAGAGGTATCTGCATTGATATCAAGGACAGAAGTTTCAAAAGAAGAGTCAAGGCTGGCTATTGTAGAAGATGAACATCAATCCAAAGCAATTTATGATGACTCTTATGACTCTTTTAATAGAAATATAGAAGCTATGATTCTCAATTACAATCACTTGAATGAAAAAAAGTTGTCTCTACAACAAGAGTTAGAAGTTGAAAATAATAAAGTTGAATAATTAAGAAGTTCTACTATTTCTAGAACTAAGTTTGAAGCTCTTCATACTCAATTCAGATATATTCAAGAAACTTTTATTTCTATGGGAGACATTGAATATTTTATCAAAACTTTAGCTGTATAAATGAAAAATTAAAAGGATGAATCTATGAAGAAATCATATTTTGATGAGTTGAAGCAAATGTTGGGTAGAGAGTTTCAATCTATCCAAGAAATTCATTAGGCATCAACCTCTTCATAACAAACTTCTCAAAATTTGATCAGAATATTTGAAGTTATAACTTCATTATTAGCTGATTTCAATGAACAGTTGTGCACTCTTCAGTGTGATAGTACTCCTTTGAATATTCTCTGGTATAATCAAAGTCATTTGATAATTCAACTAACCTATAATGATTCATTGTTAGGGATAGTTCTTTATCAAGTAAGAGATAAGTTTGATTTTTTCATTCAGTCTGAATAATTAGTTAATAAATTTTTTAAAGTAAATTTGGATAATAGATTAAGGATTGATCAAGATTCTAGGAAGATGATCCAGCAGTAGAAAGGAGTTTTCAACAACTAGTTCTAGAGTTCTTTTTAAATCTACATGATATTCATAGTGTTGTTCAGTAAATTCTACATCCTACTGAATTGTCTCCAAGTATAGATTCAAATCAATCCAATCAATCTGACCTAAGTCCATCCTTTTAAAATATTTCTTTAGTTTCTTAAGGAATGTACTCATAATTTTAGAAAACATTTGATTTTTAATTTACTTTATCTTTATATCTATGAGTTTTATATAGTTTTATTTTATTTTATTTATGACCATTTATTCAATACTAATTCTAAATTTATTTATATTTTAAAAATTACTACTAAACATTCACTTACAATTATGTGCTACATTGAATGTGTTTTAATCTATTTTCATATGCTTCTTTTTTTATATCACAAAAAGGGGGAAATTGGGTAAGCGTAAAATTGTTAATTGTTCAAGTATATATTTTATTTTAATTTAAATTAAACTACAAAATCAAAATAATACTGTAAAAATTTAATTTTCAAAGAAAAAAATATTTTCTTTAAAATACTTTTTCATTATCATTTACAATTCCAACATTTTTTTAAAAATTATGTTATGGGTTTTGGGATTATAAAAAAGGAGGATATTGTTGATAATGTATTGTTTCAATAATAATTTATAAATATTATTATTTTTATGCTCACAAATAACCTTGTTTGTTTTACTAATTATATTACTTTAAGTGAGTTTTAGTAAATTATTATTATATTCAATATTTATTATGGAATTATATTCAAGTTATTAATCCGTAAGGAATATTTATAAAGAGTTCAGAAAGTGTTTTTGTGTTTTATAGAAACACTGTTCATACCTGATGTTGATAAGTGTAATATAAGGAATGAATCCTATCTTCAAAACAGTGTGTATGTATTTTATACCCTACATTGATGGAAAGTATAGGACATCATCCCTATACAAAATAGTTAACATATGGATCGAAAAACCTATATTTGGTAAATGAATGTATGGATTATCAACCCTATATTTGAATAAAAATATGGAATATCAATCCAATATTGAAGTCTGGAATCAATTTTTATAAAATATGTTCAGAGAATTAACTTATGTTAAATCAAACTTACACTGAAAGGATGAATGTATGGATTCTCTTCCCAATATTACTTTTGGTCCCTATATTCTGTAGAGATGAAAGTATGGTTCAATAACCATTTTTGCAAAGGAACTCGATGCTACACAAAGGGACCCTATTCTACGCAATGGAATCCTACACTATGCAAAGGAATCTTACACTATGAAAAGGAACCCTACACTATAGAGTGTAACCCTACATTGGTCTATTCAAATTTAGATATTTTTAATCCGTGATTTTATCCAAAATTTATGCAATACTTTTGATGGAATTAAATATTTATTAAAAAAATGGATTATGACTTATTAAAAGGCTCACCATGATCGATTAAAATAACCATATTTAATGGATAAAATCACTCTTATTCTTAAGGGAAGTTACAAATCCCATGGTCATTTTGAATTTGAATATCTACAATCTATCAGGAAACTTTTCTGGATCAGCTCAACTGAAAGAAAGCTATATATGATCATATCATTTTCATATAAAGGGTGTGTGATATCTTTTAAATATATCATTGTATACTTATGAATGTCTTTTGAATATGGAACTTCTTCAGATAATGATCAACTTTATTGTTTTTTGAAAGAGGATACACTTTGGAGATATACATTTTCAACCTCATACTGTAGTGAACATGTTGCTTGTTTGTTGGTGCTTTTACTAAAGATCATTTGCAACCAGGATCTATTCAAATTTACTCTTTCTTGAAGACATTCATTTATGAAGAATAAGATCCATATTTTTCAGTTTCTTTTGTAGCTTTGAAGTACAACCTGAACCATCAACAAATCAAAATCTTTTTATTTATTTGAGTTTTTACTGCTCGAACTCAGTCATGGTGGAGTATCAGCTTATTGGTCTAAGATATGGATAATCGGTTCCCTGTAAAAGAACCAAAAGGATCTATTTAGCCTTTTCTTAAAAGTTTCAACTTCCTATACTTAGTTTTGGATTTTAAGGTCTTATGATAAGAGGAACTTTCAAGTGAAATTCACTAAACTCATAGAGAGAGCATTGGTGAAGTGGACTAT
This sequence comes from Viscum album, assembly GCA_963277665.1. Taxonomy (NCBI): domain Eukaryota; kingdom Viridiplantae; phylum Streptophyta; class Magnoliopsida; order Santalales; family Viscaceae; genus Viscum; species Viscum album. The sequence goes on along the minus strand of OY728157.1, from coordinate 1,325,631,305 downwards.
GGGATCTGTGTGCCCTGAACCACTATAAAATTGTTGTGTTCATTCTTTCTGTTTATCCACTGCTCATATTATATATATAAGAAGACACTGTATATATTCATAAATCTAAAATATATTTAAAATCTATAATCTGTTGAGATTATCAAAAGGACACAATTCACCCCCCCCCCCCCTGTGTTATCTTCATATTATTCTGACCTAACACATACCACTTATTCATATCCCACATGAAACTACTAGTTGACACCCATAATTTTTTATTTTGTTAAAAATTTTAAATTTTACCTTTAAAACATTAGGTTGTTTTAATCACTTCTGTATTAGCCATAGTTCTTGAACTATTGATTCCATTTTCCACCTCCAAACCTTAAGGATCTCCCAACCAATTATTAACTAAACCTTAGTTACTTTTAACACTGGTGGAATTCCAAGATTTCACTTCAACCTTAATTCTACTTGTTTAATAAAATAATTATAGAATTTTCACCTTTTAATCTCTATATAATTTACACTCTCTAACTGCATTTTACTCAAATATTTTTAGTGAATGAATTTACCACTAGAAAAGAGTCATTAATAAATCCTTGAAGCCTACTAAGTCATAAATCAGTGTAAGAAACCATAGTCTACATTAATATCATCAAATTCTTCCATGTCACAAACACACATTTATAAATACATGCAACATGAGCTTTTAATTCCATCAATATTTCTTCATGTGATCTCCAACACACTTATACAAGAACATTAGTGAATAAACATTAAATCACCAAGTATATGAGTCTTACACATTTTTAACCAACTGATACCACTTTGTTCATGATGAAATTACAATACCAATTGATTTACTTGATCCTACCACTTTTCACAAAGCTTATTCTATCTCAGATAATTCTAAATAGCCTTTGAATACTCCTCACTAACTCCCCCATAATTCCATCAGATCTTTACACTAAATATTGAGAATAATATTTAGTATGAGGAAACCATTTATTCTTTATGATAATATATTTTCAATGTATTTTGGTATCATAAAAAACTATCAGTTGATACCACATTATTAGTATATAAAAATAATAAACATGAAATCCATTATCATCACTACTTCATCAATTAATCAATCTTCTCATTATTGGTGGTCTGATACCACTTTAGATGTGTCTTGATATCACTTGTTGGTTAAAAAAGTTGTCTTGACACTAATACATACTTTAGATAATTTTTTTCCACTTTTTTAATTCCATATCAATATTTATAACATTTGAACCTCCTTATCACATCATGAAACTCCAGATTTAGCTTTGAAATACAAAGCTGTTACTCAAAAGCACTTGTTGAGTCAAATAGAGACTTGGTATCATTTGAGATTTTTCTTAAGGCATGATACCAATTTGAAATTGTAATCACACTAACTCCTATTGTTTAATTTATCATCTTTTCAGTATATACTCACCCCATGGATCATATATACCCTTTTAATCTTCATCACATCAAATAATTGTTAAAAAAAATAAACACATGGGGAGAGGGGTACCTTCATCATCTTCAAGTAGAAGAGTGTGTTTGGTTATTATAAACCAACCCTTTTCTTCTAAATTTCTTCTAATTCATGATATTAGTCCCTTTTTAGTGATAATACATATGAAAATTTTATTTTGGATGCTTTATTTGGGATCATTTATCTTTGTTGGCTTGTAATTCACTTACATTGTACAATTTATCCCACTTGTAAATTTTTATTCCTTTGATGCACCTTTTTTGTGTCTATCTTCATTAATCCTCAACCATATTAGGTATCTTCCACATATCTTCACTTATTGACTAGTGGTTTGATTTTAAAAAAAGAATTATTTTTTTCTCTCCTCTCTAATAGTAGTTAAAGCCACCTCAGACATATTTTCCCTTGGTGAGTATTTCTTGATATGTTACTCCACCCTTCTTATATCTAGAGAAGCTTATTTATTTTGCTTCCAAATATACTTTCATTCTCTTCATGAGTAATTCTATGAGTGTAAAATTATTTTTGACTATTTCACCCTTCATTACTCTCTATTTTTTCCTCTAAAGGAGTAAAAAAATTCCAACACAATAGAATTTATTTCAGTGTAAATCCTATTATTGTTTATCCAAGGAATGGATAATTTCCTTATGACTTCCTTAGTTCATTTATTACTGAAATTTCTATCCATATATCCATTTTTACCAAAAATAAAATATCTTTCATAAAAATTATACCTCATGTAGTCATTCCTAGGTTGAGATGTTGATGTGGTATGTTTTTTTCCTCCTTTGAGCCATTGGGATTTTAAACACACACTCATGGTGTACCCCGGTATTATATAGAAATAAAATTTTATATATACCTTTTTTTAAGACTCATCACTTCCATATTTTTCAATAATATTCTACTTATTCCCATATTTTAGATTTGGTCATTTATAATGACCACTTTTTAAAGTTGTTGTGGAAGGGGTCTTCTACTTTTCATTATAGGTTTTAAACCTCTCCTCAATCTCCTTGATCTTATTATCTTCTTATTTAATTAGGTATCCAAAAAATTCAACATTGATCCCTATTCCTTAAAAAACTTTATCCTCTCTTCAATTTATTTTTTGATAAGGATAATTGTAATTCCCCAACCCAAGAAATCCCGGAGCCGATGCATTATTTTAATACATTGGCATGATTACAAGGAATAAAATCCCAAAGGATCGAGTAGTTTATTAGTTTTAGAAAAATAGATACATATATAGGTTCAACATTACAACATGAAAATAAATACAACATATAAGTTTTATTGGTAACATCCATAAATCTAAGTTTATCCCTACAGGTCATTCATAATAAACCTCTTCATGTCCTGAGAAAATGAAACATAATAAAGGGTGATCTCAGATGCTTAGTAAGGGTAATCAATAAAGCATAAGATATCATAAACATAAACATTAGGCATGGTGAATAACTAAAAATACATGCCTTTAAAAATAAACTTGAACATAATATGGTAGCAATATGAGTTGTGTAAATATTTTCATAATAAAAAATAATCATGGGCATTCTACTAGTCGAATAACCCCATTAACTATGAATCTGTATCTTCATAATGAGGTATATGTATATACAGGAAATTCTAAAACATACCATCAAGTCCTCATCCAATATGTCTAAAAATGATTAAGGACTCAGCCAAAACCATATCCCAAAATGGGAAAGGCCTCGGCCAAGTCCACGTCTATTTGTCTCATTAGACCTACTAATGCATCGAGGGGCTATAGTAGGACCCACCTATCACATAATAAGTTTAATGAATTCCTAATATGAAAGGTGTGATCATAATCAACATATAAATTCATATTGAAACTAACATATGAAATGTAAATAACTTTTCCCAATCATTTAACATAAACACTAACCATTCAGAATAATATGGTGAATGGTAACAAGATAGAACATCCATAGTCAAACTAATCAGAAACCCTTAAACAAAATATTGTACATGATATAATAATGTATAATACTCTATAAAATACAATATTCATCAAAGTATATTAACATACATAAAGATAATTTTAAATGGGACCATTGAGAAATTCTTGAGAAAATAATCCTTAAACATTCCAAAGTGTCTAATACCACCTTGAAACATTCAAAACATAACCCCTTAAAATATCATGAGAATAAGGAAACTCTTGATATGATATAATAAATAGAATTACATACACTACATTCATTTAATAAGTGGTGAACAAGGCATATACTTCATAGAAGTTAATGTGAGATGAGAAAAATCCTTTTTTCTTTTGAAAGAAAAGTTCTTTTGGAAAATCATTTTTATTTTCCATGAAAGAAGATTGTAAACATTTATATCCCAGAAAATAAAATTTAATGAAATTGAAATTATATTTGAGGTATAAATGATGTCCTCTGAATTGAAATCATGTAAAAAGAGTTCTTAATAATCTTTAGAAATAAAACATTTTAGAGCATTTTAAGGAAAATATTAAAGAGAAATTTAAAGTGGAAAGGCGTGTTTGATTTATTAAAACCAAAAATTAACCAAGAAAATTTTTCACGATAAAATGAGTGGTTTTATAAAAATAATGGTGTATTAAAACATATTCTATAGTGCAGGTGAAAATGGGTTAGAATTTGAGAAGTTCCCTTGAAATGGGTTTGTTTATCGGGATAAAATTTTGAATGATCCTTTTAAAACATGTAAATCCCCATAAAATAAAGAAGGATTTTTGTTGGTAAACACATATAGAAAATTTAAACAAAATTTATGTAGATTAAATAATAATAGAAAATAATTTATTTGAGGTAAGTAGAGAAGTAGAGTAACCCGAATGAAAATGGAGGTTTGGGTAGAAATCTCATACCACTTTGTAATCAATCAGTTTGTATGCCCCAAAATTAATAATATTAAAATGATAAATTTAATACCATGAAAATAAATAGATTAATGATATGATAAATCAATGGATAGTATACATACATTGTACACAAGTAATAGTAGTGAATAAGGAATATCTCACAAAATATGGAAGGGAGACGAGGAAACCCCTTACCTTAAGTCTCTTGGTGTCCGTCACTTGATCTTAGTGTCCTGGATAACAAAATTAAATTAATTAATTAATATTTATAGAACATATTATTTATTTAATTTATTTATTATAGACCTATTAGGTTCATTAATTTCCTTCTTGATGGGTTTAAGAGGTTCAATTTTATTGTTTTAGAGCGTTTTGTTCCTTGGTATTCATGACCGGTTTACTTATATTATTGTGTGGATAAACATATATAATGAGAATGGTTGTACAAAATAGAAGTTGTATGTTATTAGTGATCAAATAGAGGATTACATGGTCATAAAATTTGTTTGGTTATTGGGAGTTAATATGAATCATTACATAAAACTTTAATGGTAATTGTTTGGATTAATTGGTGGTATTTGATCACAATGAACTCATTTTAATTTATAAATTAATTTCATGAGTAAAAAGAGATTCTATAACCTTAAATAAGTTATAATACATATATTATAGTCTGTTTCAAACATAAAAATGGTTTCATTTCCATAATTTAATATGGTAATAGAAATTGAAAACTCGTCGTCCCTGAATGTGATAAATTAACACATCTCGGATGGTGTTTTTATTTCTAGTATAAAAGAATGGGAAAGGAGAGATGATGATGAATTATTACATTTTTAAAATAATATTACATTACATTTAAGTTAGTAGAGTTATCATAACAATTTTATGAAAGGAAGTGATGAAATAAAATATAAAATAAAGGAACTCAAAATAAAAGAAAAATTGATAAATCCCTTACGAAAATTCAGGATCCTAACGGCGTTGCTTAAAAATTAATAAAATATTTTGATGAGAGAAAAAGGGTATCTCATCATTATTAAATAATATGTAATTTAAGGTTGATATTTAATTACATATACCAACAGAATATAATTTAAATTAAAAGATAATAACATAATAAAAGTGCTTAAAAAATATTTTGAGACGAAAATTTTGCAGTATAACGGCTATGCAACATGGTTTTAGAAAATATTAAAAAGAGAGGGAAAATGGGTCAACCATTCATAAAAGACTCATAAAATAGTAGCAGGAAAAAATAAAATGGAAATAATAATATGGTATGAAAAGTTGAAATACATACCACATAAAAGAGAACTTGAAATAAAATAAATGAAAAGAGGAATTTATCTCTTGAAGTAATCTTCCTTGAGAGCCTCTCTAGGGGAGTGGTTTTGGTATTTTTATGATACCAAGAGCTGGAGTACATGGGAAAGGATCTTGATAGAATATTTTAGCAGAATTTAGAGAAGTTTCAAGGCTTGAGAGGAGTGAATAGAAGAGGGAGTGGGTGAGGGATTTTATAGTGGAGGAGAGGAGTGAATTTTGAATATTTAATTCATTATTTAATTATTTTTCTCAAGAAAAGCAATAGTGTTTGATTATTGTGTCAAAACATAGTAATAGGTACATTTTAGTTCTAACCAATGGTCATTTACATCATCCATGACTCAAGCATGATTTAGAAATTCACTTATTTAGAATATTTTGTAAATTATCGAATTTCACTATACACAAAAAATTCAAGTATTTTAGAAAGATCCCAAATATTCACCCTAACCATTTTTCAACGTTTAGAATTTAAAAATTAACTTCACTTTTTGAAAATAATTTTTTAAATATTTTTAATTTAATTTTAAAATAAAATCATAATTTATTCAAAAAAACAACATTAAAACTATAACTCATTTTAAAACATCTTGAAAAATTAATCAAGGTCCCATAAAAATATATAATAACCATAATAAAATAAAATAAAAATTAATCATTACATTTTATGAAAAAAAAATTCCATTTTAAATTATTAAATAAATCATAAAATTGTAATTAAAATATTTATGGCATACAAAAATACCAATACTTATAGTATGATCGTTTTTTCACTTTTAAGATGTATAAATTGTATTATACATTCATGGGTGAAGTTTCTTTTTTTTTTGCCAATTTACTATTCATTACTATTCATAAGGGTATGTTACTATTCACCAAAAATTAAGTTTGTCTTATCAGACTCTAAATATCTTACCGAACGCAATCATGTATATCAGTTTTTTGAAATTCAAATCACATAGGTGGAAATATTATGTTTACTTGGCTAGGTTATAATAAAGTGTTTTTTTGTAGAGACTTAATGTTTCATGAATTATATATTAAACCTAATTTTAAATTATTGGGGTGTTACATTATCCCCTCCTTTCAAAAAATTCTTCCTCAAAATTTGAAATTGAACTTCGAAGGTTAATAGTTGATACTTGAAAATTCCCTGGTGGGAAACCCACATCAAGAATATGGTTAAAAGTCCTATTAATAAGACATTAGTAGAAATAGAACCCATATAAATGGTTTTGTCCAAAACGTTGGTAAATGTTACTAATTTGGACCTATACCAACGGTTTGGCCAAAACTGTTGGTATAGGTCACTTATATGGACCTATACCAACAGTTTTGGCCAAACTAGTTGTATAGGTCACCAATTTGGACCTATACCAACGATTTGGCCAAAAGTGTTTCTATAGTTCACTTCTATGAACCTATACCAATGGTTTTGGCCAAAATCATTGGTATAGGTCCAATATAGAAACCCTATACCAACGGTTTTGGAAAAACTGTTGGTATAGCTTAAAAAATCAAAGAACATATACCAACGGTTTTGAGAACCATTGGTATAGGTACACACATTATTTTATGGAATATTTTGTTAAATAACATTAAATAAATAAAAAGCTAAAATAATTATGAATATACATATATATATATATATATTTATGAAATTATGTTCACAAAAGTCATGTTAGGTTAGTGGTTAGGTCATTGGATTATAACTCGGAGGTTCTAGGATCAAAACCAGGCCAGGGTTTTTTTGAATTACCTATACCAATGGTTTTATGAAACTATTGATATAAGTTTTTCATATAACCTATACCAATAGTTTTTCAAACTATTGGTATAGGTCTATACCAATGGTTTTTCAAACTATTGGTATAGGTCTATACCAATGGTTTTCTAAGAACCATTGGTATAGACCTATCCCTACGCCAAACCATCCAACATCCCTCCAAACCGTTGGTATAGGGTATTTTTCTATTATTGAGAGGAAATGTAAATGCATCAGTTACTAAAAAAACACATTATAATTAGACAACATGGTCATGGAAGAATAATCAAACCATCATGTAGTGACATTGAACTCTAAAACCCCATACAATGATCAACTTAAACCATTTCGTAAATGGTTAAAAATTTCAAAATATAATGATTCAACACATTATAATGAAGGTATATAAATTTCAAAGATGAAATTATCATTAACTCTTAATAAACAAGAAACGTCTCTAAAATTCACATTCTAAACATGTGAATAACTTCATTATGTAACCTCTTGAAATATGGAAATAACCTGAATTACCATAAAAACCATATTGGAAACATGAATTATTCCATATTGCTTAAGTAAGATACATGTTTTTGGATATATTCCTTAAATCCAAAAGTGTTTTAAAATCCATAGATGATAGGATAGACCACTTCTCGAAAAGTCAATAATCAGTTTCAAGGTAGTCAGTACTTATCTGAATCAATAATTTCTTCATCATTATCTCAACATCAGATATATATTAAGGGTTGTCTTTCCATCAATCATTTTTTTCTAAAAAGTTTATCTTTCTACTAAATCACTTTTCCTTTGTATCATTCATCATACGACCTCAAATCCTTAATGAAATAGTACTGCAGTACAATCCTTATATATCTCATAATTCTTATAACAAGAATATCATAACATAGTTCTTGAATCCAAAAAACATAAATACATTATTTATACTACTATAGTCGTAGTAACATTATAATCTTTACCTTGATCCCTTTTCTTTTTCAGAGCTATATTTCCATAAATCTTGGGACATTCATTTGTGTATTTCCCCATATCCTTATAGTTGAAGAATTCAATATAGGAATATTATTTCCTTGTCTTACAATTATGAGCAAGGTGGATTTTTTTTCCACACTTGAAGAAAACTCATTTTCCTCTTAAGCATATACCAAGGTGTTTCATTCCATAATTATCACATGTAGAAAAATAAAACTTTCACATATTCCATTTATTCATGTTTTTCTCTATCATCCTCTTCTTATTTTACTTCCCTTAAAATCCATAGTACTCAGAGAAGTCTTTACATACCTTGTTAACACATGATACAATTTCTTTATATGATGAGGACACTTGGGAGACAATATTCCTTTGAAATGATGGATTAATACCATTAGAGATATGATCCTTCTAACTCTTTTCATCACATGCATTGGTGAATCTCTTATTCCTTCTTCTAAGGGTCATTTCTAATTAATTCCATATTATATATTATCTCATAAAATTATGAACTCTCTATATCTCTAAACATGGTATAAAACATAAAATAAATTTATGCATCATAAATCCTTGAACCATATACTTTGGTTACTTTGGGGGAATAAATCCTTCATAATTGTTTTTAATAAGATTATGAATTTACCAAAACATATCCCTTGGGAGTGTTGAATAAATAGTGTCACAAGGCCCGATGTCGTGCACCAGTTCCTATTCAAGTCCAACTCAAAGAAGTGTTTTTAGGTTTTACCCCTGGATACATCTGTTCCAAATCCACCTCTACTTGTTAATATCCAAATAGAGATGTATTTTCTTAATAAACCACATAATATATTCCTTACCAAAATTCTAGGATATCCTTTTATTCTTATCCCCAAAGTCTACCTTAGTCTTTTTTTTACTAATCTACTTTTTCTGTATCTATTTTCTAAGTTTTCTACTAAACTTCCTTTGATACCAACTGTAATGCCCCGACCTCAAAATCCCGAATCTGGTGCATTATTTTAATAAATTTTCATGATTACAAGGAATAAAATCCTGAAGGACCGAGTAGTTTAGTAGTTTTGGAAACCCATATACAAACATAGGTTCAACATTACAAATTGAAAATAAATACAACATATAAGTTTTATTCGGAACATCCACCAATATAAGTTTATCCATATAGGTCATTTATAATAAACCTCTTCATGTCCTGAGAAAATGAAACATAAGAAAGGTGTGAGCTTAGATGCTCTATAAGGGTAATCAATACAGCATAAGATATCATAAACATAAACATTAAGCATGGTGAATAAATAAAAATGCATGCCTTTAAAAATAAACTTGAATATAATATGGAAGGTTTATAAGCTGTGTAAATATTTCTATAATAAAACATAATCGTGGGTATTCTAATAGTTGAATAACCCTATAAACTATGAATTTATAGCTTCATAATGAGGGAAATTCCTATGAAAAATATTTTAAAACATACCATCAAGGCCTCGACTTAGATGTCTAAAAGTGATTAAGTCATTGGCCAAAACCATATCTCAAAATGGAAAAGGCCTTGGCCAATTCCACGTCTATTTATCTCATGAGACCTACCAATGCATCGAGGGGATATAGAGGGCCCCACCCATTATATAATAAGTCCAATTAATTCTTCGTATGAAAGGGGTGAACATAATAAACATATACAATCATATTGAAACTAACTTATGAAATATAATAACTTCCCAATCATTGCACATAAACACTAACCATCCGGAATAATATGGTGAATGGTATCCAGATAGCACATCCATAGTAAAACTAATCATAAAAACTTCAAAAACATATTTTATATGATATCATAATATATAATACTATATTAAATACAAGATTCATCAAATTATTTTGACATATATAAAGATACTTTTAAATGAGACTATTGAGAAATTTCTAAGGAAATAATACTTAAACATTTCAAAGTGTCACATAGCACCATGATATATTCAAATAATAATTATTTAGAATATCATGACAATAAGGATACTCTTTATGTGATATACCAAAGTTTATTACATACACTTCATTCATGGAATAATTGGTGAACAAGTCATATACTTCATATAAGTTAATGTGAGACGAGAAAAATCATTTTTCTTTTGAAAGAAGATTTCTTTTAAAAAATCATTGGTATTTGACATGAAATAAGATTGTAAACATGTATATCCCAGAAAATAAAAGTTAAGTACATTGAAATTATATTTTATTCATAAATGATGTCCCACTTAAGTGAAATCATGTAAAAAGAGTTCTTAAGAATCTTTATAAATAAAACATTTTAGAGCATTTTAAGGAAAATGTTAAAGAGAAATTTGAAGTGGAAAGGCATGTTTGATTTATTAAAACCAGAAATGAACCAAGATAATTTTTCAGGATAAAATGAGTGATTTTATAAAAATAATGGTTTCTTAAAACATATTATGTAGTGCACTTGAAAATGGGTAAAAATTCGATAAGTTCCCTTGAATCGGGTTTGTTTATCGGGATAAAATTTTCAATGATCCTTTTTAAACATGTGAACCCCCATAAAATAAATAAGGATTCAATTTGGTAAACATATATATAACATTAAAACAAAATTTATGTGAATAAAATAAGAATAAATAAGAATTTCATCGAGGTAAGTAGAGAAGTAGAGTTACTTGAATGAAAATGGAGGTTCGGGTAGAAATCCCTTACCACTTTTTAATCAATTGGTTTGTGTGCCCCAAAATTAATAATATTCAAATGATACATTTAATACCATGAAAATAAATAGATTCATGATATTATACATAAATTGTAAGTATACATACATTATACACAATTAATAGTAGTGAATAAGGAATATCTCACAAAAATGGAAGTGAGACGAGGAAACCCCTTACCTTAAGTCTGTTGGTGTCCTTCACTTGATCTTAGTGTCCTAGGTAACCAAATTAAATTAATTAATTAAAATTTCCAGAACCTATTATTTATTTAATTGATTTATTATATACTTATTAAGTTCATTTATGGCCTTCTTGATGGGTTTAAGAGGTTCAATTTTATTGTTTGAGAGCGTTTTCTTCCTTGGTATTCAGGACCGGTTTATTTATATTCCTATACGGATAAACATGTAGAATGAGAATGGTTTTCCAGAATATAAGTTGTATTTTATTAGTTATAAACTATAATATTACATGGTAATAAAAAAAATTGGTTATTAGGATTTAATATGAATCATTACATAAAACTTTAATGATAATTGTTTGGGTTAATTGGTGGTTTTTTATCACAATGAACTCATTTTCATTTAGAAATTAATATAATGTGTACAAAATGATTCAAGAACCTCAAATAAGTTATAATACATATACTCTATTATATTTCAACCATAAAAATGGTTTCATTACCATAATTGAATATGGTAATAGAAATTGAAAACTCATCGTCCTTGAATGTGATAAATTAAAACATTTTGGATGGTGTTTTCATTTCTAGTATAAAAGAATTGGAAAGGAGAGATGATGATGAATTATTACATTTTCACAAAAAAAATCTATTAAATTTAAGGTAATATATTTATCATAAAATTTTTATTAAATTAAGTGAGTAAATAAAATATAAAATAGAGGAACTCAAAATAAAAGAAAAGTTGAGAAATCCCTTATAAAAATTCAGCATCCTAACGACATCGCTTAAAATTCATAAAATATTTTGATGAATATAATCATTATTAAATAATATATAAAGTAAGTGGGATATTTAACTATATATACCAATGTAATATAACTTAAATTAAAATATAATAACATAATAAGAGTTCCTGAAAAAAAAAGAGATTTTGAGATGAAAATTTTATAGCATAACGGCTATTCAACATGGTTTTAGAAAACATTAAAAAGAGAGGGGAAAGGGGACACCCATTCATAAAATAATCATAAAATAGTAGTAGGAAATAATAAAATTAAAATAAGAACATGGAATGAAAACTTGAAATACATACCCCATAAAAAAGAACTTGAAATAAAAGAAATGAAAAGAGGAATTTACCTCTTACGGTAATCTTCCTTGAGAGTCTCTTTAGGGGATAGGTTTTGGTATTTTTATGAGACCAAGGGCTTATGTACATGGGGTAGTATATTGGGAGGATATTTGAGTAGAATTTAGACATGTAAAAAGGCTTCAGATAAGTGAAGATAAGAGGGAGTGAGTGGGAGTTTTTATAGTGGAGGAGAGGAGTGAATTTTGAATATTTAATTCATTATTTAATTTTTTTTCAAGAAAGAAATAGTGTTTGATTATTGTGACAAAAAATAGTAGTAAGTGCATGTGAGTTCTATAAAATGGTCATTTACATCATCCATGACTCAAGCATGATGCAAAAAATCACTTATTTAGCATATTTTGTAAATTGTCAAATTTCACTATTCACCAAAAAATTCAAGCGTTTCAGAAAAACCCCAAAAATTCACCCTAACCATTTTTTGACGTGTAGAATTCAAAAATGAACTCTATTTTTTGAAAATAATTTTATATATATTTTTAATTTAATTTTTAAATAAAATCATAATTTATTTGAAAAAACAACATTAAAACTATAACTCATTTTATAACACCTTGAAAAATTAATCAAGGTCCCATAAAATTATCTTATAACCATAAGACAATAAAATAAAAATTTATGATTACATTTTATGAAAATAAATTTACATTTTAAATTATTAAATTAATCATAAATTTTTACTTAAAATATTTATGACATACAAAAATACCAATACTTATATTATGATCGTTTTTTTTTTTGCTTTTAAGATGTATAAATTGTATTTATACATTCATGGGTGAAGTTTCAATTTTTTTTGGCCAATTTACTATTCATTACTATTCATAAGGGTATGTTACTATTCATAAGGGTGTGTTACTATTCATCAAAAATTAAGTTTGTCTTATCAGACTCTATATATCTTACCGAATGCAACTGTGTATGTCAGTTTTTCGAAATTCATTTCACAGAGCTGGAAAAATTATGTTTACTTGGCTAGGTTATAAAAAATGGTGTTTTTTAGAGAATCAGTGTTTCATTCATTCTATATTAGACCTATTTGTAAATTCTTAGGGTGTTATAATAATTTTGGCTTTTAGCTCCTTTATTTCCATTTATTTACCCACTTCATGTGAAAGTTCTTCAAGTAGGTCACTTTGGCCCTCTATATTTACACCCATCTTCATTATTTCTAAATTCAAGGCCAACACTACTCTTTTTAGTATTTTATTCCCCATGAACAAATCTTCCATGAATTCTAGGTCCTCTTAAATAATGATTTCCAGTTGATCCACCTTCTCATACAGGGATTGGATCTTATCTTGATCATTGTATGAAGAATCACCTAATAGAAGACCGGATGTCATTTTTATATCATCATTGAAATCCAAAAGTCTGTTAATATTTAGGGGTGACTCTAAATTTATATATTTTTAAGAATCTTCAAAAAAAATTAGAAAAGAATTAATTAATAAGTTCAAAATTGATCACCTTTCTAGGGGATTCCATATTCTTAGGAGTATTATTTTTTTATTTCTCATTTTATTTCTATCCTTTTTCATAAGGCATTATTCATCAGGTTTGGAGGATGATTCCTCTATCTCTTACACTTCAATTATTTTCCCTTAGATTAATTTTAATATTTTATATATCTCAAAAGTATTATCATAATAAGAGTTTTTATTATATACTTTATTGGACAATGATCTTACCAAGATCTTTTCTATCTTTGCATCTCTAATTCTTTCAGTGTGTTTAGTCAAGTCAAAATCTCAAAGTGTATACTCCATTACCTCCTTGCCACAAGCATATAGGAAGATAATAATACACTTTTTCTAACCATAAAAGTTTATTTCTTAGAAAAATAGATACTTTTCCATTAAATCCATGTGTCTAATGAATCCAAAATATGATTTAATGATTGAACCTCATGTTGGAACCTTTTGGATATGATTCTACTTGTTGGGACTAGGTCAACTTGAAGCGCCTTAAGAAGGGGTGAATTATGGTGAACACCAACAAAAACCTTTTTATTTTCCTTTATACTCCTAGGACATTATGATATTTTTCCCATGTTAGTAGTAACTCATTCAATCTCCCATTCTCTCATTTTGATCACACCAAATAATAAACATAGATACAAAATGTAGATTTTAAACAAAATACATGTATTTTACTTAGTTAACCGCTATGGTATAATCCAAGGAGAATACACACAGTGATTTGTCGGTGTACCATAATCCACTATACTCACATTTGGTGTATGTATATGTTTAAGTTATCATCATTTTTTTCTAATTCACACTACCTTATAAGGTTAAATAAATATATGATGTCGATCCTAGGGACATTCCCACTTCTTCTCCTATATATACTACTTCGATGAATATGGAAGTTAATTTATAAATATAAGGGTCTCTTCAAAAATCTATAGATATGAATGTATCTTCATGTTCATCATGAGAGATTAAATACATCATAGATCAAATTTTATGATTCTTTGAAGTCCACACGTGATAATTTTTTTATCCTTCAAGTCCTGATGAGACAAACACCTCAATGTGAGGGTTGATTCTTTTGTCTTCCAAAAAAACACAGAAATAGTAACTCTCCCTTTGGTTAAATATAATTTCAAACTATAATCATATTATCTTTATCTTTATTCAACACTCAAATATAGCAGTGTAGCCCCTTCTTCTTCTTCTATCTTTTTCTTCAAGAATTAAAAATGGTAGTGAAGCTCTCTTTATTCTTCTTCTAAAAAATCTAGATATGTTAATGTGATTAACCTCTCTTCTATCATTTTCTCTGAAAATGGATATGTCAATATACTCCACTTTTTCCCTCCAAAACTGCTACAAGTAGTGTTTATTGACTTTTATACATCCAAACCTTAATTTGATGGTCAAGCTTAATTCTCCTCTTCTAATCCACTAAGATTACGCCAAGTGCACCACACATTTTAATGTGGTTATAAATTTTTTTCACACCCAATTCAACCTCCAAAAATCTCAAACCATCTCCTCATTTCTAAACTCTAACCAAATAAAACAAATTATCTAGAAATATTTTATTCATCGCTTGAATCTACTACTGGAAATTGAGTTATTTGTGATGGGGCATTTACAACAGCATCCTATCGTAAATAGTTTCTCTATGTTTTTTAAGAAAAACCTAACACGACTGACCCATCGCAAAAAACTTTAAAAAAATAAAAAATATTCATATTCATAAAATTTAATAAAATAATATTAATAATAATAATAAAATAATATTAAATAATAATAACAATAATAATAATAATAATAAAATAATAAAATAATAATAAATAATATTAATAAAATAATAATAATAAAATAATAATAATAAAATAATAAAAACCTCAATTTTCAAAAAAATATAAAAAAAATTATTATTATTAAAATAATATAATAATTTTAATTTTAATAAAATAATAGATATAAAATAATTAAATAAATAATAAAGTAATAAAATAATAAAAAATAATAACATAAAAAACAATATTCACATCAATATAAAAGATGAACTATATCGAAATATAAATATATAATATTAAATAAAATTCTATTAAAATGTTTTATCATAAAAAGTAAATACATCACAAAGGGGGAGGGTCTTCTGGAAGAGTTGAAGGAGCTAGAGGAGATGGTAGAGGGAACTCCATCCCTAAACCATGAGTCAAATGTTGCATGTACTTCATCATCTACTCGTGTTCCTACTGAAGTCATCGATGCATCTCCTCTTGTTGCTGATGTTGTTGTTGACAGAGCTCTTCCTGCTCCCTACACACACTCTCTATAAACTCACCCTGAGCTCGCAGATGCTCCTAATACTGTGCAATAGATGATGATGACACTCCAAGATCTCCTCTCAAGCTGCACACTGACATCGCGATGGTGTCATAATAACTCTCAAGTGTCAATCGAGATCTAATACCAATAAGTCAGCCTTTCTTGAAGGCATACTAGGTTGTCTGCATCCATGTTACCTCATCAAATCATCATACACTGTTTTGATCCTCGGTCTCGACCTGAATATCAGTCTATTTCTAAGGCATTGTAGCCTCATATAACTCCTTAAATTGCAATTTAAAATTAAAATAGTTAAAATATTATTTGCAGATAACTTTAAAACTCAAAAATAAATTATATTGACCATAATCTGATGCTAGAAATCACCTCTAATCTCTCCAGTGATAGGACTATTGTACATCCTTCTATAAACATCAAACTCTATAATATCTAGTAGTTTAACTACCTATATGAATATAAAATAAATAGTTTACATTTAATGTTATATAAATTAATTAAAAAAATGTACTTACCATATTCTCCCTATGCATACTGAATGTACAATTACCATATTGATTTGTCACCTCCTGTATCCCCCGGTTTTTTCAGCCTACTGATGATATCCTATAGCGACCCTGCCTTTTTCTTACATTACTATTACATCATTATAAATATAAACAACATAATATTATTAAACATATAGAATCCAAAGGTTTAGTGTATTGGGAAAACTAGGACCATACATAACATTTACAACATCAAACATAAACATTTATTTAATTCCTTCTTCTCTAGCTTCTTATTAGCACTTGACCTCTCCTTAGTACATGTAGTCACATGATGATATACATCATAAAGGGGTGAGCTAAATTCCCATTAAGAGTATATATATGAATAATATATCAATGGGTGAGAATAATCATAACATAGGTAAAGGATCATGAACATGAGAGGAAGCATTAATAAAAGACTTGAAATGTGGCAATGCATAAAAACTGAAACATCGTGTCTTAGTGGTTAACTACCACACATACTTGTGAAAAAATATATCATCTTTTTCACACATCATTTCACTTTAACTCATGATATTCATCACTTTATCCAATTAATTGGAGTTCTTTATAATTCAAGGTGCACCCATCACATTCAAACATTCATATTGCGCTATATAATTCTGGGCACACCTATCACATCATAACATTATCATTATAATGCATGCCACATATAAAATATATCAAAAATGAACATAAATAACCCATTTAAAGGAATGGGTTTCATCTCATAATAACACATTCATAAACTTTGGGTTCCCAAAATAAAGTGGGAATAACATACTGGATATAATAACCATTAACCTTGAGTGAGAAATAAAAGGTGTGTTTTTGAAAGAAGGGTTATTTCGGAAAACATTTGTTTGACATAAACTCTAGTGGATAAAATTTATATCCCATAATAGGAAATCTAATGATGAAAAAATTATTTTTATGGAGTAACCATACAAAAAAAATGGATTGAAAGAGGGAAACCCCAAAGAAATAAAGTTAGGTTTGAGAATTTCCCCATACCTTGTATCTGAATGCTTCCTTTACTTTAAAGTCATGTATAACCACAAAAGATTCATTAATTAACAATTATATAACCTTATATACATTAACATGGTTTAATATGGTTTCTTTGAGTTCTTTTATGGGCCTTTAGATGAGTTATAGATCTTAAATTCATTGTTCGGAAGTGTTAATTTTCATAGCTTTTATGAACGGTTCACTTGTATTCATGAATGGTAGTTTATGTAGAACATGGGTAAACATCCAAAACTGATATTAAATGTTATTAATGATATTCCAGGAGTTTAAATTATCTTACAATGAATTATTTTATATACCATGTGGATGAATCATTATTTAAAATTTAATGATGATTGTTTGGGTTAATTTGGGTGACTTCTCAACCACAACAAACTTGTTTTGTTTAATCATTTAGTAATATATACATAAGTTAGTTTCAGAAAATTAAATAGGATATAATACATATAATATAATATTTTTCAACCATAAAAATGGTTTCATGACCATATCTGAATTCGTTAAAGGAAAAAATAAAACATGTCATTCATGGAGGTGATAAATTAACACCTCACGAACAACATTTTCTTTTCTAAAATAAAAAAGAAAAGGAGAAGGGGTTGGATGATATAATATATCATTAGTATCATAACATTATAGTATATGTGATATAATGGAGTTTACATGTCATGTGTATTAGTATAGGTGGGGATATATTAAGAAAATAACTTGAAATTGAAAGGAAAATAAAGGAAAAGAGGGAGGGGGAAATTACCTCTTGAATCCTCCTCTTGAGATCCTCCTTAAAAAACCTAGGATTGATATTTTGATGAGACCAGAAGCTCTTAGACATGGTAGAGTATCCAGGGAAGATTCTTGGGCATAGTTTATACAAGTATTGAATCTTGAAATGTGTGAGGAAATGTGGGTGTGAAGGGTGGTATTTATAGTGGAGGGGAGAGGGGTTTTCTCAATATAAAATTTATTAATTTATTATTTCTCCACAAGACAAGTAATAGTGATTATTCCATGACTAATTACATTAATTTTATCATGTGAATCCGAACCAATTGTTCTTACATCATCATAACATCATACATGACTCTATAATTAGTGTATTTATCTTATTTTGTAAATTATGGTATTTCACTATTCATAAAAAATTCAAGTATTTCAGGGAAACACAAAAAATTCACCCTAACCATTTTTCGATGTGTAGAATCCAAAAATGATGTCCATTTTTTAAAAATAATTTTCTAAATATGATTAATTTAATTTTTAATTAAAATAAAAATTTACTTGAAAAATACTGTTTTTAAAACATTTTTTTACTTATTCTAAAACATAGGTACATCATGATTTCACTGAAATCATACATATATACTATCATAATTGAGTTTAAAATTCATAAGGTTATATCAATATTCATAAGGGTAACATTATTTTTCATAATGGTATGTTACTATTCACCAAAAATTAATTTTGTTCTATTAGACTCTAAAAAACACCCTGAACACAACCGTGTATGTCAGATTTTCAAAATTCAAAACATAGAAGTGGAAAAATTGTGTTTAGTGATCACATGGTATTTAGTATCGTTATATTTCATTGTGCTTACTAATGTGATTATACAATAAGGCATAATTATAAGAAGGGGATTTCATTGATAAAGCTGTGGGTCATTACATCTCCTCTAAAAATGACCATAGATCCAGTGTGAACAAAATCCATCTCAAACCTGAGATGAAATGTAATAAAGTCAGTGGGCACAGCAAGACTGATCAAACTTTATGATTCCTAGTTTCCTCATTGATTTCCTCCTCAAATTGTAAAAAAATGGACGGTAAAGACTATCCATAAAGCCCTCCAATTATTCTCAGATATAGTCATGCATTATCTCATCGATGGGATACAATAAACACTAAAAATAATTAATAATATCATGTTGTTAATTAAATAAATTTAAAAATAAATATTATTTATTTATATATCAGCCAAGGATAAAACATGCGGCGTTGAACATAAATGGGAATCTAATACCATATAACCCATGCTCAATAAAAATAATTTCGTAATATAGCATCCCCCAATCCAATAGCTATATGCAAAAAATATAAAAAAATAACAAAAAACCAAAAAAAATAGTATATAAATAAATTGATGATAATTAATGAAAACTAACTAAAATACACAAATAAACATACCACTGTGTGCGTGGATTGAATCTAAGACATGGAAATCTCTCGAGGATAGGGTTGAGAATCATCAATATCTCAAAACCACAACCTCCCCAATTCATCATTGAATCGCCAAAATTCTGAGGGTCAGATGATCCAGCTTCATGCTCATTATCAGGTAGATCAGACTCCTAAAACTCGTGAAATGGATCTAATTCCATCTGAAAAATTAAATGATTTTTATTAGAAAACAGTTAAAAACAAATATTATATATATATTATGATTATAACCAACATTTAACTATGTCAATCTTTACCTCTATCTTCATTTTCGTATCTAACGGTGTTAATATCTTCGTATTCCCTTTCAATATCATTAATTTCCATAGGAGTTTCAGTTTCATCATCTCTTTTCATTTCAAATTCATTTGTTACATTAATAACATCATCGTCACCATCGTCTCTTAGTTGTGGGGTGTCATCATCTATATTCATGTCTCTTCCTAGAAAATATGGATTTGAAGTAGCCACTTGAAAAAATTTAATTCCTTACACTTCAGCAGAACCACATTCATTTTGAATAAACTGATTTTTCTGAGATTTCATTTTTATTGTGCTCCACTAATCACTTAACTCTCTTGAAGTAACATAATAATTTTCATAATAAATTTATGTGTCTGATGATCTAATAAAAATGGTCCATTTACTACAAGAAGGATTTTATATTTAATATCAACGATTCCATGGAATGAATGAATATTCAAGCCTCTCTCAGTATCGAACAACTGACATTTAAACATCATTACGTAATTTTGTCCCAGATAACACATTTCAATTAATTCTTCTAGCATGCCGTAAAAGTCAACTTCAATTTCTCTATGATGAGATCCTCTCAAGAAAACACCATTATTCATTTTTTTTATTCCCTATATGAAAGGGTATGAAATAAAAAACTGTTCACCACATGTGCATTATAAGATTTAACCATTTTTGATGGTGGGTTACTCAATACACACAATCGATTATCAATTTTATCATCATGTTGAGATACCTAAAAATTTGTAAAATAATTATCAATATAACAAGTGATAAATTTATTTTATATGTTAAACCATAAAAAATATATTTTACGAATTTTTGAAACTAGTAGGAAAAATTAATTTGTCGGTATTCTTTGAGAGCAACTACTATAATTTGTGGAAACTATTTATTGATATGATTATCATTTAATCTACGAATAAAATAATATTAATTTACTATAACAAATATTATAGAATAAGTGATAATATAACTCATAATACAAATGGTGTCATTTTTTCACAGTTGGGCAGAACATATGTATGAGCCCTGTGATGCTCATCATTTGAAATCCATCATTCATAAACTCCACCAAAACCAATTTTAGGATGATTAAAAAATGATAATTGATTTCTCATTTCATCATCAACATTTGCTTCATTACAGCCTACACGGGTATGTTTTGAGGGATATTCAGATTGAAAATAATGAGAGAAGGAAAAAAGAAATTTCTTCTACAAATAAGATTCTTTAATTGATCCTTCAACCGATGCTTTGTTATGTACTTTTTTCTTCAATTTCTGCATGAATCTCTCGAATGGGTACATCCATCGAAACTATACTAGACCTCCTCATTTTTTTTCATGCAGCAAATGTAATATCAAATATTCCATTGAATCAAAGAAAGTTGGTATGAATATTTGTTCATGTTTACATAAAATTAAAACAGCATCTTCTTACAATCTACATAGTGCATCGTAGTCTATTATCACCGCACAAATTTCTTGGAAAAATATGATATTTCTGTTAGCACTTCTCAAATCATAAAATTCAACAAACCTCTACATCCAATTGCTAATTATTACTAATTACCACTAATTATTACTAATTAACGCTAATAACTGCTAATTATTACTAATTATTACTATTTACCACTAAATATTACTATTTACAACTAATTATTACTATTTACTGCTAATTATTACTATTTATCACTAATTATTACTATTTATCACTAATTA
This sequence comes from Viscum album, assembly GCA_963277665.1. Classification (NCBI taxonomy): domain Eukaryota; kingdom Viridiplantae; phylum Streptophyta; class Magnoliopsida; order Santalales; family Viscaceae; genus Viscum; species Viscum album. Next base: position 1,325,609,222 of record OY728157.1, on the reverse strand, counting down.
TTACTATTTACTGCTAATTGTTGTTAATTATTACTAATTACTACTATTTATTACTATTTACTACTATTTATTAGTATTTATTAGTATTTATTAGTATTTATTACTATCTATTACTACTTATTATTAATTATTACTATTTATTATTATTTATTACTATTTATTTCTAATTATTACTAATTACTACAAATTAATACTAATTACTTCTAATTAGTACTAATTACCGCAAATTATTACTAATTATTTCTAATTATTAATAACTGCCGCTAATAATTATTAGTGTTAATTACCACTAAATATTACTAATTATCACTAATTATTACTAATTAGTGTTAATTATTACTAATTATTACTAATTACTACTAATTATTACTAATTATTACTAATTATTACTATATATTACTAATTATTACTATTTATTACCATTTATCAAAATTTATTACTATTTATTATAGTTTATTACTATATATTACTATTTATTACTATTTATTACTATTTATTACTATGTATTATTATTTATTACTATTTATTACTATTTATTACAATTTATTACTATTTATCCATATTTCTTACTATTTGTTACTATTTGTTACTATTTGTTACTATTTGTTACTATTTATTACTAATTATTACAAATTATTATTATTTATTACTAATTATTACCATTTATAACAAATTATTAATATTTATCAATATTTATTAATATTTATTACTTTTTATTAATATTTATTACTATTTATAACTATTTATTTATTTTTATTACTATGTATTACTATTTATTACTATTTATTACTAATTACCTCGAATTATTACTAATTAATTCTAATTATTACTAATTACTGCTAATTATTACTAATTGCCGCTAATTATTACTAACTATTACTATTTACCGCTAATTATTACTATTTACTACTAATTACTGCAAATTATTACTTATTATTACTATTTATTACTAATTATTACTAATTATTACTATTTATTACTATTTACCGCTAATTATTACTTTTTTCTGCTAATTATTGCTATTTACCGCTAAATATAACTATTTACCCGTAATTATTATTAATTATTACTAATTATTACTAATTACTACTAATTATTACTATTTATTACTATGTATTACAATTTACCACTATTTATTGCTATTTATTACTATTTACCACTATTTATTAGTAATTATTACTAATTATTACGATTTATTACTATTTTCTACTATTTATTACTAATTATTACTATTTATTACTATTTATTACAAATTATTACTATCTATTACTAATTATTATTATTATTTACAAATATTACTAATTACCATTATTTATTACTAATTATTACTAATTATTACTAATTATCACTAATTATTACTATTTATTACTATTGAACTCTAATTATTATTATTTACTGCTAATTATTATTAATTATTATTAATTATTACGCTAATGATCACTATTTACTATTAATTATTACAAATTACTACTAATTATTACTATTTATTACTATTTATTACTATTTATTACTATTTATTACTATTTATTGCTATTTATTGCTATTTATTACTATTTTTTACTATTTTTTACTATTTTTTACTATTTTTTACTATTTTTTACTATTTTTTACTATTTTTTACTATTTTTTACTATTTATTACTATTTATTACTATTTATTAATATTTATTACTAATTACCGATAATTATTACTAATTGCCTCTAATTATTACTAATTACTGCTGATTATTACTAATTACCACTAATTATTACTAATTATTACTAATTACTGCTAATTATTACTATTTATTACTATTTATTACTATTTATTACTATTTATTACTATTTATTACTAATTATTACTAATTATTGCTAATTATTACTAATCATTACTAATTATTGTTATTTATTACTATTTATTACTAATTGTCGCTAATTACCACTAATTTTTACTAATTAGCACTAATTATTAATAATATCGCTAATTATTACATAATTTATTACTATTTATTACTATTTATTGTTATTTATTACTATTTATTACTGTTTATTACTAATTATTTCTAATTAATACTAATTAATACTAATTAATACTAATTAATACTAATTAATACTAATTAATACTAATTACTACTAATTACTACTAATTAATATTAATTAATACTAATTACTTCTAATTACTACTAATTAATACTAATTACGGGTAATTATTATAAATTAATGATTGCATCGGACAGATGGTCTCGTCGACGACCTGCAATGAATGGTGACACTCGATGATGGGCTCACGGCTCGAGGTTGACATGTGGTGTGGCACGTGGACCGTGGTTTAGTCATGGTTCTTGAAAATTTGAATTTTGAAATTTTGTTTTGCTTTGGTGGTTGTAAGCAATGGGTAACGGATACCCATAAACCAGCTTTCTTGAAAATGAAAAAAATGGTTTGCAGTCAATGATAGTTGAAAAAAATTATTACAAATTAATATTATTTACTTTTAAATAAAAAATTAAATCTTAATGAAACAACATTTTTGTAAAAATAAAAAATGCAAAATAAAACTATTTAATTCTAATTTAATTTAATTACTGCTAATTAATGTTAATTATAACTAATATAAAATAAAATGAATTAACTAAAAAATAAAAGAAATAGATAAATGCCTTAAAAATGAATCTTTCGTAGGTTGTAAGGCTTGAAAATTGCTCCGATGTAAAATTTTAAACATTGAAAAAATTTAAGAGAAACATTTGAGAGTGGAGAGGGAGAGAGGAGTTGAGAGAGTTGTGAAATGAGAAAAAATCAGATGGGGGTATATATAGGTTAGATTATTTGTGACGGAAGTATTTGTGATGAGAATCTCATCGCAAATGCTAACCCACTATTAATTAGTGGCGGTAGTTAAAAAGGTATTTACAACGGGTCCCGTTGCAAATACCTACCTGCCGACATAGTATTTACGACGGGAGATAAATCTCATCACAAATATTAAAAACCACCGAAGGGTATTTGTGACAGATGGTTACACCCATTGCAAATGCCCTTCATGCGGTTTGGTGCGCACCGCGCACCCAACCTTTTGCGACGGGAACTGGGTCCCATCACAAATAGTACTTCCTGATGGACTATTTGTGACGGGACCCTTCCCCATCGCAAATAACGCTTTTTCCCATAGTGATTCCTTCACCACAGAATGCTCTTATGTTTCTTCATTTTTGATCATGATTTGTTATTATTCTACATGATATGATTCATAATAAATCATGAGATTAATAAAATCCACCAAATATCTTCTATTTAACTCTATGGGGATTATGGTGTGGAAGTCTCAATCCTTGTCGTGCGCCAAACCTTTTTTGACGAGAATAGGGTTCCATCACAAATAGTACTTCTCGATTGACTATTTGCGACGGGACCCTTCCCCGTCGCAAATAACGTTTTTTCCCATAGTGATTCCTTCACCACATAATGATCTTATGTTTCTTTATTTTGATAATGAAGTGTTATCATTCTACATGATATGATTCGTAGTAAATCATGAGATTAATAAAATCTACCAAATATCTTCTATTTAACTCTATGGTTATTATGGTGTGGAAGTCTCAATCCTTATCAACTCTTCAAACCTATTACAGTGTGATAAATTGATTCATGGTGTGATCTTGAATTATTCATCTTAATATCGTGGGGATTAATCTTCATGGACCTGCTCCTTTTTTTATGGATTGACATTGTGACATGTTCCCCTATAATTGTATTTTATGATATACTGCTTCAGCGTGTGGAACATAGATGCAGGGTGGTAATTTCTTCAATCTGTCACTCCCAATATTCAGTAAAGTAAGAAACCTTTCATTTCGTTGATGATATTTATGTGAAATTTTCTTTACCATTACATATTACTATTTATTTCAACACTTGGTCAATTTTAAAAATCTACACTTCACGGCGTGGCCATTAATCCCATGGTGAGACCAACTGTATGAAGGGACTTTATCATTTTTTTCAGACTTCAAATCCATTCACAGTGTGGACCATGACTTTATGGAATAAATGAATCTTCTCCTAAAAATTATAAAGGTTAAATTATTACATATTCATTTATGTGTACCTTTACACATTAAACTTTGTCATTTTAGAGTTATTTTTTTTATTTTTCAAAATTCCTCATTCCAGAAGATGGAAAGTCTGGCATATCACTTTTGGAAGATAGTAAACCTTATGTATTTGGGGTAAATGAATTTTATATATTGTATTTCCTTTTCCATTTTACTTATTCTGAAATATATTACCTTTAAATATTGGTCTGATGAACTTTATGTATATAGGGAAAGTTCTACACTTTTCCAAATTTCTCTCTTATCAGCACTTGTTTACTCTTATGTATACAAGGTGATTGATTTACCATTTCTACATTTCTCTTCCACTTCCAAAACTTACTATTATGTATCAAATTAATCAACCCTTAAGTATACTGGGAGTTTCATCCCTTTGTTAATATTCTGAATTTTATAGTATCTTCTAAAGCTCCAGATTTCTCTACTTCCAAAGTATCCATACTTACTCATTCAGAATAACTTCCAAAACACTTCTGGTGCAATTATAGTGCAACTTATAGACTACCACCGATGAAAATTTCAATTCAAGTTTAATTTTTAAAAAGCTTAAGCTCTGCTTCTAAGATGACTTACAAATTTCAAAGAAATATCTTTAAAACTTAACTTTTGAAATTCTATGTTTTCAATAACTTTCAGACATCTAATTACTCATCTTTCAGACTTCAAATAATTCATTTCACACCTCTACCATGAATATTGATTATTTTAATTATTTTAATTATTTTTAGTCTTTACTTTGAGTTTTGGTAGCTCGCGTGTTGAATTTTAAATTTTTGGAAGTTGTTTTACTCTTGTACAATTAGATCGCATAGTTTGGAGTGACAGTGTGGTGCTCGTGTGGGTGCCCATGTGGGTCTGAGTTGTAGTGTGAAACTTATGCACGGTTTATTAAACTGTGTGACAAGCATGCAGTTTGGCTCTGTAAGTGGGCAGTTCCAAGTGGCATGGTTTGAGCACGGTTTGATCAATCGTACGGCTGGTTATAGGTAACCTTGCGAGGGATGTCTGGACTTGGCAGTGGCCAGCGCAAGGTTACCACACAGTTTAGTAAACCGTTCATGAACCATGTGGTTTCCCAATATTAAAATTAAATAAAATTATATGAAAAACAAAATGAGAAAAAAATAAAATAAAATAAAAAGGACATGTATTAATAATATTATTATTACTATTGCTATTGTTATTATGATTATTATTATTATTATTATTATTATTATTATTATTAATTTTATTATTAAGATTATTATTATTAATTTATTATCATTATTATTATTAATTTATTATTATATTTATTAGGGTTTTAATAAAAACCCTCAAGGATCCCCTCCCTCCCCTCGGGTGGTCATTCTCCTCCCGTTTTGGTGCGTGTTCATCTCTGGTAAGGTCCTCTCCTCCTCCTATGTCTTGTTTCCCTCCTCTATGGGTCATGCACATTTTGGCTAAAACCTAGGGTTTCGGGTGGTTTGATTTTTTATTACTCTCTTCTCAATAGGTTGTGTGGAAGGTCCATCGGGTCTTGTTTGTACAAGTTCCAGCAATCGTCGTCGTAGGCGAGGGGGTTTGGGTTGATTCGGTCTGTCGTCATTATCTTGGGGTAAGATTTTTCCTCTGTTCTTATTGTTTCTCCTTTTAAAAATGGGGATTTTGTAGTTTATGGGTTCCTGGTAATTTTCTTTGTGTGTGTGGGTCCTTACCACAGTGTTTTAAGTTTTCGGTTGTGTTTGTAGTACATTTGACGACTTCGGGAAGACTTGTACACACACATAGGTGTGTGTGTGTGTGTGTGTGTGTGTGTACCCCCTTGTACATGTTCCCACATGGTTAGGGGAATGTATACATGGGTTTAAAGGTTATTTATATAAAAATGTATGTGTGTGTAAGGGTGAATCATTTGATACCGTCATTAAAGATATCAAAATTCGATTGTCGGTTGGGTATGCTTTTGAGGTAGGATCCCATTGCATTGTCTTTAAAATTAACGAATTATTGATTTCTTGCTTTTCACATCCTTATTTAATGTTAGTCAATAATGTATGGTTTTTAGAATAAATGTTTGTTGTGAAATAGAGTGATTTCCCCTTGTATCTTAATTTCATAAAACGGTTTTATTAAATGTACATACCAACTGTTTATCAAATTTCCTGGTTGGCCTTTGTAAGTAAATTTTCATTTTTTTAAAGAAAAAATGGGGTTGAAAATGTTTTTGGGTTACTCAAATGGATTTCTTAAATGGGGTTCCAAATGGTTTTGATATTGGAATTGGTGTTTATTTTATTCTTTAGAAATGATTTGGTGTGTGTTGGTTCTTTGGAAATAGTATAGTATTAAATGGTTTCTTAAGTTCCATTTGGTACTTTTGTAAAATAAGTTACTTTGAAAACTGTCCTTGGGATGCACCTCTTGCCCTGTTGAATATTGATGGGAATGGGTGGTCCTCATTTGGGAATTCCCTCATGTGTTGTTGGTTGATGGAAAGAGGGAGAAAATCCCTTGGATTGATTCAAGGGTGAGTGTTTTGTGTGTGGCTAGTGTGTGATGCATGTATATGTGATGGATTACTTCCTTAAAATTTTTGGCTCACCCCCCCCCCCCCCCCTTTATTCTGAACATAGTAACCTAGCATAGCAAGTGAATTTTCAGTTAATGGTTGTTACACTAGTTTAGGTTACACACTGGATAGTGGTCCTTTGTATGGACTATCTGCTTTGGGATTGTTCCCCTTGGTCAGGCCAGGTAGGGTGCGATCAAACGTTTGGGCATTATGATATCATCGGGTAAGGCATGCCTTCAAGATGACTCACATGTATAGTATGTTCTAGAATATTCATGAGCTCCTAGGTTCTCCCATGTATTTTGGAACTTATTTTTCTATATTGGGTGATTGTGGTGCCTTGTTTGGCTAGTTACTCATGTGCTCTATTTTCTATTTCCCTTATTGTGTGGTTATTGTTCTTACATCCTTGTGTGGTGAAACCTCTTTGAGAATGTGATGGGTTGGTTTAAAAATGTTTATGGAAAATAATTTTAAAATGTTTATCACTTTCTTACTTCCTTTTTTAAGTGAAATAAAACTTTATATCTCTCTAAATTTTAATGTCTCTTTCTTGAAGAAGAACCCAATTTTAAATGGGAAAACGAAAATAGACCGTGATTTGTTTTAAAGAGTAAAATGTATGAAAACCTAGTTTTATGGATTGTATTTCCAACTTAAAATTCATGGATATTTTATTTAAAGTAAATGCACATGGGAATAGATTCTTAGGGTATGCCTGCTGAGTTTTAATACCCATGCCTATAGTTTTATCTTTGTTTTTAGATTTGGGTGCTGATTCTTACTCGGATTTGGTTGTTATAGTGTGATGTTGGTTTGAGGTTGGTGGTGACCCACAGGGTCACTTAGAGGTATGTACAGTTTTATTTTCTTTCCACTGCTAGTTTTTGTTATTATTTTTTAGTTTTAATTTATTTTTTGTCTTTTATTTATGGGAAAAATCGTTCCCACCAGCTTTATTTTCATGCCCAGCACTAGATGCCAGCCCCTGGGGATCGAAAATCCCCTTCGGGCCTTGTCACGGATCATCTTAGGTGACCAGTTTCGGGTTGACCCAGGTTTGTTCATGATAAAATGGTATTAGAAGAGGCTCTTTTTATTTGAGGTGTTAGGTACCTTGAAGATTAGGACTATTGGGACTTGAGAAGTAGGTGTGGGAAGGAATTCATGAACCCTTTTCCGTCATGAGCCTCGAGTATCTAGGGGATGTGCGGGATTGAGTTTTTTTCTGTGTGGATAAGGGATGACAATGGGAGTGAGTAGTTGTTATCTAATGTGATTTCATGGATTAGCAACCCATTCATAGCCTGAGTGCATGATTCAAGGTACTTTTTTTGGTTGATGATCTCTCAGAGCATGGTCTGCTAAGCCATGTTGTTGGGTTATGCAAAGCCACTAGTTCCTTATTCTTGACAGTTTTAATGTGAGTCATGTTTTTGTTTAGTTTTTTTGGCTTGAGTGTATTTCAAAAATAAAAATGTTTTTTAGAAAAGGGTTTTTCAAAAGGGAAAATATTTTTTGGAGTGTTATAATGGTTTTTGAAATAGAAATTGTTTTCTTTTAAAGGAATTTGTGGTTTTAAAGAAAAAATGGAAATTGTTTTGGAAATCATTTTAGGATTTTGAAAATAATTTTTGGAAGGTGAGATGAAAGTTTCTTGGGAATTTGGGATTTAATTTGACTGACCTTTTTTGGAAATGAGAAGTGTTGAATTGACCCTTGGTGTTTCTATGAACGATCACATATATGGATGTACCAATGTGGAAATTGTAAAATTGGTGGTATGTGTTGATGGGTGCTTGAGCTACCATAGGGATATATATATGAGGTTTAATGTAATACCAATGGTGGTATTTTATTTGTTTTGTTTTCTGAAAATGGTTTTTTAAAAAGGTAATTTCAATGTTTTGAAAAGTGAGTGAGTATTTGTTTAGTGTTTTCTTTCCATGTTTAGAATCCTTTTTCATGGGTTCTTGGTTTTGAAATGCTAACAATGAGGTCAGAATGGTGATTTGAGTTAAGATTTTGGTTTTTGATTAAAGTGTGGAATTTTGGGTTTGTGATGCATTTTGATTCAGCTTCATGCTACTTGTTTTTGAGTATTCTCTAGAAAATCCCCAGTTATAAGTGTACGATCGAACTCTAGGACTCCTACCTCAGTTTTTAGGTGAAGGTAGGTTTTGGTAATCAGTAGTAGTCATCGTTAGTGGCTAGAATTTGTCAAAGTTAAGGTGGTTAAGTGTTTTGAGGAAATTTTGAATAACTGTTTATCTGATTATTCCCATTGGAGATTCTACCCAAACTCTGAATTGAGTGGTGGAGCAGGATCATTTCCTCACTTTGGTTCACACCTGAGTCTCCTTTTTTTGTCACACACTATCATTATTTGGAAGATAAAAGAATGTCTCATTCATGGTTACTTATGAAGAGATGTTGTTTTCGGCACTGTTTCTTGGGTCATTTGAGGGGGTCATTAAGTTACACTACTGAATGAGGAAGTTCTAATTTTTAATCCCTAGTTCTGAACTATGAGGAAGAATATTCTTCAAGTCATCAGAGCTCCAGCCACAGGTCTCCAGGTGAATCTTTTCATGTAGTCATAAATCATTGGGTGTGGAGGACCTTGGCCCTATTTGTGTCTCTAGTTCTATGATATAGAGAGTTTAAGTTTCTCTCTTGTAGCTTCTTCATCTGTAAAGGTTCTTATTTTTTAGAAAGGTATAAATTTCTCACTTCCTGGTTGTGTTCTTTGTTTTTGAAATTCCCTCTTTGGTTGTAAGAAGGATCAGTGACCTTTTATCCTTGTAAACCTCTATAGTTGTGGTTGTGCCTTATATAAGAGATACCTTGAAATTTTATCTCTTTGTATATGTGAGTCTTTGAATAGTTGTCCTTGTGTGGTTGGAATTTGTAGATTGGTTCATTTTTAATTATGGGTTGTACTTGTTTTGGAGATGCATGCATATTGGGAAATAATGAATAGTGGTTTGAGTCACTTCTTGGTTTGGGGTTTTTCTTCGGGGACCCCATGTAGTGGGGGTTTGGTCTATGTGGAGAATTCCTAGGTCAGTTCATGTTGGGTTTCTCATATCGGTCCGTACTAGGTGGTCTAAGCTGGTCAGTTCCTAAATGGTGGGGAGACCCACCATAGATCTTGTTTCAATTCCTTATAGAGTGGTCGATGTTAGTTGGTTTCTTGTGGTAAGGATAACCCTCCACTTTTCCTCATGATTATCCTCATTTATTTTTCTCATAGAGCTGGTTGGGTGTAACTAGTGAGTGAAAAGTCACACAGAGTTTATGATTTCGTTGGCCTCATTCAGTTTCGAACTCGAGTTTGATTCCTTGTTTTGTTGGGTGACTTTTTGGGGGCATAAAGTTTTTTATTGGGGAGAATTGTCACACCACTATCATGAATATTGATTATTTTAATTATTTTAATTATTTTCAGTCTTTATTTTCAGTTTCAGTAGCTAGCATGTTGAATTTTAAATTTTTTGGAAGCCTTTTTATTGTTCCATGGTTAGCCAACATGGTTAGGAGTAATTGTGTGGTGCTCATGTGAGTTCCCAGGTGGGTCTGAGTTATGGTGCATAGATTTCACATAGTTTATTAAATCGTGTGATAAGTATGTGTTTTGGATCTATAAGTGGGCAGTTCCAAGTGACACGGTTTGATCAACTGTGCATCTAGCTATAGGTAACCATGCGAGGGCTGTCTGGCCTTGACAGTGGCTAGTGCACAATTTGGTAAACCGTACACGAACCGTATGGTTTTCCAATATTCAAAATATATAAAATTAAATGAAAAACAAAATGAGAATAAAATAAAATAAAATGTATTAATAATAATAATATTATTATTATTATTATTAAGTTTATTATTAAGATTATTATTATTAAGTTATTATTATTATTATTATTATATTAGGGTTTTAATAAAAAACCCTCAAGGAGCCCCTCCCCCCTTACCCGTTATACATAGACGACCCCCCCCCCCTTCTCCCTACTCGCACATGACTCGCCTCGGCTAAGGCCCTCTAGAATTCCACCTCCCTCCCCTTTGGCTTTCATTATCCTCCAATTTTGGTGTGCATTCATCTCTAGTAAGGTATTATCTTCCTCCTATTTCTTGTTTCCCTCCTCTATGGGTCATGCACATTTTGGCCAAACCTTAGGGTTCCGAGTGATTTGATTTTTTGATGATTCTCTTCACAATAGGCTATGCAGAAGGTATATTAGGTCTTATTTTTGTGAGTTCCGGCAACCGCCACAAAAGGTGAGGCAGTTTGGGTCGATTCGGTATGCCATCGTCATTTTGGGGTAAGATTTTTCCTCTGTTCTTATTTATGTTCCTTTTAAAATTGGGGCTTTTTTAGTTTATGGGTTTCTGGTAATTTACTTTGAGTGAGTGGGTCCTTATAGCGATGTTTTAAGTTTCCAGTTGTGTTTCTAGTGTGTTTGATGATTCCAGGAAGACTTGAACACACACATAGGTAAGTGTATATATATATACCACCTTGTACATGTTCCCTCATGGTGAGGGGAATGTGTACTTGGGTTTAAAGGGTGTAAATATATATATAGAAATATGTGTTTGTGTAAGGGTGAAGCATTTAATGTCATTGTTAAAGCTGTTAAAAGCTGATTGTCAGTTGGGTCTTCTTTAGAGGTAGGATCCCTTTTCGTTTTCTTTTTAATTAAAGAATTATATATTTCTTTCTTTTTTCACCCTTATTTAATGTTAGTTGTTAATGTATCGCTTTTATAATAAATGCTTGTTGTGAAATAGAGTGATTTCACTTTGTATTTTAATTGCATAAAACTGTTTTATTAAATATACATACCAAGTGTTTATCAAATTGCCCGATTGGCCTTTGTAAGTAAATTGTGGTTTTTTTAAAGAATGGATTGGGTTGAAAATGTGTTCAGGTTTCTCAAATGGATTTAGTAAATGGGGTTCCAAATGTTTTTGAGATTGGAATTTGTGTTTATTTGATTCTTTGGAAATTATTTGGCATGTGTTGGTTCTTTAAAAATGATTTAGTGTTAAATAGTTACTTGAGGCCCATTTTTTACTTTTGTAAAATAAGTTACTTTGAAAACTCTCCTTGGGATGAAACTCTTTCCTTGTTGGATATTTATGGGAATGGTTGGTCCTCAAATAGGACTTCCCTTGTGTGTTTTTGGTTGATGGAAAGAGGAATAAAATACCTTGGAGTGATTTGGGGGTGACTATCGTGTGTGTTTCTTGTGTATGATGCATGTATATGTGATGGATTTCTTGTTTGACATTGTTGGATCACCCCCTTTTTAGTCTGAACATGGGAACCTGGAATAGAGAGAGAATTTTCGATGAATGATTACTGCACAAGTTTAGGTTATGTACTGGCTAGTGGCCCTTAGTACAGACTATCTTCTTTGGGATTGTACCCCTCAATCTGGCCATGTAGGGTGCGATTGAGAATTTGAACATTACGATGTCATTGGATAAGGAAGTCCTTCAAGATGAATTAAAAGTATAGTATATTCTAGATTATTCATGAGCTCCTAGGTTCTCCTATGAATTTTGGAACTTAGTTGTTTATGTTGGATGATTTTGGTGCCTCTTTTGGCTAGAAACTAAAGTAATCTATTTTCCATTGCCATTATTGTGTGATTTTTGTTCCTACTTTCTTGTGCAGTGTAACCAATTTTATAAAGTAATGGGTTGGTTTGAAAATTTTTATAGAAAATAATTTAAATTTTTTTATCACTTTATTACTTTTTTTAAGTGAAATAAAACTTTCTTTATCTCTATATATTAATGTCTCTTTCTTGAAAAAGAACCTAATTTTAAATAGAAAAATGGAAATGGATCATGATTTTTTTTAAAGAGGAAAATGTGTGAAAACCAAGATTTATACATTGTATTTCAAACTTGAAATTGATGGATCCTTTATTTAAATGAAATTAAAATGGGAATATATTTGTTGGGAACACCTACTGAGTTTTAATACTCATGGATATAGTTTTATCTTTGTTTTTAGCTTTGGTTGCTTCTTCTTGCTTGAATTTAGCCACCATAGTGGGATGTTGGTTTTAAGTCAGTGTTGACCCATAGAGTCACTTGGAGGTATGTGTAGTTTTATTTTATTTCTGATTCTAGTTTTTATTCTTATTTTTCATTTTTTATTTATTTTTTTGTCTTTTATTTATGAGCTAAATTGTTCCCACCTTCTTTATTTTTATGTTCAACACTAGTTTCTAGGTTGTGGGGATCGGGAATGCCCTTCGGGCCTTGTCATATATCATCTTGGGTGACTGGTTCGGGATTGACCTAGGTTGGTTTGTGATAATTCATCTACTATACGTCCATTATTGCTCTTCAAGAATAACTTTTAAACCTTCTCTATATAAACTTATGGAATAACTTATGAAACATATAACTTCATTAAATTATATGTCTATTTTTCAATACTTTGAATTCAAAAAATTCAACACTTACTATCATAAAATCTAACACACAACCCCTTGGTTGCAACAAGGATTGTTTACTATAAAAAGATATTGATCTTCTATTGATGAGAACAAATCTAGAAGTGATAAAGAAGAAAGAGTAGGGAAAGTTAGATAAGAAATAATTATCTTTGATCCTAATTTCATAGGCTTGGAACATGTCCTATACCATCTATGAAGGGATGAAAACTTAATATAATATTAAAATCATTGATGATATGTATGAGAAGCTAATAGTAGTGAACAAATTTTTTCTATTGCAGAGTCTATTCAGCATGATAATATTTGAGGGAAATTTTATAGGTGATCATGTTAATGAATCCAACATGATATAGGGTTGGTTGTAATTAATAAAGGTAAATTTCATAGATCTAGAGAGGTAACTTTTGTTTCTTTCATCACTCTCAGAATCTTGGGATGCAATGGTTATCATGGTAAGAAAATCAAGAAGTAATATGAATTTAGTTTTTATGAACATTCAATATATAATTCTTAATGGGGAGATTCAGAAAATCGATATCCAATATTCTATCAAGAATTCCTATAATATGGAATTTAGGGGGAATTCCTCTACATGGAATAATCATAACAAAGGGAAAGGTAGAAGAATTAGAAGTCAAACTAGCCCTATTAAATATTTTCCCTTATGCTAAAATTTTAGATAAAAATTATACATAAGGAAATATTTTAGTGAGTGAAGAGTTAATTTTATAAGAAATGCTTATGAAAGTGGACCCAAAAATCCATTTTTGGAAGATATGAGTAGTATGTTATTGAGTGTCTCTATTCCACTTGAGTCTAGGATTATAGAATCTAGGGTTTCTTTTCACTCTAAATCTTAGAGAATGATTATAAAAAATTATAATTCTATAATATTAAATAAGGCACACCTTTTGGATGATAAAATTCTTGAGATGGTGGGAAAGGGTGATTTTTCCATCTAGACATGGAACAAAAGCCTTTTGAAAATTCAAGGTGTGCGATACATATAGAGGTTAAGGAAAAAAATTATTATTGTGGGACATTTAGATGATGTAGGTTTCTTTATTAGTTTTTTGGAGGAAATGGGAAATGTTACACATGGTTCCATGGTGGTGGAAAAATGAGGGAAGGATGGAAAATTATATTTGATGATAGTTTCATAAGGAGTATTTCATGATTCACAAACTACTTATCCAAAGTTGTTCCATGAACACTTGTTCACTTAAGTGAGAAAAGGATGAAAGTCCTTACTGCTAAAGGAATCTTGAAGATTACAAGCATAGATTATGGAACATGTGAATAATGCATACTTGGAAAGTATAGTAAGGTTTTATTCTAAAAAGGAAGGAAATATGCACAAGGATCAAAATTTATATTTGGTTCATACATACATTAAGGTCCAGCTTTAGTCTATTCTCTCTAAGGTTCACTGTACTATATTACCTTCATCAATGATGTGACACTAAAGGTGTGGATATTTTTTCTCAAACACAAGTATGATGTTTTTATAACATTCATTTTGATGGATATCCATGGTTTCAAAGTAAAATAAAATTAAACTAAAATTTTTGAGGTATGAAAGAAGTAGAAAATATGTAAACAAGGAATTCTAGAGGTTCTATTGGTGAAAATTTATATAGTTTGAGAATGTTGGACCAAAAACTTCAGAAAAAAAATAGATTCATGGATAGGATGAATTGAACTTTATTGGAGAAGGAAGAGAGAATGAGGATACACCCAGGTTTTCTTAAGGATTATTGGGTGGAGACCATGAATTATGTTTTCCTATAGAGTTTTATAAGTTGGATTGTTCTCTTTAACGAAGATATCTTTTGGAAAGATCGAAACCTAGTGAAATTTTTAGATGTTATCAAAGAATAATCACAAGTTGTGGTTTTTATGAATAGAAGTCTCTAAGTTCTAGATACTTTAGAAATTTTAGAGAGTATTCTAGTTCCAGGAACACTTGACCATAGATAAAGAGTTTTAGATAAAAGTTAAGTTCTAATAGTGTTGTCAAGGCCAAAAGTACTGAAAATTTCAAGGAATTTGAAAGATTTGGTAGAGATATAAAAGGTAAAATTTTGGAAATAGTACCCCTAAAAGGATCTAATATTTGATTTCATATGTGGATATCTACTAGGATTTGGTGCCAATTATTGAGATATTAAAGTGACTTATACTACTTGCTTCTCATAGGCAATGGAAAATATGAATTTCTATAAGTGATTATAAATATGAGAAACTCAAGATAGTGTGAGATAATAATAAGGTATGAAATGAATTTATTATATGTTTTAAGGAAATGGGAGCTAATAGAATGAAATTTTGGGAGGATAGAGCTTTATAATAAGTGATTTTTTCATCTGAATGAGTAAGTGGATGGTAGAAGGTGGAACAAGGAAAGGCTTTTCATAAATGGGTTTCAACAAATTAAAGTTGTAGATTTTTCTGAGATGTTTTATCTGGTTGTTAAGAATAAGAATATTCAAATGGTACTTAGATCCTGCTAATGGTTTGGGGGTGCAAGTTGATGTTGGAAGGGAGAGTTCTGGGAGAGGGAAGAAAAATGAGAGTGGCCCATTCATCCATTCATTCAGTGATGTTGTTCAAAGTGGGAATCAGACGATGGTTAAAACTGATGGACCCTTATCTTCTTCTCCAAGAAGAAGGCCAAGGAAGGATTACTCTTATCTTTTATGGCTGATGTGGACTAGATCAGATTATAAATGGAAAAGCGAGGTGACTGTGGCTTTTAAAAAGGGTAGTGTGGTCAAGAAGTCATCCCCAGAGCAACCCGATCTTAATCTACTTAGGAGTCAGGTTCAAAGTGCAAGCTATTGGAGGTCTCCTAATTGGAAATCAGCTACTGAAGAAGATGGATCTTACATGGGGTGCGGTGATGAGTTTGGTTACTATGATGTGTAAGTTTCACTTGTTTATGGTTTGGTTGTAAGTTGGGTACCAGAAACCCTTAAACCGGCTTTTTAAAATGGAAAAAAATTATTTGCAGCAAATGGTACTTAGAATAGTTCCCATGGAATGGTTACATCTAGAGTAGTTAGATGTTAAAACTACATTTCTTTATAAAGACATGGATGATTAGATTTATATAGAGAAATTAAAGGCTTTGTGAAGAAACTAAATAAGTATCTTGTGTTCAAGATTAAGTGGATCCTTTATGGGTTAAAGAAAGAACCAAAACAATTTAATTGGAAGTTAAATTTATTTATAGAGAAATGAAACTTTGTTTATAGTAATGTGGATAACTGTTGTTATCATAAGGTGTATGGTGATGGTATTTTCATTATTTTAATTATTTATGTGGATAAAATTATTATTAATAGACTGGTAGAGGAAACAATTGATGAGATAAAGGATTAATTATCCAAAAGTTTTTAGAAGAAGGATCTCAGTCATACAAAATAGACCTTAGGGATCAAGATTGTAAAGGAATTAAATTATATAACTTTATTCTTATTCTGACTATATATGAGAAGTGGTGGAATGATTTGGAATAAGTGAGTAAAAATTGATTACCACTCCCATGGATAGACACTTTAAGTTAATCAAGGAGAAAACACTTAGAATGGAAATAGGGGCAAAGTGCCTAGAAAAGGTTACATTTTCATTGGAATTTAGAAGCTTGATGAATTATATGATTTTTGAATGGATGGAAATTATGAATATAGTGGGAGTTTTTATAAGGTTCATATAAAATTCCAAAAGAAAAAAATGGGAAGTGATAAATTAGATACTCTAGTTTCTCAAATATTTCAAAAGTTTGTCACTCTATTTCAGAACAAATGAACTATAACAGGGGTTTATTGATTAAAACTTTGAGATAGATTTGGATACTTGAAGGATAACTATTTACTATGTGTTTACTTATAGGGGCATAACTATGAGTTGTATGTCAAAGATTCAAATGGTAGTCACACTTTCAAAAATGGAGTCAGAGTAAATTGCACTTACTGAAACATGTAAGGGGTTGATTTGGATGAAGGGGTTATTGGAGGATCACAAATGAAGTCAAGATATTAGAATTTCATTATATTACTCACAAATTATAATATAATTTTCCAACAATCTAATGTTTCACTCCAATATAAATTATATTAAGTGGAAGTATTACTTTATCCATAAGTTATTCAAGGAAAAATTAATGGATTTATGAAATTTTGATGAAGTTTATAATTCAGTAGATATAGTGACCATGGTTATAGTTCAAGATATGTTGGGGTATCATTTCTTCTTAGTTAAACTATGATTAGTGGAATCATGTTGGGGGAACCATGCAGTTAAAAAGAAATATTGATATTTGAAGAGATTTTCAAAAGATGATGAAATATTTGTTTTAATAGCTTCAAAATGATTCTCAAGAGGGATATTGTTATGTTTGTCCAGGTGAGATCCATTTTTAGGATAAGTGTTGGAACTCCTAGAAGGATTAAATATCGAAATATAATTTTTAAAACAATATGAATATGGTGGATTGGAATGACTAATGTTTTAGAGTACAGAAGTAGATCAGAGCTTCAAAAATATATTTGAACCTAATCCCAGAAGGATATGCAGCTGCATAAAGAGTATACAACTCTTTCCTAATAAGTAATTTTTAAATTTCTTAGGATGTGTAATATTTTTCTGAAAATTAATTTAAGATTAATCTGTCATGGAGATTTGGGGCTCATGATATTCATAAAAAGGAGGAGTTAAGTCATTGGATGACTTTGATGAAATGAAGGGATGCCTATGAAGATCAAATCCAAAGGTAATATTCTCTATGAACATGAAAAGGAAGTAAAGTTTTTTGACTGTATAGATTATATAGAGACTACCTATATATATATGGGAGATGATAATATTTATAAAAAGACTCTTATGTTTTTATTATCATATTTTTTTATCTAAATAAAATTATTTCCAATATTCTCCTCATAAAGTAGGACTTCATCTAAACCACATAAAATAGTTGTGTCCTTTTATTTTTTCTTTATTTTATTATCTTCTTAAAGTTCATGTCTAATGTGTATGTGAGTATTTCAGTGTATGGTTGGAGTGATTTATCTGGACAGTTTTGAAAACATCATGAATGTGGGTTCATTCTAATTAAATGGTTTTATATTTTTTTCCTCATATGAAATTTCCTAAGGGTAGCTTTTGATTAAGAGATTTCAGACCCAATGGTAGAGAGTGGTGATCTATTATGGGTCATGGCAATTAAACCCCAATGAATATAAATATGTTATCCATTATCATAATATTTCAATAAAATATCTTACATTGAAGTCATGGAAATATTATCTTATTGGTGAGTAGTTTTTAGTATTCACATATTATAAGAGCCTATGGTGTATCTACTCTCAAGGATATTTGAATTTGTGTCAATGGATATTGGTGGAGTTTTTGAAGAATTGTGACTTTGAAATCTCTTACACTCCAAAAAAAGGGAATGTGGTAGCTGATTCACTTAGTATAAAGTCTCATTGTGATGTTTCATGAGAGGATGGAGATTATTGGAGGATAATATATGAGATGGTATCTTTTCATTTGGATATGGTGGAAGACTGTAGTGGATTTTTTATGTTTAGGATGATAGTGTAATATTTGATGTTTTAGTGAGTAAAGGAATTTTAGTTGGGAGATCCTGAGGTGTAGGTGTAGAGAGATCATTTTTTATATGGATATACTCTTGAGGTATGGTTATAGTATGATCAATATCTAATTTTGTTTCATGGGAAAATCCTTTTTTCATTAGTGAAGAGAGAGATGGTTCTTCGTAAGTTTCTTAACTCACCCATAGTTGTAGAACCTAAAATATCCAAGATGTATCATGCTTTGAGGAGTTATTTATTATAGTATGGGATGAATGGTTTAGTGTTTGAGTTTATATCTTGATGTTTAATATTTCATAGGGTCAAATTTAAGCATAAATTTCTGGCAGGTCAACTACATCCATTAAATATTCTTCATTGAAAATGCAAGGACATATCGATGGGTTTTGCTATTGGTTTTCCTTGAGCCTCATGTGGATGTGATGTCAAATGTGTGATTGTAGATTGGATGAGAATTCACCTTAATTATTAAAAATAAAATAAATGAGTTCAATAGATGATTTTTTAACACTTTATGTGGTTGTGATAGTTTGGATTCATGGTATTTTGAAGATAATCATATATGATCAAGATCCTTATTTTACCTCATGAGTGAGAAAAATTTTGCAGCATGCTTTAAGTTCTTATTTTTGAATTAGTACTTTTTTAAACCAAAAATGTACAGTCATATGAAATGGATAATATAGATATTGGAATATATGTTTCATACATGTATTCTTGATTTTAGAGGTTCTTGGGTGAAATTATTTCCTTTGGTTGAGTTTTCCCCTAATAATAACTATCAAAAATCCATTAGTATGGATCTATTTGAGGAGTTTTATAGGTGGCCTTTTATATATTTTTTGTACTAGTCTAAGTTTATAGATTCATTAGTTCTTTTACTATATTTTGAATTTATCATGATAGAGAAAATATAGGTGATTCATGAGCAGGTTAAAATAGCTGAAGACCATCAGAATCCATATGTTGATAAATGTTATAGATCTATATAATTCAAGGTCATTGATTATGTTTTTCTCAAAGTTTCACCTTTTCATGGGTAGTATAGGTTTGGTATAAAGGTTCCACACATATAAGAAGAGACTATTAGAGCTTGAACCAACTTGAATTTTGTTGGATTCATTGGATAATATGCAATATATAGGACATAGATGTCATGACCATAAAAAAAATATGAATAAATTGAAAAGGGGTTCTATAACCAAGAGGATGTTTTTATCTTAGATTTATAACTAATTTAAAATAAAAGAATAAATATTAAATCATTATTTAGTTATTTATTCAGTAATGGTGTTGATCATGCGAACACCATTTGGTGTATCCTTTTTCAGTCATGAGGAACCAAAGAAGATCCCCTCTAGAAATGATCTACATGTGCTCCTTTTGATCTCAAATCATCATTTATGATAATTTAGGTGATATTGTTGTGGTACTAATTGTCTTGAATAAATTCCATTGATCTCTACCATGATCCCTTTGGTCTTGATGGATCATAAGTCGTGATGTACTTGATTATTGTATATATAGCTACCACATGTTGTCATAATTTTTTATTGCATATTACCTAAGCCATATTGTGATCCAAGATCCTGAATTATATAAAGTAATACTAGATTTGGATCCCCTTAAACCCTATTATTTCCATTTATCCTTTTACTAGGAACCCATATATTTTTACATTCTCAAGTATTATAAGATGGTTTTGTCTATAATTCCATATAGCTCTACTGGTTTTTTTCTTAATATAATGAAACATGTATATCAAACATAAGTACATATTAGGGAATATTTGATAAGTTTATAACATTTAATATTGTGAAATTATATTCATAATATATTATTATTCCCATGAACATTGTCATAGATATATTTTATTCCATGTATTATGAAAACATTTTGTTCTTGAATTGTTCTATCTTATCAAGGAATGTATCATGACTAGATTAATAAAACCCACGTATCTACCTTTTTAGATCTCGTTCCCTAGAACTAGGATGCTATTTTAAGTTAAAATTGGATAAAATATAGTTTTAGCCTTAGAAAAATGGTAATATGGATTGTTTTTCCTCTATATGTTGTTAACATTCCCATCATGAAAACAATATCACTCCCACTAACCACAAATAGAAACATGGATCTATTTTCATTCTAAATGAATATTTCATGATCATTATGTTTGTTTTTATCCATAAAGGGATATGTTAAATTTTGATATATTATTATTATTTATTAGTGTCACTAACCCTTTGGTTATGTCATATAGATATATTCTACATGGTCTCTATTAAGGAAACTAGACTTGAAATCCAACTACCTAATGTAATGATCAAAAAATATTTCTATGAAAAGTATAATTCAAGTGGATTTTTTCATGATGATAAAATTAAGTTTTTTTTTATTAAGTGCGTCTTACAATCATTTTAATAATCAATAATTCTTTATTGGTGTAAATTTTTACAATACATATAAAGTTTATGTTATATAATCTTCAGTAGTATCAAGTCTAAAAACATTAAAAATACATCTCCACCTGAATTATGTTATATGGATTCCATTTTTGAATTCATGCATACTTGTAAATCATAGCATGTTTCTATTTACTGCTTCATTGTAGGATTAATTATTCATAAATAATAATTTGTGTTTATATATATCACCCAAAACAGTGAATATAAACCACTTATTTAGTTTTAATTTACTACATAGTATGTGTCTTTGGAACCACTCCTCTCATTAAGATTAGTAAAGTTTTTGTTCCTATGTCAAATCATGTGCATTTGTTGCCTAGAATTTATTGAAGTGTTTCCCTCTTATAGAAATACAATTGGTCTAGACTAATAAGGTGGTATACTTAGTGTCTATAATATAAATAATAAAGATATAGTTAGAGTTTCTATAATGTTCACTTGTAGAAAATGTCATATTTTAACAAATGATTCCCATTAAACACTAATGATTGTAATTGATGGATTATTTACCATATTAGAGTTAATATTATATCCATTATCTAATTTAGTTATTACAAGGTTATTTATTATGCTGATATTTCTGAAACATGCCTTGGAATAAATTATGGAAGAATTGAAAAATACAAATGAAATTTCATCAATCCCCTTCTACTACAATAAAAAAATTTATACATAAGGTAATGTAAGTTTTGGACTACCTTAACTAAAAATATTAATGATCTATGAATACATGGTTATGATACACTATCAAAATATATCTCATAGGATCATTTATCTTTTTCCAGGTTTATTCATTTGTTTACTGACCATTCCTAAAATTCCATAACAAAATATATTCCAAAATGAAATAATGTCCCATTGTGTATAAATAGACACTGATATAAATGTTTTGGTAATAATACTAAATAATAGTTTAACTTTAATCCATAGGGAAATGGATAAGTCATGCACTAATCTACACTAATCTAGGAATCACCCTTTTTTATATTTTAGAAAAAACATATTGCTTCTATTAATCTCTCTATAGTTACTCTGTAACACCTCAAGCTTCCATGGTACGCTTCTCTTTGAATAATACAGTAGCGTGTGTTGTACGCAACTTCGAGTTCTAACACACACCGCAACCAATCAAACTAGCCATTATGAATAGTAATACCTACTTTTTAAAATTTTATAAATTTTATCTTTCAAAATGGACTTCATTTTTGGATTCTGAATATCAAAATTAGCTTAGGGTGAATTTTTGGTATTTTTCTGAAAACATTCAATTTTTTTATGAATAGTGAAAAAACACTGAGTTATAGTTTAAAAACGAATTTTTATTTAAATAATTATTTATTTTATTTAAATTTAATTAAGGTCAAAATAGATACATAATAACTATATAAGTTCAATGTAATTCATTGGAGTTAGTTTAGAATAATTTTAGATATATAAAAATTTTATTGGACTTTTCACCGTCTTTTACCCACCTCCTAGGAGAATTTGGAAATTCACATAAAACATAATTTTACCACTTATGTGAGTGGAATTTCAAAAATCCGAGAAACATGGTTAATATCAAGGATTAAAATTTGGTTCAATGAGATGAAAATAATTTTTGGTGAATAGTAACTTTTTACTTTTATTTACCACGGTTAAATGTAAATAGGTTAATTAAGGGTAAAAATGATATTAATATTACCCTAAAACATGTTCTAATTCTATTGGACAAGTGTATCTCGACCACAAACAACTTTATGAATAAAATATTATCATTTAGGTCCACTTGGATTAGATTAGGACATTTATTATTATTTAATTCAAAGAAGTGTTAAAAGAGATAAAATCAAAGTTTAATAACTAAAATATTTTTAATATAGGGTTATATATAAGATAAATTAGATTATAAATATTCATTAGAAAGATAAAACTATTTCCTACATAATGGTATTTTATTTATAATTTTTAGACATTAAATAATTTAATTTATTTATGACACAATGGTGATGTAGTAATTACCTAATAAATGAAATATTAAAATAATTAATATTATAAATATCAAAATAAATGTAATTTGAGACTTTTTATTAATTAAACTAATTTTCTAGGTTAATATGACATATTATGATTGGTTATATAAATTTTTTTAGAAGTACTAATGTTGTTATGATATTATCAAAAACAAAATACCCAATAGTGTCAAAATTGACATAAAAGGGTTTTTAAAACAAATATTATATTATTAATTGATATTATATTCCTAAAAATATAAGGTTTATCCAAAAGACTTATATAATGATATTTTTATCATTAATGGACCACTTTTAGGTCTCTTGGAGTTATATAGTAATTTTATTAACTATATAATATAAAAATTAAAAGTGACATGGTAAATGTCAAACTATTTAACTAAGAGTTAAATATAAATGATAAGGTTAATATAGTGACCCAAACCTGTCTAACATCTATTGGTGGAAATTATTTCTACCCATCCCCACCTTAAACTTTAAATAATCCACTTTGGGGCCTTTAGAAAGCGAATATGAATTTATTATAAAATAATATTTCTAGCTTTTCCAAAGGTGCCCCTCACCCCTCTTATAAAAGGGTACTCCCCCTTCTCTCTAATTTACACCTTCAAAGCCTTTTGGATTGGCCAAACCATGCCCAAATATCCTCTCAACTTCCCTAACTTCATTCTAGAGGTATTAGTTTGATCATAAAGCCAACTTAAGGAGCCCTTTTGATCAAATCAAAAGGAAGAACCCGAAGAAGAGGTAATGATTTCACCACCCTCTTTCAAGTTTCTTTCTTCTTCAACTTCTTCTTTCCTTGTTATTTCCATTCTAAAATAATAAATCCAGTATCTTCTATATACTATGATATTATTATAAATATGGAACAACCAAATTCATTATTCTATCCATCCCTTGAATAACATGTCATCATACGTGCGTACGTATTGCCTACCGTCTCCACGTCGTGGTGTAATTGTTATTCAATATATTATTATTTAGATGGGTATAATAATGATGTGTAATTCATGTAAATAATAATTATAAAATGATAATTATTCTTTATATATGATATAACATCCAATTATATATTATTTTAATATCAAAATAATGATATTATCGCTCGTGCGTACGTACGGACTACCGTCGCCTCGAACGTGATGAGATTAATTCCCCATCATATCCATACAAGTATAATACTCATTTTATGATTAAAAATAATTTTTAAGTACTTGATATCATTCTGTATATGAATAATATACAACCTATCCATAACAAACACAACTTATGTAACAAAACATATAAAATAAAACGAGTAAGTTAACACTCGAAATGATGATAATACTAAGATATTAATAACAATGCAATGTTAAAATATCATATATGATATCATATTAATGTATATTATTCTTGTGTAATTAAATAAAAATTATTTCACCATTATACAGGAGGCTAACCTACCCTTGACCAAGGAAAAGGTACAAAGTAAGGGGTTCTTTATCTCACTTTTAATTCCATGAGATTTCCATTGTTCACCACTTATTTATTGCATGTGGTGTGTTTACTACCCATGTTTGTATTCATTGTGTAATATACTTTAATTCATGTATATTTACATCATCATTGTATGATCCTTCTTTCATGGGTGTATGTTTCATAAGTTACCAAATCAATAATGGAATTTGAAATTTCAATTTCCACTCATTCGGCTTTACGCATACTTCATTGATTATTTTACTCCAAGATTATGTGTGGAATAACTATTCATTTTTTTATGTCATAATTTACAATACCCTTTATGTGGATATACTTTTGATACAAATAATCACTCCATTGATAAATTCACAAGTCATCAGTATAAACTTGATAAGAGTGATTTTTACTCAATTTCGATTTGTTGAGTTAAACATCCAATTCATTGGTGTTGTTTTTATAAGAATGTGTGTAAATGTCCTTTGATTGTTTTACACTGAATATCCAATCATATTGAGTGTATTTATATTTTTCACGCATAATTATGTCGTTG
This sequence comes from Viscum album, assembly GCA_963277665.1. Lineage (NCBI taxonomy): Eukaryota > Viridiplantae > Streptophyta > Magnoliopsida > Santalales > Viscaceae > Viscum > Viscum album. The sequence continues at coordinate 1,325,583,990 of OY728157.1, read as the reverse complement.
ATTTATCCTTAACCTAATGATATGGCCTTTATGAGATATTTCATCTCAATTTAAATTCCATTGAGACTCCTTTGTTGTTATACACCAAATAACTTTTATATGGTGTATATAATGTACTTTGACAGAGTATATCATGAATACATTTATTCTCATGATATTAAAAAGTTTTTATTACCTCAATTATTTGTATTCAAGTGTCTCTCTTTTGGTTAGGAACTCTAACTAAAATATCATTTTAAAATGTTTTAAAGATTTATTATTCTAAATCTTTCTCATTAATATCCATGTTTTAAAAATGGTTTTAAGGATTTATTTATATGGAAATTAAAGTTTTAAAATCAAAATTCCTTTTAAATTTTTCAAAGTGGTATGGGACACTTTGATTCAAAAATCTATTTTTAAATGGATTCTTGAAAAATAGCATGACTTTTAAATGATTTTAAGAAAAAGGGTATATTTATCTCAAATAATTTTGATGATTATTTTCATCTATGTCAATATCCTTCATTATTCTTGATTTAGGTTAATCTGTTATAATAAAATCTTCCATATTGTATTTAATGAGTTATGTTTGACTGTGGATGTGTTATTTTTATATCATTCATGGTTTGTGGATAATGTATTGACATTTCCTATGCTAGTTTCAATACGAATGTTTATGTTATGTTTAAAAATTTTCATATGAGGAATGCATTGGACTTAGTAAGTGACGAGTGGAGACCGCTATAGCTCCTCGATGCATCGGTAGGTCTCATAAGACAAACTAGTGTCTTGTCACAAGGCCTTGACAAAATCTTATTTGTAGTCTCGGTACGAGGCCTTGACTATGTGGTTATAATAGTCGTGCATTATTCATTCCATCATTATGAAAGTGGTTTTTGATATTTCATGTGATTATTCGACTAGTAGAATATCCATGTGAATAATTAAATGGAATTATTTCATTTTATTTCTTACATATTATGTTGAAGTTCAAGTTTAAAAGGCTTTTGTTTTAGTTATACATTGCCTTAAATGTTTATGCTTATTTATGAAAGTTTCCGCTATATTTTTATCCTTACTGAGAATCAGAGCTCACCATTTTCAATGTTTTATTTTTTCCAGGATGTGAAGAAGTAATTTATGAATGACCTGCAGGGATAATATAAGGGGATATGAAGACAATATGTTGTTGTAGTTTTTTTTTACTTTATGATGTAATGTAAACTTTATGAATGTATCTAGTTTTTCCAAGGCTACTAAACTAATCGGTCTTTCGAGACTTGATCCTTTTTTATCATGCCAATGTTATGTAATAATGCACTAACTCTGGGTAACTGGGGTCGGGACGTTACATACTCAGTTCATGAATTTCAATGAACATAGGTAAAACACATTGTATTTAATACCCAATAAGTAATACATAATAATTACATTGAAAAATATACTTAAATTAGTAACTTATGCTTCATTTTATTACAACTTATCTTCTAATTTCCTTTATTTACATGTGAGAAGCAAATAGAATCCTATTCATTTTTTACCCCTTGATCCTCCTTCTCTTGGTTATGTGTTTCATATATTCCTTAGACTTAGATTTAGTCTCGAGGCCCTTATCATTAATAGTTATCTTTCCTACCATATTAATAGAAGTATTTTCACACTTTATGTCTTTGTCTACTTGATAAATTAGAGTGAGGAGATCTGGGAGAGATGTCTCGATGTTTTTCACATTGAAATTCTCAAAAAAAACTAGACTCTCTAAGGGATTGAGTCAAGAATGATATTTTTCACAATTATTCAGGTAGTTTAAACACTAAAATTTCAAGTATAACAATGTGGCCAATAATTTTAACTACATGAGGACCTTTTGGGGTACCTTATCTAATATTATTCATAAAATTATCCTTATAAATCTCAAACTAATCTTGTCTTGCTCACTCTTAATAAGGATTTTGGATAATTTTGAACATTATATATAAAATCTTTCTTTCATATGACTTATGTAGTTTACTAAAAATGGATAATAAAATTAAACACTATATATATATATATCACATCATTCAAGTGTTTTTCATAGACAATGATATCTTCCTCATTGGCCTCCTTAGCAGGCTGATCAAGGATTGGGGATTCTATCACATAATGCTTATGTTCATGGAGTAATACAATCCATAAGTACTTATACAATTCCAAGAAGTTACTTTCAAGGAGGAGATGGTCTTCCTACAAAATTTATCATAGATATAATCCAATATATGAATATTCCATTTTAATATAATAGTAAAATTGAATTATTCTTAATTTATTTTATTACCAATTATGTGAGATGTAATAATTTTAATTTTATTATTCATCTCTCACTATTTTATTACGACTCAACAGTCATCACCATTGTACTCATAATGTCCTATAATAAGAAAATTCTAGTGGAAAGGATCTATATTTAATTTATTATAATCTAGATAGATTCCAATAAAATCATAATAAGGCATTTAGGTAGGGTTCCTTCTAACTACTAACTTGCAGCTCCTTGATCTATTGAGTGGACTCCCCAATCCTAAAATACTTATTTTGGATTTCATTAACACTTGTCTCCAAATTTTTATTGGATGTAATAAGGCCATTAAACCCAATAAAAATTCATATAATTCAAACCACTCTTTTTTAAGACTTCCTAATAATTAAAATTCCCCCCAATGGAGGTTAAAATGACTATATAACTATAGGTTCATCTTAAATTATACTATGGAAGGCATAGTCTAACTTAATATTTGATTGAGTAATTTTTTCATTATAAAAAAATTCTTATTTTATGTTTTAAATGTCTAGTTAATATTAAGTTGATTTTACTAAAGAGATTAACCATGTATCGATAAAACATTTACACATAGTCTAATTATTTTAATTTCATCTTTGAATGTTAATCTATTTATTTATATGTGATCATAGTCTGGAATCCATAAAATAAATCATACACAAGATAGAAATAAAATAAACAAATATATTGATCATGATATTATATAATGGTTGATTTATTTAGTGGACAATAAATCAACATGTGGCCCTAGGGGAAAAACTCCTTATTTCATTATGGGCACGAGTTGTAGCATTCTATATGTGCTTCTATGTATCACCTAGGTTGGTTTCACCTCCATACCTTAGATATATCTTGAACTAACTCCATGCACCTTGGATACTTTTTTCATTATATATATTTTATACTCACACACAAGTGAGGGGAACCAATTGATTGGTTATGGGAAATTTACATAAAATGACATTGGACACATAGGTCTTATATAATGAAGGTGGGAGGGATGACACAGGGACCATCATTTTAATTTAATAATAAATTATCACAAAACCATGTAATTAATATTAAATTAAATTAAAAATATACATGCAAAGGTCTGGTCTAAGATCATGATCGTCCACATACAAGAAATGACTGTATTTAAAATAACTGGCTGAATGTCATTTCAATTTATTATTCATTAAGATAAAACATGAAAATTAATCTAATCAATTATTTGATTAATCTATTAATTCATTTTATTATAATACCCATCTAATATATCTTTCATATACCCATCCTCTATGATTTTAAATAATTTAAATTAATTAATTTTATTTAATATTTAATAAAATAATTATATAGATTGTACTTAGAAGCAACTCAGTGAGTACCTATTTGAACTACTGGTATTGTTCTTGCTACATACAATTCACCCAAATGATATATCATGTACACAACATGTTACATAATTTCATGAAATTTACTATCAACAAATAAAATAAGTGGCGAATGAAAATTATGTTGCACATATTGATTTGATGCACATGGGTTATGTAGTATGTAACAACCATACACGACTTGTAGTTATGAATATTACATGAAAAAAATGATGATTTAATATCATATAAAACCTATCATATGTCATGTATTATCAATAAATGACACATTGATACATAATTATGAGGTTTAATAAAGTATTAAATCAATGTAAATAGTTCAGTTAAATAGTGTGTAAATCTAACTACATGTCATGTATCTTAATCACTTTATGTCTATGATACATTCCTAGGGACTAGGAATGTATTTCTATATGGAAATTTATAAGTAAATTAACATGTATAACTGGTACACATCATGTGACCTCTTTGTAACATGGCTATCAGTCCTTATATTCAATGTAATTAATACACAATGTGTTTTTGACTATGTGTTTTTCATCACAAAAACATGTAGACAACATAGTGTGAAACCCATTTACGTAATGTGTAGCCCAACAAGCCATGTGTTGTTTATCATACCTCTCTCTCTCTCTCATGATGTTTTCATAATCTCAAACACTCTTTTTTTTTGAATTTTTCATTTGAGTGAGTTTAAAAATCATATTTTATAATTTTAGTCATTTCATTGATGGACTTAATGAAGATATCCAAGTTTATTCAAAATAAAATTGATGGTCTTGTTAAAGTATTAGAACAGTATTTAATCATTATTTAATATCATATAAGGAATTTGGAATATCAAATAAATCCATGGAAGAAAAATTTGAAGGATCATAGTTGAATATGGAATATTTCAAGATTCATCGAATAGCTTGTGGTTTTTGATAGAAATTCAAATGCATTAGAAGTCCACTGTCCAGCCGATATAAGAGAATCAACTAGTAGGTGATAGATCCAATGGTGATGCATTCTTCCTGAAGACCATCATCTAATTATTTTCCAGTATTGACTACAAAATAGTGGATTTGTAAATTCAGTGAGCTCCAGGTGACCCATTAGCTTTCCAGTGAGGTGCATAGGGTAGCTAGTGGCATCGAGATAGGTCATCCAGGGGAGTATTTAGTGTTTTTCATATTGCATTGATTTTATCCTTCTTCAACTTCAATGACCCCTGTTGAATTCTAGAAGATTCCTAAATCTTTTGGAGCCTATAAATTATTCTCTTGTGTGTATTGGAAGATCAACCAGTTACCAAAAATTCCTCTCTAATTCTTGATCAAAGGTTGACTCTCTAAAGGCGAATCTCTAGTGGATCTTCTCAAGTTCTCTTAAAGATCAAAATATTTTTCTCCATCAATCTCAAAGTTTATCTCTTCTAACACCATTTCTCAATATCTCTTCTTAATTGTACACATCCTTTCGAGAGATTATGGAGAATAATTGTAATGGGTTTTCTCTAATAAAACCTATATCTTCTCATCTCCTTCTATAATAGACACTCACAACTAAAAAAGTGAGGGACGAGTTATTTGGATATAGATGAAGCTGAAGAGGGTTCTCACATCCCATAATTATGAGGGATAGGTTTATAAATTACCACCAAGATTAAGGTAGTAATAACAAAACCTTACAACTTGAGGTGAGGATACGTAGGGGCTCACACTAAGTTATTGTTGAACTCCTTTATCAAATCATGTTTTCTCTCACTTTTAATTTATGAAATACTTAATTCATCTAAAATATGCATAATTGAATAAAATTTATTCTCTATTATCTATTGTTTATACTATGTTATTCTATATTTAAAGTAACTTTATTATGAAGATCAAATTTATCAATCTATCGCCTTATCGAATTTATCGTTTTATTTCTTTATCATATCAATATATTTTATTTTTAAATTTTACCTTTTCAATTCACTTTAATTTTTAAAATAGAAATTAACCCATGCCTATTTTCACCTTCTCCAACCAATAATTGGTATCAAAGCATTCTTTGTGTTTATATTAAAAATATTCTTGTTTTCAAAATTGTGTTTATTTTTAAAAAATTTGTTTTAAATATTAATCAATTACAAAGTTTGATCATTTTATGACATCTAACTCTTATTAACATGCTTCTATTTTTTATTGTAATATTTATTAATATTTCAAATATAAAATTTCAACATTTATTAGTAGCATTAGTTACCCCATTTGGAAGATGGTTATACATGAATATACTCCTACTGAAGAACATAAAGATAAGTAGACAAATGATGATATTAAAAACTTTGAGCTTAATAGAAAAAAATATGAATGCTCTACACTGTGGTATTGACCAAAATGAATTTAATCGTGTTTCTGCATGTAAAAATTCCCATGAAATGTGGAAATTTATATAATTCACTCTTCAAGGAACTAAAAAAGTTAAAGATACTGGATTAGACATGTATAAGAAATATTTTGAAAATTTTTTTATGTATCCAAATGAATCCATTACTAGTGTGTTTATAAATTTTACTAATATTTTCAATGTTAAAAAATATAACGCCTTGGACCAAATGCCACTAAACAGGTGATCTAAACCGGTGGGTCACTAGGCCTCAAGCATACCTCCCCATACATCAGAGGATTCTGACTAGAAGTGAAGGACTAGGGTGTGATAGTGGGGATACATTGACCTCATATTAGAGTAAGAAAACAGCGAAAATATATAAGTATCATACACAGCATAAAGTAGACAGAGTACGGAAGCAGTAAACAACTAAAATATAACATTTTGTAATATTAAAATGCTATAAAAATCCTGAACATCTATACAATAAAAAACAACATTGGTCACCCACTGGGATGACCATACCGACACAAAGTACAAAAGAAACTAAAATTGAAAGTATTGGGATATACTACTAACTCCGAGCCAAACCATGTACCCAGTCTCCAAACCCTATCGAACTACACCATCCTGATTAGAAGAACCCACTCGAGTAGCTCTTATTGACCATAAAACATTGTTCCTTATCCCAATCCACCATGAAACTCATGATCAACCTAAAAAGCAGACATAAGGTCTATACATACACCGAGGTGCATGTACAGGGGTGAGAAATAATCTCAGTAGGCCACCTCGACAAGTAAACTATAACTATACTCGTAAAATGGTATGAAAAATAAATGTGCTCAGCCTTACTGAGACACAAAAAAAGGTAATTAAAACCAACTTGAGCCCATATTAAAACCTAGGGTCCATAATCTCAGTCTACTAGGCAAGTGCCACCATGGATGTCCATAACTATATACATACACATGTATAGTACCATACCAATAAATATATACATAGATATGAATATTCACTGATATGTGAATCAATACCATGAAACCACATCAGCAGTCAAACCTTGGGTCCATAATCCCACTAAACTTGAAATCTTGTGAAAGGTAATTGGGCTGGATGTCATGCCACTCAAGTCGTATATCATTAAGTATATCTTTGGGTCTGTAATTTCATCAGCATGTACTTTCTTTGGACAACATTAGAAAAGTCTCTGACCAAACTACGTTTCCATAGGGGGATACTCATCCTACAATTGGGTTCACCAGTACTCACCTCCAATCACCAGCAAGGATACAGTATATCGATGGTAAATCGTGTAAATAAATATTCCATGAAAACATCTAGACATTAGGTAAAACATCATTCTACACCTCTTGAGTCCCATAACTGGTCTAGAAGAGCATAATCATTCTGATCATATAACACCCAGCCTATGATCCCATCCAAGGCATTCCTACAGCAGGAATCTATGTATCTCTCAAGACCTAGAAGTCATGAACCCACTGAGCCTGTCCAAGGAATTCCTCCATTGAGAATCCAAGTATCACTTAGGTTATACAAATAATACCAATAAATCCTATCCAAGGCATCCCTCAATGGATCCATGGTTCGCTCGGGATTTAAACATAGCCTCTATGAGCTCATCCACTACATTTTTGGTTCACTCACGACTTAAACATAAACAACCATTGATCTTGTCCCTATAATCTCTCAACTAGATCCAGGTATCACTCAGGTTTGTGAAAAAAATTCCAATAGAGCCCATCCAAGGAATCCCTCAAAGGTCCAAGGTTTGCTTGGAATTTAAGCATAGCCTCTATGAGCCTGACCACTACATTTGTGGCTCACTCGCGACTTAACATAATAATACCTTCTTTGAGTCCATCCAAGTCAATCTAATATGAATCCATGGTTCACCCAAGGTATAAGGTACAATAGTCATATGAGACCATACATAGCCTTTTAACCTGAGACCATGGTTCTCCCATTCATATTTACCCTTTAATCATTTAAGATTTAATTAATCATTTCATTAGGCATGAAAATGTCAAAACACAAAAGAATCAAGGATCAATAACCAGATACCAGGAATCACCTATGGTCATCACAATAAATTATATCTCACAATATATATATATATACATTAAGTCTCAATAGCCAAGTCTCGGGTAGTACCTTTGGGTATACCAATCAAAATTATAAATAACATGGATCAAAAGCTGGATCCTAGGAAAGCATGTTTGGGCATCCCAATAAGAAATACGGATCCCAATAAGAACATTTGGGAATCTCAAAAGAAATAAGGAAGTCTCATGTTAGGCTCAACAACCACCAACCAGGAAGTAGCATTGGTAACATCACTGCATTAGTAATAAACATTTGAAGTATAAACAAAGGAGTGAAGGTGGACCAAACTCCTAACCTAATAATAAAGACACAGCCCCATGGGCTTACCAGTTTGGCATGGGTTCTAGGTGACACCCAAACACCATCTCTACCCAGACCCAACATAAAACCTCAGGGTCGGTCAAACAATGGGCACCCGCTGGGTCCCTTAAATCAAGCACTGGAGAGGAATCCTACTAGGGATCCTCCAGTTAAATATGAGAAAAGTCATCTTACTCAGGATCCTTAGCTATAAAAGGTGAAGGAGGAATCTTACACAAAATCCTCTAATGGTAAACCATAGAGACATCCTATAATATAGATCCTCTAAATGATACACAAGTGAGGGATCCTACAAGGGACTCCCTAGATCAGCATGTAAGATAGGGTATCCCTCAAGGTATCCTTAGAAGCAATTAGTCTCATAGCCTCATAGGCCATAAGGGAAACCTCACAAGGGGAATGTCCTCAAAATCATAGTTTATGGGAAATAGCTCATAACTCATCTTAGATCAAAGGTCTCAACTAGGTTGGTCCAAATACCCAACCTATCTTCATGCCAATTCTCACTCTCAGGAGTCAACTGAATTGGATAACTGGAGGAAAAACCTCTCTATTTAGATAAAATCCATAAAACACCAATTAGGATTTCTCAAATCAATCTATGGGTTTCAACATAGTGATCTACACAGAAAACTACTAAAAATGGACTACTCTTGGGTCCAAAACTGACACCAGGGAAAGACACCATGAAAACCCCTAAAAGGGTTATAAGGGGGAAGTACATGGCATGTCCCCATGGGTACACAATGTGTACTCCCACAGCCCCACCAGGGCATGTACCTCTATCGACTTAGTCCTGTACAAGCCTCGGGTACACAGCATGTGAAACTGGTATACGGCGTGTACCCGACATGGGGTACATGCCCATTTCCCTCATCTGTCCTGGCCGGATACTTGGCTATGTCTTGTACTCTTACACAACGTGCTACCCTATACGGTGTCTTGCCGTATACCCCTACAAGGATAGACATGCCTAGGTACTCGGCCACATGACCAAGTACCAATACATGGGGTGTATACCCCATACACAGTGTGTACTCCTTAAAACTTAATATTCCATGAATGGGAAGAACACACGACATGTCCCCTAAACCACACGCTATGTAACCTGGTTTCCTTGAATGGGAAACCCTCAAATTGCCCGAATCTCCCGTTTTCACCATGAATCCCTCGACGCGATGGTTCGAGGATTCCTCTCCAGTGCTTGATTTCACGGTCCAAGGACGTAGCATGCCGAACCATCGCGTCGAGGGCTTCGTGGCGATACCAAACTCTCATTCCCACTCCATATTTTCTCCCTTAACCCCTTTCTCCCTCGGTCTAATGGTATAGGAGGATCCACAGGAGAGTCATTCACGAGAAGGAGGAGGAAATAATAAAAAAAAGAAAAGAAAAAAGAACAAAAAAGGGGCTCAGGCCGACCCCGGTGCCTGAATTGAGTTTATGACTCACCTAGGAAAAATTCCCCATTCTGGACTCAAAGGTGAAGATAGAATCTCAATTTTAAGCTCTGCTAAAAAGTTATGGTCGAATGAACCTATGTGAATAAATTAATATTTAATTAGTAAATATTAATTATTAATTATTCCTCCAAAATTTGAATGGCTCAAATTTATACCAAACTCTTGTACTATGGTAAAAACCCTATTCTGAGACCAACGGAGTGGTCATAAAAATTATTTGATATCATGTGCTATTGTAAAAAAGACCATTTTACCCCTTTACAATAATTAGAAAGCAAATATTAATTTTTTTTATCAAAACTACAATCAGGAAAGACACGGGTTCTTACAAACTCCCCACTATAAACCTTATTGTCCCTGAGAATCCTGGTTAAAGGACCAATAGCCATGCTCTAAACCTGAGCATCTGCACAACCAATCTATCTTGGATATCCAATGACCAATCTCATAGCACCAACCACTAACTTTTACATGGAAGACATTTAACTACAACTGATCTGGTACTAGACACCATAGGAATACCCTTATCATCATCTTAAAAAAAACTCTGAGCCCAACGACTCATAGAAAATTCCCAAGTTCAATTGAAAATGAGGTTCACTGCCCTCAAATAGCCAATGGTTCACTCCCCGCTATATGGCTTACCTTACCCCGATTCTCGATCACAACCTCAATAGGTTCCCTTACTCAATAGGGAAGAACATTTAGAATAAAAGGATCTCAACATAGGTCTGATGCTCGCTTAGCATAATCAAGAAGAATAAATATAGTTTAGGATCATCTCTAACAGGAGTACACTAAGATTCTACCAAAGGCATGTACAAATCCCTCTGATCCATGCTCACATCCTGTCAAAACCTTACCAGGATTCATCCATGAGTCAACCATCTCACAGTACCTGATTCCTTTCACAATGTCACCTCTACCATGGGGGGAAATTCAAACACAACTTCTGATATCCAAACCCATGGCCAGTATTGAAACATCAGTCCTCAGCTCGCACCCAGCCACTCACCAATTTAGATTCAAGTGATACCCCACACAACCAACGTGTATCTTTACCACCTTACTCATACTCCAGTGAGTCTTCCATCACAAGGCTAATCTGACTGTGCTACACGGCATGCCAGTTTCATTAGGCCAGAATCTCCATTGGAACTCCTCTTCAAAATTGGGAACCATACATGTTCCTTGATTTATTTCCACAACCGCTCATCAATCGGAATTGTTCCAGTCACGAGCATAAACATGTGCTCTGACTATATTAGAAACAGCATAAAAACACTGGTCAACCTGTCCAAGCCCCCAAACATTCTTGACCATCAAATCTAGTCCCAAAAAACAAGCACCTAAGGTGCTTCGTAAAATGATGAAGGAATCGGCATTAATATAATGAAAAACCTGATCACCTATCATTCCTCTATTGCAAAATAATCATAAAAATAGGATCAACACCAAAAAGGTATTGGAAAACACGTGACAACCACTCACATAGGTTAGCTTAGAACAAAATAGACATCGACCTACAAGGGTCCAATTCAAACCAAGGGTATCTAGGTATCCCACCTAGCCCTATATAAAAATCATCACAACTAGGTCATAAGTTCCAACCACCTATCCCAAAATATCCAACCTCTCAAAATCAGGTAAAGATCACAATGACTTATAAGGTTCAAAAACTAAAACATGACCAATAAGGGCCTGATCCTCTTCAAACATCCTCAGAAGGAACTACTCCCTAGAGGTCACAACCAATGCAAAGGAGAAACTAAACTGACACTCACAGGGAATTCTCATATAGAAATACCCCCTAGAGGTCCAGTTCATAATAAGAGTCTTGGTATCTATCAACATCATACTCAGCGATCTGACTAGATAACCACAAACCTGAGAAAAAAACCCAGAAAGGGTCACAATAAAAGGGAATCACATGTCATATCGACCTATTAGGTTCACTACACCTCCTATGCACTAGGACCGAGTCATCGGCCTCAAAACAAAACACCTCAATGTAGATCCACATAACCTACCATCAAAGTGAAATATTCATGTAAGCAGACCCAAAAAGCCTCAGTCATTAGTAAAATCACACACTATCGGGCCTATATGAAGTGAATCCCACATGCCTAGTATGATGCATGAGATGCCTCTTTCCTTTGCCGATAAAGAGAAAAAATCCATCCTTTTCTTCTTTCCAATGGACAATATTCAAAGATCCACAATAAATCATAACATCTATGCAACATGTTCATTGCTCAAGGTGAACTCATAAACAACCGTAACATCACAGATTATAACAACAATCCCAAACCACAAGAAACTAGGAACTCTTACCAGAACTGGTGTTCTCGATGAACCAATCAGATATCCATCATAGGTTCTAACACATTCCTAAACTACTATCTACTATATCCCAAATAGTAAATACCAGGAAAATAAAACACCTCTGATACCACTTTGTAACATCCCGAGTCATATTCCATTAAACCGGTGCTCCGAACCAGTGGGTTACTAGGCCAAAATTGTGCCTCCCCATACACCAGAGGCTACTGAATAGTAATGAGGGCCTAGGGTGTGATAGTGGGGAGACTATTCCCTCATATCAGAGTAAGAAAATAGTGGAAATAGCTAAGTATCATACACAGCAGAAAGTAGAAAGAGTGTGGAAGAAGTAAAAAACTGAAATAGAATATGTTTTAATAGTAAAATGTTGTAAAATCCTGAACATCTATGCAATACAAAGCAACAATGGTCACCCACTGGGCTGACCATAACGATACAAATTATAAAAGAAACTGAAAGTAAAAGTATAGGGCTCTACTAATAACACTAAGCTAGACCATGAACCCGGTCTCCAGACCCTATCAAACTACACTAGCCTGATCATAAGAACCCACTCGAGTAGCTATGCTCAACCATGAAACATTGGGCCTTATCCCTATCAACCATAAAACTCATGCTCAACTTAAAAAAAGACATAAGGTCTACACGTACACCAAGGTCCATGTGTAGGGGTGAGGAATAATCTTAGTAGGCCACCCCAACAAGAAACCTTTAATTGTGCCGCTAAAAGTGTATGAAAAAAAACGTGCTCAGACTCGTTGAGACACAACAAAGGTAAGTAAAACCAACGTGATCCCACAGTCAAACCCAGGGTCCGTAATCCCTATAAACTGGAAAATTTCCACCATGGATGTCCATAACTATATATGTACACATGTATAGTCCCATACCTATACATATATACATAGATATGAATATTCACTGGTATGTGAATCAATAACATGAAACCACATCAGAATTCAAACCTCGGGTCCATAATCCCACTAAACTGGACATCTTATACAAGGTCATTGAGTTGGACATTGTGCCACTCAAGTCGTGTATCATTAAGTCGATCTCTAGTTTCATAATCCCATCGACATGTACCTGATTCATATAATTCCAAAAAAACCTATGAGAAAGCTATGTCACCATAGGGGGATACTCATCTTACACCTGGGTTCACCCGTACTCACCTCCAAACACCAGCAAGGATACCGTTTACCGATGGTCAATCCTGTAAAGAAAGATTACAGGAAAAACATTTGTACATCAGGAGAATCATCATACTACACCTATCGAGTCCTATAATAGATCTGAAATATCTTAATCATTATAATCATATAACATCTAGCCTATAATCCCATCCAAGACATTATTATAGCGGGAATCCAAGTATCACTCAAGGTGTAGAAGTCATGAACCCACTGAGCCCATCCAAGTCATTCCTCCATCAGGAATCCAATTATCACTTGGGGTATACAAGCAATGCCAATAGATCTCATCCAAGTCATACCTTAATGGATCCATTGTTCACTCAGCATTTAAATATAGCCTCTATGATCCCTTTCACTAAATTTTTGGTTCGCTCATGGATTAAACATAAACAACCATTGATACCATCCCTATCATCTCTCAACTGCATCCAGGTATCTCTCATGATTTTTGAAACAATTCAAATATATCTCGTCTAAGGAATCCCTCAAAGTCCCATGGTACACTCAAAATTTAATCACAGCCTCTATGAGACTGACCACTACATTCATGGATCGCTCACGGCTTAACATAATAATACCCTCTTTGAGTCCATCCATGGAATTATAATCTGAATCCATGGTTCAACTAAGGTATAAGGTACAATAGTCATATGAGCCCGTCCATGGCCTTTTAACCTAATACCATGGTTTCCCATTGTTATTTACCCTTTAATAATTTAATATTTAATTAAACATTTCATTAGGTGTGAAAATGTCAAAACACAAAAGCATTAAGGCTCAATAGTCGGATACCAGGAAGCACCTATAGTCATACCAACAAGGAATATCTCACAATATATATATAGGATCAACATCCAAGTCCTAGTTAGTACCTCTTGGTATGCCAATCAAAATCAGAAATAACATGGCTCAGAAGTGAGATCTTAGGAAATCACATTTAGGCATCCCAATAAGCAATGCGGAACCCGGTAAGAACATCTAGTTGACCCAAAATAAAGAAGGATGCCTCATGTTAGGCTCAACATCCACCAACCAGGAAGAAATATGTTAATATCACTACATCAGAAATAAAAATGGGAAGTATAAACAGAGTGAGGGTGTCCCAAACACCCAACCCAACACTAAAGCCACAGCCCCATGGTCTTACCAGTTCGGAACGGGTTCTAGGTGACACTCGAACACCATCTCTACCCATAGATGATGTAACAGCTCAAGGTTGGTCAAGTAATGAGCACCTTCTTGGTCTCTTAAGTCAAGCAATTAAGAGACATACTACTTTGGATCCTCCAGGTAAACACGAGAGAAGGAAGACTACTCAGGATCCTTAGCTATAAAAGTTTAAAAAAGAATCATACACATAATTTTCTAATGGTAAACCACATATACATCCTATAATAGGGATCCTGTAAATTATACATAAGTGAGGGATCCTAAAGGGGACTCTATAGATTAGCATGTAAGAGAAGTCATCCTTTATGGGATCCTTAGAAGCAACTAGTCTCATGGCCTCATAGGCCAGAAGGGAACGTCTTGTAAGGGGGAAATCCTCAAAATCATAGGTCATGGGAGATAGCTCATAGCTCATCTCAGATCAAAGGTCTCAACTTGATTGGTCTAAAAACCCAACCTATTTTAATGCCAATCCTCACTCTCATAAGATAACTAAATTCGATAACTGGAGGAAAAACCTCTTCATTTAGATAAAATCCCTAAAACACCCATTAGGAGTCCTCAGATTATTCCACGGGTTTCACTATCATGATATATGTGGAAAACTACTCATAATGGACTACTATCTAGTCCAAAACTGACATCGAGGTAAGAAAATATGAAAACCCCTCAAAGGGTTACAAGGGGCAGTACACAGCGTGTCTGAATGGGTACACGTAATGTACTCCCATAGCCCCACATGGGCATGTACCTCCGCTAGCCTAGGCATGTACAAGCCCTAGGTACATGGCGTGTACCCGAAATAGGGTACATGCCTGATTCCCTTAGTTGCCCTAGAAGGATACTTGTCCATGCCATGTACTCTTACACGATGTTCTACCCTACACGAGGTTTGGCCATGTATGCTACATGGTCGTGTACCCCTGCATGGGTAGACATGCCCAGGTACTCGGCCACATGTCCAAGTACCAGTACACGAAATTTATACCCCATGCATGGTGTGTAATCCTTAAAAATTTATCTTCCCAAAATGGGAAGAACACACAGTGTGTCCCCTAAACCACATGTTGGGTAACATGGTTTCACCGAATGAGAAACCCTCGAATAGCCCAAATCTCTCGTTTTCACCCCCAAATAAATAGATCGATCCACTAGGGGATACAAGTAAGAAATATATGGCAATAAAAAATTGAAAAATGAGTTTAAATGGGATTTGTGTTGAAAACATAAATAGGCCTATCTTTGGGAAAAACTACCAAATCTTCACTTGATTTCACAATCCACATATGCAGCACGTTGAACCAGCACATCGAGGGCCTAACGGTGGTACCACTCTCCCCTTATCTCTCCCAATTTTCTCCCTTCCCTATTTTCTCCATCATTCAAATGGTGTAGGAGGAGACTTAGGAGAGTCATTCACGAGAAGAAGGAATAAATAAAAGAAAATAAAGAAAAAAAAAAGAAAAGAAAACGAAGAAAAAGTGACTCAGGCCAACCCTGGTGCCCGAATCGAGTTTATGACTCAACTAGAAAAACCTCCCCATTTTAGACTAAATGGAGAAGGAAAAATATCAATTTTATGCTCTATTCAAAATTTATGGTTGAATGAACCTATGCGAATAAATTAATATTTAATTAGTAAATATTAATTATTAATTATTCTGCCAAAATTAAAATTGATTTAATTTCTACCAAACTCCTATCCTAGGGTAAAAACACAATTCCGGGACCAAAGGAGTGGTCAAAAAAATTTCTGAGGTCATTTGTTAGGGGAAAAAGACCATTTTACCCCTTTACAAGAATCTGAAAGCAAAAATTCAAATTTATTCTCAAAACTGTAGTCTGGAAAGATACAGGTTCTTATAAAAAATCTCTTGGCAATGATTTTTTTACAGAAACCCTAGTGAAAAGGATGATTTGGGTCCTACTAAGAAATTGGGTGACCAAATTCAATGCTATATAAAAATAAAATGATGTAAATAAAATGTAATTTAAAAAATTATTGAATCCTTAATGACATATGAAATTAATGTGAAGTGATAAGATGAGAAAGAGGCCAAAAAATTCAAAGATGTAAAGAAAAAAATCTCCTTCAAAACTACCAATGGTGACTCATCTGGAAATAAAGTTCAATATTTTTATCAATGACTGCATTTTTATGACATGTAAAATTGATTATGTTTTTAAAGTTTATTTATGTCATAGAGAATACCCAATATCTTCTCTCAAGAAGCATTGGACTTTTAAAGTGAATATATTTAATAAAAAGGACTAAAAGTGGGGGTGGTTTTGAAAATGGTTTTAAAAATAAAATGACTTAATTAAAGAGTTTAATATTTGACAAACAATGGTGGGGTTTTTAGAATAATGAGAGAAGGAGGTCATTTCAAGTTCACTACCCATCTGGATTAGTTCATTGTTATGAAAAATACACATGGTTTAGTGTAATCCTTTGGTTGATGGTTTTCAAGATCTTGATTTCACTCTTTCCTCTTAAAATGATGCAAAAAATAACCAACCCTTGACACAAAAATTGTGTTGTCAAGGTTTGGACCTAAAGCATAGAACAGTGGAGTCCAAATAATACTAAAATATTATGTGTGTGTGAGAGAAAAAGGATATTATTTTATTTGATCTAAAAAACATAATATTCTCACCTAAAATCTCAACCCAATTAGTATTGAAATGAAA
Organism: Viscum album; assembly: GCA_963277665.1. Taxonomy (NCBI): domain Eukaryota; kingdom Viridiplantae; phylum Streptophyta; class Magnoliopsida; order Santalales; family Viscaceae; genus Viscum; species Viscum album. Next base: position 1,325,566,646 of record OY728157.1, on the reverse strand, counting down.
AGTGTTTCACTTGATTATACCAAAAAATGCAATAAAAAGATAATAATGTTTTGATAAAACTTAAATGAAATGTTTCACACTCAAATTACAAAAAACCAATAGATTAAAGAGTTTATAAAATCCCTCTCCTAGTGTGTGTATCTCCCTAAAAATTATCACCCTCCATTTAGCTTTCCATCAAAATAAAGAGGAGTCGCAGGTGGAACTTCACCTTTATCCTTGATCTCCCTATGAGGATAAGGGCCTCAAAAACATATAGGATGAATATAGGAATCATTTGAGTCTCCAAAATTTCATATTTTTTCCCCTAGTTGAACTTACAAATGGGGTTCCCATGGTTCCAATTTATAACCAAAGGGGTAAGGTGGTTTTGGGAACCCATTTTTTAAAATACCACTTCGATCGTAGTTTTGGGTAGCCAGAAAGTCTTATATCACTTTTTAAAAAACTAAAAAGTTGTTTTCCCACCTATTTTCTATCTCTACCAAAAACTTTACATCATTTTGAGGCCTAAATACTGATATATGGTTAAATTATAGAAGTGACCTCGAGATTATGAATAGGGAAGATTCCCTCTAATTATTTTGGGCCTCAAAATGGATGAATTAGGATTCTTAGTATTATGAGGAATGTATTCCATGTGGTTTTTCATTCTTCCACCAATTTTTATCCCAATTGGATACATGTATTAGCTGATTTATGAATTTTATTCCATATATGTGCTTGGGATCTTATACAGATTGGCCCTTTTTTTGAATTTCATCATGGGATCTCCAAATCAACTCCTCGTTTTATGTAATCATCAAAAAAAATAAAATTTTAATTTTTAATAGTGATAAAAATTGACTAATTGAACCAAATGTGAATTTAAAATTTTTATTTTATTTTTAATTTAAAATACAAAATGAGTTTAACAGAGTGCTATAAGGGTGGAAATGAAATAGTGAATCACGGTGCAATCACACCCCCACACCTAAACATTTGCACTCCTGAAAAAATTCACATTTCCAAAAATGATGCATGGATATATTTCTAACTTCATGAATTTTTAACATTTAAGGAAAATTTAATTCATGATATCAATGTGATCAAGGAAAAAACCACACCAAGGAGTTATTCCTAGTGATCAAGGAAAAAATGTGTTAGAAATTGCATTAGAATAAAATACAAGGAGATGTATGAAACCAATATAAGAAAGGAATTCAAAATTCAACCATGCCTATACTCTCCACATGTGCGAGTTTGATAACCATTTAATGTTATTCTTTCCGGTTTCTATCAAATAAATATTGTTTATTTAAAAAAATATATGCTTACTTAATTCTTTCTATTGAACCCTCCCTGGTTCCTCTGTAATAAGATTTCAAGAAACATTCACTTAAGGATTCTTGGAAGTCAAACCTTAAGTTACTGAACTAGATATCCCCATATTTTGTATATTTCATCACTCCCCTCATTAATTATTTTTGTTGTTGTTTTTTTGTTTTTTTTTGTTTTTTTTCTTTTGAGGGTGTACAATAATTGGATAATAGGTACACAGACACATGTCAATCCAGTACAATAATTAAATAGATCGAATAAGTAAATAACATATGAAAAAATAATTTTTGAAAGCTAATAAATAGTAACCAAACTTATATTTACCTTTTATTAGGTAATAAATATTCACACTTCATGGTCGGGTACAAAGACGTGTGGAGGTATTAAGTAACAAAATTTTCTCAAACTACTCCTACATATGGTGTTAATCATCTCAAATGTTTCATTAGGATACAACCACTAATATCATTTAAAAACAACCAATTTACTAAAAAATTACACTCCAATGTTAACTTCATTCTAAAACACACATTCCCTGACTAAAATAAATTTTAATTAAATGTTAAAACAACATAGAATTTAGAATTTAGACATGCATTTTCAATGATATTCAGGATTAGGTGGGCTTTAAAAATGAGTATTCCGGCACAAAAATTAAAGGGGGAGTAAAATACTATGCAACAAGAAAAAAAGAGAAAAAAGAAAAAGAAAGACATCACAAGTCTTAAGTAACTCAGGAAAGTGGGGAAAAGTAAAAATACCATACATCAAGAAAAAATATGGGGGGAAAGATGATGAAAATCCCAAATAACCTAGGAATGTACCACCCACCCCCACCCCCACCCCCACCCACACACCTAGAGTGTCTAGTGTCCTCATTGTAATAAAATAGAATGTGTTAAGGAAGGATAAAACCTAGTGGGTGTCACTGGTAGGTTTCTTCTTAATGGTGGAATTACTACACTAGGGAACCTAGAATAGTTTTGTGAAAGTGCTTCAATTGTTTCCCATTAATAGTTAAAGTTTTTTTTCTTTAATTTGAACCAACACAATACCAAATGCATTGACATTAGTAATAGTGTATGGGAAAAATAATTAGTAATGAATATTTCTTGGATTAAACTTCTACCTTTAATTTAAAAGGAGTACCTTTTTCACAATGTAGAATTGATGATAAAGGATGATTCAGTCATGGGAAAACTTGGTTCTCTCCTTATAGATCTGGGATTTCTTATATGAGTCCTTCATATTTCCTCTAGCTCTTGAATTTGAAACTTCCTTTGAGCACCTTCACCAAAATGATTATAATTTCATTTTTTAATGGACAAGTAGGATCCGTGATCTATCTCAATAGGTAAGTGATAACTATATCCAAAAAATTTCCAATAAGGTGACATGCTAATGGAATTTTTGAAGGTAGTACGATAATCCCAAAATGCATCATTGAGTCTAAGACTCTAATATTTTCTACTGGGTAGAACCATTTTTTCAAGAATTTATTTGACCTATCTATTTGAAACCTTAGATTGAACATTAGTTTATAGGTGATATTCAATAGAAACTCAATGTCCAACCCCATACCGATGCAAAAGTGATTTTATTTTTCAATTGTAGAAATGAGATCCCTAATACTTATGATGAACCTAGGCAATCTGAACCTATAAAAAAATTGGGTTCTCAATAATTACACAAATTTATTTGAATAATAATTCCTTATGGATCATGTATCTACCCATTTTGACACATAATCTACTACCAGAATAATGTAAAAGTTTCCAATTGAATTAGTAAATGGCCCCATAAAGTCAATACACTGATATCAAAATTTTCATGAATGAGAAAGGGTTGTTATAGAATTTCATTTATTTTTGATACATTTCCTATCCTTTTAAAATTATGAAAACTCTAAAAAACCATGGGCACATCAAAATGTGTTACCCAAAATAGACCAAAATCGAGGGCCTTGTGATCAGTTCACTGGGGACCAAAGTATCCCCCACATATAAGAGTGTGGCAGAACCTAATGATGGAATGGAACTTACTATCAGGAACACAATTCCTAAGTAATTGATCAGTATATGTGCGCTAAAGGTATGGTTCATCCCAAACATACCAACATGACACATTTTTCATACAATTGTCTTATTTTTTATTCAAACCAGCATGAATGTAAGATTCTAACAAATAATTCACAATTTCAGCATACTAAGTAATATCATCTTGAACTCGATATAATTGATCATCGGGAAACACTTCATTTATGGGAATATAGGGAGATGATTCAATATTTTAGGATGTAATTATCCAATTGATATGGTCAACCACTACATTCCATGATCCATTTTTATCCCTAATTTCAATATTAAAAAATCTAAAAGAGGAGCATTCATTGTGTGATACTAGGATTTGATACGGGTTTCTTAAGGAAAAACTAAACAGAATAATGATCAGAAAGCACGATGAATTTTGAATCAAGAAGATATAAATGAAATTTTTCCAAGGAAAACACAATATAAATAAGTTCTTTTTTCATGGTCATGTAATTTTCTTGGGTAGGTTCAAGGGTGCGTGAGGCATACACAATGACATTGGGAAACCTCTTAACCATTTGTAATAAAACTTCCCCAAATAAAAAATTTTAGGCATCACACATAAGATTGAAGATGATATGAAACCTTAGTGGTTGGATGATTGGAGGTGATGTGAGACACATTTTTAGTGAATTAAATTCATCCTCATAATTTTTATCAAAAACAAACTTGAATTCTTTTTTTAACGTTCTAAATAAGGAAAGTATGATCATACTAAATTATTTAATGAATCAACAATATAAACCAGCATGACACGAGAAATATCACACCTCATGAACACATTTTGGAAATGTAAGGGAGGAAATTATTTCAATTTTTTATTTATCAACATGAATTCCATTACTTGAAATAACATGCCCAAGAAGTATCCCCCATTATACTATGAAATAGAATTTATCATAATTTAATATAAGATCCTTTTCAATGAAATAGAGAATGATAGTTTCTAGGTGTTCTAAATAATAATCAAAGAAAGATCCATAAACTATGAAATCATTCATAAAAACTACCATAAAATTCTCAAGGTACTTAGAAAATATACTCAACATACAACACTAAAAAGTACCAAGAGAATTACTAAGACTAAATGGAATCATCCTATATGAAAATGTACAAATAGATTGGTAAATGTTGTTTTTTATTAATACTTAGGGGTTATATGGATTTAAAAATAACCTAAATATACATAAAGCAACAATGGTACTTACCATCCAATATTTCTAACATTTGGTCAATGAAAGGTAGAGTAAAGTGGTCTTTTCTTAGGGATTGATTTAGTCGACGGTAGTCAATAAATACTCGCCAAATATTTTTCACATGTGTTGGAACTAATTCATTCCTTTAATTTGAAACTAATGTTATTCTAGTTTTCCTAGGAATAATTTTTACTAGGATAACCCATTTACTATCAAATATAGGATAGATAATACGAGTTTCTAGTAATTTACTAAATTCTAATTTTACCACTTCAAGGAGGGTGGGAATTAACTATAATTGACCTTTACTTATGGGATTAGACTCATCATATAAAAGTATATGATTCATGAAAATATATGGTATAATCCTAGTAATATCATCCAATGTCCATCCTATCACTTTTTTATACTCTCTCAAAAGGTTTAGCAATTTTGATTCATGCTCAGGAGAGAGGTTATTGGCAATAATGATGGGAAATTGGTCAATATTCTCAATATAGGCATATTTTAAATTAGGTGTAAGTGGTTTTAATTATAATACCATTGGTTTTTTCAATTAAGGTAAGGGATTTAGGAGTATTGAGTTCTATGAAACTATTTATCTACTAATTTTTATTCTCTATGGAAATAGAATAAATAGAAATAAGATTTTTATAATCATCGATGGTCATGGGTACCTTAAAATGAGCACAATCATTAGTTAAAACATAAAATTTATAGTTTTCTAAACCCAAACAACACTCTAAAAATAAATCACAACCCAAATAATCAAATATTGAAGAATATTAAAATGAACAAGAGTATGGGTTGAGGAGATAATGTTGTTTTTGTGTGTCTCTAGAGATCACTTCCATCAAATAAATAGGAAGAGTGGAGTGCTCTTAAATAGGGTGTTTCATAACATCAAGGATATTGAAACTTATATTTTCTCCACCAAAATTCATAGACATCTTACCATTGTAAAAATTGATGATTGTATTTGTTGTTTTAAGGAAAGGCCTTCCAAGTATGAGAGGAGCATGTCCTTGGGTCTTGTTATCTTCCATCTTAAGAACATAAAATTCTGTAGGGAAGATGATGTTCTTTACTCACACGAGGAGATCCTCAATCACTCTTATTTATTGTTTTGTGCTTTGGTTGAAAATTTTCATGATGATTCCCTTTGGTTTAATCACTCTAAACTATAGATATGTTTACAAAAAGTGAGGCATCACATTAATTGAAGCACCTAAATCAAGAATTTCATCAGAAAATAAAGTATTTACAATGGTGAAAGGTGCCATAAAAGTTCTTTAATCCTTGAATTTGGTTGTAATCATTAGTTTTATCAAGGACAATACATTACTTCCAAGGATAAATCTCAAATTCCCCCTATAATATTTGTCTATGAGTGCATAGTTCTTTTAGAAATTTGGCATAGCAAGGAATTTTTGTAACTATGTCTAAGAGAGTGATGTTAACTTGTACCTTTGTAAATATATCTATGATATCTTTATCAATTTCATAATAAAAATATTTCTTTGATTGATAAAGTCTTTGGGTAAATTTAATAGGAATGGATTATTCTGGGGAATCCTCATTGATAACTTTTTTACCATTTTTTATTTGTATTTATTCACTTAAATATTTCAAGGTTCAAGAAATATAGTTTTTAGGAGGATATAACCGATGTGTATAATAACTTTAAGGAGAAATTTATTTACTAATATGATGTGTGATAGTGCATACATTACCTTTTCCATTGTGATTAGAAATTGGTTGGGATGGTAGTTTTCCAGAACCTTGACTTTGGATTTCATCCATCGAGTTGGTGAGTTGGACAAATTGAGTTTTTATGCCTTGTATAGATTCTTGTGTTCTTTTTTGGAATTAGAAAATATTTAAATACATTTGTTTCATCATGTACTCAAGGATAGGGTTAGGTTTTGAAGGGGGGTTTTGGAAAGGCTTTTATAGAAATTAAGGATTTATGGGTGGTGGAGAAGGATGAATACTCTATCTCTGGTGAACCTAATATTTTCTAGGTTGGTTTTAATACTCCCCTTGCCTATAGGTTTGGTTTTCTTTCCACATATATTTGGATAGATAGTATGGTTCTTTCCTAATGAGTTGGTTATATGTGAAGCCTAGAAAGACCAGCTCCTAACTCTCAAAATGTTATCTTAATTGAAAACATTGGTCTTAATAATGGGTATCGACAGCACAGATGACTTAATGAATTAGAAGATGTTGTGATTTCCCTTAGGAGAGAGAAATTTTTCATAGTATGTTACTTACCTCTTCAAAATTTGTGTCCACATTATTCTCTAATTTGGAACTTTTCACCTCATGGAAACCTATGATGGTTACACTAGACCTTGTACCAAACTTTTGAGAGTTTTGTACCATATTTTTTATGAGATGCCTTGTATAAATTGGTATCTTATCCACAAGGGAAACACTTATATCAGTTCAAATCATATTATGATCGATTGTAATTAAAACTTCATAAAAGTATTGTATTAAAAGTAGATCCCTTATTTGGTGTTCTGGAAAACTTGAAAAATCCTTTTAAAATGTTTCCAGTATTCATAAATTAGTTTCCCATTAGATTTTATTATTCAAAAAAAATATTTCCTTAATATTTTAGTTTGAGTGGATGGGAATTATTTTTCAATAAAAAGGTGTTTTATGTCCACCCAGCCTCTAATTGGGGAGTTAAAATAGTATAACCAATATTTTTAGTGTCATATAAATAGAATGGTAAGGGCCTAAGATTAACCAATTCTTCATCAAAAAATTTAGGTTTTAATGTTGAACACACAATATGAAATTACTTTAAGTTCTCATGTGGTTCATCTCTATCTAGTCCATGAAATTTTGGTAATAAGTGAATGAGTATGTATTTTAATTCAACATTAGGTGATTCTCCTTATACTTAAATGTATTTGTTGAACTCACCTGTTTTGATAATATCAATTATTTTTTAATATGTTTTGATAATCCTATCTATATGATAAATTATGTCATCCTACTCTTGAGTTGATAAAAATATCAAAATAATCATTGGAATATGTTAATCAATGTTTATCTATGTTTATACATATGTTGAAGTAATACTAACTCAATTTGGATATGATTTGCATAGAAAAGATAAGTGTTAAGGTTTTTAGTCACTGATATGGACCTACCGATAGAGTAAGTCCACAGGTATGCACATAGTCACTGATACAAACATCTACTGATACAAACAGACAGACAGATACCGATACAAACAGACAAGATAGCTACCAATATAAACAGATAGAAAGCTACCGATACAAACAGACAGACCTACCGATATAAAGTCTACCGATATAGACAGAGTTACTGATGGAGAGAGCCACCAATACAACAATGCTACCTATATAAAAGAGATACTTATAAGAGGAGATACTGATACAGAGTGACTATCACTGATACATAGTCTACCGTTACAAAGAGTAACAGCCACCGATACAGACCTACTGACTCAAGTCCACCACTACAAGCTCACTGATACTAGGAGATACCGATGGAAATTAGTCACAGTTTCTCTAAACTCTATTTCTATTTGTTTATTTAGCAACGGTCATATTTTATGTTTTTAATGCAACTGCTATTAAATAATGATAGTTTTTGCCATTTCAGGAATCATACCTCGTACTTGTAAAAAGGTAATCATTCCCATTGCCGGAGCTAAATCTATATAAGGGAACTTCGAACTACTAAAGACATGTCGGTTGGGTGGTTAGTCTTTTCATGAAAATATGATACAATATTCTAGAGATAAAAAATGACTTACATGTATAGAATAAGAAGGAAGAATACATACTGAATCTGTAGAACCTGAACATTCAAGGAGAAAAGAGCTTCAACGATTTCACCTTCATTCAAGCTAATCAAGCTGATCAACCTGGACCTGGAAGTCAAATACAAAAACGACACTCTGTTTTTCTTAACTAAAACAAGAGAGGGACTCAAGGCTTCATCAACATCAATCCAAGGAGTCCAGATCTTCACTAAAAACACATAGAGAATTCTAAACTCATCTCTATTTTTTTAGCTCTATTTTGTTTTATTTATTTACATTTTGAGCAGTGTGTGTGCTCTGTATTTTTAGACACACATTGTCTCCTGTGCTGAACTGGAGGATTTCTAAATCCTCACTCAATATTTCACTTACACTCTTGTATCCCGCTGTGGATAGTGGTATAGGTCTGAGGACTTGGATAGCCTATGAGCTTTTGTTATTTTTTGTTTTCCCACGTAGAACTATGGTAGAGTTCTGAGGACCTAGACAGTCTGAGTACTGTTGTAAACCCTGATTCAGGGTGTGGATAATAGTTTATATAAAACTATTTGAGAGGAATAAGTCTCATCTTGAGACTGAACCTATTGGTTAAAACTATTGTGCTTGTTTATTTTGGTTAAAACTACATTGAATATTCTGCTGCTAAGTACTTTGAAATAAAAATCTATTTTAAAGTTACTCTGATAGTTAAACTATAAAGTGTTTGTATTTATTATAACCCAGTAGGTTAGTTTCAAAATATAATCTAATCTTCAGATTAGATTAACTAAGAACTAATCAATCTCTTGAGAACCTAACTGAACCTTTAATGTATTACAAATTCACTACAGTTTATCTTGTTAATTAATTTGGGGGATTTTTAATATAAATATTTTAAAAAGAAGTTTTAATTGGAACTCAATTCACCCCCCTCTTGAGTGTCTACTCCGACCAACAGTATTAAGGATAGATATCAACATCAAGTGAAGTGATTTATTTTATTTTTCAGATATATTATTATATATTATACATATTAATTTAATTTTTTATTTTAGTTATAGAAGAATAGGGTCCCAAAAGAATCTCAAGGTGTGGTGTCTCTTCTTTCAAAGGATCATCCTTTGTGCCTTGGTGTCAATGATATAGGATCCTATCGAGTTTCGGTTCATATGGAGGTAGTTAAATCATATTAGAATACATTATGAACAGAACCTATAAAGAAAATGGGGTTGTAAAACCACTTATATACAAAATTATAAAAGATCAATGAATAGATATTTACAAAATTCACAAATTTATTATAAAAAAACACTAAAAACCAAATTTCTATATAGAAACAGTGCCAAAATTTGACCACATTGTTATAAAAAATAAAATTTATTATGTTTTTAAAGTCAATTTATATAATAGGAAAAACCCTAGGTTATCTATCAAGGATAATTGGAGGTTTAAAGTGTGTATATTCGATAAAAATAACTAAAAGAGGGGGTTCTTTTAAAAACAATTTTAAAAATAAAATGTCTTAATTAAATAGTTTAACAGTTGGAAAACAAAGGTGGGGTTTTTAGAATAATGAGAGAATGGGTTCATTTCAAATTCAATACACATCTTGGTTAGTTCATTATTATAAAAAATACACATGGTTTAATGGAATCCTTTGGTTGAGGGTTATCAAGATCTACACTCCCCTATTACCTCTTAAAATGATGCACAAAGAACCAACCCTTGACACAATAATCATGTTTTCAAGGTCTTGACCTAAATCATAGAACAAGGGTTTCCAAAAAATAATAAAATCTTATTTATGTATGAGAGAAAAATAATGTTTGTGTTGTCCAATCGGAACAACCCAATATTCCCACTTGAAATCTCAACTCAAAAGGTATTGAAATGAAACGTTTCTCATTTGATTATATAAAAAATGCATTAAATGTATAATAATGTTAAGATAAAAATTAAATTAAGTGTTTCACACACAAATTAAACAAAACCAATAGAATAAAAAGTTTCATAACTCCCTCTCCAAGGGTGTGTAGCTCCCTCAAAATTACCTCCCACCATTTAGCTCACCATCGAGTGAAGGAGGAGACTCAGGTGGAACTTCACCTTTATTATTAATATATCTATGAGGATAGTTGACTTTATAACTTATAAGATGAATAGAGTACTTCTTTGGGTCTTTAAAATGGTATAGATTTTCCCCCTTGGTCGTACTTACAAATGGGGTGCCCATGGTTCCAATTTATAGCCAAAGGGGAATGTGGTTTTGGGAACCCTGTTTTTAAAATACCACTTGCATCATGGATTTGGGAATCCAAAAACTCTATATTTATTTTAAAAAAACTAAAAAGTTTTTCCCCACCTATTTTATATCTCCATTGAAAATTTTCCATCATTTGGAGGACTACATCCTGAGATATGGATGAATTACAAAAGTGACCTCGAGACTATGAATAGTGAAGATTACCTCCAATTATGTCATATTTTGGGCAAAAAAATGAATTAATTGGGATTTATAGTCTTATATATAAATATATCCCACACAATTATGAATTCTTACACCAATTTTCATCCAAATTGGATGTATGGATTAGCTACAGTATGCATTTTAGTCCACATATGTTCTTAGACTCTTTCATAGTTTGGCCTGTTTTACTTGAATTTCATCATGGGATCTCCAAATAACCTCCTACTATAATGTAATCATCAAAAAAAGTAAAAAAATTAACAATCATAAAAATTAACTAATTAAACCAAATGTGAATTTCAATTTGTTATTATATTTGGGATTTGTAATACAAAATTAGTTTAACGCTAGGGTATAAGGGTGGAAATGTAATATTTAATCCTAGTGTGATCACTCAACTTACCAAGAACATGAAAAAAATATTAAATAAAAAGATCTTAACCAAGAATAAAAAACAAAATGTGAAACCAGAATTGACATGCTATGAATGTAATAAAAAAGGTCACATCAAGCTGGAATACCACTTCTAAAAAAAGAAGGTTAAAGAGATGAAACAAGGTAATAAGGCTCTCAAAATCACAACTTGGAGTATTAGTGATGACTCCAAGGACACGACTTCCTCAACTTCTTCAAGTGGATCAAGTGATAAGTTCCATATAGAACAAGTTGATGAATACATCAAGGGAAAATTTTCAAGAAGAACACAAGAAACGCTATGTTTCCTAGATAGTGGTTTCTAAAGACAAACATTTGGAAGCCTTTCCAAATTCAATAAAATTAATAAACAAGAATAAGGTAAAATCACATTCAGTGATAAATATAGTGGTATGAAAATCGGTTAAGGAATAATCAGTTTTTCTAACTTAACTCTAACTAAAAATGTTTTATTTTCCAAAGGCTTGAAACATAATTTTTAAGCATTAGTCAATTGTGTGATAGTGGTTTTAAAATTTATTTTAAAAATGATATTTTCAAAGATATTACTCAAAATTAAATCTTGTATTTACCGGTTCTCATTTTCAAAAAATTTATACAATCAGTTTAAAATATCTTTATAGTCAAAACATCAAATTCTTAAGTTCATAAGTTAGTGAGTAATTGATTTTGTATAGATGCATTGTTCACTATAGCATGCACACACTTGTCAAACTCAACCATTATTAACTAGTATAATATTTACCCAAATTGAATTTTAAATATGACATGGTTTGTGAAGCATTCCAATATGACAAGTATAATAAATATTCTTTTAAATCTAAAAATAATAATTTCTACATCTAAATATCTTGAATTAATTCATCTTGATTTATTCGGACCTTCTCAAATTAAAATTCTAGGAGGTAAATCCTATAATATTTTCATTTTTGATGAAATTACAAGATTAATTTGGACTTACTTCTTATATCATAAAATTAAATCTATCAAACCCATCATAAAGTTTTCAAAAAAGTTTAAAATGAAAAAGGTTTTCAAATTATTTATATTCAGGGTGATTATGAAGGAGAATTTGATAATAAGGGATTTGATGATTTTTTCTCTTCTTAAGTATAAAAAACCACCACAATACATATTTTTTGTATTTTATAATGAAACTTTTAGGTTAAGTGTGAAACTAACATATGACCATCAGATTCAACCCATCCAAAAAATAAAACATCACCGCCTGAACTACATTCAAGAACCATGCCCAAGATTTTAAAAATTCAAATTCAAATTCAAAAAAACTATCAAACGAACCATGTGTCGTTGTGATGCCTGAAAAAACAATCCCTTGAACAGCTCACCACCATCATCAAATCGCTGTCTCAATCACATCAACACCAACTACCGTCATCGTCTCGTCGGAGCTCGATCCGCGCGTCCTTATCCTGTCAGCATCCCCTACCTGCAACTCATCCACCACACGCCGCTGCCTCCAGAAACATGACCCGCCGGAGGAACCAAGAACTCCGATCACCATAACCTCAATCGTTGATAACCATTTTCTGCAAACCAGCAAATAAACCCCACCGAACAGCATAACCATTCACCATTTCATGTCAACACATTACCAAGGTCTTTTTCCTCTATGCCTCAACACTGCAGGTCTCTGCTCCTACGTCGACTGCCTGCGCCCGACGTCGACTGGACTAACCCCATCTAGATCCTCTGGCCATCAAACCATCATAGCATCAGACCACCCTCACATAGTGATCACACCACATCAAAGTGCAAAAAACCATCATGACGTCGAGAACAACACTGAAGACCACCCTCAGCCGAAAAATCAAACACTAGGGAACACCATCATCAACGTCGTCGTCCGGAACCGCCAGAGCCGATGACCAGATCTCTAGTCGAAGAACCACCACACCCAATACGTGGATCAACCCAGTGGAATAGATAAAAATGAATCCACCATAAGAGACACCACCTTTATTATCATCTCCCGCTCGAACTCACATCCCAAAACACCATGGAAACCACCACGTAGATACAACTAGGAGAATTGTGGTGGAATTCTGAAGTAAAAGAAAAGTATGGAGTGAACAATAGCATTGACAGGGGTCTCGTCTCCATGTTCACCCAACACTAACTACCGTCGGCACATCCATAAATGAACATCACAATAACTAAAATCACAGAGTGACATCACAAGAAAAATTGAAAAACTAGAACCGACTCCGATAGCGTCGAGAAATCCATCATCAACCATACTGTAACCCAAAACTTATATGTTGTATCCACTCCATATTGGACCTAGAGACTCACAGTGGAAAACGGGTTCATATCAGGCATGATAACCCCAAGACTTCGACAACACAACCATCATCGAAACCTCAAAAAAATGACAAGCAGAACTGCATCCATGAGAAGACCACCACAAGTCATTTTCAAGGATGAAACATAGAGAATCAATGAGAAATAGAAACTAGAATGAGAAAAAAGGGGGAACAAAGAGGCAGAGGGAGAGCAAGAGATGGAGGGGGAGTCACCCGAGAAGGCACAAAAAATCCCCCCCCCCTCCATTATTTTTATACTCCTAAAACACCTCAATAAAATGGGGTAGTAGAGAGGTGAAATAAAAATATTCAATAAATCCATCAAGATATCTTAAATGAACTTAATTTACCACAATATTTTCAGGCTAAGGCCATAAATACTGCTTATTTTATCATTAATCCTGGTCTCATAACAAATTTTTTCAAAAAGACCCCTTATGAACTTTGGACAAATAAAAAACCTAAATTTGGATTATTATTTTTTTAAGTTTTTTGTTTTAAGTGTTTTATTCTTAACACCAAATATAATCTTGGAAAATTTGATTCAAAATATGATAAAGGTATCTTTCTTGGGTACTCCAACTCAAGGAAGTAATACCTAGTCTTTAAATAAAGTACTAAAATGTTAAAATAATCAATCCATGTTGTTTTTCATAAAAAAATTCTCAAATATCTTTATACAAATGTTTTTGAAAATGATTTTTTAACTTCAAATGGTCATTTTTGAACTAAAGAAGTTTAAGAAGGTAGATAATATCCTTAAATTTATTTACCTAATGATTTTAAAAAATCTAGAGTTCATTACCTTGAAATTTTCCTTGGAGATTTGCAAGAGGGAACTCATACTAAAATATCAATCCTAAATGAGGTTGAACATCTATCCATTGTCTCCACCCAGAACCCCAAAATTTTAATGATTCCCTTAATGATGAAAATTGGGTTCTTTCCATCAAATAGAAACTAAATTAATTCACCTTAAATGATGTATAGACTCTCTTTTAAATATATAATGATCATCCTATCATAGTATAAAATGGTGTTTTTAGCAATAAGTTATATTATCTTTCTAAAATAAGTAGAAATAAAGTTTGAATAGTAGTTAAAATCTATGACCAATAAGAAGTAATTAACTATGATGAAACCATTACACTCATAGCTTGGTTAGATTCCATTATAATGGTGTTGAAATTTTCCTCTCACCTTAATTTCAAACTCTTTCAAAAAGACATTAAAAGTGTATTTTTAAATGGTTTTATTAACGAAAATGTTTTTGTTGAACAAACACCTAGTTTTGAAAATTATAGTTTTCCAAATAATTTTTTCAAATTAAATAAACTCTTGATTATTTAAAACTATCCCCTCAATATTATTATGGATGTTTATCAATTTTTCTTTTATTAAATGGTTTTAAAATGGAAAAATCCAATTTAACTCATTTTATAAAACACATCTCAAATTATTTGTTACTTGTCCAGATTTACATTGATGATATGATTTTTATCTCAACCAATGAATCCCTCTGTTTTGAATTTTCTAATTTAATGAAAAAGATATATGAAATGAGCTTTATGGGTGAACTAAAATCCTATCTCGATTTTCAAATTTCTCAAAGAAATGATGGTATTTTTCTAAAGAAAGTAAAATACAACAATTAACTCTTAAAATAATTTAGCATGGATCAAACTAAGTAAATTAGAACTTTCATAAATATAACTTGTAAGGTTACATTAGATGTGTAACTTTTCATGCCTTATAAGTCTGTTACATTAACGTTTTTGGGAGTTGGAGGTGTTTCAGAGGATGCTTGAGGAATTTTTGTGGTGGTTAGAGGTGTGGAAGGGTTGTTGTAGGAAATTCACATCATTAATAGTTTACACAATGTGAATTGGTGATTCAAGGATTATGTAGTCAGATAGTTTCACTTATTTAATGTGGGATAAGGGGAAACCGTGGAACATATTCACATTGTGAAAGTAGTGCATGATGTGTAATTAATTAAAGGATGAGGCAATGTGAATTTCAATGAAAGTTTGAAAATATGGGAATTCACATCATGAATGGGTTACACAATATGAAAGCTTCAGGTTCTATGTTATTTTATAACCCTTTTGGCTGATTTATTTTCCTTTGGCTATTCCACTCTCTCTTTCCTAGAAAACCCTAGGTTCTCTGAGGATAACTTCTAACCCTATTATGCCTTTCTTTAATCCTTGGGTTTTAGTGGATGCTCATTGGTGATCTGTGGTGATCTCTCCTCTCTTTACCATGGTTTTCCTTCCGTTCTTCTTTATAGATCCACTATGGTGGTGTTATTTTGGTTTGGGTGTGTATGGTTTGTGTTTTGACAACCCTTTGGTATGGTGTAGGTTGATCTGTGAGTTCCTTGTGTGGTGGCAGATTCTAGGTTGTTTCTTCTTCTCCTTGCGGTGCACAGTGAGATTGGAAATCTTACTTGAGGTAGGTGGTCCTTTTTCTCACATGTTTATGTGATATGTGTGAGATCTACATGTTATTTATTACCTTTTGTGGAATGGTAAGGGTCATCATAATGATATAATTAATTTTCATGTCTAAAATTTATGGGTATAAAAAATTATCATATATTTTACTGCTTTGATATATGCTTTCTATGTTAGTATGCATTCTTATTTCCAATTCTGAAAATAATGACTATTGAGATCCTTATTTTCACTATAGTTGTTATGCTATAATGACCCTTGTTGGGTTTTTATATTCACCCTGAATAAAAGGTTAAAGAATAAATATTTGGCTAATAATTGGTTTCCCTTGTATATCATGTTTATGTGATAATACCCATTCTAAATAAAGAAGACATGTGATAATTTCCCTGAATAATCATGGAAGTTAGTTTGTGTGTTTTTGTGTATGCTTATGCTTGTTGTATTTTCCCTACATGGTTTGGGTTGTTGTTCGGTGATGTTAGTGATCGGTTGGGTTGTGTATTATGTTGGGTAGTGATGTGGTGGTTGGTTAGAATGGATGTAATGTGGGTAGTTATGTGATGTGATGTGATGAGGTTGTGGTGCAATGGTTATAGTGTAGTGGTTATGGAATAGTGGTTGTGGCGCAATTTTTGTGGTGAAATGGTTATGGAACAGTGGTTTTGGCATAGTGGTTATGGTGCATTGGTTGTCACACCATGGTTTTTTTGTAGTATTTAGTGATAGTGTTTGATGATGGTTGTCATGAGTGGTTGATTTTTGGTACAACTTGGGTGATGTGACATGATGATGGTGGTGGACATGTGGTGTTGTGGTGGTGGTTGTGTGAATTGTTCCA
Organism: Viscum album; assembly: GCA_963277665.1. NCBI lineage: Eukaryota > Viridiplantae > Streptophyta > Magnoliopsida > Santalales > Viscaceae > Viscum > Viscum album. The sequence goes on along the minus strand of OY728157.1, from coordinate 1,325,549,721 downwards.
TTTGTAGTGTAGAGGGGTTAAGATAGCTTCCTAGTTAGTTATGGGATGAACTATGATGATAAAGAAACAAAATAGGCTAGTAGATAAACTAGATGAACTGGAAATGGATTTTTGGTAATCGGATAACTGAATTGAATAAATAGTTGAATAGTGTAATGTGAAATGAAATGGATAACAAATAAATGTGGAAAAACCTGCAACTGGAAGTGAGAATTGTTGTATGGCCTTGTGTTGTGGTTGTGTGGTGTGTTCCATATAGTGGTGGATGCAGTCTTGATGGTTGATGCGTGGTACGTGGTAGTGATATGGTGTGTGATAGTGTTTTTATGTGAACTCATAGGTTGGGTATTGTGTGATATCAATTTACCATGTGTGTTTATGTTATTTTACATGTACCCCACCCTAATTGGATAACATTACCAACACTTATAGGCACTAAGTTCTAGGTTATTCCCCAACATCTAAGATGGTGGTGATATGGATGGACAGTTAACCCCTCTCCCTAGCTCTTCCTTAAGTAGTAGTGATACAGGTTGGTGTTGGAGATTACCCAGTGGTGATGTGTGACCCAGGTGTTTGTGAGAATGATGTGATGTGATGTGATGTGATTTGATGTGATGTGATGTGATGTGATGTGATGTGATGTGATGTGATGTGATGTGATGTGATGTGATGTGATGTGATGTGATGTGATGTGATGTGATGTGATGTGATGTGATGTGATGTGATGTGATGTGATGTGATGTGATGTGATGTGATGTGATGTGATGTGATGTGATGTGATGTGATGTGACGTGACGTGACATGAGGTGACATGATGTGACGTGATGTGATGTGATGTGATGTGATGTGATCAGATGTGATGTGTGGCCTAGGTGTTTGGGGCGTGATGTGATGTGTTTCCCCATGTGTCTTCTAGCAGGATGTGATGTATTGACCTAGGTTTCTTCAAGAAGGGTGTGGTGTGTTGGCTTAGGTGTCTTCAGGCGGTATTTAACGTGTTGGCCCAAGTGTCTTCAGGAAGGATGTGATGTGATGTGATGTGATGTGATGTGATGTGATGTGATGTGATGTGATGTGATGTGATGTGATGTGATGTGATGTGATGTGATGTGATGTGATGTGATGTGATGTGATGTGATGTGATGTGATGTGATGTGATGTGATGTGATGTGATGTGTGGACTAGGTGTATGTGGGTGTAATGTGATTTCATGTGATGTGTATCCCAAGTATATTTAGGTGGGATGTGATGTGATGTGATTTGGTATGTGTGGAAGGGATGGGAGCACAGGATGTTTGTTATTGGGGCATGAGAGAGGAAAAGAAGTGGGGAAGTGGTAACAAGGTTACTTTCTTTATTATGATCTCTATGATATATTATTATATTGGATTCATTATTTTGTGAGTGAGCCTGGGTGAGGATGGTGATGGTTAGATTACTTTTATAGGTTCAGACTGCTTCTACTGTTTTTTCACTAGTGATTTAACATGCTCTTTTCATAAGTGAACTTGAGGCCTTGGATATGTCCCTACTAAGTATACATGTTGTTCTCACCCTATGTATATAAAAAAAATTAGGATTCTAAGAGGACTTTGGTGACTGATCTAGATATTACTAGCTGGGTTGGAGCTGCTTTTGAGTCACTGTCTTAGATTTGTATTTTTGGTATTTACTTTAGATACTATTATATATATTAGTTCTACTTTATTCATGAATTTATGGGTGGTTTTGGGTTTAAATTTCTATTTTATGGTGGATTTATTTGGTGATTATTTATCCAATCTCCCAATACTATTTCATTTATATTGGGTAATTTCTCTCATACTATGATATTTTTATACCCTCGGTGCTAGTCGCCAACCCGGGTCCTACTAGAGCTGAGTCTCAGGGGTCATTATCTCTCTCCCCTCATTGTGTTATCTTTAGAAGTAGGGGGTCATGATAAAGTGGTATCAAATGGAGGGTGATATATAGGATGAAATTTAGAGTTAGTAACTATAAGTTTTTCACATATTGGTATGGTAATGGTGCTAGTTTACCTTGGTGTATGACATAGGCTAGGGAGACTGGATAGGGAAATAGATTTTAGGGCCCCTGTGATCCAGTGCACTTACTCTGAGCTTATTGAATGATTAGGTGAGGTAGACCTATTTTTAGGGTATATACCTAGGATAGGTACATACATCTTGATGACTTGTGTTCATGTTTGAATGGGGTGTTTTGAGAAAATAAAATGAATTAAATAAATATTTTTTTATAAAATTCCATGCTACTGAACTTAGGATGTTCTCCTTATTTTCAAGAATGGATCATGTTCATTGTCTTTGAGTTTCTTTAGTAGTTGAGGTTTGGAAGGATGATCCAATTGATCATTTGAGGTTTTACCCAATAGAGGTGGATGAGGTATGGCATCAATCTTTTCATGCCTTTCAATGGAAAAGTTTGGGAAAGTATGAGGGGAGTGTCTCAAATCTAGAGACGGAGTACTGGATGGAGGATATTGAGATCACTTTTAGTATGATCCATGCATGAACTAAGTTTTGGGTACCATTAGTAGTTAGTAATATGTGGGGATATATGCATAAATGGTGTACATTGTTTCTTGGTGACCGCAAGGAGAAAAATTTGTTGTGGTCAGACTTTTAGGGGGAGATCTAGGAAGAGTTTCGATCATCGATGATGAGGGTAGAAAAGAGGAAATATGTTCTCTCCCTTAAACAGGGGATTCTGAGTGTGTGAGATCTTCGGATCAAGTTCAAGGGCATCCTACACTTTTTCCATATGTTTTTTCATATGTGGAGCATAGACTGCAGGATTTGGAGGAGGCTTTGCACCCAGTGATTAGGTATAAAGTCACTCTTTTTACACTCACAACATATCTAGAGGTGTAGAAAAAGTATGAGGTTATAAATTAGATAATTTCCTTTGGATTTTACCCCTATTAGGGTGACCAACATGGTATTTCTAGGAGTAGAGATTCAGGAAGTGGTCAATGGGTGTTCAGGCAGTTAGGGTTCCATTCAATGGAGAACCGGTCATGGAGGTTTCTTTCTCAACTTTCAGGGACAGGTTGTAAGGACCCCGACCCTAGTAGTCTGGAGCTGCTGTTGTTGGATTACTTTATTACATTGGTAATATTATAATTAATCACATCCCAAAGGACCAAATGGTTTGGTATCATTTTAAAATCAGACACATACACTATTGTTACATTACAACATGAAATGAAAAACAATATAGATATTCTAGTGGAAACAACCATAACTCATAGATTATACCTATAAATCACTCATAATATTCATCTTCACTTCCTAGGGAAAAATAAAACATAATAAATGGGTGATATTATATTCTCGGCAAGGTTATGTAATACATATGAAGTTATCATAAACATAAACATTAGGCATGGTGAATAACTAAAAACACATGCATTTAAAAATAAACTTGAGCATAATATGGTAGGAATGAAAGATGATTAAATAAATCTATATAATTTATCATAATAGAATGAAACTTATTCATGGATATTACACTAATAAAATATCACATGTTTTATCAATTTCCAATATCATAATGAGGAAATGCATAATGTCAGACATCTGAAACATATCATTAAGGCCTCAATAAAGATTTATGAAAATACTAGGGTAAGTCCTCGGCCAAAACTCAATTACATTTTGTCCCATGAGACCTACTGATGCATCAAGGGGATATAGTGCGGCCCACACTTCACTTGATAATTCCAATTTATTTCTTATATGAATGGGGATAAACATAAACAACATGAAAGTATGAAATGTAAATAATTTTCCCTAATCTCTAATCATAATCACTAATCAATCTGAGTAGCATGGTGAATGGTGTCAAGATAGCACATCCACAGTCAAACTAGTCATAAACCATTTAATAATATATGGTAGATTAAAATAATAAGGTATAAATCTCAAAAAATCATAAAATTTAACAGATGTTTTAAAATACAAGAAAATACTCTAATAAAATAATTGAGGAATTCTTGAGAGAAATACTCCCTTTTACTTTTCAAAGAAGAGTTCTTTTGGAAAAATCAATTTTATTTGTCATAATTGTTTGTATAAAACCATTAATGGAAAAATATAGTTTTTTCAAGAAAAAATTAGTTATTTTAGAAAAGTAATGGTGTCTTAAAATATATAATGGATGGTACTTGAAAATGGGTAAGAAATCGAGACATTCCCTTTAATCGGGTTTGCGTATCGGGAATAATTAAAAATGGAACCTTGAAAAAAATATGTATTTATTATAAATGAATGATGAAATGATCTCAAAATATGATTTTTGAATGTATACACATAACTTATAATAATTATATATAAATAATGAAGAATTACATTGGTGTATAGGGGAAGAAATCATAACTTGAATGAAAATAGTGGTTCGGGAAGAAAACTCTTACCTTATGTCTGAATGTGTTCTGCACTTAACCTTAACGTCCTGCATAATAAATTTAAATCCATTAATTAATTAATTAATAACCTTATACATATTTATTTTATTTAGTATAATTTTATTAATTTCATTTATTTCCTTTTTTATGAGTTATAAGATACAATTTTATTATTTGGGAGCGTTCGTTTCCTAGGTTTTCACGATTGGTATACTTATATATGAGTATGTAAGTTCATGTGGAATGGTTATAATTCTATATAATTTAATTTATATGATATTTATGAACATATATAAGTGTAATTGGTTATATATATCATTTTTTTATATGTTATGATGATGAATCATTAGACAATACATTTAGTGATAATCGTTTACATTATTATAGGGGTTATTGATCATAACGAACTCATTTTGTTTTATCATTTAGTGTTATGTAAATATATTTCTTATATAACATAAGAAATGTTGTAACAAATATATTATAGTCTATTTTAACCATAAAAATGGTTTCATTACCAGTCTTTAAAGAGAAATTGAATAACAAAAATCTATTGTCCATGAAGGTTGTAAATCGGCACCTCTTGGATGTTGATTTTATTTTGAAATAAAATAGAGAGAGAAAGGAGTTTGAGTAAGTATATTATATTAACATGATATCATTACAATATATATATATGATATTGGATTTATCATTCTCATTTGGATAGATTATTTGAAGAGAGAATAATAAAATAAAAGAACTTGAAAAGATATTAAAAGGAAAAGGGAGAGGATTTTACCTCTTGAATACTCCTCCTTGAGAACCTCCTTAAGGGGATTGTTTTTGGTCTTTTGATGATACCAATAGCTCCTTGAAATGGGGGAGAGGATTGGGGGGAATATTTTGTAGAAATTTGAAAAGTATTAAAGGCTTATCTATGTGAGGAGAAGAGGTGATGAGGGGTGGTATTTATAGTGGAGGAGAGGGGTGATTTTTGAATATTTAATTCATTTGCTTATTATTTTTCTCAATAAAAGCAATAGTGTTGATTATTGAGGCTAAATATAGTAATTATATCATGTGAGTTCAAACTAATGGTTCTTACATCATCCATGACTCAATGAATAGTTTATTTAACTTATAATGTAGATATACTGTAAATTATCGTATTTTACTATTCAGCAAAAATTCAAGTATTTTATAAAAATAACAAAAATTTATCCTAACCATTTTTATAAAATTAAAAATTAAAAAATTAAATCCATTTTATGAAAAATAAGTTTCTAAATATTAGAATTTTAATTTTTAATTAAAACCATCATTTACTTGAAAAATACAGATTTTAAATTCATAATTGATTTTATAAAACCTTCAAAATTTTAATAAGGTCTCATAAAATTATACTTAAATTATAATAAAACAAAATATTGATTTATTAATACATTTTATGAAAATTAATTTTATTTTAAATAATGTTATTAATTATAAAATTGTAATTAAATATTTATGACTTACAAAAATACCAACACTTAATCAATAATTTTTAAAATATTCATTTACTTATACTATGATATAATTATATAATAATTTCATTTATAAGGTGCCTAAATTTTATTTATACTTTCATGGATGAGGTTACTATTCATTAGTCCTATTTACTATTCTTAAGGCTCATATTACTATTCATAATGTCAAGTTACTATTTCATCGGTATGGGTTCCTTAACTTCTATAAATACCTATTATTTAATTCATTATTCATTTATAAAGTTAGTATTGTGTTTTATATGTGATATATAGTATATGAAATAAAAATAGGAATGGAAATTTCATTGGTAGAGTTCTGGGGTCGTTACATTCTCCCCTCCTATAAAAATTTCACCTTCAAAATTTCCAGATTGTCACCCCAAAAAAAGACATGGGTAGTTCTTCATCATAAGCTCCTCAGGATACCATGTCGCCTCTTCAATTTTATGATTTTTCCAAAGTACCTTTACCATCTGAGTCATTCGATTCCTCAACACCTATTCTTTAGTGTCCATAATCTAGATAGGATCTTCATAGTAAGATAAGTTAGGTTTCAATTCTATTCCTTCAGAAGTGAGGACATGCGTTGGGTATGGCATGTACTTTCTTAACAAGGAGATGTGGACCACATTATGTATCTTAAAAAGTCTAGGAGAAATTTATAAATGAAAATCCACAGCTCTAATTATCTCCATTATTTTAAAAGGACCAATGTACCTAGGGCTCAATTTCCCTTTCCTCCGAAATCTTATAACACCCTTCTATGGAGATACTTTCAAAAAAATGATCTTGCACTTTAAATTCCAAATCCTTCCTTAAATTTTCAATATAGCTATTTTTTCCTAGATTGATCTACTTTGATATGGGTTTGAATATTATTTAACTTTACTATTGTTTCATCTACAAGCTCTAGGCCTATAAGCTTCCTTTCACCAACTTCATCCCAACAAGTTGGTGTACGACGTCTCTTTCCATACAATGTTTCATATGGTGTCATTTGAATACTAAAATGGAAACTATTATTGTAGGAAAACTCTAACAATGGTAAATAATGATCCCACATACCTTGAAAGTCTAGGGATCATGATATCAACATGTCTTCTTATGTTTGAATGGTTCTTTCAGACTACCCATCAGTTTGTGGGTGACAAGCAGAACTCAAACAAAGCTTAGTATCCAAAGATTTCTAAAAAAAATTCCATAATTTCAATATAAATCATGGATCATGATCAGACACAATAGAAATAGGTTCTCTATAAAGTCTTAAAACTTCATTAATATAGAGTCATACAAGGCGCTCTAGTGTAAAATCCTCCTTTATAGCAATGAAATGTGCAGATTTGGTAAGTCGATAAACAATCACCCATATTACATCATTCTTACTTGGATTTTTTGGTAATCCTATGAAAAAATACATAGTTATGTCTTACAATTTCCATGTTGTAATAGGTATAGGTTTCATGAAACCTCTAGGATATTTTCTTTTAGCCTTCACTTGTTGATAGACTAAACATCTTGATACATAATCAGTAATTTCCCACTTCATATTATCCCACCAGAAATATTCCTTCAGATCTATATACATCTTAGTGATACTAGGGTGTATAGAGAAATTCAATATATGGGAATAATCCAATAACTCCCTTTTTAGCTTGAGTATATTGGGAACATATATCCTCCTCTAAAATTTAAGAATTTCATCCTCACACACAAATTCTGGAAACTTCCCATCATTCATAGAATTAATTTTATTTTGAAGATTCTCATAATCACACTAAGAAATTTTAATTATTAACAATAAATATAGTTAGGCAACCATTTGAAAAAGTAATGATTTTTCACCTTCTTTTATAATTCCCATATCCATATTTTCTAGATCCATGTACACAGGGTCTTTGCCAATCCTCATTTTGTTCATAACTCTATGATCCTTCCTTATCAATGCATCTGCAACCTTATTCTCCTTCACAGGGTGGTAGTGTATTCAACAATCATAATCCTTGAGTATCTTGAGCCACATAATTTGCCTCATGTTGAGTTCTTTCTGTGAGAATATATATTTTAAACTCTTGTGATCTGTATATATCTCACATTTTTCACCATAGAGATAGTGTCTCTAAATTTTCAAAGAAAATATTATAGTCACTAACTCAAGATCATGATTTGGATAGTTCTATTCATGAATTTTTAACTACCTTGATACATAGGAAATAACTCTATCGTTATTCATAAGTACACACCTAAGTCCTTTCTTTGAAGCATCACTATAAATCACAAATCCACAATTTCCCAATGGTAGAGTCAAGATCAGATCATTCACTAATATCCTCTTCAATTTTTCAAAACATTATTCACATTATTTTGTGCATATTAACTTAAACCCTTTATGAGTAAGCTTGGTTAACGGTTTTTCTAATCGGAAAAATTTATGAATGAAACGCTAATAATAACCTACTAAACCAATAAAATTACATACCTCAGTTTTGTTCATTGGTGTAGGCCATTCCTGAACCACCTTCATTTTTGAAGGATCAATTGAGATCTCATCCTTTGAGACAATATGTCCAATAAAAGAAATTGATTGAATCCAAAATTTACACTTGTTAAATTTCCCATACAATTTATTTATTCTAAGAGTATTTAGAATACTCTGCAAGTTATTCTCATAGTCTTAGTAGCTTTTGGAGTATACCAAGATATCATCAATAAATACCACAACAAATTCATCAAGATATTCCTTGGAAACTATTTTCATTAGATCCATGAAAATGGAGGGTTTATTAGTCAATCCAAATGACATTACTATAAACTCATAATTTCTATACCTGGTTCGAAATGTTATCTTTAGAATATCTTCCTTCCTCACATGAAACTGATGATATCTAGATCAAAGGTCAATCTTAAAAAAATATTGATATACATGAAGTTGATTGAATAAATCATCAATATGAGGTATGGGATACTTGATCTTTATTATAATAGCATTGATTTTTCTATATTCAATGCACAACCTCATAGATCCATCTTTATTCTTGAAAAATAGAACAAGGGATCCCTATAGAGAATCACTAAGGAAAATAAATCCTTTATCACTCAATTCCTCTTATTTTTTATTCAGCTCTACTAATTCCATTGTGGCCATTTTATAAGAAGTATTTTATATAGGTATTGAACTAGGAATTAAATCAATAAAAACTCAATTTATCGCTCTGTAGGATGCCTAGGTAAATCCTCTGGAAATACATCAATGTATTCTTGCACAATAAATACATCCTCAATTAGAAGATTTCTTTCCTCATACATATATATTTCATTATCTTCCTCCCCAAGAATTGAATTCAGTAGAGCTACTGGGGGTGGATCTAGATGAGAATCAGATGGTGATGTTCCTGCTCTAAAGATAAGGGATCTTATACCTTCCTAAAAAATCACAATTTCCTTCTTCTTGCCATATATTTTTTCATAATATTTTTAAATCCAATTCATACTTATAATTATGTCAATGTTGAACATAGGTATGACGATAAAATCAGTAGATAAAGCATGTTTAAATTCTATAATGGGAAATGCCCGACACATCTTTGTTGCAATGAGACTTCCCTAAGGGTTTTGACTGAAAAATACCTTGTTAAGGAGAATTGGAAATATCAAATTTTTAATGAAAATTGGAATATATAAATAAATAAGGTGATCCAGAATAAAATAAATCTTTATGTAAATTTGAGGATATGATTAATGTACCTACAACCACATCATTAGGAACTTCAACCTCTATTGTTGTGATTGTATAATATTTTCCTTGATCATGTGGACTTTTCTGAGTAAAGTTTCCTTAATGCTCAAAAAATAATTTTCATAGTGTCCCATTTCTTTTAAATTATACCATTGAATATTGGTAGCTTCTTTCTTTACCTTGTAATCACGAGCTTGGTGGCCTTTTCCTCTACACTTGTAATAGACTCTTTTTCCTTTTAAGCAGGCTCTGGGGTGTTTCCTTTCACAAGTATCATATGTTGTAAAACTTTCTTTTTTATTCTTCCCTTTACCCATTCTTTCCTCTACAACCATATTATTCTCTTTCTTTACCTTAAAGTCATAAGACTTAGATAATTCTTTCTCTCTCTTAATATCACATGAGAATATATCTTCATATTATGAGAATGTTTGGGAAACCAGTTCCCTTCAAAGGAATGATTTTAAATCATCAAATAATCAATCAATATTGCTTCTTGTATTACATATGTATTCTACGACATGCATTTATATCCTTATAAAGTTGTCTTCATACTTGGAAACAATCTCATCCTCTTTTTTCCTTAGATTCAAGAATTTTCTTTCCATATCCGCTCGTTGTTCACAAAGAAAATATTTTTCTAGGAAAATTTCATTAAAATCTCTCCATTCCATATTTTTAATTTATTATTCCTTATTTAAGTTTTGTATTAGTGACCACCATTTATCCACATCTCCTGATAGATAATAAAGTTCCTTGAAAACCTTCTCCCTTTCGTTACATCCCAAAGCGAGAAATATCTTCTCTAAGGAACTTATCCACTACTCAACAAAAAATGGGTTTGTAATCCCATTGAATAATGGAAGTTTTTTGTTTCATAAATCAGTCTAACATTTATCATCTACATTATGGATCAAGATGCTACATACGGGTAAGGTTATTATTCATATCCTGAGTCAAATGTCCCGGTGTAGTTATAAGTTTCTCAGTACTAGTCAGAGCTCCAATACTGAAATCATTATCTTTCATAGGATGGAAATACATACATGGGATACTTGTGTTGATATGGTTTCCATTACTTACACTAGGTGCTATTTATAAATAATTTCATACACTATATTTGGTTATGAATCATAATGGATAATCTCAAACTAGAAAAACACTTGACATAAATTCAAATTTTATGCATATCTAATCTCATAATCATAAACACGGTTTCTTTGAGGAAAAATTTAATTTTAAATAATTCATGGTGGTTTGTAAAGAAAATGTGAATTATCATAATAATATACCCATAGAGTTTCAAACCAGGTGTGTATTAAGGACCATTTTCATGTACCAGGTTACCCCGAATCAGGCCCCGGACATCTTTTTGGAGTTGTTACTCCTAGGTACATCTGTGCCAAAACCACATCCACTTTTAGTATCTAGATAGGGATGTATTTATAGGAATATACACATAATAACTACCATATAAAAATTATATGATATTTATTGTATTATTATCCTCAAAGTCTATCTTAGGGATATGTTCCCTAATCTATGTTTTTTAAATCTAGTTTCAAAGGTTCCTACTAAGCATCCTTTGATACCAACTGTAAGGACCCTGACCCCAGTAGCCCAGAGCTGGTGTTAGTGCCTTACTTTATTACATTGGTAAGATTACAAGGAATCACATCTGGAAGGAATGAATGGTTTAGTATCATTGGAAAACTAGATACATACATTATTGATACATTACAACATGAAATAAAAAAAATATAGAGATTGCATTGGAAACATCCATAACTTCTAGATTATCCCTAAAAATCATTCATAATATTAATCTTCACTTCTTGGGGAAAATAAAACATAAGAAAGGGGTGAGATAATATGCTTTGAAAGGGTAAGTAATACAGGGTAAGTTGTCATAAACATAAACATTAGGTAGGGTGAATAACCAAAAACAAAGGCCTTTAAAAATAAACTTGAGCATAATATGGAAGGAATGAAGGATGAGTAAATAAAGACATATAACTAGTCATAATAGAATGAACCATAGTCATGGATATTATACTAATCAAATATCACATCATTTATCAATTTATAATATCATAATGAGGGCTTAGTAAATTTCTGAAATTATGCATTCCCTTATAATGAGACCTTAGTAAATTTCTAATATAATTATGAGACCTTAGAAAATTTATAAAAGTTTTATAATGAGGTAATTCATTATATAAATTTCTAATATCATTATAAGACCTTCGTAAATTTCTGAAAGTGTTATAAAATCAGTTATAAATTTAAAATCTTCATTTTTCAAGAAAATGATGATTTTAATTAAAAAATAAAATTATAATATTTATAAAATTATGTTCATAAAATGGAGTTAATTTTTAAATTATAAACATAGAAAAATTTTTATGGTTATTTTTTGGTATTTTTCTAAAATACTTGAATTTTTGGTGAATAGTAAAATATGGTAATTTACGGTATATATACATTATAAGTTAAATACACTATTTATTGAGTCATGGATAATGTAATAATCATTGTTTCTAACTGACATGATATAACTAATATATTTAGTCTCAATAATAAACACTATTTCTTTTCTTGAGCAAAATAATAAACAAATGAATTAAATATTCAAAAATCACCCTACTTCTCCACTATAAATACCACCCCTCACCACCTCTTCTCCTCACACCTCTAATACTTTTAGACTTGTAAAATTTCTTCCCAATATTCCCCCCAAGCCTCTACCCCATGTCTAGAAGCTCTTGGTCTCATCAAAATACCAAAACTAATCCCCCTAAGGAGGTTATCAAGGAGGAGTATTCAAAAGGTAAAATCCTCTTCCTTTTCCTTTTAATTTATTTTCAAGTTCTTTTATTTTATTATCCTCTCCTCACCTCCTCTGTCCAAATTATCATGATAACTCCAGTATAATCTATATACTATAATGATATCATTTTAATATAATATCCTTACTCAAACTCCTTTATCTCTCTCTTTTATTTTAAAAATCAAATCATCGTCTGGGAGTTGCTGATTTACAACCTTCATAGATGACAAATTTTTTCTCTTAAATTTATTCTTAAAAAATAGTAATGAAACCATTTATATGGTTAAACTGGACTATAATATATTTATTATAACCTTTATTATGTTCTTGAAGTAAAATATTTACACAATACAAAATGATAAAACAAAATGAGTTTGTTATGATCATTAACCGCCGTAATAATGTAAACAATTATCACTAAATGTATTATTTAATGATTCATCCTCATACCATATAAAAAATGATATATATAACCATTTACACTTATTTATGTTCATAAATATCATATAAATTTAATTATGGAGAATTATACCCATTCTTCATGAACTTCCATACTCATATATAAGTATACCAATCGTGAAAACTAAGGAAACGAATGCTCCCAAGCAATAAAATTGTATCTCATAACTCATCAAAAAGTCCATAAATGAAATTAATAAAATTATAATAAAAAAATAAATTTATATAAGGTTCTTAATTAATTAATGGATTTAATTTTATTTTATAGGATGTTAAGGTCAAGTACAGAACACATTTAGACATAAGGTAAGCGTTTTCTTCCGGAACCACTATTTTCATTTGAGTTATGCTTCCTTACCCTATACACTAATGCAATTTGTCATTATTTTTATATAATTATTATAAATTATGTTTATACATTCCAAAATCATGTTTCTAGAACAGTTCAACATTCATTTATAATAAATACATGTTTTTTTCAAGGTTCCCTTTTCAATTATTCTTGATACGCAAGCCCGGTTAAAGGGAACATCTCGATTTCTTACCCATATTCAAGTATCATCCATAATATTTTTTAAGACACAATTATTTTACTAAAATAGACAATTTTTTCATGAAAAACTATATCTTTCCATTAATTATTTTATACAAACAATTATGATAAATAAAATTGATTTTTCCAAAAGAACTCTTCTTTGCAAAGTAAAAGGGGTATTTCTCTCAAGAATTCATCAATGATTTTATTAGATTATTTCATTCTATTTCAAAACATCTATATAATTTTATTATTTATTGAGGTTGAAATATTATTATTGTGATCTACCATACTTTATTAAATGGTTTATGGATGGTTTGATTATGGATGTGTTATCTTGATACCATTCACCGTGCTACTCAGATTGATTAGTGATTATGATTACAGATTGGGGAAAGTTATTTAAATTTCATATGTTCATGTTGTTTATGTCTAGATACATTCATATTATGAATTAATTGTAGTTATAAAGTGATGGGTGGGGCCCTCTATATCCCCTCGATGCATCGGTAGGTCTCATGAGACAAAATAGAATTGGGTTTTGGCCGAGGCCTTACCCTGGTATTTTTAAACATCTTGGACGAGGCCTTGATTATATGTTTTAGATGTCTGATATTATGCATTCCCTCATTATTCTATTATAAATTGATAAACCATGTGATATTTTATTAATATAATATCCATGACTAAGTTTCATTCTATTATGATCATTTATATGGCTTTATTTACTCATCTTTCATTCCTACTATATTATGCTCAAGTTTATTTTTAAAGGCCCGTGTTTTTTGTTATTCACCCTGCCTAATGTTTATATTTATAATAACTTCCCCTATATTTATTACCCTTGAAGAGCATCTGATATCACCCCTTTTTTATATTTTATTTTTACCCAGGAGGCAAAGATGAATATTATGAATTATTTGTAGCAATAATCTAGAAGTTATGGATGTTTCCAAAGAAATATCTATATTGTTTTTCATTTCATGTTGTAATGTATCAATAATGTATGTATCTAGTTTTACAATGATACTAAACCATTTGTTCATTCAGGATGTGATTCCTTGTAATTTTACCAATGTAATAAGTAAGGCGCCGACTCCTGGATACTGGGGTCAGGGTCTTTATAGTTGCCATCAAAGAATGTTTAGTAGGAACCTTGGAAACTATATTTAAAAAACATAGATTAGGTAATGGTTTCTCTCCTCCTTCTTGGGCTAAAGTTCCTCTCCTCAGGCCGAATACAAGGATTTGTTCATGGGTATCAATATTTTCCACCAAAATGGTTTAACCTTATCAGAAGTTGAAACGAACTCAAAGATCCTCCATGATGTTTTGAATGATATTTTCCATCCTCCATGGTCTATCATCTATATTACCAGAAAGTGAAAAGGCATGATCAACAACAACATAAAAGTTATGCATTTATTGAGTGAGTGTAACAAAGTGGAGGATTACCTGGTGTCAATGGAGGTCCCTGGTAATGATCTGGTTTGTCTACATGATATCCTCTCTTTTAAACCCGAAGGGTTCAATCTGATTAGAGGGGATTCCCTCCGCCTTCACCATTTCAGACCTCCTTAGACTTCTTGGAATCTATTCTTATTTTGGATGTCTTGTCTATTTATTAATAAAAAAAGTAACTTTGATGATGATGACTAGTATATATGAGATAGTTTGTTCTTAAAGATATATCATCATTCTAGATATCACCAGTTGAGGGTGAAAGATGTGGATGTTTTGAAGACAGGCTTCATATGCAGGTATGGGCACTTAGAGTTTGTATTCATGTCATTCAGTGTTATGAATGCACCATCCATGATCATGGGGATTATGAACTATGTGTTCAGTAATTTTTGGTACTGGTTCATCACCATATTTATCAATGATATCTTGTTCTACTCAAAGTTAGAGGAGGATCATGTTGATCATCTCACAACTTTTTTACAGGTACTTCAACACCACCAGATTTATGTTAAGTTGTCCAAGTGTGAGTTATGGACATTAGAGGTGTGTTTCCATGGATATTTGGTGTCTTGGTAGGGTTTGTAAGTGAACCTATCAAAGATCGAGGTAGTTTTTTCTTGGGAAACACCCAATAATGTGGTAGAGGTTCGCAATTTCCTCATTCTCATAGGCTATTATCGAAGGTTCTTGCCTGATTTATCTCGAGTTTTATCCCCACTAACAGAATTAACTAGGAAGTACCATGATTTTTTGTGGATATATTAGTGTCAAGTAGAGTTTAGTTACCTGAAGGAGAATTTGGTTAGTACTCCAGTTCTTTAGATTCCTGAGGAGGGTGTGTTGTTTTAGGTTTTCTGTGACGGGTCCTGTTTGAGCTTAGTATATGTGTTGATGTAGTAAATATTGGTGATATATTATGGATCTAGGAAGTTATTTAACCATGAGAAAAAATATTTTACCCATGATATGGATTTTTCATCAGTTTTTTCATGCTAAAGTTGTGGTGTCATTACCTCATCAGTGATCATTTTGTGGTTTTCATAGACCACAAGATCTGGAGATATATTTTCTCTCAATAGGATATGAATATATATGAGTATAGGTGTATAGATTTTATTCAATATTATTATTTTTATATCTATTACACCCCATAGAAGGTTATTGTAGTTTCCGATGAGTTGATCCAGAAATCCCAAGAGGATGTGGCTCCAAAATCTGTAGAAGTTTGGAAAGGAATAGAGAAGGTTGCAGTGATGAATCTTGATGTTTGGGAGAGAGTTGGTTGAGTTTGTCTTCATTATATTCCCATGTATTCATATTTTATGTATAATATGGAGGTGTATCAGTGGGGAGACTCGAAGCTAGAGGTGATGCACAATTATGTTGTCCATGGTGATGCTTCTAAGGGATGGTTAGAGGATGATCGGAATCGGGTGTTATTCCAAGGGAGGTGGTTTGTTCGTCAGGCTATGCATGATGTATTTCTCCATGAGTTTCAAAAATCACCTTTATAAATATATCATGGTGTGATAAATAGGTATCATGGCTTTATAATAGAGCTTTGGTGTCTAGGGATGAAATGGTAAATGGTAGAGTTTATGGAAAAATGTATGGTTTTTCAGTAGGTGAAATCAGAGCACCATGTTCCGTGAGGTTTATTTCAGCCCTTGGATGTCCTTAATTAGAAATAGGATGATATATTGAGGGATTTCATCATAGGGTTTACCTGATCTCATGGAGAATGTGATGTGGTTTTTTTGATAGTGTAATGGCTAAAAAATAATCTCACTTACTAGAAATCCATGAGTCGAGTGTCATGGATGTTTTGGAAAGGCGGTATATGGATGATGTTGTTAAGATTCACAGGGTACTATGGACCATCATTTCTGATCAGGTTCTTCATTTTACTTCATGATATTATAGGGTATTATAGCATGCATTTGGATCCCAGTTTCTCCATATCACTATTTTCCGCCCTCAGATAGATGGGCAGATGGATCGAACCATCCATACATTGGAGTATATGTTGTGGGAATGATTCTTGGACTTTGGTGGATCTTGGGTATGACACCTAAATTTGGTCAAGTTTTCATACAATAATATATATCACTCTTCCATTGAAATGGATCAGTTTGAGGTGTTGTACAGGTGACCATATCATTCCTCATTCTGCTGGATAGAGGTTGGGGAGTTGAAAGTTCTTGGTCTTGATGTGGTGTAGATCATGACTGAGAAGATCTAGTTAGTTTTTGAGTGGATTAAGGATGTGATCTACCATCATAAGGCCTATTTTGGTCATAATCAGAGGCCCCTGCAGTTTGAGGTTGGAGACTATTTGTTCTTAAGAGTCTCCCCTCAGCATGGGCAATGGAGGTTTGGGAGGGGGAGTAAGCTTTCTCCTAGGTTTTTTGGGCCCTTTGAGGTATTGAGACATATTAGGGAGGTGTTGTATTGGTTGGCATTGCCACTATGGTTAGAGAGGATCCATGAAATCTTCCATGTATCTAAACTTCATCGATATATTCCCAATGACTCCCATGTTATTGACTGAGGAGAGTTGGATATCAGGGATGAAGTGATGTTCATGGAGCGGCCAGCAGAGATTTTGGGTCATCAAGAAGAGGTGATGTGTCGAAGAAAAATTCCCTTGGTTCACATGTTGTTGAGGCATGGTGGTTTGGAGGATAGTACTTAGGAATTAGAGATGTATATGTGTGCATAATACTAGGAGCTATTTTGAGTTTTGATTTTCCCTATTTTGTTTTGAAGATTTGATTTTTGGATCTTTTTATGTTATGAGATGTGTTTTTTCCTTAATGTGTGATTTGTAATAAAATCATCGATATATGAAAAAGTGAGGAATTTTTTCCTTATCAAGATGCATTATACTATGATGTGATTAAAATTGTGAGGGAGAGTTAGTGCTACCCAGAGCAGATAATATCTTGACATGGAGGATGGAATTATCTAATTTATGTGCTCAGTGTGGTGTTGTGTGATGGTTTTGTAAGTGTTTTGTTTTGGCTATGCAGTGGTTTTTGTGGTTTTGTAAAAATATGGTGGTTGTGGTTGGTATCGAATTATGAAGTGTTGTGTCCAGTGAGAGGTGGTGATGTGGTTGTCTAGTGTGTTTTGTGGGGGTTTCGGTTAGCATATTTGGCTGGTGGTATTATTGAGGAAGTGATGATGCCCTTGAGAGGTATCTCATGGGATGGTTTTTTGGACCCCATTGTTTTCCCAGGTTTGGTTTTGATTCTCATGGATGAGAATCCTTTGATAGGTATCTAATGTAACAGTTAGTTACTTTTCCATTTTTAGGTGTTGTAGGTGTTTTAGAGGAAGCTTGAGGAGGTTTTTTGGTGGTTGGAGGTGCAATAGAGATGCTGAGGTATATTCATGTCATGAATGGTTTGCACAATTTGAATTGGTGATTCATGGATTGTGTAGTTGGCTGGTTCACATATTGAATGTAGGCTGAGTGGAAACTATAAAATGGATTCACATAATGAAAGTAATACAAAACGTTTAATTAATTAAAGGCCAAGGTGATGTGAATTTCAACAGAAGTTATAAAATATGGGAATTCATGTTGTGAATGTGTTATATGATATGAAAGTGTCAGGTTCCATGTTATTATATAATCCTTTCATCCGATTTCTTTTCATTTGGTCATACCTCTCTCTCTCTCTCCCTTGTTCTGAGAGAACCCTAGGTTCCCCAAGGAGACCTTCAAGCCATCTTCTCCCTTTCTTCAATCCTTGGGTTCTAATAGGTGCTCATTGGAAATCCATGGTGAGTTATCCTCTCTTTACCATGGTTTTCTTTCAGTTCTTCTTCAGAGATCCACTGTGGTGGTGCGATTTTGGTTTAGTATTTGTATGGGTTGTGTTTTGAAAATCCTTTGGTGTGGTATAGTTTGATCCATGAGTTCCTTGTGTGGCGGTGCTTTCTATAAAATTTAATCTTTTCCCTATGATGCGTAGAGATATCGTAAATCTTCTTTGAGGTAGGGAATACTCATTCTCACCTGTTTATGTAATATTTGTGAGATATACATGTTATTTCTTACCATTTGGGAAATATTAAGGGTTGGTGTAATGAGATAATTAATTGGTATATCTAAAATTTATGGGTATGGAAATTTATCGCATTATTTACTACTTTGATATATTTTATTGATTTTATTATGCATTCTTGTTTCCAATATTGAAAATAATAGCTATTGGGATACTTTTTGTGTTGTAGTTGTTATGTTGTAATGACCCTTGATTTGTTGTTGTGTGATCACACCTTGAATAAAAGGTTAAAGAATATATATTTGGCTAATAATTGATTGCCCCTAGAAATCTGGTTTGTGTGATAATACCTAAGCTAAATAAAGAATATATGTGATTATACCCCTGAATAATCATGAAATTGGGTTTTTGTGATATTTTGTATGATTATGCTTATTGTGTTTTATCTATGTGGTTTGGGATGTTGTGTGGTGATATTAGTGACTGGATGGGTTGTGCAGTATGCAGGGCAATGATATGGTGGTTAGTTAGCATGAATGCAATGTGGTAATTTGTAAAGTGTGGTGTGATGAGGTTGTGGAGCAGTGCTTGTGGAACAGTGGTTGTGGCATAGTGGTTGTGGTGTGGTGGTTGTGGAATAGTAGTTATAACGCAGTGGTTGTGGCATATTATTTGTGGTGTAATTTTTGTTCCATAGTTGATTTGTTGTAGAATATAGTGATAGAAATTCATGATGGTTGTGATGAGTGGTTGATATGTGGTATGGATTGGATGATGTGATGCGATGAAGTGGGTGGATGTGTGGTGTTGTGGTGGTGGATATGTGAGTTGGGCTAGTTGTAGCATGGTGTGATTGTGATAGTTGCTTAGTTAGTTATAAGATGAATTGTGATGATAAACAGAAAAAAAAATAGGCTAGTAGATAAACAAGGTGAATAGAAATGGAGGTGTGGTAATTGGCTAGCTGAATTGAATAAATGAATTAATAGTGTAATGTGAAATTAAATGGATAACAAATAGATGTGGTAAAACCTGCAACTAGAAGTGAGAATTATTGTGTGTCCTTGTGTTGTGATTTTCTGGTAGGTTTCATATAGTGGTAGTAGTGGTTGTGACAGTTGATGTGTGATATGTGGTGGTGATGTGGTGTGCTCTAGTGTTGTTGCTGTGATCCCATAGGTTGGGTATTATGTGTTATCTATATACCATGTATGTTTATGTTATTTTATAAATGCCCCACCCAAGTTGGATAACCTTACCAATTCTCAAAGGCACTGATTTCTAGGTGCATTACCCCAACATTTGAGATGGTGATGATATAGATGGATGATTGCCCCCTTTCCCCCACTCTTCCTTTATCAGTAGTGATACGGGTTATTAATAGAGATTACCCAGTGGTGATGTGTGGGCCAGGTGTATGTGATCATGATGTGATGTGATGTGATGTGATGTGATGTGATGTGATGTGATGTGATGTGATGTGATGTGATGTGATGTGATGTGATGTGTGGCCCAGGTGTCTACAAGCAGGATGTGACGTGTTTTCTCTGGTGTCTATATAGGTTCTGGTCGTAGCGGAAGTGTGTGATGGGTCATGACCAACTTTGATTTTTGTCATGATTGATGATCAATATGGGATTTACAAGATGATGAACGCCATAATCAATGGAATTGAATCAAATAAAACGGGTAAAACGCATTTTTATTGAATATTTTATTGATAATAAATGATAAAATTTCCTCACGTAGTGTTAAATATGTTTATTTATAAAATATTTAGGATTAGATCATTCATTTGAAAATTTGATGGAAATTCCAGTTTTACCCTTTATAGTGCACTGTAGTATTTCGAAAATAAATATTTTAATATTTATTATTTAAACTTGAAATTTTGTAAATTTGTTCATTACTTAATGGGATACAACTTTTGTGCAGGACATTAGAGCTAAAACATGCATTTGGTTGGACTAAATGGACCATGAAGTCAAATGTGGGTTGGACCCACCAGATTGGACATTGGTTCTGTATTTGGGCCATAACTTCTTCCTAAGATATTATATTGGGCCAAAATTTTGAGATAATCTCTCCAACCCAATTGTTCACAAATAATTATTCTATAAGAACATCTGGTTCACGCATTTTGGAAGTCAAATGGGTGGTGAAAGTTGGCTTAAAATATTTGTTCGAGATTCCCCATTCACACTTGAAACCTCTTTAAACCTAGCCTCCCCTCCACTCTATAAATTAGTGTTTTTATAATTTTGAGGGGTTGGGACGTACATTGGGAATTTTATGGAATAGGATAAGTGGATCCACTCTAATTCTCCAGCCATTTCAATAAGGGTATCTCTTAAAGCAAGGATTCCTTCTACGAAGCCTTCTTCTTCTTTTTCGTGTTGTAATACTTTTGTTTGTATAATAAAATCCTTAGTTATTCTTTAATTTCTTCTATTTTTTCTGTTTTGTTCAATTATCTTATTATTTACTCATCCTATTTGGGTTGTAATCAAGAGTGGAGATGATATTGGGTTCTACCCTTTCAATCCTTTGCTCATGCAAAACGTCTCCACAATGACCACACCACCCATGGAAGAGTAGTTTTCTTAGTGATCGATCTATCTTCTAGCCTCTTAATTTAATTGTTTTGAATTAATAAGATACTATAATTAACATAATATGATCTATTAATTGAGTTTTTAATCTAAACTAATCAATCAATTTAACAATAAACACAAAAACATACGTGGTCGAGATTTTGTGTAAATTGTGAGAGTGAGAACTTAATCGGTAATACAAGACTACACGAGATAAGTTTGTAGATTTAAAATATATTACCTAAACTTAATTAATCCTCATTTATAGAATGGATATGTTCTGTAATTAACCACTGACCATAATATAACCTTAGAACATTAATCAAAGCAGGGTGTTGTGATTGCGTGTTCCGAAGCTAGCCTAGGGTTTAAGTAATTTCGTCTTTGTGGTTAAGTTAACTCTCATAGGGTTTAAGGGTTAACAAATTAAGGGATCATAATTAACTGGATATTAATTTAAATTATAATGATTAATAAGTAAATGGAGAATTATATTTAGATCGATTACTCCTTTTAAAATATTTTCTAAAAAAATCTTCTTGTTGTGTCATTTTAATCAAACTTCATTTCAAAAATAAAAACAAAAAATACAATCTTCTTCCATAAAACTTATTCTAGATTTATAAATGATAAACAACCACCATAATTTTAATTAGTATTCTTATTTACTTTTATTTTATTTTAAAAAATTCCTTTAATATGTTGTTAAATTTACTTCCTCCTTTGAGAGACAACCTTGGTCAGCCACTCTGCTGCACCTAAGTACTCAATAATCACATATAATTTGAAAGAACCCACGACAGTGCCTTCCAAATTGGTGTCGTTTTCGGGGAGGAAAGTAATTATTTCAACCAATTAGAGGTATTTATTTTATTTTACATTTTATTCTCTTCTTCTCTTCTTTATTCCTTCTTTACCCAATCTGAATTTTTTTTACCTTCTTCATTTATTTTCTTCTTCTTTTTTTAGACCATCAACTCAAACTTCTTATGTTTTATTTTATTATGGTCCATTTTTCTTCTTTTAATTTTTATTTGATTTATGAAATGAACTAATCCCAAAGATCTCTTAGATCTTTATCCTGGTATTGAACGTAGCCTTAGGGTTCGAATCAGACATTCTCAGTCTATAGAAAGTTTCAACATTCAACCAGTTGGAGAATTCATCCATTATCAAAGAATTGAATTTGGAAGCAATTCAAATTCAACCATAAAACAAGAACCAGTGACTGAAAATAATGGAAATGAACTTAGTAAAACCATTCAAGAATTGGTTGCACCTGATATTAATTATCAGCCAAATTTTATTGCATACCCAAATCTCGAATCAGAATTTGAACTGAAATCTGGGTTAATTCACCTTCTTCCAAAGTTTCATGGATTATATAGTGAGGACCCAAACAAACACCTTTAAGAATTTAATGTGGTTTTATCAACCTTGAAACCTAGAAATGTATCTGAAGGTCAAATCAAACTAAGAGAATTCTCATTCTCACTTTATAGAGCTACGAAATATTGGATGTATTATTTACAACCTGAAGATGTAACTTGTTGGAATGATTTGTAACATCTTTTATTGTAGATATTTTTCCAGCTTCAAGGATCACATCCATTCGAAAGGAGATCTTGGGGATCAAACAAGCCCAAGGGGACTCAATGTATGAGTACTAGGAGTGATTCAAGAAGTTGTGCACAAGCTGCCCACATCACCAAATCTGTGAGCAACTCCAAATCCAATAATTATATGAAGGACTCACACCTATGGAGAGAAGAATGGTAGATTTTGCGGCTAGAGGATATTTGGTAGTAAAAACACCAATATATGGACCTGTGTTTATTAACAAGATGGTCCAAAACTCCCAAAAAAAATTTGATTGAGGTACACCACATGTCAGGGGATTACATCAGGTAAGTCCTTCTTCTATTGATAGTCATTTGATTGATACCAAGTTAGAATAATTGACCACTATGGTGAGGTAAATTGCTTTGGCTCAAAAGACATATCAACCCACTCCTTCAAGGCCTTGTGGAAATTTCACTGAGACAAGCCACCCAACTTACGGTTTCCCCCAAATACAAGAAATAGAAGATTGTGAAGCAGTGTTTCATGGGAGACCATATCAGCAGTAGCAACAACCATATCCCCAAAATAATCTTTATTCCTTTTATCCAACATACAACCAAGGGTGTAAGGATCAATCATACATGAGGTATGGCTCTGGAAAACAACAAAGGCCCCCCTTTCAACAAAACTTCCAACAGCCCCCACCCTACCAACAGGGTTTCCAACAGCCCCAAAGGCAATTTGAAGCTCAAACATAAAAAATTCAACAACAAGGGAATCCCCAAACTAAGGTAGATTCTAACACTGATGATCCTTTGAAACAAATTGTTCTTAATAAAAAGAATGAGATGAAGAGTCAAGGTTTATAGTTGAGAGAGTTTAAGACACAAATGAGCCAGATTTCCACCACTCTCCATGAACTGGTAAGTAATAATTATAGAAATATACCTTCCCAACCTACTCCAAATCCTAAGGGGAATGTCAGTTCCATCACATAAAGAAGTGGGAAGAAAAAAACTAATACATCTGCACCTATAGTTCCACCGGGATTCACCTCAACTATGGAGAAGCCCCATTCCATACCAACCAGTGATCAATCCAAGGAGAAAGATAAAGGTAAGAAAAATATTGATGATGTTCCTCCTAAACCCCTTCCTTTTCCAAACAGAGTTGTACAAACCAAAAATATGGCTGAAGAAGCAATGAAAAAAGAGGTTTTAGACACATTTAAGCATGTGGAGATCAACATCCCTCTACTTGAAGCTATCAAGAAAATCCCAAGGTATGTGAAATTTTTAAAAAAACAGTGTACCAATTGAAGAGGGCTCAAGGGAAATGAGGGAATCAATCTTGGAAGGAATGTGTCAGCACTCATTACACCAACTATAGAAATGAAAACAAAGTTCAAGGATCCCAGGACATTCACCCTCCCCTGAACCATAGGGGAGTTACAATTTTTTGATGCACTTTGTGATTTAGGAGCTTCCATAAATGTGATGCCTCACTCTATATTCTCTTCTTTTCAGGTTAGTGAGTTTAAGACGACGAGAGTAGTGGTGCAGTTGAAAAATAGAGCTACAACATATTCAGTGGTAGTTCTTGAGGATGTACTTATCTGGGTAAGAGACATGATATTCTCAGAAGATTTATATGTGCTTAAAATGGAGGATGATCAGTTAAGTTATCATGTTCCCATTATTTTAGGTAGACCCTTCCTCAAAACTGCAAAAACTATCATAAATGTCAATAAGGGTATACTTTCCATGGAGTTTGGGGATGAATTTTTGATATTTAATGTTATGGAATCCATGAAGTACCCCTCATAGGACCTTTCTACATTTTTTATCTCCCATTTTGAACCACCAAATAAAAAAACCATGGAATTTGATTGTCCTATGCTCTGAGAGATTTTAAGTATTGGTTCTAGTTTGATGTCTAAGAGTACTTATACACCTATTTATAATGCACAATACTCTCTTATATTTTATTTTTAAATAGATTCATATTCTTATTTTGATCATGTGAACTCTGATTATGACATGGTTGTTGAGCATGATGATGGATTGGATGCTTTATTCTCTAATTTTTATGACGTATATTCTGATAATGATGTTCATTATGCACATATTTCAGTTACTTCAATTTATCCATCCATACATCACCCCCTACATTGGAACTCAAGCCATTTACACCTAATCTCAAATACTCATACTTGTTAAGTGGTGAGAAATTACCTGTTATCATTGCTAACAATCTCCCTTTTGAACATGAAGAAAAACTTTTGAATCTTTTTAGGGAGAACATTAAGGAGATCAAGTGGACTTTGGCTGACATATCAGGTATTAGCCCCTCCATTTTCATGCATAGGATTCTTTTAGAGGATGAGGCTAAACTGGTTAGGCATCCACAAAGGAGACTCAAAACAACCCTTCTATAAGTTGTTAAAAAAGATGTTGAAAATTTTCTCGAGGCAGGTATAATTTATCCCATTTTATATTCTCAGTGGGTGGGTCCTATTCAAGTTATTCCTAAAAAAAGTGGTGTTATAGTTGTTAAAAATGAGAAATATGATTTAGTTCCAAGGAGGGTAAAAAACAGTTTGTGTGTGTGTATTGATTATAGGAAACTAAATCAAACCACTCGCAAGAACCATTTCCCCTCCCATTTATTGATCAAATTCTTGAGAAACTAGCTGGGAAGACACATTATTGTTTATTGGATGGATTTTATGGATATTTTTAGGTTCTTATTGCTCTAGAGGATCAGGATAAGACAAAATTCACTTTTCCATTCGGTACGTTTCCCAACCGAAGGATGCCATTTGGACTTTGCAATTCCCCAGGTACCTTCCAGATATGCATGGTGAGTATTTTTTTCAGATTTCATTGAGTCCTGCATGGAGGTATTTATGGATGATTTTACAGTGTATGGGTCTTCATTTGATGATAGTATCTCTAGTTTGGGAAAGGTTTTGAATCGCTGTATTGAGAAGCATTTGGTCTTAAACTTTCAAAAGTGTCATTTCATGGTAGATCATGGGATTGTCTTAGGGCATGCAGTGTCAAAACATGGGATAGAGGTTGATATATCTATTGTAGATATCATTTCATCCTTACCCTATACTTCATGTGTGTGTGATGTTAGATCTTTCCTAGGGCATTAAAGATTTTATCAGTGCTTCATCAAAGATTTTAGTATGATTGCTCTTCCTATGTCACAATTACTTCAAAAGGATTCTGATTTTTTGTTTAATGATTCTTGCAGGGCTTCCTTTGATGAGATAAAGAAGTTTCTGACCACTCCACCTATCATACAGCCCCCACAATGGGAGCTTATTTTTGAGCATATGTGTGACCCCTCCAACTTCATAGTTGGGGTTGTCTTATCTCATAGGTAGAGAGACGTTCACATGTGATTGCATATGCATCAAGGACACTGGATTTAGCCCAATAAAATTACACAACCATGGAAAATGAGTTTCTTGCTATCATATTCACTTTAGATAAATTCGATTCATATTTATTGGGCTCTGAAGTAGTTTTTTTTTCTAACCATGCAGCTCTGAGGTACCTCTTGAAAAAGTCAAATGCAAAGCCCAGACTTATCTAATGGATGCTTCTTCTTCAGGAATTTGATATTGAGATAAAGGACAAGAAGGGGTCAAAAAACTTGGTGGTAGACTACATGAGTAGGCTTACTCACGCACTAGAGGATGACACCTTGGACCAGGTACCACTTCAGGACACTTTACTCGATGAGCGTCTTCATTCCATCTCAGGTACACATCCTTGGTATGCTAATTTAGTTAACTACCTTGTTTCCTCTGAAATCCCTACAAATTTAAAGAAACATCAGGTCCAAAAGTTAAAGATTGATTCAAGATTTTATGTTTTCAATGATCCATACCTATGGCACATGTGTAGTGACCAAGTTATTAGGAGGTGTGTTCATGATCATGAGTTGAAGTCTATTTTACATTTTTTTCATACACTTGCTTGTGGTGGACACTTTAAACCCCAGGGGATAGCTAGGAAACTTTTGGACTCTGGATTATATTTTCCTAGCTTATTTCATGATGCCCATGTGTTTTGTAAGTCATGTTCTCATTGCCACCACACTGGGAACATTTCTAGGAGACATGAGATGCCCCAACAACCCATACTATTCTGTGATATTTTTGATGTATGGGGCATCGATTTTATGGGTCATTTTCCAAGTTCCTTTAGTTTTTTTATATTTTGGTTGTTGTTGATTATGTGAGTAAATGGGTGGAGGCTAAGTCCACCAGGACTGATGATTCTCATGCTCTAGTGGACTTTTTCAAGACACAGATTTTTTGCAGGCCTGGAGTACCAAAGGCTATCATCAGTGACTAGGGGACACACTTGCAATTAGAATTTGGCTTCCCTCCTTCAAAAGTATAGGGTGATACAAAAAACATCAACACCATACCAACCCCAAAAAATGTCCAATATGCAGTTTCAAATCGTGAATTGAAACAAATTTTGGATAAAATCGTGCAGCCAAATATGAAGGATTGGAGAAAGCGCTTGGATGATGTGATATGGGCTTATAGGATAGAATACAAGACACCCATCGGTATCTCCCCATTTAGGATTGTTTTTGGGAAAGCATGTCATCTACCCATGGAGGTTGAGCATCAGACTCATTGGGCAATAAAGAAATGCAACATGGATTTGGACCAAGCTGGAATTCAGCGAAAGTTGCAAATTCAAGAGCTAAAGGAGATTCGATTATCTTCATATGATAACTCAAAGCTCTACAAGGAAAGATCCAAAGAAACTCATGAATAAATGATCCAGAAAATGGAATTTCATGTTGGATAGAAAGTCCTTCTCTACAGTTCATGACTGAAGCTGATGTCCAGTAAGTTGTGTTCTAGATGGTTGGGTCCTTATATTGTTTGTATCTAATGTTTTTCCTTATGGTGCAGTGGAGATCACACAAGAGGACACAGGAAGGAGCTTCACGGTCAATGGGAAATGCTTGAAGAAATACATTGACGGTCTTCCAACTGATGTTGTGGATTTCATCACATTGCATGACCCCATCATCACTTAATCATATCAGGCTGTTCTTAACCCTTTCACTTCTATATTATTTGTCATATTTAAAATTATACATTTCATGTGCATATATCATATCATAGGTTTACATTGAGGACAATGCAATATTTGATGTGTGGGAGAGGCACCACTGGAATTTCAGGTATTTTCGACGGGCTAACTGCGATGGGATCTCGTCACAAATATACTTTAGCGACGGGGTCCCATTGCAAATATCTCATTGGAGAAAACGGCATCACAAAAACTATTTTTTGTGATGGGTCCATCTTAAAAAATATTATTTTCAACGGGGAACTTCACCGCTGCAAATAATTCTTCGATTATATACATTATATATATAAATAAACCTTTTGCGACGAGCTCATCGCAAAAAAAAAATAGTTTTGCAACGGGGAAGTTCTCGTTGAAAATAATCCTCTGATTATATACATTATATATAAATAAACCTTTTGTGATAGGCTTATCACAAATAGTATTTGCTATGGTCCCTTGTGCCCATCGCAAATACTATTTTAAAAATATATATTTAAACTATTTGCGATGGGAGCCCATCGCAAAAGGTCCCATCGCAAATAATAAACAAAGCAAAAAATATTTAATAAAATTATGATTAATGAAAAAATAATATTAATATTATTAAAATAATAAAAAAATAAAAAATATTAAAATTCTCAATACTCTTAAAAAAATATAAAAAATAATCAATTATTATTATTATTATTAGTAAAGTAAAAAAACATTAAAAAAATATAATACTAAACAAATATATATTTAATAAAATTATGATTAATGAAAAAATAATATTAATATTATTAAAATAAAAAAAAAATAAGAAAATATTAAAATTCTCAATATTCACAAAAAAATATAAAAAAATCATAAAATATTTTTATTATTATTATTATTATTATTATTATTAGTAAAATAAAAAATATAAAAAATATAATACTAATAATAAATAATAAAATATTAAAAATTAAAAAATTAAATTATGCAATATTCGCACCAATATAAAAGACAGAAACTGTAAATAGTTCATATTATAACAAATCATGAATTTAAATGTTTTTAACATAAAAAATCATTGGGGGTCGTTTTCTGGAGGAGGTGGAGGAGTTGTAGGAGATGGTGGAGGGAACTCCATCCATAAACTACGAGTCAGACGGTGCATGTACTTTATCTGCTCATGATGCTGCTGCTGGTACTACTACTGCCATCAACGCATATCCTCCTCGTACTATTGTTGTTGCTACTGCTGCTACTGTTGACGCATCTCTTCATGCTGCTTTTGTAAACTTTCTATAAGCTCAGTCTGAGTTCGCAACAACTCCTGATACTGTGAGGCAGAAGATGATGTCTCTCCACCAGCTCCTCTTGAGCTGGACACCGACATTGCAGCATTAAGATAATAAGTACCAGGAGTCAAATGAGAGTCTATACCAACTACTCAGCCCTTCTCAAAGCCATACTGAGTCGCCTGCATCCATGTCGCCTCATCGAAATGGTGGGCACTGGTCTGATCAGTCATCTCATCCTGACTCTCAGCCTATGTCTGAGAGGTCGCAGCCTCATATGACTCCTTCAATTCCAATTTGAAATTAAAATTGTGAAAATATTATATGCAGTTAATTGTCAAATTGAAAAAAAATACTAACCAAAATCTGACGTTGGCGATCACCTCTAATCTCTCCAGTGGTCGGATCATTGTACATCCTCTGATAAACATCGTACTCCGTAATATCAGGATGCTCGACTACCTATAGAAATATAAAATAAACTGTTTATATTTAAATCTATATAAAATATTTAAAAAATATACTTACCAGATGCTCTCTATGCGTACTAAATGTACGGCTACCAGCTTGATGTGTCACCTCCTGTCTCCCCCGGTTCTGCCGACCCACTGAAGATCTCCTCTGAAATCCACCACCAAACCAGTTTAAACATAATCCATCCCAAACATGATATGAAATGTACTATGGTCAGTGGGCTCTACACGACTCATCAAATTCTATCACTCATGCTTTCTTAATGGTCTTCCTTCTCAAATTGTGCAAAAACTGACAGAAACGATCACGCATAGACACCTACCATGCCACGTGGATAGTGTCACACATGTTATCATCGATGAGATACCATAAACCCTACAAATAATTTATAATATCAAGTTATTGATAAAATAAATTTCAAAATAAATATTATTTATTTACATACCATCCAATGATTGAACATTCTGAGCCACACATCAATGGAAATCTGTTCTCATGTGATCCATGACTGAGAAAAATAATTGCACAAGATAGCGATCCCCTGTCCAACAACTACATGCACAAAACTATGAAAAAAGAATAAATAATCAAACAATTAGTATATATATAAATAAATAAATGAAATCTAACTAAAATATAAAGGTTACCATACCTCTATGTGCATGGATCGAAGCCAATATGTAGTCGTCACTCGGGGATAGGGTCAGGAATCATCAGTCACGCAAGACCGTGCCCCCTCTGCATACCCCCTGAACTACCAGTAGGCTGGGGGTCAAATGATCCAAAATACCCCTCATCCACAGGTAGCTCAGCCTCCTCTAACTCACGAAATAGATTAGGGTCCATCTGAAAAACAAAATAATTTTTTTTAGCAGATAGTTGAGGATAACTATTATATATAGATATATATTAGTTATGTTTATAACCAGTATTTAATTATGTCAATTTTCACCTTTATCATCATATTCATATCTGACGATGTCAATGTCTTCATATTTCTCCTCGGCATCATCAATATTCATATGAGTTTCAGTTTCATCATCTCTTATCATTTCAAATTCATTTGTAACATCATTAACATCTTCATCACCATTGACCCTTAATTGTGGGGTGTCATCATCGATATTCACATCTCTTTGTGAAAAAGATGGATTTTCAGTAGTCTCTTGAAAAAATTCAATTCCTTCCACTTCATCAGAACCACATTCAGTTTGAGTAAACTGATTTTCCCAAGATTTCATTTTTATTATGCTCCACCAATCACTCAGGTCTCTTGAAGTAGCAAAGTACTTTGCCTAATAAATTTGATGTTCCTGTTGATCCAGTAAAAATGGTTCATTTACTGCAAGAAGACTTTTATATTTAATATCAACGATTCCATGAGTTGGATGAACACACAAGCCTCTCTCAATATCTAACCACTGACATTTAAACATCATTGTGTAATTCTTTCCTAGATAACACAGCTCAATGATTTCATCCAGAAATTCATAAAAGTCAACTTCTGTTTTTCTATGATGCGATCCTCTCAAGTAAAATCCACTATTCATTGTTTTTTTATTCCTTATATGCACGTGTATAAAATAGAAAACCATTCACCACATATGCATTATAAGATTTAACCATTTTGGATGGTGGGTTACTCAGTATACAGAGTCACTTATCAATTTTATCAACATATTGAGACACCTGAAAATTTGTAAAACAATTATCAATATAATAAATAATAAACTGAATTGATATTAAACCATCAATAATTTATGTTACCAGTTTTTGAAACCATTGAGAAAAATCATTTTGTCTGCGTTCTTCAAGAGCAGCTGCTGTAATTTTTGGAAGTTGTTTCTTGATATGATTATCATATAACCTAAAAATAAAATAATTTTACATACTATAATATAAATTATATAATAAGTGATAGAAGCACTCACAGTACAAATGATTTCATTTCTTCAAAGTTGATTAGAACATATGTATGAGCTCTGTGATGTTCATCATATGAAATCCATCATTCATGAACTCCACCAAAGCCAAGATTTTTCTGATTAAAAACTGATAATTTATTATCCATTTCTTCATTAACATTCCCCTCGTTCCATCCCATGTAGTTTTGTTTTTAGGGATATTCAGATTCAAAATAATGAGAGATAAAAAAAATTAATTTCCTCTTGAAAATAAGCTTCATCAATTGAGCCTTCAACTGATTCTTTGTTACATACTTTTTTCTTCAATTTTTGCATGAATCTTTCAAATGGGTACATCCATCGAAACTATATAGGATCTCTACATTTAGCTTCATGTAGAAAATGTAATATCAGATGTTTCATTGAGTCAAAGAAGGCTGGCATAAAGATGTTTTCTAGTTTACATATAATTACAGCAACATCTTCTTCCAGTTTTCTTAGCACATTATAGTATATTTTCACTGCACAAATGTCTTGAAAAAAATATGATATATCTGTTATTGAATCCCAAATTATAGAATTCAACAAACCTCTTAATCCAATCAGCATAAGTCTTTCTATTATAACATGAAAATCATGACTTTTTAATCTAGTAATATTACCATTCTTAACACATCTGCCCAAATTGGAATCATAGTCATCTGGAAGTCTCAAATCTGCAATCCACTGACAAAATAATAAGAGACTCTCTTTGAACAGTGTATAATATTCTTTTGGATTCATTAACCTCTGTGATTTAACATTTTCAAATAGTTCAAGTTCTGGTCACCTGCAAATTTGGGCAAGATCTAATCATGCATTCATAGTATATTTGGTCTTACCTAGTGTATCCAAAACTATATGAAATAAATTATCAAAATATTTCTTATCAATATGCATGACATCCAATATGTGGACGAATAATAAATCTGACCAATATGAAAGATCCCAAAAAATGCTATGTTTTATCCAATTATGTTCTTTCCCAAATCCATGAATTTTTTTTTAGTTTACTAATGGACCAAATGTGATGGGAGGTAATGAAAATACAACTGATTTTAACTTTGTACCTGAGATCATTTTTGGAGGTTCATCCCTTTCAATTGTGTCTTTTCTGAAATGATATTTGTTCCTCTGGAAAGGATGATCGGTTGGAAGAAATCTACGATGACAGTCAAAATAGCAAGGTTTTTTTCCATTGACGAGCATAAAGGCTTTGTTTTCTTTCATATAGTAAGGACATGATTTTGGACCATGTGTACTCCAGCCAGATAACATGCCATATTCCGTAAAGTCACTAATTGTTCACATCAATGCAGCTTTTAATATGAAATTTTTTTTCGCAACAACATCATATGTACTTACACCATTACTCCACAATGCATTTAAATCATCAATCAATGGTTTCAAATAAACATCAATATTTTTTTCAGATGTCCTGGGATTAATAAGGTCAAAAAGATATAGGGCTCCTTCATCAAAATACATGGATGTAAATTTTACGGAGTTATAAAGATAGACCAATATGAATACTGACTACCATAAGAACCAAATGGACATAAACCGTCAGTAGAAAGACCCAATCGCAAATTTTGGGCTTCTAAATCAAAATACAAATGCAGATGGTCGAAATGTTTCCAGGAATCACCATCAGATGGATGATTCAAGCTTTTATCGGATGAAATCTTGGTTTTGTGCCATGAAATCATTGATGTTATGTTCTGAGACATAAATAAACCCTGCAATCTGGGTGTAAGGGGGAAATATCTCAACTGTTTTACAGGAATCGATCCAGACTTCCCTGGTTGAGCTTCTTTATACCTCGACTATCCACATGTGGGATAACTATCCAATGACTCATTTTCACCAGAATATAAGATGAAATCATTTGGACATGCATGAATCTTTTGAAAACTAAGGCCCAAATTATAAACCAGCCTCTTGCTCTCATATTAATTTATAGGCAACACATTTCCTTCAGGTAACAGTGTTTTAACCAAAGAAAATATCTGATCAAAATAGTTATTTGACATTGCATTATATGATTTAATAGCCATAAATTTTGCAACTGCTTCTAATTTTTTTATCTTGCAACCAAGATATAATTCATCCTCCGCAGACCTCAACAACTCATAAAATTCAGATGGTGTAAACTCAGAAGTTAAATAAATATCATCTTGAGTTTCAGTTTGTTGAACAGATGGACCTACAACATCATGTACTAAATTTTTAAACCGTGATGGATCTGGAATCAAGTTATTAGTATCTTCTCTAGAACTTCATTCATCGTGTTGATACCAAAAAATATAATCTGGTTGAAAACCAAACCGCAAGAGATGCCCACAACCTTGTCAAATGTGTCAAACGTTCTCAGAGCACATTTTTTACAAGGACTCTTTATTATGCCTTCTGAAACATATTTTGGTTTTGATTATGCAAATGATAAGAAAGATTCAACACCCTCAATATATATAGGATTTAAACTAGAACTATTTGTATTTCTGCGCTGATTTATCCAAGCGTGATCATCTAATAATGACTGTTATCGACTTCCTTGTTCTATATTTTTCTATAAAATATAAAATAATTACTATTTTTGAATAATTTGAAATTATAAAAACACTATCTAAAAAAAGATAAATAATTAAAACTACTTCTTAATAATTAATGTTACTTACGGGCGACACAATTTCCAGTGGATTGATTACTACTCTTTTTTCTAACGGCTCATTTACTTGCAACTTTCTGACACAGAAATCACAATGAAGAATCTGCTCGGAGGTATGCATATTCATTCTCATGCATACGAGAATGAATATGCATACCTTCGAGTAGATTCTTCATTGTGATTTCAGTGTGAGAAAGTTGCAAGTAAATGAGTTGTCGGACAAAAGAGGCCCCTTTTTTTATGAATCATCTTCTTGCAACTGTCACTGCCTGAACACATTATGAAAAATTTAGTCCTGAAAATGCATATTCAAACTTATGCATATG
This sequence comes from Viscum album, assembly GCA_963277665.1. Lineage (NCBI taxonomy): Eukaryota > Viridiplantae > Streptophyta > Magnoliopsida > Santalales > Viscaceae > Viscum > Viscum album. The sequence continues at coordinate 1,325,514,797 of OY728157.1, read as the reverse complement.
AGATTGGATATACATACATAGAAGCATACTTTTCATAATGTTTTGAGTCGGTGAAATTTGAAAGGAGAAGGGTCATCGAGAAAAAGAAGTGCCTCCAATCCACTGAAAATTATGCCAAGTTATTACAAGTTATTACAATTTATTACAATTGATTTTCTTACTAATTGTTCCTATTTCTTACAAATTGTTCCTATTTATTCCTATTTGTTCCTATTTGTTCCTATTTGTTCCTATTTGTTCCTATTTGTTCCTATTTGTTCCTATTTCTTACAATTTGTTCCTATTTGTTACAATTTGTTCCTATTTGTTACAATTTGTTACAATTTGTTACAATTTGTTACAAAATATTACAATTTGTTACAATTTCTTACAATTTCTTACAATTTCTTACAATTTATTACAATTTCTTACAATTTCTTACAATTCCTTACAATTCCTTACAATTCCTTACAATTAATTTATTATAATTTATTACAAATTATTACAAATTATTACAAATTATTACAAATTATTACAAATTATTACAAATTATTACAAATTATTACAAATTATTACAATTTATTACAATTTATTACAATTTATTACTAATTATTACTAATTATTACTAATTATTACTAATTATTACTAATTATTACTAATTATTACTAATTATTACTAATTATTACAAATTATTACTAATTATTAATAATTATTACTAATTATTACTAATCATTACTAATTATTACTAATTATTACTAATTATTACTAATTATTACTAATTATTACTATTTATTACTATTTATTACTCTTTATTACTATTTATTACTATTTATTACTATTTATTACTATTTATTACTATTTATTACTAATTATTACTATTTATTACAATTTATAACTAATTATTACAATTTGTTACAATTTGTTACAATTTATTACAATTTATTACAATTTATTACAATTTATTACAATTTATTACAATTTATTACAATTTATTACAATTTATTACAATTTATTACAATTTATTACAAATTATTACAAATTATTACAAATTGTTACAAATTGTTACAAATTGTTACAAATTGTTAAAAATTGTTACAAATTCTTACAAATTATTACAAATTATTACTATTTATTACTATTTATTACTATTTATTACTATTTATTACTATTCGTTACTAATGATTGCTATTTATTACTATTTATTACTATTTATTACTATTTATTACTATTTATTACTATTTATTACTATTTATTACTAATTATTACTATTTATTAATATTTATTACTATTTTTTACTATTTTTTACTATTTTTTACTATTTATTACTATTTATTTATATTTATAACTACTTATTACTGTTCATTACTATTCGTTACTGTTTATTACTGTTTATTACTATTTATTACTATTTATTACTATTTATTACAAATTATTACTAATTATTACTAATTATTACTATTTATTACTATTTATTACTATTTATTACTATTTATTACTATTTATTACTATTTATTACTATTTTTTACTATTTTTTACTATTTTTTACTATTTATTACTAATTAGCCCTAATTATTACTAATTACCCCTAATTGTTACTAATTAGCGTTAATTACTATTAATAAATACAAATTACAGCTACTAATTACTAATTACCGCTAATTATTAATATACAAAACTAATTATCGTTAATAATTATTAATTATTACTAATTATTTAGAATTAGTACTAATAGTTTCAGTTTATTATTACAAATAAATACTGATAACAAAATAATTTAAATCTAATTTAATTACAACTAATCAACAATAATTAAAATTAACATAAAAGAAATGAAATAAATAATAAATTAAATAAAATATAAATACTTTTAAACTTGATCTCCTATTGATGTAGACGAATTCACAACTTCGTCGTAAAAAATACTAACACAGAAATTTTCACTCTAAAAATAGAGTTTAGAGAGAGAGAGGAAGTGAGAATTCAGGGGAAGGGAAGGAAAACGGATGGGGGTATATATAGGTTAGATTAGTTGCGATGGTACTATTTACGATGGTAATCCCGTCGCAAATACCCTTGCCCGCATTAATTACTTTCGGCGATTAAAAGGGTATTTGTGACGGGTTTTGTCGCAAATAGTTGCATGCTGACACACTTTTTGCAACGGGACGACATCCCGTCGCAAAAACCAATTTACCGCCGCCGGTATTTGTGACGGGTCCCGTCGCAAATACCCTCCGACCGACGCACTATTTGCGACGGGGGAATCATTCCTTCGCAAATAACCTTCCCACGGTTTGGCGAGCAAACCGCGCCAAACAGCGCCTTACTTTTTTGCGACGGGACCCCAAATCCCATCGTAAATAATCAATTATTTGCGACGGGTTGAACCTCCCGTCGTAAATAACCTCTAGGATGGACTATTTGGGACGGGAATTATTCACGTAAAAAATACCCTGTCGCAAAAAGCTATTTTTCCCTTAGTGAGGGGACAACATTTTGGGTGGATATTTAGGATTTTCATTTGTATGTTTTATGTGTATTTTCAGTTAAGTTTTTGGTTAAAATTTTCAAAAAAAACAAAACAAAAAAAACAAAACAAAAAAAACAAAAAAATCAATAAAATTCAATAAAAAAGAAACAAATATATCATGTATCATTCTCATGTGGAGCATATGGAAAATGCATGTTTTCAAAATTTATTGGTAGAAATATAAGCATGATTAAGATTTCATCATTAAGGGTTGACTTTTATAAAAATTGAAGTCGTCGATGATATGAATGGTTATGTCATTATAAAACCTTTTAGATTTTGACATCATTATTTGTGATATTTGTTCACGGTAAATTGTGTCATTGATTTCTCTACACAATTTTTCACACAATCATGACTTGTGAGTTTCTCTTACTCAATTGAATGTATATTCATGGTAAGTAATTCTTTTCAGCTTATAACATGGTCTTTCCATATGTTCATTTCTCTTCCGATCATTTCCATCACTATACCAGATTGACCTATGCATTTGCACCTAATATCTGATTGTTGTATGCCCTCTAAAAAATTCAAAAATAAATTCAAAAATAAAAAAATCAATAAAGAAGGGAGTGAAGAAATGTACAACATGTGGGGATATTTAGGTCGGGAGCTCGTGGTTTGACTTCTGGGAATGCTTAAATGAGTGGGTTTTGGAATTTGATTGAAAAGGATGTTGAACAGGTTCGGTGGAATAGAATAAGGTAAGAAGAAAAGTTTTTATTGACCTGAATATACTAGATAAAGGGTGGAGAGACAAACTTGGAATGGTTGGCACACACACACATGGAGAATTAGTGGCATGGTAGACCCATGACTTGTTTTTCTATGATTAGTGTTATGAATCTCACTAGATTTTGTTTTGAAACAATTTATGAGACAATGACTTTAAAATTTATTGATATTGACTCTTGATGGGATTCTTACTTTTCCTATATTTTCACTGTGGATTGTGAAATATGAATATGCATATCTTGTCATAATTTTTTTGAATACATGATATGAGGTTTTTTCCAGGAGTGCAAAAGGGTAAGTGTGTGGGAGTTGATAAAAGACATTTTTATTGAATATTTTATTGATAATAAATGATAAAATTTCCTCACATTGTGTTAAATATGTTTATTTATAAAATATTTGGGATTAGATCATTCATTTGAAAATTTTATGAAAATTCCAGTTTTACCCTTTATAGTGCATTGTAGTATTTTGAAGATAAATATTTTAATATTTATTATTTAAATTTTAAATTTTGTAAATGTGTTTTTTACTTAATGGGCTACAACTTTTTTTTAGGACATTGGAGCTAAAACGTGCATTTGGTTGGACTAAATGGACCATGAATTCAAATGTGGGCTGGACCCGCCAGATTAGAGGATCTCTCGAACCCAATTTTCCACAAATCAATCTTCTTGAAGAAAAGTCGATTCACATGTTTTGGAGGTCAAATAAGCGGTGCAAGTGGGATTAAAATATTTGGATGAGATTCTCCATTCACACTTTAAACCTAGCCTTTCCTACACTCTATAAATTAGTGTTTTTCTCATTTAGAGGGGTTGGGACATGAATTTTGAAATTTAGGTTAGAGGATAAGTGGATCAACTCCAATTCTCCAACCATTTAAATAAGGGTAGCTCTTAAAGAAAGGATCCCTTTGACGAAGCCTTCTTCTTCTTCTTCGTGTTGTAATAATTTTGTTTGTATAATAAACTCCTTAGTTCTTATTTAATTTCTTCCATTTTATTTTGTTTTGTCCAATTATATTATTCTTTACTCACCCTATTTGGGTTGGAATCAATAGTGGTGACGAGATTGGGTTCTACCCTTTCAATCCTTTGCTCATGCAAAACGTCTCTGTGATGACCACACCGCCCATAGAAGAGTAGTTTTCTTAGTGATTGATCTATATTATACCGTCTTCATTTAATTATTTTTAATCAATGAGCTACTATAATTCACATAATATGATATATTAATTTATTTTTTAATTTAAACTAAGCAAGAAATTTAACAATAAACACAAAAACACGCGAGGTCGAGATTTTGTGTAAATTGTGAGAGCACGAACTTAATCGGTAATACAAGACTACATGGGATAAGTTTATAGAGTTAAAATATATTTTTTAAACTCAATTAATCCTCATTTATAAAATGGATATGTGCTCTAATTAACCACTGACCATAATCTAACCTTAGAACATCAATCAAAGCAGGGTGTTGCGATTGTGTGTTCCAAAGCTAGCCTAGGGTTTAAGTAATTTCATCTTTGTGGTTAAGTTAACTCCTGTAGGGTTCAAGGGTTAACAAATTAGGGGATAATAATTAAGTGGATATTAATTTAAATGATAATGATTAATAATTAAATTGAGTGTTATCGTTAGATCGATTACGCCATTTAAAATATTTTTTAAAAAAACATATTCTTGTTGTGTCATTTTAATCGAGCTTCATTTAAAAAATAAAAACAAAAAAAATATAATTTTCTTCCAGCAAACTTCTTCTAGATTTATAAATGATAAACAACCCCCATCCTTTAATTAGTGCTCTTATTCCCTTTTATTTTATTTTAAAAAATACTTTTAATATGTTGTTAAATTTACTTCCTCCTTTGAGAGAAGACCTTGGTCAGCCACTATGCTGCATCTAAGTACTCAAAAGTCACATATCATTTGAAAGTGCCCACGACATCGCCTTTCAAAAACATAAAAGGGATAGAATATTGGAACCAAGCTCGTGATCATCACATATTATTTATAATTAATTTAATGAATTAAAGAATTTCCTTCCATGAATTATTTCTTAATTGATGGATTTGAAAAAAGATCTATGTTGCACCATCATTTGTTCTAGGAATCAAGAGAATATTCCTTGTAGTGGTGTCCACACATGTTCCAAAAATCTATGAATGCCATCATAGAAATCTCTAGGTACTAGCATGGTAGATCTTATCACTTATTTCATTCAATTTTTATCACCAAGAGAATCTCTTTCAAAGCGTTCTCCTTTATCTCTCTAGACTCAAGAGTGGGAGGTTGAGGAAGATCTCTCTCCATTATTGGGAGAATTATTGGAGAAGGGAGCTCTATAGGGATTGAGAGGATTCCCCAAATTTGTTTTCCACAACTAAACAAATGAATTGGATCTCTAATAAAATAATATAATTGAATTTAAATACAGCTACGGTTTAAAAATAAATATTTGCACAAGTTCTCTTTAATATTTATTTAATCCTTTATGGGACCCCATGTCTTAAAATAATATTATTATTATTTTTCCTCGACATGTTCTTTACTTGAAAATTAAATTAAATATTGTTTAATCAAATAATATTCAACATATATTATTTCTCACTGAACCAAAAAAATCAGTCTTTCATTCCTTAACAATATTTATCAAGCCTTGAATAATGAATATTTATTTAATAAATAAATATCATTACATTATTCACCAATAAATAAATAAATATTATATTCACTGTATAGAAAATAAATATTTATTAAATATTTTGCTCGCATAATATTCTCTCGAATAACTAGTGATGGAATATATTCGATCAATCATACATGAATAATTATTAAAAAAAATTGGTAATAATATTTATTCAACTTGTTAAATAATAAATAATAATATATTATTTAACCGAGATTTTAGATACATTTAGTGTGTGAACCTCTAGGCATATTTCTCAGTGGCATTAGAAGAATCAGCCTAAAGTCCAAGTTTAGCATCTCACAACATGGAAAGGCACCCATAGAAAAATAAGTTAATGTCTCAATGACATGATACCTCATATGGATGATTACTATTTAATAGAATACCTTTAACGTGATATCTCTAATCAAGTAGGTTGCATGCTGGTATCATCATCCTATGTTCTCGATGTCTCTTTCTTTAACTTTTTAGAAATAAAACTTGACTATAGAACACCATGGCCATGAATTTATTTAGGATATATCATTTTCATCAAAGGTCCTAAGATATCAACATCCGTTAAAGAAGAGAAGGGAAAATCTTTTCTCACATTACTCATCAATGCAACATTACTCATGATGCACCCAACATATCCTACCTCACCGAAAACATATGTTGTCAAGGTTTTCATCAATACATCAAAGTATGTGACTTATAATACTCATAAATAATAATCTTAAAGTATAAGGATCAATACGCATGTTTGTAGATAGAAACATGCAATGAAACATGTAAATATGGATTTCTTACTAGTAGGTCTCGTTCTCAGAATATCTTACACTGAATATTACCAAGGGTGTACACCATGAGAAGGTGACTCAAAGTCCTATGAGTCTCCACCCCTAATATCCTGTATCATTTATGTCCCTCAAATTATATCATCTATCTACAAAACATATATTTAATAATACTTTCATAGCACTTTTAGGTTCTCATCATAGCGGGAAACTGCTATGAACTTTTAGTGTGACAGCTACTCTTAGGACATTATCACATATTATATTACACATAAGAACAATAATAATGTGATAAGAAGTTTATTAATATTAAAAAATATGAATATAGGTTATCATAGAGTACATCCTCCTCCTCCAAATTAAAATTTTTATTATGCCATTTTAGGAAAAATGGAAAAACCAGAGTACACTAACAGTTCACCACTACGTGCTAAAAGAACTTACAAAATGGTTAAACACAAGGCTAATATTACTTGACTCAGCTAATCTGTAAAGTTCCCAGTGCAGCATACCAACCTGGAGGTTAGGATCCTCTCTAATAAGCTCTTCAAGGTGGGTAATCATCCTTTCCATTGTCTGAAAAAATTCCTCTAAGTTTATTCTATGTTGATTGAATCCTCGGGCTAGTATTATATCTTGTTTATCCAACCATACTTCTTGCTCCTCTGTGGGATCAACTTGTAGCCTTCGTTCATAAATTATGTTGAGCTCTACTTCCGAAACATTGTGATGTATAGCTTGCTCCAGCATTTCCTTCTTGGAGTGCAGGATAAGTTTCAAACACTCCTCATCCTCCTCTTCTTTGTCTCTCATAAGGCTACTTGGACCTTCACATTCCCCTTCATGTATGGTTGTGATTTCTTTATTCCTTCCCTTCTTGGCCGACCTGGTCTCCATTGGTTTTGGAAGATGATAATAATCTTTGCGCCCCTTAGAGTACATAGAAGTTGATTCAAGGCAACCAACTCCAATAGACTCCCACATGCACTAGAGCCAACGGTTTCCAACCTTCAATCCACTAGATCTCACATGATACTCATGCTTCAGCTGATATTGGCCTTTAGTTAAGTGGTCCACCATGTTCTCTTCTGTGGGTACTCTGATTACTATAAATTCACCCATTTGATAAAAATCCCCCGAGAGGTGAAACTTTTGGAGTATATAATTTTTCTGTTGACGTGACCTTGGATATTTTTCAAGAGACACCACTGCAGTATTATCACAATACAATTTGATAGTGTATTTACTACTAGGTACCACATCAATAACATAGAAAAACATTTATATCCAAACATCTTCCTTGGTTTCCTCATAAGCTACTATATACTCAGACTCCACTATAGAATCGGTGAAAATTGGAAACTTTAAAATCTTCCAACTCACAACTCCTCCATTGAGATAGAAAATATACCCTAACTGTGACTTCATATCATTATAATATGTCTAAAAACTAGAATCAGAATAACCACTAATATTAAGCTCCTTATCTTTTCCATACACTAGGAACGTATCCTTAGTTCTTCTAAGATACTTAAGTATATCCTTAACAGCAGACCAATTTTGTTCTCCTAGATCATCTTGATATCTTCCCACTATGATCAATGTATAGTAAACATCAAGTCTAGTACATAACATGGAATACATGATTTATCCTATTGCTAAAACACATGGTATCTTAATCACTTTCTCTTTCTCCTATTGTATCGGAGGAAACATTTTATTAAAAAGATGTAAACCATGTGAAACAGGAACCGATACCCTCTTGGATTGTTACATACTAAATCTCTTTAGTATCTGGTCAATATATGTACTTTGAATTGGTCCAAGTAGCCTCTTGGATCTATCACAAATGATCTTGATCCCTATAATATAAGCTAATTCACCTAATTCCTTTATGGAGAAACTTTTTTTAACCATTCCTTAACATATTGTAAGACTGATATGTCATTTCCAATAAGTAATATATCATTAACATGTACTACTGGGATAATGACTGCATTTCCACTAAACCTATTTTAACCACAAGGCTCACATTCATTCTTAATGAAACCAAATTATTTTATAGCTTCATCGAATTGAATTTTCCATGATCTAGATGTGTGCTTCAATCCATAAATGGATATTTGTAACTTGAAAATATTTTTGGCATCACTTGAAGTCACAAACCCTTCTGGTTGTGTCATATATACATCTTTCTAAAGGTTCCCATTAAGGAATGAAGTTTTAACATCCATCTTCCAAATATTATAGTCATGGTAAGATTCTATATAAAGTACAATTCTTATGGACTTAAACATGGAAACTAGTGAAAAGGTTTCATCGTAGTCAATTCCTCGATATTGTTTAAACCCTTTAAACACTAGACTTTATTTATAGGTATTTAATTTACCTTCCATGTCTAGTTTCCTCTTAAATACCCATTTGCACCCTATGGGATCTACATCAACTGGCGCATTGACCAGAACCAAAACTTGGTTTATATACATGGAGTCCATTTTAGAATTTAGGGATTCTTTCCATATAACTACTTCTAAGCTCTCTACTAACTCTTTGTAGGAGAGAGGTTCAATATTGTCAACCAATAATGAGTTACCATATTCAGTGACTAGAAAACCATACATCTCTTGTTCTCTTACCTCTCGTGTGGTCCTACATATTACTTCTACTTCAAGAACTACTTCATGTATGGGGACCTGTGGAACATTTTCCTATACCAAATCTTGTGTATCTTAAGCATAAACTTCAATGAAGTCAATCTTTCTTCCACTATCCTTTTTGAGTATGTTCTCCCTCACAAGAAACATGGATGGTCTGGTGATAGTCACATTATTATCTGAGGGTTGTATAGGTATTATCCCTTTATTTCTTTAGGATAACCTATAAAGATACACTTTGTTCCCTGAGGTTCTAGTTTTTTGTCTGAGAAGGAATTAAAAACACCTTGAAGCCCCATACATGTATATGCAACAAAATGGGTTTTTTTACTCCATAACTCAAAGGGAATTTCATTTTCCAATTTAATTGGTACTTGGTTTAATGTGTATATTGTAGTTTGTAATGTATATCCCCAAAAGGATAATGGAAGATCTGTATGACTTGTTATTAACCTTAACATGTCTAAAAAGGTACGGTTCCTCCTTTCACTAACACTATTACACTGTGGTGTGTTAGGTGGAGTGAGTTGAGATAGAATCTTAAACTCCTATAGAAATTCAATAAACTCTTGGTTAAGATATTCACAACCATGATCCAATTAAATATTATTTATCTTCTTTCTAAGTTTATTCTCTACTTAATTATTCAATTCCTTGAATTTATCAAAGGACTCAAACTTATACTTCATCAAGTAGGAATGACAATATCTAATCAATTCATCAGTAAAATTTATGAAGTAAGAATACCCACCTCTAGATTCTACTAGAAATCATCCAGACACACCAGTGTGTACTAATCCTAGAAGCTCTGTAACCCTTTCACCCTATCCACCGAATGGAAATTTATTCATTTTTCCTTATAAACAAGAATGATATCTTTCAAGTGGTTTTAGCTCATATGAGTCTAAATAACCATCTTGACATAGATTTTTCAAATGATTCTTGTTTATATGACCAAGATGGTGATGTCATAGTTGGGTGCTAAATGAGTCATGTTAACGTGATTCATTATCTATTTTCAATACTTGGTTTTCATAATTTAATACATAAATACCATTATTTAAAATTCCCATACCATAACATATGTTGTCTTTATAAAAGAAACAAATTTTATTTCCAAAATTGAAAAGAAACCCATTTTCATCTAGGTATGATATAGAAATTATGTTCTTGGTAATTGTTGGTACATAATAATAATATTTTGAAACCAAAATCATTCTCATTGGTAATGAAAGGTGGTAGTCACCAATGTAAAGATCATCCAATCTAACACCATTTGTAGCTCTCAAATCCACCTCTCCTTTAGTAATATTTATGAATCTAATTGGTTCCTACATTTTGATACATATGTGATAACCAAAAGATATATCTAATACCCAATTTTTAGATATTGAAAGATTACACTCGATAACAAATTCACCATTATCTTCCCATTGATTCTAGGTGTAGTTCCTCTTTCAGTGGCCTGAATTTCCATATAAAAACATACTACTTTATTTTCCTTTCCCGACCTATGGATCTTCCTCTTCTTGGAAGGATGGTTCTCAGGATCTTTAGACTTGTTATGAGTCTTGGTCTCCTTCTCCTCGTTCTTCCTTTTATTATTCACCATAAGGACCGTGAGTTTATCATGCCCCATATCCTTATCCACTTGGAGAATCAAAGTAATAAGTTCGGAAAGACTCTTCTCATTATTTCTCTTATTTTAATTAACAATAAAACTTGAGAAGGAATTGGGAGGTGATGAAAGTATGAGATCTGTATGAAACTCATCTAGGAATTTAATCCCTAATATGTATAAACATTCAATGTATCCAAAAAATATTGACTATATGAGTCCCAACTAGCATAGACTCTTTAATATTAGTTGTAAAAAAGAATTGTAGATCTCATATTTCTCTTATCTCGCCTTCTCTTGATAGAGATCATGAAGGTGAGACATCATGCTATATGCATCCATGTCCTCATGTTACATCAAAATATCATTGTTCATGGATTATATCATTAAAAACAAAATATTTGTAGCATTATTCAAATGTTTCTCATAAAGAGAAAACTCTTTATCACCAGCCTCATTTCCATGCACATCAGGAATTGGTTCTTCTAGCACATACAATTTCCTTTCATGGTGAAGGATAACACATAAGCACCTTTTCCACTCTTGGAAAAAAATCGGTGAGAAGGTTATACATATCAAGTATAGATTACAGTGATATGTTTTATGAACTTTTTATTATTGTTTCTAAAAGTTAAATGAGTATAGATTTAGTACTTTATCTGATAAAATTTAGAAAAATAAATAAATATTATATTATTAATCTCTCACTATCTTATCAAAACTCAATAGCCCTCACCATTGTCTTTGGAATATCTTATTTCTTGGAAATTATAGTGGTAAGGATCTATTTTCCCCTTATCATTTCCCTAAAATTGGTTGGCCAAAAAACTTGAATGGTTTTAGATAGGAATTCCAAATTCCAACTGCATTAACTCACAATTCTTTGATCTGTTGAGTGGAATCCCCAATCCTAAAATCCTTAAATTGGATTTCCCCAACCCTTGTCTCTCAGTTACACCAAATCATTCCTTGGTAGTCATCCCTTTATATGAAATAAGTTAATTCAAACCAAAACTTCAAGTTATAATTCCATGATAATTGAAAGCACCATAACTTTGGTTGGTCAATCACTTTGAACTATAGCTCAATTTTAAGAAAATCAATGGAATTCTATACAAACTTAATATATATAATTTAGGTATTCTTTATTTTATTCATAAATTTTCAATAATTATATTTATTACATTCTTGTTAATATTAAGTGGATTTACTTAAGTGATTAACCATGTCTTGGATAATATTTACACATAATCCAATTTATTTTAGTTCTATCTTTCATGCTTGTTAATTCCTTAGTTCATGTGATCATGACAAAACATACATAATGAAATAACCATTAAACTTGGTAGAAATTAAATAATAAATTGGTATGATTATACTCTATTATTAATCGTTAGTTTATCTAGCGATTGATAAATTAATTTTTGACCTAGGGGAAAACACCTTGAACCAATTAAGGTTTGTATTATAGCTTTACACCCTTCCACATAAGTATCTCTCTTATATTGGTTTCTCCTTATCCCAAAACTTGAACTGCCTCCACTAGCTTGGGTATTTTTACTTACACACAGGTGAGGGAAAAGGATTTACATAAAAGAAACCATGGGAACACAGGCCCTCACATAATAAGAGGAGAGAAGGCATATAGGCCAACAATATAATTTAATAATAAATTAAAGGAAACCAATCACATACAAAGGTCTAGTATATGCTCATGATCGTCCACATGCATGCAATGAATTATGCATTTAAAAGAAAACTATCATTCAATTATTAATCATTCTTGTTTAAGATAAATCTTGCTCAGATCAATTAATTATATTCTTTAATTAATCAATTATTTTATCTCAATTCTCATCTGAATTTCCTTGAGATTCTCATCCATCGTAATTTTAAACAAATTAAATAAATTTATTTAAAATTAACTTTTTACATAAATTTACCTTGGAGGTAACATGGTGAATACCCCTCCAAATCTACCCAACATGTATTATACTCATGTTCTATTTAATCTTGTGACATATGGAATACATGACTTATCATGTAATTTTATGATTTGTACTATCAATTTAATGATTACATGAATTACATGATTTTTCTGTAACATGTTATGCTTCAATGCACATAGAGTAAAATCTATCATACGACTCACACATGATATGCGTATCAGAAAATTACATAGAATTTAATTAAAAATTTATATATATAAATATATATATTAAAATCCATCACATGGTATGTCATATGAACTTAATGATCACACACAATCATGTGTTGATAAGGTTTACTCAATATAATAAATTAATTTTAATTATGAAAAATTTAGTATAAGTACACAGCATATACAAGTGAGCTACACAGCATGTATGTCTCTCACTGTCTATCCAAGGAACATGCCTAGGGACTCAGCGTGTAAATTGTGCCTTAGAAAAATTGGATTACATGGAATGTAAAAGGGTTTCATTGTGTGTGGTCTCCAAGTTACATGGTCACCAATCAGGTAGGTCGTGTATGAAAATACACAACCTGTTTGTGACTTAAAGGACTAAACACCATGTATGTGGGATACATGGTGTGTACTTCAACTGACCATGCGCCAGGCCAGGTCATCCCAGTCAACAGATGGTGTAAGAAATTAAATTCACCGCCTGTATTCAATGCATATGGTTTGAATTAATTCTAAATTAATCTCTAGTGCATTGAACAGTAGTACATAGCATGTAAATCCAGTTACATGGTGTGTACTCTTATATTATCCAGTCATAATCCTTAGAACCTCTGGATGAGATCTTTGGTTATATTTAATTCATAAAATTAATCATTATGATTAGATCTATAAGAAATAAAATAGGAAGAAGTAGATATCTCAATTCAGTTTAAAGAATGAGTAAACTTGAATTAAAAACTGAATCACAAATGCATAAATCAATCAATGATCTTTAAATAATTATAAATAATTATGTGACCGCTTAGATATCACTTGTAAGTTCTAGGTTCAGTGGAAGCATGTGATGGGTCATTCCCAACTTTGATTTTTTCCATGATCGATAATCAATATGAGATTTACATGATGATGAACATTGTAATCGATGGAATTGAATCAAAGAAAATAGATAAGGGATAGAATGTCGGAACCAAGCACAGTATCATCACATATTATTTATAATTAATTTAATGAATTAAATAATTAACTTGCATGAATTATTTCTTCATTGATGGATATAACAATAGATTTGTGTTGCACTATCATTGTGTTTTAGGAATTGAGAGAATATTTCCTCTAGCAGTGTCGTTCCATAAATCTCTAAAAATCGTCATAAGAATATCTAAGTTCTAGAACATAAGATCATATCTCTAACATCATTTTCCTTTGATCACCATGATAATCACTTCCAAAGATTTCTCTTTGATCTATCTAGACCCAAGAGTGGTAGTTGAAGGAATATCACTCTCCATTCTTGGGAGCGTTCTTAGAGAATAGAGCTCTCTAGGGATTGAGAGCATTCTTCACATTTGTTGTTTAGAACCAAACGAATTAATTTTCTCTCTAAGAAAATAATATAATTTGGTTTAAATACCACTAGGGTTTAGAAATAAATATTTTCACAAGTTCTCTTTAATATTTATTTAATCCCTTACATAATTCTATGTCTTAAAATAATAATATTGTTATTATTTCATCGACATGTGATTAACTTGTGAATTAAATAAATTTTAATTTAATCAAATAATATTCAATATATATTATTTCCCACTAAACCTAAAAAATCGGTCTTCCATTCCTTTAAAATATTTATCGAGCCTTGAATAATGACTATTTATTTAATAAATAAATATCACTATATTATTTTCCAATAAATAAATAAATATTATATTCACTCAATAGAAAATAAATATTTATTAAATATTCCTCTCACAAAATATTCTCTTAAATAACTGGTGGTGGAATATATGTGATCAAACATACATGAATAGTTATTAAACCATTCATAGGAATAATATTTATTAAACTTGTTAAATAATAAATAATAATATATTATTTAACTAAGATTCTGTATACACTTAGTATGTGACTATCTAGGCCTCTTTCTCAGTGACATTATGTGAAGCAACCTAAAGTCCAAGGTTAGCATCTAGAAACACACCAGGGAACCCATAGAAAAATAATTTAATGTTGTAATGACATAATACCTCATAAAGATGCTTACTATGTATTATAATCCCTTTAACATGATATCTCTAATCAAGTAGGTAGTATGTTTGTGCCATCAACCTATGTTCTTGATGTCTCTTTCTTTGAATTTCCAAAAATCAAAATTTTTTATAGAACACCATGACCATGGATTTATTTAAGATATATAATTTTCATCAAGGGCATGAGATATCAACTTCCATTAAAGAACAAAAGGGAAAATCCTTTCTCACATTACTCATTAATGTAATATTACTCGTGATGAACCCAATGTATCCTACCTCACCATGAACATATGTCATCACAGTTTTCATCAATACATAAAATTATGAAACTTATAACACTCATCAATAATAATATTAAATTATAAGGATCAATACACACGTTCTTGGATAGGAACATCCAATTACACATATAAATGTGGATTTCCTACTGGTAGGTCTCATTCTCATAATATCCTACATTGGATATTACCAAGGGCATACACCATGAGAAGGAATCTCAAAGTCCTATGAGTCTCCACCCCTGATATCCTATATAATTTGTGTCCCTCAAATGATATCATTTGTATATAGAACATATATTTAAGAATATTTTCATAGAATTTATAGGTTCTCATCATAGCGGAAAGATGCTATGACCTTTTAGCATGGTAGTTACTCTTAGGAAATTATCACATACTATGTTACATAGAAGAATAATCATGATGTAATAATAATGTCATTAATATTCAAAACTATGAATATTTTTTATCATAAATTATGCATAAGTTGATTCAAGGGTACGAACTCCAATAGTTTACGGGAGGTATTTGATGTGATGTGATGTGATGTGATGTGATGTGATATGATGTGATGTGATGTGATGTGATGTGATGTGTGGCATAGGTGTCTATGGGAGGGATTTAATGTGATGTTATGTGGTATGTGTGGAAGGGATGGGAGCACAGGACATCCATTGTTGGGGTGTGAGTGGAAAATCTATGTGGAAGTGGAAATAGGGTTCCTTTATTTATTAATATCTCAATTTTGTATTATTATATTGGATGAATGATTTGGTGAGAAAGCCATGGTGAGGATTGGTTTATTTAGATGACCTGTATAGGTTCTTTTTGGTTCTTTTGTTTTTTTACTGGTTCTTTAGAATGATATTTTCATAAGTGTAATTGAGTTCTTGGATATTTCCCTACTAAGTATACCTGTTATACTCACCCTGTATATATAAACTATTTTTAGGCTTACAGGAGGACTTTGAGAACCATGTTGGACTTTACTAGCTAGGTTAGAGCTGTTATTGAGTCACTACCATAGAATTATCTTTTTGGTATTTACTTTGGATAATTTTATATATATCAGTTCTACTTTATTCATGCATTTAGGTATAGTTTTTTGTTTACCTTTATAATTCCTTTTGGAGTTTTTTGGTGATTTTTTATCTTATCTCTTGATCACGTTTCATTTATAGAGGGTAATGCCTCCCATAATATGATACTTTTATACCCTTGGTGCTAGTATCCAATCTGAGGCCTACTGTAGGTGGGAATCAATGTTCATCATCTCTCTCCCCTCATTGTAGAATCTTTGGCGGGAGGGGGTCATGATAGGATGAAGCTGTTAAGATGGTCATAAATAAGATTTATAGAAGTATGATTGGTAGTTTACTTTACCTTATTGTGACTCATACTGAAATCATGTTCACTTTTTATCTTTGTGATCATTTTCAATCAAATCCAAAGGAATTTCATTTAAAATATGTTAAAATTATTTTTCATTATTTAAAAGGAACTAAAAAACTTGGTTTGTTTTATCTAAAAGGAACTTATTTTGAATTAACTAGTTTTTATGACACTAACTTTGGAGGAATCCAAATAGATAGAAAAAGTACAAGTGGTACTTTTCACCTACATAGAAAATTCATCACCTTGTAGATTAGTAATAAGAAAAACTATGTTTCTATTTCTACCATTGAAACAAAACACAAAGCCACTGGGAGTTTTTGTGACCAAATAATATGTATGAAACAAACTCTCTTAGAATTTGGTATTACATATGACCATATCCCTATTGGATGTGAAAATACCAGTTCTATTAACATCTCTAAAAATCCTATCCATCACTCTCATACCAAAAACAGTGACCTTAGACACCATTTATTAAGAGTATCACTTCGAAAAAAGTTGATATTAGGTTGAAATTTGTTAGGATGAAATATAAACTCATTGATATTTTCACTAAACCTATAGCAATTTATCGGTTTAATTTCATTAAATGTGGATTAGAAATGGTACCCTTGAGACACTTTCCATTTTACCATGGATATCTTGAGTAATCTTTTTAAAATTTATTTTAAATCTTGATCTTGTATTAAATATTTTTAAAAAATTTAAAATTATTATATATATTTTTTTCTTTCTTAGAAATGATCCCTATATCTCACTCATTATTTGAGGTGGGGCCTTATCTCTTCTATTATAAAATTTGTCTTAAGAGATATACTTTTTTTTCAAAATAAATTAATTTCAAAAAAAAATCTTTTATTTTTAAATTTCAAAGTCTTTTTTAAAAAAATTATTTTAATATTAATACTATATTTAAAACTAAATTTGTTTTCAAAACATATATAATAAATTGTTTATATTATATATATTTTTTAAATGTTTGTTTTTATCTTTCTTAAATAAATGTTAATGATGAGTAAAAAAATTATTTTTACTTGTCTCACTAATAATGTTTTTGAAGTTATCTTTGAAAAAATGAAAATCAAAGGATGTTTTTGAGGTAATTTTCTCATTTAATAGAACTTATTCAAGATTTTTCAAAGAAGGAATATTTCAATGATGAAAAAACTACTCTTTAAAGGAATTAATGAGTGTCTTTGAAAAGGTATGTGCCATTTTTCCCCTTTCTTTTTTTCTCTTTCTCTTTCACTTTTTATTTGATATTCTTATTTTTCTTTATCTATTTTTTTCTTATCTTTCTCTTTCTTTATTTTTTTCTTTTATTTCCTTTTACTTATTCTTTTATAATTTTTTAAAAAAAACTTCTTTTAATTGTTCTCTCTCTCTATCTAATTCTCTTATTAAAGTGTAGTTTGGAAGTTAAGGGGTTTTTTCAAAACCTTTATATTGTTTTTAATTCTATTTTTAAAAATTTATTTCTCTATTGAACCCTATTTTAAAATATCCATTTTGGATTTTCAAAATATCTTTATCTATTGAACTCTATTTTCAAATCACTATTTTGGTTTTTTTAAAATCTATTTTAAAATCACTCTTGAGTTTTTCAAATCTTATATTTTAAGTTTAATTCTCCCCCCCCCCTTATTTTCTTTTTGATAATCAGAAAAGGAGATAAATTTTGAACTCTAAAGGGGTAGAGTTTTTTAAAGGGAGGAATTTTTTAACTTTATATTATTTTTGTTATTAATTTATTATTGAATTATTGAATTAGAAAAGGGATAAAATTATTGATATTTTTTATTGCTTAATTATTTTACAAAGGGGAAGTTATTGAATTTTTTGTAAAATGTTTTACTCTTACTTAATATGTGACTTGATTGATTTGTTTACTTCTTGAACATAATGAATATATTATATTTTCATCATGAATAACTTTTTTATATTTACACTTTATATATATATATTATGTTAAGTTTTTATGATCATAAAAAGGGGGAGATTGGTGTACCTATCTCTCTCCCATGATTTTTTTTCATGATCACAAATGATCTTTTATGTTTCTAACATTTTCATTTGAGTGAATTTTAGTATCAAATTTTGTAAATTTATTCATGTAGTTTATGGAATTAATGAAAATATACAAGTCTATTCAAAAAAAAACTTAATGATATTATTAAAGGTTTAAAACAGTATTTAATCAATATTTATGATCTTGGAAGGAATCTTGAATATAAAATGAAGTCTTGGGAGAAATATTAAAGGGATAAAGTTGAATATGGAAGGTTGTGGGTTGCACCTGTCATTGATATACTTAATTAAGTTTTCCAAGTATATTTAAAATAAACTTGATGGTCTTGTTAAATACTTAGATCAATACTTAATCAGGATTTAAGATATTATAAGGAAGTTGGAAGATTAAATAATAGCTTGGAAGCAATATTCAAGGACTAGATTTGAAGATGGAATATTGTAGGTTGCACTGATTTGTCAGCATAGAGCAGACAGAAATCCATAAGAAGTAGGAGTCCGCCAGCCAGTCGGTTACAGATCCAGTAGTGTTGCATTTCTTTAGAAGGACACTAGATAGCCACTAGCCACTAGTGAGTATCTATTGAGGTATTTCTAGACCTAGTGAACTCTAGGTGACCCACTAGTCATCCAGTTAGGTGCACCGGATAGCTAGTGTCATCGAGATAGGTGATATAAGGGAGAATTTATTATTGGTAAAATTCAATTGATTCCAGTCTTCTTCAGATTCAATAACCCCTGGTAAATTCTATATGTTTACTAGACCTTTTGAATCTAGTAAATATATCTCCTTAGTGTCTTTAAAGATCAACCAGTTACCAATAATGCCTCTCCAATTCTTGATCAAAGGTTGTATCTCCAAAGGTGAAGCTCTAGTGCATCATCTCAAGTTCACTCAAAGAGAAAAATTCATTTCTCCATCAATCTATATGGATCTCTCTTTATACATCATATTTGAATATCTCTTCTCAATAGTACATATCCTTTTAAGAGATTAGGGAGTGGAATTGTAATGGTTTTTCTCCAAGAAAATATATGTCTTATCATATCTTTCTATAAAGGGTTCCCACTACCAAAAAATGGAGGGATGAGTTGCTTAGCTATCGAAGAATATCAAGAGGGTTCTCATAAACCATAATTGTGAGGGAAAAGTTTCTTGATCACTAACAAGATCAATATATTAATAACATAAACCTCTAAACCCAATGGGAGTATATTTAGGGTCTCACACTGAGCTATTGTCGAACTCCTTTATCAAACTATGTTTTCTCTCTCTTTTAATTTATGCATTGAACTATTCATATTCTATATGCATAATTGTATAAATTTTATTCATCTTTGATGTTCATAATAAATTATTCAATATTAAATGTAACTTTATTATATGGATATAATTTATCAATCCATATCTTTATAAAATTTATCACTTTAGTATATCAATATCTTTTCATTTTAAATTTTACCTTTTTCATTCATTTTAATTTTAAAAGGGAAATTCACCCCCCCCCCCCCTTCATCTTCTCTGACTAACACAAACCTGTTATAGTAAATACTCGGTGTGTATTTAATAAATTTGTGTGTATTTATAATCCAATGACCCATGGAATTCATGGTTCATCCTAGTATAATGTACTAGGATGCATGGAATGTAGCTTCATGTTATACATTGTGTACTTCTGTACTATTTGAGCATAATTTTTAGTACCTCCAGATGGGTTCTTCAGATTTTTTACATTTATTATTAAATATATCTAGGTAATATGAGCGATAAAAAAATAAGGTAATAAGAGACATGTTAAGACCTCCTCCCTCCAAAGTCACTCCTCATAGGTCGTTAATAGAGAAAGGGAGATAATAACCCTTGAATCCCACCTCTAATAGGCCATGGGTTGGAAACCATCACTGAGGGTATGTATAAATATAGAAGAGATCATAATACATGTAATGTCATATAAAATGTAAACAATTGAAATTACCAAAGTAAATACTCAACAATGACCATGAATCCCCAACTTCTCATGAATAACTCCTCAAGATGTTATCACCCATCTCGATCACCAACTAACTTCTATAGACTTGAAAAATGGATTATATGTACATAGGGTGAGCATAAAATGTATACTCAGTATAACTTCTCCCCAAAACCTCTCATGAAAAATTTAAAATAAGAATATTAAATCCCAGTGAATAAAAAAAGAAACAAACCCATAACCTAAATAGGTAAATATATTTTCTCATCCTCATCATGGTTCATTCACCAAGTAATGTATAAAGTAAACCATTTAATATCAAAAACATATATATAAATGATAGTACCATGTTTTCACTTCCCCTATAGTTTTTCTCTCTCACGCCCCAATGCCACACATTCTATGCTCATCCATTTCATAAGTCATCTTGCACCTCATACAATTTCATCACAACCATTTTGCATATCATACACCTTGACACCTCGTCATCATCATCTCATACATAACAAAGTGTATGTTTAGAATCCACTACAGCTTGTGTAAATACATTATACATCAATCCATCATAGTCGATGGATGAACACCTATGGGAATTCATAGTCTCCACATTTGGATACAAGTATGTGATATACCACAAGATGTTATAGCTCACACATAAATGTATAGTAAAACAGATATCCATCACAACCTGGGTATAATCACACCCTATACGGAAAGCCATTATATCCCAAAATATGCTTGTGCATAAACTATATCCAAAGGAGGGGAATATGAGAGGGTGAAGTTAGCCATTTATTACCTCACCATCCTAGATGTTATAGAAAGAACCCCCAAAAAATTTGGGTGTCTTTTTTCATACCGATGTGAGTGGTGAAGCGTATAAAATAAAAAAATATAGAATATGTCTCACACAACCACACTAAGGAAAACTATGTATACTTAGAATCATCCACTACTACCATCACACAGGACACTCAGCTTCCACCAATAAGGTCTAGATCTCAACAAGCATATAGGAATTAAGGTACAATATTAACTAATTAATTATTATTTGATTAATTCATATTGTTCCATATTTATTCCCAATATTAATGCTTTAATCTTATAAACCAAGTTTCATTAGCACTATTAATTCATTTCTTATATTCTCAAGTAAATCATCATTATTTGATATTACCATGAACCATCCTCGTTCATTTATTAAGTCATTTATCATTTTATAATTATCCGGGTACTCTAGGATTTCATCCTAAGATACCACAACCAAGATTCACTTGTTGTTCATAGATTCTAATTATGTTGAACTATTAGAAACCAAACAGGTGAAATTCCTCCTACCGACCATTTAAAATCATCAAACAATAATATATGTTCGATAAGAAATCTCTAATCTAAACTCATATTAAACACCCCATTGACATTCCCACGCCTTTGAACATGGTATATTTTATCCCATAATCACTAATATTGACCATCACTACAACTTGAGCTCCCAACCCATTGCTTGTTAATGTTTTAAACCATTCCAGGTTCATATCCAGTCACATAATGTCACGACTATTCTTTAATCATCCTAGATCATACATACATATTAAATGTATCCTCTACACACAATTAAAAAGAAACTAAGGCTAAAACATCTATTCATTCAAGACTATTGAAATAAGGATGAGAACTTTCAGCCACAACCAGCTTATCTTTAATAAACAAACATTTTAATTTTTATCTTGAATTAATCTATTTATTATTCAAAGGTTTTTTACATCATGAAACCTATAGGAAGTAGTTAATAATAGATAGGAATAAACAATAGAATTATTTAATAAAATCTCTAATATTAAAATGGTTTTCACAAAGAACCATAAATAAATTATTATCCTCTTCCATTAATCATTTAAAATTTCTTATTTTACACTGTCGACCAATTTCTTAGTATATAATGAAGGTACCATGGGGTGCAGGAGAAGCCTTTGGGATATGGATTTAAAAAAATTCATTTCCAAAGTGATAAAACTACATTCTATCCAATGATCCAAGCCTCGGTAAAGGTCTGAGTATCTCGTATGAATTTAATAAGAACAAAAATAAATAAATGATTACCCTATTCAATTCAGTGACACATTTGACTACAGATAGTAATTGGTGATAATTGCTCAAAGTATATCAAGATGAACCCCTCTATATCATCCAAACATGCTCCAAGAATCTAAGTTCTCTCCATTAATCACATTTTGGGTGCTAGAATAGATCTCTGATGAATCCATTGACGTCGTGATGATCACCTTGATCTTGTCCCTTCAATCCATAAAAGGTGTTCATGGATCAATCTCTCAGAGAGAGAATTTATCTCTCTAGTAAGTGAGAGGAAAGAGTGGATCTCGTTTCATTAGAATGAATAGTCTCTGAATGAATTCCTCTCTCCTGCTTATATAGTAGGCGGCTCAAATACCCGAAAAGGGTTCCCCGACCCCGGAAATAAAACACCCTCTAAATAAGAAATAAATAACATGTTATTATAAACTAACTGCATCATTAACATCATTTATATTTTATCAAATCCTCATAATATAATAAATGTATTATGTAATAAAACCTATGTCATTAACTCAACTTGAAATTCCCGCTAATATTAAACGAACATTCAATATTAAAACAATATTCTTTTGTATAATATTCTTCTTGTATTCACTAAATACCTCATAAATACTTTTAAAAAAATTAACCTAATTATTATATACTCAAATAATAATGAATTTATTTATTTATCGGTGATCATTAATACTTGGAAAACTCTCAGACCCCAGGGTGGGGCCCACCATATCCTATATACATATTTTCTAGAATATGGAAAATTCTTGAATATACTATTGTGTGTGACCCTATAGGACCTTATCTCAATAACAGTAAATATTATTCATAAAACAAGAGTGAATTCTAGTAAACCATCAAGGCATCTAAAGAGATAAATAATATGTAACATCTCTATTTTTTCTATGTAAAGTCTTTGAATATATCTAGTAATATTTTCTAGAGCAGACTCTGAGACGAAGCATGATTTCAAGTCCCGATGAACCCATAATTGATGTTTGAAATATAGTAAATTGTACGCATGCATAGTTTTCCTATAAAAAGTGGAATAACTCTCAAATAGGGACTCAGATCAGAAATTCATGGCTGCTGTTGATTTCAGAGTGTGGGTTTTACCCTAAGCGTGGCATAATCTTTATCAACGTTGGAAATTTGTGAAAAAAGTCATTGTGGGTGTAAATAATAAATTAATTTATTCTTTTTTTTATGATGCAGTGACCAAATAAAATCCTATATAAACCTGGTTCTAACCAAATTTCAGGGTTGTCCTCGTAATCTTGTAATTTGAGAGAGGAGATGGTGGAGGATCTTCCATTGATGAACATCGACGAATCAGGATTTGGTAATCAATGTGATAATAGAAATCAAGGATATTTCCAAAGACTACGACACATATTTTTTCTTCATCATCGATCAATACATATTGATGTAGGACATTTTTTATAAATATTTATACTCATTTGTTTTTCCTACAATGAATTTGAATCAATCAACCAAATAATTGATTTATAGATCGAGTATAGTGTAGGTATGGGTTAGAATTATTTGGGATTAGGTATTTTTATTATTTATTATTTATATCTCTTCATTCATAATTCTAACAGTAACGAATCAAGGCCAACATGAACATTGGATGAGGTCTATTCCTCTTGTTTGTTTTTGTGCATTTCCTCTTCCATTATTCACATGTTCATTGTAGGAAATTCCTTTGGACTGTAGTTCAATGAATATCCAATATTAGATTGTTGTGAGACCATTACTTGGCATAAAAAATCAATACTATGGGTATAGATGTGATCAAGTATGTGATAGTGAAGCGCAGTGATGGTATATGATTGGACAGTTTAGATTTTGGGATACTCGTTCTTCGCATTTTCTGCATGTAATGATGATGCGTCTTGATGGGTGATTTCTGAGTAGATCGAGGTACATCTTTCAGTGAGAAAGGTAGTGGTGAGGCATGGTTGGACTATATCTATGATCTCTAGGAAAGATTGATAGTGGAACTATAGGTAGTGGTGATACAGGATTACACGGAGGAGGAACCAAGGTTTTTTTGAAAAAAATTCATTACACGAAATGTAATCCAAAATCACACACCATGTGGGTCCCTGGTTGTAGTGCTAGGGTTTTTATACAGATAAAATTATCACACACCATGTGACATGTGTCACACACCATGTGACCCTAACCTGACATCTTGGCATGTATCTCGGAGGATACACAGACACGAACATGACCAGGCACATGTCTAGGACAGGGGTACATGGGCAGGGTCATGTAATTGGACACGACCAAGTACACGGGCACATCCATGTGTATATGGACATGGATATGAGAATGGGAAATGATATATGGTTAAACTCGATACTGAAGAGAAATTTTTTATACTTATAGTACACACCATGTAATTCTTAAATGATGGATTGGATCCCTTATTACCATCAATGGGGATAAGTTTTGTTAGGGTGTGTTCCCTTGATTCTTTCTCTAAGGGTTTCTTATGGAATCGCATCTTGTGTATAGGATAGTGATCCATTATCATGAGCTTCAGTATCCAATAGAGTTTTTGGAATCCTTCCATGAGGACCAGAGTGATATCCTCTATCATTATCATCATTTTCTCAAAGTGTGGTTCTCATAATCATCATGAACAGAACTACAGGGGTGTATATCCCCTACTTAACGAGTTAATTCAGATTGGGTTATTGGTATAACCCATGGACTTGGGTGTGATTCCAATCTGGGTATCGATCTTTTTAGACTTTCAAAGCATTTTATCTGACTTGTGGAGTGTTTTCTTCCGGATGAGTGTTATATGGAACCTTTGAGCAGGAATACAAGGCTAGAATTTATGGTTGTGACCTTACCTAGAGACTTTGTATCTACTATGAGTATATCTAGATATTCTTGTTATATATTTTTTTGATATATCCATGTGATGAGATGACTATTATTTTTTATTTTTAATGCTTACTGATTTCAATGTGTCCTACTTGGTATTATTATAATCACCCTTGCATGGGCTCTACCTGCAAGGGTCATGTCTTAGGCAGATGAATGATAATTCAATGGAGTTATCAGTGGATGAGAAGTAGATGAAGCTTATATTTGGGATAGAAAAACTTTGGTTCATACCAGGAGTCACATTTGATTTTATTCCACTCTTTCTTTCATGTTGGACTTCTTTAAAGTTTTTGGTGGGCTTTTATTTGGACCTTATCATTTTCCAGTATTTTTTTATACTCTAATTATGGGATTTAGATGTGTACATGCATTAGGTATTAGTTATATTTTATATTTCATAATTGTATGGGCTTGGAGATGTGTGTGTGAGTATAGGTACCATAGGATAAGGCCTCTCATGTGAGTTTTATTCCTACTTAGTGATGGTTTCTAGCCCCTGGCCTATTGGAGACGGTCTTGGAGTAGTCACACTCGGCTTATCATCGGCCAAGTGAGACCTGGTGAGTTGGGTCATGACAGAGTGGTATCAAATGATTCATTTATACCTTAAGACTGAAGTATGTGAGATTGGTTTGGGTTTTATGGAAATATTATTAAGTATTTTGAGTTCGTATCTTATACTAGGGACTTTAGTGTCAGTGTGGTGGTCAATATATCCATTCATCGGGACTCTAACTCCCTGCTTTTAAACTTGGTATGTGTAGGCACTAGTTTTGGGGAAAAACATTGGTATATACACCATATTAGAATGGGTTGTGGTTTCCATGTGATTCTTTAGTCATCTCTCCAGTTATAACCAATAACCATGGTACATCTATTCTATTTTAGTATGCCTCCATGATGTTTTCCAGCTAGGATTCAGCAGGATAATGAGGATGATACCCTTAGCAATGAGGATTTAATACAGAGACCTATTCATGAGGTGTTACTTCCAATTGGTGCACCAATCTTACCACCACCTGTCAAGAAGAAGACGGTACCAGCAGTACCAACGGATGAGGTGCATAGGCTGAGTACACTTCATGAGTTTCAGGGATAGTGACCCCTTAAGTTCTGAGGTGATTCAGACCCCCATGTAGCTGATGAATGGCTTGAGGTAGTGACTCGAGTCTTTTAACTCATCGGGACACTAGAAAATCATATGGTGGTCTTGGAAGTGAGCCTTCTCTATAGATCAGTGAGATTATGGTGGGGATTAGTGACTCAGTCATACGATGAGGAGACTCTTTCATGGATAGAGTTCAAACACCATTTCAGAGAGGATTTTTATCCAATTAATTTTAGGTTTGTGCACATCTCAGATCTTCAAAAGATTTAGTAGGACAGTATGAATGTGGTTGAGTATTTTTCAAGGTTCGCCAACCTCTCTCAGTACTCAATGGATTTGGTGCATAATCAGTTCTTCTGAGCTTAAACTTTCAAGTGAGTTATATACAAAGAAACATGAGATAGTGTGATACCTATACACATTCCTACCTATGTTGGGGTATTAGAGCATGATTTGGTGGTTGATTGTTTCCTGGATGAGCATACATAGACATTTGGTGTTGGTGGTTGGAACACAGGAGTAGAGACTTCAGTAGTAAGTAGCCAATGATAGACACATGGACCTGTACATGCGAGACATTTCAAGAGGTGGTCCCAAGACAAAGGGTATGTGGTTTAGGGATCACAAGATTGATATATTCATCCTAAGGAGAGTCGATTATACTCTTTTGATGGTTGGGGAAATACTGCATGAGATTCCTCAACTCGATATGTAGCTGATAGAGAGGTAGAGGATGGGCCACCTAGGTAGAGGCAGCGGTAGGAGTAGGCAGGTCTTTAGGGAAGTGGATGTGGAATAGGTGCTGGGAGAGTAGATGTAGGTGGCATAAATTTTTACTTGTTATCACCACCACCCTTAAGTGTCATGTTCCAGGCTCAAGGAGCTGGGATACAGGGGTGAGTATAGCTGCAATCAGTTGAGACTTATGACCCAGAGTCTCCAAGGATGATACGAGGTATGATCTATGTAACAACCCAAAGTTTCCTTAATGGAAATCCCTCTTGATCTAATTAAATGTATCTTTATGTTTATATAAAATTTCAACTTCCTTGGTTTTATATTAAGAATTTTGATCATTGCTAATATATCCATTGAACAGTGATCACATGATTAGTATAAATATAGGGCTTTAACAAATCCAATTTACTCAGACTTTACTCAGACAAAAGAAGCGATGGCCTCCTCCAGTAGAATTGCCCCATACGAAGCCCATTTTTCAGAGCTCGGAAAAGAGGTGGCATACTTGGGCTTCGCTCTTGACCAAGCCCAAGCTGAGCTTCATCATGTCAAGCTCGAACGGGACCGTCTATAGGAAAATGGGAAGTTGATAGAAATTACCACCCGAGCGATGTTATCCGAGCCACCCCAAGAGTCTGTCACCATCGCACACCTTACCCTTAGGTCTTATGCGGTTGTTTTAAGGGGTTATGTAAAAAATCGATATTACTATGTTCATGTACATTATTTTTTTGTATATAATAATGTATATACTTTCTTGTCATTATTGATACATTGTAAATAGTTTTTAAAGTACAAATAGTGTTTTTAGTTATTATTTAATTAAGAATTATATTTTATTAAATTAAGGGATTTTTTAATTAACTAAAAAAAATAATGATATTATTATTAAATTAATTTTTATTAAATATAAATGATCTTATAATTTTATGAATGCAATTGTAATTTTTTATAAAGGTTTGAAATCCATTTTTGTCAAAACCCGTGAATTTTTTATAAATGTCGGTTTTTATTTTAAAAGTGAAAATTAACATATTTAGAAAATTATTTAGATAAAATAAATGTTATTTATGGAATCAGGACGTCTAAATTATCCAATGGTGAATTTTTCATAATTTTCTGAGACAGACAAATTTTTGGGTAAAAATTAAATACCATTTAAATATATAATGTGTTTTATGACATCATAATGACCCAATAGTGATGTAATAAAATATTATAAGCTTTATGTTCGGCCAATATATGTTTTACCATTAAAATAATGTGATTTTGGGTTTGTTTGACTTACTTTTCAAAGCATTAATGGATCCCTCAAGACTTATTAAACACCTTGTCTTTTTAAATTGTTTTCCTTGGGAGTGTGACTCACCTCCACATAAGAAACCTTATTATTTTAAGAAGTTCATAATTTGGCCTTATAAAATATTTTTTTCCTCTTCCCTTTTCCAAAAACCATGGGCTGGTTTGTGGTTTGGATTAATTTAATATAAGGGGTCCCAAACTTAAATAATAAAGAATTCCCTCACCTTTCCTATATAAACCCACCCAAGCTCCCACTTCCTCCTCACTCAAAGCCTTTGGAGTTTGCCCAAACTCTTCCCTACTCTCTCTAGAATCCTCCCAAGGTGCCCCAATCTCCCAAGAAGCCTCTCTCAAGCCTCTCTCAAGCCTTTGGAAGCACACTTCCAAGTAAGGGTTTTTTCTTCCTTTCTCATTTTTGTCCAATTTTATTTAAGTTGTTTTTTCATTTTAGTTTCAATTATAAATGTTGGGGTATGGTTTCACACCTCCCCCATACTTCCCTCTTACTGTTTTAATGATGGGATACCCCTTTATCTCTCATTAAACACCTCCCATGTACACCCGTTATTATGCCGAAATTCCGAAAGGAACTTCTCTCTCCTCATTTACATTCAAGCAATACTTTTGTATCATGAATATAAATTCCATTATAATTGTTGGGAAATGTATCTATATGACCTCATTACTGTCCATTACATGTAAATATGATGAGGAACCCCTTTATCTCTCATCATCCATTTTTATGAATTCTTATGTCACGCCGTTACGCTGTCGAAATCACACCGATTTTCAAAGCCAATGCCATTGTGTAGTGGATACCATGCCCATTTCTCCATCAAGGGTATTCACCTTTATGCACATTTAATTATTTATTACAAAGTTTCATGTATGAATTCCACAATCCTTTATCATGGAATAAATGATTATGTTTTATGAATCCATGTTGTATGATCCATGTGGCACACTTATGCATGAAATGAAATGTTTAAGAAGGGTGCGCCCTTATAGCGCTCCAATGCATTGGGTAAAGTATAGTATCATGATACGTCATGAGAAATGAGTGTTGACTCATGCTAATTCAAGTGAAATGAGGTTTTACTCATGCTTCATGTGCAATGAGGGTTTACTCATGCTCCATGTGCAATGAGACTTGGCTCATGCTAATTCCATGTTAAGTGTTGTTGCCACATTTCCATGTTATGATTATCATGCTTTATCATGCCTTTATGTTCATGTTTATCTTGTTCTATATTGATATGCCTAATGTATAACATGTATTTTACTCCTCATGTTATTCCATGTGTATTCCCTTACTGGGCTTTATAGCTCACCCTTTTCTTATGCATGTCCTCAGGTTATCCCAAGCAATGCTAAGTACGAGGGAATGTAGTGGTCATGTAAAGAAAGTTTTCAATAAAGATGTTGTATTTTCATGTTTTAAGTTTTTATGTAATGATACTTAGCCCCAAAGACACTAAACCTATCTATCTTCTTGTTGTATAAAGTGAAATTTTATGTAATAAATCATTTTTAAGTTTGTAATAAAAGAAGGGTTGTCATAGTTGGTATCAGAGGATAGGTTTAGTTATTTTTGGGATTAGGATTAGAAAACCATGGTAAAGCCTTAGATACAAGAATAAGTACAATAAAAAACATACCTAAGTTTTGGTGAGTATTTATTAAGTGGTTTATCAAGCAAATACATCCCTGTCTGGATATGAGCAGGTAGAGGTGGCTCTGGTACAGATGTATCCTAGGGGTAAAACCCGAAAACACCGCTTTAAGCTAGACTCGAATGGGAACTGGTGCATGAAAACGGGCCTTGATGCACTCTTGGTTATGACACTCCCAGGGGATATGCTTTGGTAAATTCACAAGCTTAGTATGAACCCTTATTAAGGGAATTAAAAAAAATTCCCTTAAGAATATATGTTAGAAAGTAGATCGTGAAAAGCATAGATTGAAGCCTATAGACTCATGAGTTATGGAAATAAAAGTTTATTTATAAGTAACCAACTTT
Source organism: Viscum album (assembly GCA_963277665.1). Taxonomy (NCBI): domain Eukaryota; kingdom Viridiplantae; phylum Streptophyta; class Magnoliopsida; order Santalales; family Viscaceae; genus Viscum; species Viscum album. The sequence goes on along the minus strand of OY728157.1, from coordinate 1,325,483,780 downwards.
TGTCTTTGGATTACCCTTTATGTGTTACCCCTAACTTTCCTTTTATTCTAGACACTGACCGGTAATAGGAGTGTTGTACCTCTCGTTCCCATCGTTGTTTGATTTTCATGATCACAATCACCTTGTTTTATGTCTAATATTGTTTGAAGTGTTTTTGAATGATAGGCACAAGATTGCCAAGGAAATGGGCCATGAAGCACATCAAGTGGACTGAAATTCAGTCCACCGGCCAACCGGTGTGATAGCACCGGCCAGCCGGTTGACCTGGCAGAGGCATTGCCCACTGCCAGGTTCCACCGGTCAGCCGGTGGCTCTGTCACCGGCCAGCCGGTGGCACCCAGACTCAAGGGGTAGCTACTGCCTCCCCACCGGCCAACCGGTGGCCTCAGCACCGGCCAGCCGGTGGCACCCAGCCCCAACAGTGATGGCTACTGTCTGCCCACCGGCCAGCCGGTGGCTCTGGCACCGGTCAGCCGGTGCTGCCTGGGCAGAAGGCCTTCTCAACATCCAAGGCACCGGCCAGCCGGTGGCCCTGCACCGGCCAGCCGGTGGCCCAGTCAAACTAGTCGTTGGCTTTGACCAGTCAACACCATTTTGGCCTCCAACAGCTCTTTAAGCCTCTCCAACGGCTCCGAAGACTCCCCAAGGGTTCCATGCCTATAAATAAAGGCCAAGGAAGCCCCGGACACCTACCCGGATCATATACGAAGCCAACGGACACATTTCCCATCTTTTGGCCAACCTCCGGCGACTTCCTTCAAAGGAACCTCAAGTGCTCCAACAACTTCCACATCCAAGGAGCTCCTCCAAAGAAGCTTGGAAGCGGCCTTCAACATCTCCAATCAATCAAAGGCGCCCAAGGCTTCTCAAAATACGATTTTTCTTGTTTATCTATTTTGAGCTTAAAATTGGGTTTGTGCCTACAAACCCCAAACTTTTCTCATCCCCTCTTTCTTTTGGGTTTCACATCACCATTAAGGTGTGAAGAGGTTTCTTCAAGCCTTTCCTTTTAAAAGGCTTGTGTCACCGGTGAGCTAGCCTTCACCCGTTAAAAAGGCTAGTGGGTTCTTACTCAACCATTAAAAGTAAGTGGGTTCTTGCTCAACCAATAAAAGCAAGCTGTAATAGGTTCTAGTGCTACCTCAAAGCCTAGTGGGTTTCTTGCTAAAACCATTGAAAAGCAAGCGGTAGGAATCTCTCAACGGTTGAGTTGGGAGTGGAGACGTAGGCCGGGTTTTTGGCCGAACTCCGTTATCATTTCTTGTGTCTTGCCTTATTTATTTCCGCTGCACTTTACTTTGATTTTTAAATTGTTATTCATTTTTTAAAAGGCAATTCACCCCCCCCCCCCCTCTTGCCATCTTTTCCCCGTTTTGTTCCGACCCAACAATTGGTATCAGAGGGAAATTTGAGTAATACCCTAACCCGGTTTCAAATTTAAGATCCATTAAGATGGCATCAACCTCTTTCGCCCCCGAGGGTTACTCTTTGGGTCGGGCTCCATTTTTTGATGGGTCCGACTATAATTATTGGAAAACCCGCATGACCACTTTTTTAAGAATCATAGGATATCCTATTTACAAAATTGTCATGCAAGGTTATACTTTGTCTACCCCCGACGAATCCAAATGGACCCCCGCCGATATTAGAAACTTTGAGCTTGATGGCAAAGCCATGAACGCTCTACATTGCGGCCTTGACCGAAATGAGTTCAACCGAGTTTCCACTTGCACCTCATCTCATGAAATTTGGAAACTATTGGAAGTGACCCATGAGGGCACTAACAAAGTTAAGGATACTCGGTTAGACATGTATAGACAAGATTTTGAAAGCTTTTCCATGCATCCTTCCGAATCTATTACCGATATGTTTACACGCTTCACTGACATTTGCAATGGAAGGAAATCTCTTGGTGATGATGTTTCAGCCGAGACGATGGTCAAGAAGATCTTATGGGTCCTTCCGAGCTCATGGGCACCAAAGGTGATGGCGATCCAAGAAGATAAGGACGTCAAAAATATGCCGGTAGAGGAGCTCATTGGATCCCTAATGACGTACGAGATCACGATGAGGAGGCAAGCTCAAAAGGAGGGCACACCAATCAAGACACCAAAGAACATCGCCCTCAAGGTACAAAAAGAAGTAAGCTCCTCCTCATCATCATCATCTTCATCTTCTTCATCATCAAGCGGCGACTCGGAAATGGAGAATCTCGCCCGCCAAATGCACAAATTTATGAAGAAGCACAAGAAGAAGAAGAAATCTCGCAAGGCGCGAAAGCAAGAACCCACCGCAATATCCGAGCCCAAGGTAAAATGCTACGGATGCGGCGAAAAGGGCCATTACAAGCCCGATTGCCCACTCAACAAAAAACGGGCCACGCAAAAGGAAAAAGGAAAGAAAAAGGTCCTCAAGGCGACATGGAGTGACACCTCCTCATCATCCGACTCCTCCTCCTCCTCAAGCGACAACGGTAACAAATGCCTAATGGCATTTCATGAGGTAACATCTTCCGACTCCTCTTCCTCTTGTTCTTCAAATTCCAATTCTTTAAATCATTTATCATATGAAGAACTCCAACATGCTAGAGACCAATTAGAAAATGGTTTTCATGAGCTTTCTTCAAAATTCGTTGCTTTGAAAAAGAATTTCAAAAAACTCTCTTCCGAAAAAGAACAACTTCTCAAAGAGAAGGAAGAGCTGACCCTTAAAATCCAAAATTTTCCAAATGTTGATTCTATGGAATCAACCATCAAAGACCTAAGGGATACCCTAGCCAAGTTCACCCAAGGTGAACAAAATTTGTCCAAACTCATAGGTTCTCAACGAGTATCTAGAACCACCAATGGACTTGGCTACACCAACCAAGCTTCCTCCTCCCATGCACCCACTATTTTTGTAAGGGGGAGCTCTTGTTTTAAATTTTGTAATTATTGTAAGAAACCCGGGCACCTCATTTATGAGTGTGATTGCAAAAATGCCCGGTACGGTCAACCCAAATCTATTTTTTATTCGGACGAATTTTATAGGAGAAGACCCGCTATGAGACAAGTTTGGATTGAAAAATCCCTTCTTGCGAGTCTCTCCAGGCCAAAATTTATTTCCTTTCCCCGGTGATTCATTGTTTTTATTTAGGGGGAGTTAGGTTCGTTTAAGACCTTTTGATTTCAATTTCAAAATTTTAGTCTTTTTCATTTCAAATTTCAATTGATTTTTCATTCAAAACTTTCAATTCAAACTGTTATTCAAATTTTTCATTTCAAATTTCAATTGATTTTTCATTCAAAACTTTCAATTCAAACTGTTATTCAAATTTTTCATTTCAAATTTCAATTGATTTTTCATTCAAAACTTTCAATTCAAACTGTTATTCAAATTTTTCATTTCAAATTTCAATTGATTTTTCATTCAAAACTTTCAATTCAATTTTCAAAAATTCCAATTGATCTTAATTCTCATTTTTCCCTCAATCAAGTTTTATGCCCCATTCTATTTTGATAATCACAAAGGGGGAGAAAGTTCTTGATTGATTGGGGGAGAATCCTTTTGATCATGCTTAGCATTTACTTTCTTTATCCTTTAAGCATGTCTTTCATTTATGTTTTTACTTTAATTGTTTTGGTGATTGTGATCATCAAAATAGGGGGAGATTGTTGTACCTCTCGTTCCCCTCGTTGTTTGATTTTCATGATCACAATCACCTTGTTTTATGTCTAATATTGTTTGAAGTGTTTTTGAATGATAGGCACAAGATTGCCAAGGAAATGGGCCATGAAGCACATCAAGTGGACTGAAATTCAGTCCACCGGCCAACCGGTGTGATAGCACCGGCCAGCCGGTGGACCTGGCAGAGGCATTGCCCACTGCCAGGTTCCACCGGTCAGCCGGTGGCTCTGTCACCGGCCAGCCGGTGGCACCCAGACTCAAGGGGTAGCTACTGCCTCCCCACCGGCCAACCGGTGGCCTCAGCACCGGCCAGCCGGTGGCACCCAGCCCCAACAGTGATGGCTATTGTCTGCCCACCGGCCAGCCGGTGGCTCTGGCACCGGTCAGCCGGTGCTGCCTGGGCAGAAGGCCTTCTCAACATCCAAGGCACCGGCCAGCCGGTGGCCCAGCACCGGCCAGCCGTTGGCTTTGACCAGTCAACACCCTTTTGGCCTCCAACGGCTCTTTAAGCCTCTCCAACGGCTCCGAAGACTCCCCAAGGGTTCCATGCCTATAAATAAAGGCCAAGGAAGCCCCGGACACCTACCCGGATCATATACGAAGCCAACGGACACATTTCCCATCTTTTGGCCAACCTCCGGCGACTTCCTTCAAAGGAACCTCAAGTGCTCCAACAACTTCCACATCCAAGGAATTCCTCCAAAGAAGCTTGGAAGCGGCCTTCAACATCTCCAATCAATCAAAGGCGCCCAAGGCTTCTCAAAATACGGTTTTTCTTGTTTATCTATTTTGAGCTTAAAATTGGGTTTGTGCCTACAAACCCCAAACTTTTCTCATCCCCTCTTTCTTTTGGGTTTCACATCACCATTAAGGTGTGAAGAGGTTTCTTCAAGCCTTTCCTTTTAAAAGGCTTGTGTCACCGGTGAGCTAGCCTTCACCCGTTAAAAAGGCTAGTGGGTTCTTACTCAACCATTAAAAGTAAGTGGGTTCTTGCTCAACCAATAAAAGCAAGCTGTAATAGGTCCTAGTGCTACCTCAAAGCCTAGTGGGTTTCTTGCTAAAACCATTGAAAAGCAAGCGGTAGGAATCTCTCAACGGTTGAGTTGGGAGCGGAGACGTAGGCCGGGTTTTTGGCCGAACTCCGTTATCATTTCTTGTGTCTTGCCTTATTTATTTCCGCTGCACTTTACTTTGATTTTTAAATTGTTATTCATTTTTTAAAAGGCAATTCACCCCCCCCCCTCTTGCCATCTTTTCCCCGTTTTGTTCCGACCCAACAAGGAGAACTCGGGCTAACAACCATTGTGAAGATCAGTGTGATGACTGTACTAATGAGATGCCCAATCCAATGGGAGCCGGAATCGTGAACTTTGTCACGATTCTCTCTCATCTAACTCAAGTTTTGAATAGAAACATGGGTCAAGAGGAACGTTCAACCCCCCTAAGAAAGTAAAAGTCACTATCGAGAGCTTCATGAGACAAAGGCCTCCTAGTTTTAGTGGATCATCTGATCACACGATCGCTGAACAATGGATCAACTCCATTGAAAAGATCTTCTCCATGCTTCAATTTTTTGAACAAGAGAAGGTTCTCCTGGAGGCTTATCGTATGGAGGGTGAAGCTGATCAATGGTGAACATTGATCAAAAATATGAAGCCCGAGGAGGAGATCGAAGCGTTGGAATGTAAGGATTTCTGGAAGATGTTTTTTGATAAATATTTTTCGTGCACCCTCCGACTTAAGATGGAAAGGGACTTCCTTTCCCTCAAGCAAAAAGATGAAGAATCTATTGGACCATACAATGAAAACTTCACAAGGCTTGCACGATACACTTCCAGCTTTGTCGTTACCCCTGAATGCAAAGTTGGCCGCTTCTTTGGTGGGCTGAAGCCTAACCTGTGGAAAGCATTAGAGATCCGTGACTTCGACAGCTATGAGGAAATTGTCTGATGTTCCCTCAAGGTTGAAATGGAGATCGGGGAATCACAGGGGTATTAAGGGGATAAGAAGCGTAAGGTGGACTTCAATGCTGGTGGTCCAATGGATTAATCCAACGGTGCTAAGAAGATCCAGCACCCCTCTTGCCAAAAGTATGGAAAGAAGCACCCTGGAAATTGCCTTAAGGGGGCGAGGAAATGCTTCAGGTGTGGAAGAGAAGGGCACCTAGCTGTTAAATGTCGGCAAGAAAGACCCGCGGCTGCGACAGAGGAGAGGAACACTCTATTCGAACCTCAATGCATTGTTCAATGCTAAAAATGCAAAGAACCGGGGCATTTTTCAAATCAGTGCCCTAATCCAAGGGTTTTTGGAGGCAACCAACAACCTCCAAGGCAGCAAGTAAGAGCTTTTTCCATCACTTCTGCCAAAGTGAACCCCGACAACAAAGTGGTGATAGGTACGCTAGTTATTCATTCAAGAATAGCAAACGTGATTTTTGATTCAGGTTCTACGCATTCTTTTATATCTCTAAATTTTAGTAGAACAATCCCAGCACCACCACAAATCATGAAAGTGAAGATGTCAGTGATTACGGAAAATGGGGCAATCATTGCATCCCATGAATATAAGTCCTCCCCTATTTTAATTTATGGATTTAATTTCTCGGCGAACCTCATCATACTCCCTCTGGTGGAATTTGATGCAATTCTTGGCATGGATTGTCTTTCCTTATATAGAGCCAACATAAATTGTCGGGAGAGGGAAATCACACTCCATATGGAGAATCAACCCCCGATTCTTTACAAGTGTCAGGAGGAAGATGAATCTCCTTTAGCTTCATCATCTCAAGAATAGATATTAATGCCCTATGAGCATGCGTATCTGGATTAGATGATTGAGTCCAAGGAAGAAACCATCCTTGAAGAAATGCCTATTGTGAGGGAATTCGTGGAAGTGTTTCCCAAGGAACTTCCTGGTCTTCCTCCTAGAAGAGATGTTGAGTTCTCAATTAAACTTATACCTAGGGTGATACCAATATCCAAGAATCCATATATAATGGTTGTTGTTGATCTTGAAGAGCTAAAGAAACAACTACAGGAGAATCTGGATAAAGGGTTTATACGCCCAAGTGCTTCACCATGGGGTGCACCAGTCCTCTTCGTCAAGAAGAAGGATGGGTCAATGCGGATTTGCATAGATTATCGTGAACTTAACAAAATCACAATAAAGAACAAGTATCCACTTCCACGGATCAATGACTTTTTTGATCAGCTGTGTGGAGCACAATACTTCTCCAAGGTGGACTTGCGGTCGGGATATTATCAAGTAAGGGTAAAGAAGGAAGATATCCCCACGACTGCTTTTCGCACAAGATACGGGCACTATGAATTCATAGTAATTCCTTTCGGACTCACCAATTCTCCAGCAATCTTTGTGGACTTAATTAATAGAGTCTTTAGAGATTACCTCGACAAATTTGTGGTAGTCTTTATAGATGATATTCTAATATACTCCAAAACCAAGGAGGATCATGAGGAGCATTTAAGAACTGTACTAGAGACTTTGCGAAAGGAGAAGCTCTATGAAAGGTACAGAAAGTGTGAGTTCTGGTTTAAGGAGGTCTCATTCTTGGGCCATATCATCACAAGAAATGGGATATCTGTGGATCCCTCCAAAACAGATGCAATTGAGGGATGGCCAAGGCCAACATCGGTAACGGATATCCGTAGCTTCTTGGGGTTAGATGGATATTATCAACGATTTGTGAGGAATTTCTCACAATTTTCCAACCCTCTTACCAAGATAACTCGGAAGGAAGTAAAGTTTTCTTGGTGTAATTAATGTGTAGAAAGCTTCAAGGAGTTGAAAAGGAGGCTTATCACTACGCCCGTGCTCACTTTACCCACAAGTGGTGAACTTTTTGTGGTGTTCAGTGATGCTTCGAATAAGGGCTTAGGCTATGTGCTGATGCAGAATGATAAAGTGATATCCTATGCCTCAAGGTAGTTGAAAATCCATGAGCAAAACTATCCAAAGCATGATCTGGAGTTGGCGGCTGTGATCTTTGCCTTGAAAATCTGGCGGCATTATCTCTATGGAGAGAAATGTGAGATATGTACTGACTACAAGAGTCTTAAATATATATTCACACAGAAAGAGCTTAATATGCGCCAGAGAAGATGGATAGATCTCATCAAGGATTATGACTGTTCAATCCATTACCACCCTGGGAAAGCGAATAAGGTGGCAGATGCCCTAAGTAGAAAGGACCCAGCAATTCTATCAATGATGAGAATTGAGAAGGATCCAATCTTCTTAGACTTGATGAAGATGGACATGGGAATCATAAAGAAGGTAAAATCATCAATCCTTTCACAAATGATTGCTCAACCATCTCTTTTGGAAAGGATAAAGGATGCTCAAAAGGATGATGGGGGAATTCATAAAAAGGTGGAAGCTATCGAAAAAGGGAAATCCTCGGAGTTTAATGTTAATGAAGAAGGAATTGTGCGGTTTGGGAAAAGACTATGTGTTCCATCAAGTCTGGAGATGAAGAAGGAACTTTTGGATGACACACATAGTTCAAATTTCTCTATTCACCCAGGGAGAACAAAGATGTATCGAGATCTCCAAGAAAACTTTTGGTGGGATAATATGAAGAAGGAGATCGCTGAATATACATCAAAGTTCCTAGTGTGTCAGCAAGTGAAGGTAGAGAGGCAGAAGTCTAAGGGGATGATGCAACCATTGCCCATACCAGAATGGAAATGGGAGAACATCACCATGGACTTTGTCACCGGACTTCCCAGGATATCCAAAGGCAACAATGCAATCTGGGTTGTTGTGGATCGTCTTATAAAGACTACACACTTCATTACTATTCGGGAGGATTTCTCATTGGATCAACTGGAACGGATATATATCAGGGAAGTGGTAAGGTTACATGAAGTACCACTATCTATTGTGTCTGACTGAGATCCAAGATTCACCTCTAAGTTTTGGAAGAATCTTTAACATGCTCTGAATACTGAACTGAACTTCAGTACAGCTTATCATCCTCAAACTGATGGTCAATCCGAGCGGACTATCCAAACACTTGAGGACATGTTCATAGCATGCTCAATGGACTTTAAAGGAGGATGTAATCAACATCTTCCTCTGGTTGAGTTCTCTTATAACAATAGTTTCCACTCAAACATCCAAATGGCACCATATGAAGCCCTGTATGGGAAAAGGTGCAGAACACCGGCATGTTGGGATGAGGTCGGTGAACGTAAGCTGCTTGGACCAGAAATGGTCGAGGAAATGGTGGAGAAGGTGAAAACCATTCAGCAGCATATCAAGGCAGCCCAGAATCGACAGAAGAGTTATGCAGATAACCGTCGATGGGACCTTGAGTTTAAAGTTGGAGACAAGGTTTTTCTACGCATATCTTCATGGAAGAAGGTCATGAAGTTTGGAAAGAAAGGGAAGTTAAGTCCAAGGTACATCGGCCCCTTCGAGATTCTTGATCATGTCGGGGCTGTGGTCTATCGACTAGCACTTCCACCTACCATGGCCAAAGTACATGATGTCTTTCATGTATCACTATTAAGGAAGTACATACCGGACCCTTCACATGTACTCTCTTCTGATGTGGTACAATTAGAAGATGATCTTTCTTATGAGGAGCAACCAGTGAAGATCTTAGATCGTAGAGAAAAAGTTCTACGAAATAAGACAATGCCCCTCGTCAAGGTGTTGTGGAGAAACCACAAGTTTGAATAAGAGATTTGGTAATCGGAGGAAATGATGAAGCTGAGTAACCCACATCTGTTTTAGTGTGGGAAAAGAAAAAATTTGAGGGCGAAATTTCTTAAGGGGGGAATATTGTAACGACCGAAAGTTTCCTTAATGGAAGTGCCTCTTGATCTAATTGAATGTCTCTTTATGTTTATATAAAATGTCAACTTCTTTGGTTTTATGTTAAGAATTTTGACCATTGCTAATATAGTCATTGAACAGTGATCACATGATTAGTATAAATATAGGGATTTAACAAATCCAATTTACTCAGACAAAAGAAGCGATGGCCTCATCCAGTAGAATTGCCCCATACGAAGCCCATTTGTCAGAGCTCGGAAAAGAGGTGGCATCCTTGGGCTTTGCTCTTGACCAATCCCAAGCTGAGATTAATCATGTCAAGCTCTAACGTGACCGTCTATGGGAAAAGTGGAAGTTGATAGAAATTACCACCCGAGCGATGTTATCCGAGCCACCCCAAGAGTCTGTCACCATCGCACACCTTACCCTTAGGTCTTATGTGGCTGTTTTAAGGGGTTATGTAACAAATCGATAGTACTATGTTCATGTACATTATTTTTTTGTATATAATAATGTATATACTTTCTTGTCATTATTGATACATTGTAAATAGTTTTTAAAGTACAAATAGTGTTTTTAGTTATTATTTAATTAAGAATTTTATTTTATTAAATTAATGGATTTATGAATTAAATAAATAAAATAATATTATTATTATTAAATTAATTTTTATTAAATATAAATGATCTTATAATTTTATGAATGCAATTGTAATTTTTTATTAAGGTTGGAAATCCATTTTTGTCAAAACCCGTGAATTTTCGATAAATGTCAGTTTTTATTTTAAAAGTGAAAATTAACATATTTGGAAAATTATTTAGATAAAATAAATATTATTTATGGAATTAGGACGTCGAAATTATCCAACGGTGAATTTTTCATAATTTTCTGAGACAGACAAATTTTTGGGTAAAAATTAAATACTGTTTAAATATATAATGTGTTTTATGACATCATAATGACCCAATACTGATGTAATAAAATACTATAATCTTTATTTTCGGCCAATATATGTTTTACCATTAAAATAATGTGATTTTGGGTTTGTTTGACTTACTTTTCAAAGCATTAATGGATCCCTCAAGACTTATTAAACACCTTGTCTTTTTAAATTGTTTTCCATGGGAGTGTGACTCACATCCACATAAGAAGCCTTATTATTTTAAGAAGTTTGGACTTTGGACTTATAAAATATTTTTTTCCTCTTCCCTTTTCTAAAAACCATGGGATGGTTTGTGGTTTGGATTAATTTAATATAAGGGGTCCCAAACTTAAATAATAAATAATTCCCTCACCTTTCCTATATAAACCCACCCAAGCTCCCACTTCCTCCTCACTCAAAACCTTTTGAGTTCACCCAACCTCTGGCATACTCTCTCTAGAATCCTCCCAAGGTTCTCCAAGCTCCCAAGAATCCTCTCTCAAGCCTTTGGAAGCACACTTCCAAGTAAGGGTTTTTTCTTCCTTTCTCATTTTTGTCCAATTTTCTTTAAGTTGTTTTTCCCTTTTAGTTTCAATTATAAATGTTGGGGTATGGTTTCTCACCTCCCCCATAATTCCCTATTATTTTTTTAATTATGGGATACCCCTTTCCCTCTCATTAAATGCCTCCCATGTACACCCGTTACTATGCCGAAATTCCGAAAGGAACTTCTCTCTCCTCATTTACATTCAAGCAATACTTTTGTATCATGAATCTAAATTACATTATAATTGTTGGGACATGTATCTATATGACCTCCTTACTGTCCATTACATGTAAATATGATGAGTAACCTCTTTCTCTCTCATCAACCATTTTTATGAATTCTTATGTCACACTGTTACGTTGTCGAAATCACACCGATTTTCAAAGCCAATGTCATTGTGTAGTGGATACCATGCCCATTTCTCCATCAAGGGTATTCACCTTTATGAACATTTACTTATTGATTACAAAGTTTTATGTATTAATTCAACATTACTTTATCGTGGAATAAATTATTATGTTTTATGAATCCATGTTTTATGATCCATGTGACACACTTATGCGTGAAATGAAATGTTTAAGAAGGGTGATCCCTTATAGCGCTCCAATGCATTAGGTAAAGTATAGTATCATGATACATCATGTGCAATGAGTGTTGAATCATGCTAATTCAAGTGCAATGAGGGTTTACTCGTGATTCATGTGCAATGAGGGTTTACTCATGCTCCATGTGCAATGAGCCTTGGATCATGTTAATTCCATGTTAAGTATTGTTTCCACATTTCTATGTTATGATTATCATGCTTTATCATGCCTTTATGTTCATGTTTCTCTTGTGCTCTATTGATATGCCTAATTTCTAAGATGTATTGTACTCCTCATGTTATTCTATGTGTATTCCCTTACTGGGCTTTATAGCTCGCCCTTTTCTTATGCATGCCCTCAGGTTATCCCATTCAATGCTAAGTACGAGGGAATGTAGTGGTCATGTAAAGGAAGTTTTCAATAAAGATGTTGTATTTTTATGTTTTAAGTTTTTATGTAATGATCCTAAGCCCCAAATACACCAAACCTCTCGATATTCTTGTTGTATCAAGTGAAGTTTTATGTAATAAATCATGTTTAAGTTTGTAATAAAAGTAGGGTTGTCATAATATATGTATTATCTAATTTAAATGCAGTATTGATAAGCATAGGTCTAATCCACTCCTTTATTTCCACTTATCTATTTTGAGACTTAAAGAATATGGTTGAGTCCTTTGATCGACCCATTCACTTGGAGACTTCTACTAGAGCCAACATAACAATCCCACATGTATGCTAATTATTTAACCTGACTCTTAGTGGTGAGAGTTTTATTTTGGTATTTCTTTTTAGTAGTGATGTGGCCTTACAACATCATCTTAGGTATAGATTGGTTATCTACATCTTGTTCCCTGATACACTGTTTCAGGTGAAGGATGTGGTGTTTCTGTAGTGATGGGATGAGGTTTTCCTTTGTGGGTGAAAAGGAAACCCATGTGGAGCAAGATGAACTCGTGCATAGGAGAGTTCATTTGATTAGTCACTAATTGGATAGCATGACTCTCAGTGCATTGGATATTATGATCTTACAGTTTCCTACAATGGTGGCATAGTATGAGGATGTCTTTACTAAGTACATTTCAGGATTAGATATTTATTGAGATATAGACTTATACATTGATCTACACCTTAGTACATCCTTGATATCTATGCCATCATATTGGATAGATCCCACAGAGCTTTGTGAGATGAGGGTGTAGTTTGAGGTCTTATAGAGGAAGGGATTTGTTAGACCCAGTATTTAACCCTAGGCAGCCCCAGTGTTTTTCAAAAAAAGGTGGATGGAATCTTTTGGTTGGGTGTGGATTATCGTCACCTAATTCAAGTGACTATAAAAAAATTATCCACTACCAAGGATCGATGGCCACTTTGATCAGTTTAGATTGGCATGATTTTTCTTAAAGATTGACCTCACATCAGGCTATCACCAGCTGCGAGTACAAGATGAGAATATATTGAAGATAGATTTATAAATTCTTTATGGTCACTATAAGTACTTAGTGATGCCTTTTGGTGTGAAAAATTCCCCAGCAGTGTTTATGGGACTTATAAAATAGATATCTTAGCCTTTTTTAAATTGTTATATGGTAGACTTCATCAATGATATCCTAGTGTACTTGTCATCCTATTAATAGCACATGAGGCACTTGAGGATGGTCCTGGATACACTCTAAGAGTACCAAATTTATGGGAATCTCTTGAAGTTCTATTTCTAGATTCTAGAGGTCCACTTTTTGGGACATTTCATCTCATTAGACGATGTAGCAGTGAACCCATTAAAGGTCAAGGTAGTGTTAGCTTAAGATCCACCCAAGAGTGTGATGGAGGTGAGAAACTTACTTAGGTTGGTAGGTTACTATTAGAGATTCATGCCTAATTTCTCTAGGATATCATCTACCTTTAAAACTTTGACCTAAAAAGGGTAGCCTTTCATTTGGATAGAGAGGTTCTAGTAGGGATTTTAGGAGTTGGAGCATAGATTAACGAGTACTCCCATCATGAGATTTTTCAGAAGAGGGTGTCAAGTGTATAGTATTCTCCAATGAATTAGGGACCAGGCTTGGTTGTGTACTGATGAAAAGGAATACGGTTATTACCTATGGTTCACGTCAGTTGAGACCACATGATCAGAACTACATGACCCATTATCTTGAGCTAGCAGTGGTAGTAATCACACTAAATGTGTGGGGACACTACCTTATGGGTGAGCAGTTTATCATCTATTCTGAACACAAGAGTCTTAAGTATATCTTCTATCAGAAGGATATTAACATGATAAAGAGGTGATGGATATAGTTACTCTATTATTATAACTTTTAGATTATCTATACTCGTAGGAAGAGGAATGTGGTGGTAGATTCTCTCAATAGGAGATCTTGTTTGTAGCTTTTGTGTGAGGAATCAGAGTAGTTATCCACATTATAGTTGTCCTTAGTGGATAGAGATGGTTCATATTACCTCTATTCAATGGTTGTTACCCCACCTCTTCTACAATGAGTTACGAATGCTCATCATGGAGATACCAACTATGAAACCTTGCATACTCAGATATCTAATAGATGTTCTCCTAGTGGATTTTATGAAGATGGAGAGCATGTCATCATTTTTAGAGTATGCATGATGGTACCAGTGACCTTTTGGGAGGAGATTCTGAGATATTTTCATACATCTCATTTTTTGGTACATCCAGAAGTGGAAAAGATTTACCAAGATATTCCTCACCAATTTTGGTCATTAGGGATGAAGAGAGGAGTTGTGGAGTTTATCTCTAAATGCCTTACTTGTCAGCAAGTGAAGGCTAAGCACCAAGTTTCAGTGGGTTTAACTCAACCCCTTGAGGTTACAGAGTGAAAGTGGTATGGGATATCTATATACTTCATAATGGGGCTTCCATAGACATCTAGAGGACATGATCCCATCTGAGTGATCATAGACCAACTCACCAAGTCATCCCACAACCTAGCTATTTGAGAGAAGAGTTCAGTAGAGATATTGGGATGCATTTATGTGAAAGAGATGATTCAGATCCATGTATTTACCTCAAAGGTCATTTATATCCATTATTCTCCATTCACATCTTGGTTATGGAAGTTATTATAGGAATCCTTTGGGACTCGGTTGCATTTGAGAGTGGATTTTCAACCCTAGACTAAGGGTCATACTGAGCAGACCATTCAGGTCCTAAAGGACATGATGTGAGATTTCATGTTGGAATTTGTCTATATTTTAGAGGATCACCTATCCTTGGTGGAGTTTGCGTACAACAAAAGATATCATTCCACCATTGGTAGGGCACTATTCAAGGCCTTGTTCGAGTGGCCCTACAGGTCACCACTATGTTGGAGTGACCCAAGAGAGTAAGTGCTTATGGTCCCAAATTTGGTTTTATCCATAAAAAATAAGGTTAAAATCATCTAGGAGAGGATGAGGACTAAAAATATTCATCAAGTCTTATACAGACCGACAATGAAGGCCTTTGGAGTTCAAAAAGGGATACCATGTGTTCCTACAGGTCTCACCTCGACGTGGGTTGCTGAGATTTGGCCAGGGTGGAAATATATCTTTTATATTAATTTTCCCTTTACATATACTAATTATAGTTAGCAAGGTGTCATACCACTTGGATCTACCCCCACAGTTAGACCGGGTACATGACATCTTCCATGTGTTCCAGTTGAGGAGGTAAATGCATGACCCATCACATGTTATAGACAAGGGTGATCTGAAAAATGAGGATGGAGCTACTTTTGGAGATTACCTGGTGTATATTGAGGATTGGTAGGATAAGATTCTCCATGGGTGAGTGATTTCTTTAGTGCATTTCTGGTGGAATCATGGGAATTTTCAAGAGAGTACTTTGGAGCAGGAGACCCAGATTCATGATCAATACCCACATCTCTTTGTGTAGTATCTTTTTTTATTTCCAAGACATAAATCCCTAATGTGGGGAGAATTTAACATATCAATTTTTTCCATGTAAAGTATTTGAATATATCTAGTAATATTTTTGAGAGCAGATGCTAAGACGGCGCATGATTCTGAGGTCTGGTGATCCTGAAATTGATGTTTGAAATATATTAAATATATTAAATTGCATGTAAAAGTAGTTTTTTTGAAAAAGTGGAATAACTCCAAAATTTAGACTTGGAATATAAATTTGAGGTTGTTACTGAGTTCAGTGCATGAGTTTTACCCTAGGCATGACATAATCTTTCTCAACATCAGACGCTTGTGAAAAATTTATCACAGGCATAAATAATAAATTTATTTATTTATTTATTTATTATTTTTTTATGACATATAAACCTAATAAACTCAAATATAATTCCATTTATAAAAAAAAATTTAGGTTGGCCTCATAACATTGGAATTTGAGAGAGGATATGGTGGAGGAGTTGTTTTTGACGAACATCGACAAATCGAGTTTTGGTGATCGATGTACCAATAGAAATCAAGGATATATCTAATGACTATGATGCATATTCGTTCTTCATTAGTGATAGATCTATCCCAAGGTAGGAATTTTTTTTTATGATGAATACAAATCAATCAACCAATGAATTTATTGATAGATCAATTGTATTACAAGTACGAGTTAGAATTATCTAGGATTCAGGATTTCTATTATTGATTATTTATATCTCTTCATTCATCATTCTAACAGCAAAAAATAGATTTCAATATGAACATTGGATGAGTTCTGTTCCTTTTCTTTTTGTTTGGTAAATTTCCACCCCCGTTCTTCACATGTTCATAGTAGTCAATTCCTTTGGCCCACGGTTTGATGAATACTCGATATTAGATTATTGTGTGACCATTATTCAGTGCAACAAATCAATATTGTGGGTATGAATTCAATTAAGTCTATGATTTTGAGGGAAGATAATATCAAATGATCGATCATTTCATATTTGAGGATAATCGTTCTTCATGTTTTCAATGTGTGACAACGGTGTGTCTTGACAGGTGATTTACGAGTAGATCGAGGTATGGCTTTTGGTGAGCAAAGTGTCAGCGAGGCTTGGTCAAATTAGATCTGTGATCTTTGGGTAAGATCAATGGTGAAACTGGAGGTGGTGGTGGCACGGGCATACATGGAGGAGGAACTGGGGGTTTCTGTAAATTTTTCATCACACGACATGTCATCTGAAATCACACATCTTGTGGGGCCCTGGCTATATTTCTCATAGATAGAGAAGTATCACACACCATATGAACCTTACCTAATAGCTCAAAATATATCTTGAAGGGAACACAGACTTGGAAACATCCAAGCACATGGCTAGGACAGGGGTACACTAGTAGGGTCATGCACTTGGACACGACCAAGTACATGGGCACAGACAGGTGTACACAGACATGGACATGGGCATGGGCCATAATACATGGGCAGACCTGATGTTGAAGATATAATTCATGTACTTATATTACATGTTATTTACTTATTCAAAGATGTTTTGGATACCTTGTTCTCTTTATCATGGAAAGGTTCCATTAGGGTGTGTTCCCTTGATCCCTTCCCTAAGGGTTTCTTTTGGAATTTTTTCATATGTATAGGATAGTGATCCCTTATAAGGAACTCCAATCTTAGATATAGTTGTTGAAATCCTTCTGTGAGGCCTATATTGAGATCCTCTATCATCATCATCATTTTCCCTATGTGGGGTTCTCAAAAATCTTCATGACCAACACTATATGGTAATTAATCCCCTACTTAGGGGGTTAATTCAGATTGGGTTGTTGGTATACCCTATAGCCTTGGTTGTGATCCCTATATGTGTATCGATACTTTCAAACTTCCATCACATGCTATATGACTCGTGGAGTGTGTTTTACTGATCGATTGTAATATGGAACCTTCAAGTAGGAATCCTAGGATAGAAATTATAGTTATGAACTTACATTGAGATTGTGTGCCTATTATGAGTGTATCTTTATGTTCTTGTTATATATGTTCTTGACATACTCTTGTGATGAGATGACTGCTATTCTTGGTTCATTTTTCTTAGTGATTTCAGGGTGTCTTATTGGTTATTGTTATACTCACCCATGCATGGGATCTACCCACACACGTTATATATTATATAGACAATTGATATTTTTATGGGGTTCTTGGTGGACCAGTAGAAAATGAAGCTTAGATTTGAAATAGACAAATTTTGGTTCATAACAGGAGTCACATTTGACTATATCCCCCTCTTACTTTCATGTTGGACTTATTTACATTTTTTGGTGGGCTTGTATTTGGACCTTATCACTTTATAGTATTTTTTTATACTCTAATTGTGAGATTTCGACATGTTCATGCAATGGATATCAGTTTTATTTTATATTTTAGCATAATATGGTCTTGGATATGTGTGTGAAATTAAAGGTAACTTAGGATAAGGCCTCCCATGTGAGTGTTATGTCTTCTCGGTGCTGGTTTCTAGCCCCTGGCCTATTGGAGGTGGTCTTGGGGTAGTCCCACTCGGCTTATCATCGGCCAGGTGGGCCCTAATAGGTTGGGTCATGATAGAATAATCATAGCAATGAAAACCATCCCATGAACATGCACTATGTAATATAATCTCTTTATATTTAGATATATCATAAATCAGGACGCATGCTTGTGTCATCATCCTTTCTAGCTCTATTGTTTGTTGATCTAACTAGAAAGACTTACCTTTGACTACCTTGGACAAGGATTTATGATGGAACTACCATCCTGATCGACTAGGCTCAATACATTACTTCCTCAACTTTAAAGAGAAAAATTATATCATGATCATTCAACCAACTTCATTTCATCAATGGTGCACCCAACACAAGCTACCTCACCATGAATTCATTGTCATGGTTTTTTCCTTGTATCAAAGTACACAATCAAATGGAACACATCGATAATGATATCAAGTAAAGAGATCAATACACATTTTCATAGATATAAATAACCAATGACACCTAAAACATACGGTGTTTCTATTGGTAGGTCTTTCCTCACGATCTCACCTACTAGAGATCACCAAGTGAAAACTTCATGAGAAGAAGTATCAATATTTATAAGCCCCCAAAACCTAATATATAGACATCAATTGTTTCTAGATAATATGATTTATCTAGACCATAGGACATTTGTTTAATATTAATGTCATATTATCTCATGGTTCACATTATATCCTAGGAACTGCTATGACCTTTTGATATAACAAATAATCTATGGAAATTACCATTTAAATAGTAGATGTAGTAATATAAAAACTATAATGGTAAGTATACATCATGTATACTTCACTGTATACATGGTATGGTAATATAAAAATACTAATAAATTTGGTTCTAGGGCACCCACTTTTACAACACTCCCACTTGCACTAGAGCCAACTTTCTAACCATCCTTGTTAGATATCACATGATAAGATCATGTTTCTGGTGAGTTATGTCTTTAGTCATGGGTCTAAAATGTCTTTACTGCATATATATTCTTCTATTTATGACCTCACCTCCTTAAGTAATACTCCTCAAGATATGTAAACCCCGAGTATATATCTTTTTTCTCACTATCCAAACTTGACATCTTTGATGGTACCAGTAATAGAATTATCATAATTTATATTTTGATAAAACTTTACTTACTAGGTTTGGTTCCAAGAACTGGAATAAATCATTGTGTAATTTACACTATTTCTTTAGATTACTTAGAAAATTAAATGTACTTGATATTTATAGGCATGTATTCCACTATCTTAAATGATCTTGTCTTTTTCATTACCCTATCCTAACTATGATATTTGATCATATTGATCAATAGGAATAAAATTTTGTGTCCCCTTATAACTAGTATCACATCCTCTCTACATACCAAGTAGATATCCATTATACTTCTTCAAGTACACTTGGAAATTTCTGATTTCTCCTTTATCAATTATCCTAGATACAACTGATATTTCCATACCATAAATTTTATGTTGGAAATATTATTTATTTTTCATATCTTGTCATACATGATTAATTCATCACAAAATTGTATTTAATTTAACTCACCACATTAATCTCCTCTTATTCCCATACATGTATACTTGGAGATATTTATGCCATGTGACATTGGCAACAATTCTCTCTCGAATTATTCTAACTTATATTTTCAATACCTTATTAGTATATGTACTATTTACTTGGTCTAAGAAACCTTTAGATATTCCTTAGAAGATATTGTCACCTAGAACTTAGGTTTCTACTTTAAGTCAATCTATGGATAATTAAATTCATTATAATCTTGACTTACTATAGTACCAATAGTTGTTTTCTATATGTTATCAAACATGTTTAACTTATAAAATAGTGATTATCCCACTAACCTCTGGTAGACACCTGGAAAAAATTCATTCCAAATAAATATTCTATGATATATTTTCTTTCTTTAATCATGAAAGGGATTTCAGTAACTTGCACCCCTATTTTCATTCTATGATTTCACCATCTATTTCTGGTTGCATCGTATAGACATCTTCCATGATTGGTGATCATGAAATCCAATGCTCAATTTAATGATCATAGAAAGTATCTATGACAAGTAAAATTATAATAGATTTAGGCATAATGACTTGGTGTTACCAATCTAGCCTTATTAGTACCACTCTTATACCATCCATGTATAATCTCACTTGAATACACACAATAGTATTCAAAATAATAATCCCCCTATACTTTGATACATGGATTCCATTATTAAATTTTTAATTGATCTTGTCAATATTAGCTAATTGTTATATACTATTTTCTTATAGGAATTGTTATTATAAATGAATAATTTATCACCAACCATGTTGAATATAAAACCATTACCATGGATTCATCCTTCATATACAGTATGTGTCTCTAAAACATTACTTTTTACAAGGACTTGTGGAACCTATTCCAATGTCAACTATTTGTGAATCTCTAGAATTGGCTAAACCCAAGTCAATATTTATCCAACTATCTCAAGTATATATGTTCACCCTTTTATATAAATTTAGTCTATCACTTGACTACAAATTTTATATCATGGGGATTTTTGTAATATTCTTATAAAAATTTAAGATGATTACTATAGATGCACATTGTGTTTTTTCTTGATGAAAGTTTGTTTATATCCTCAATAAAATATTCACATCTAAACACATGTTTTTATGACAATGTATTTATATAATAATAAAACTCATATGATATCTATTTTTCATTATAGTTGGAATATGGTTATGGTATAATGTCTCTATTTCTAAATCATGTCTCAAAAAATGGATGTATCTACAATGCATGGGTTTTAACATTGATGCTCCTTTTACTTACATCATGACTCTGTTGTGTATAAGAAAATGTGCATTTAGGAATTTCTCCACATTAAATTTTATTGATTAATGTTAATAGGTAAGAATCATAATCAATCTTTCTTATTAGAATCATAGATTTGATGTGGATAAGGTAATTTGAATTTAGGAATTACTCCACACTACATTATATTCATCGATGAATGATTGTTCAAGATATTCTTTGGTGCACCAGGCCGAATCATCTCATATCTTCTGACCATGAATATACCATACTTAAATTTCACATTACTTAAACACTTAAATGAATCTTATGAAGTATACTTACCACTATCTTACCCTTGGAATAGTGCATTCTCTCTAGATGAACTAATTCAGAGAGCTTTGTGGCTTACCTTTATTTCTAAATGCTTATTTATCCAAAACTAAGTATATAAGTATGTCGATGGTAACTAAGGTCTTTAAATCCAAAAATTATAAAACCATAATAGGTATAACCTTGTAAACTATTTAGTTTTTCTTGAAAAAGTGTTATCTTTCCACAACTAGATATATAAGTATTACATTTTATATTCATCGGGTATTGTTAATGATTCTAACATTACGGAACTATTGTTTGAGTATTAAACACCACAAAAAATATTCATTCTCGAACTGTAATAATTTATCATTATGTCCAAAGGACACATGAGAGAAATTTTTTGGTAATACTTAACAAAATTTAAACTAGAACCATTTACTTGGAAATTAGAGGTTGTGTGCTTCTCACCACTGACTTAGGAACCATCCTTTCTCAACCACTTGGAGAACATACCATACTTATAGTAACGTTTATTTACATACTTAGTTACTATATTTAAATGTACATATGTAATAGTTATATTTTATTTAACACCCAAAAAGTATAAGAGAAACATTACTTATAATTGATGAATATACCTGAAGATGAAACGACTGCTTGCTTCTTCAATTCAGTTAATTACATTTAAACTTCCATATATTTATTTCATGATATGAAAAGAAAATAATGTCATGTTTAATACCACTTTCTTTTAAGGACATTGATAAGTTTACTTTAACATCATGCTTTCCATTTTCATTTTTTCCTTGTCTTTCAACTTATTCACCATAAGAAATAAAAAAAATTGTGAGCTCTTATTGACTTGGTAAACCTTACCCAAAAGGTAACAAAGCATTTTCTTCAAACAGTTCTTATGTAATCTTAAATGAAACATGAGTAAATGGGTGAAAATGATATGAGAAATGAATTCATTGAAATATCATGATCCATATTTCTATTTACGCATATCCATTGTAATCGGCATCCATTCATATTTCGCTTCACTTTCTCCTCACATGCTTCTTGGAGATGAGAACATGTGAAATCATCTATGTCTTAATGTTGTATCCACAACTACCATCAGGCGTTGATGATAGCATTATGAAATGACCATCATATGTGTCGTACATGAGTCTCCTATAAGCATTTATCACACCCTCTCTTCATGAGGTGGCTTAACTGGTATTGGGGACATCAGCGCCTTGAATTTTTTATGTCGTAGTTTTTTGTGCAAGTGCATGTACTATTCTTTGGAAAAGCATGTTAGTTTGGAAATTTTATTTATCCAATATAATCACAGTGTACTTGTGGTATTACTTTCCGTTTTCTACAAAAAAAACTAGAATATTTTTACTTTTATCTTGATTATTGATTAGACATTACTAGTTAATTTAAATCATTAAATGTCTCTCATTGTTTTATTTAATTCTAGAAACCCTCTATACTAGAATCGAAATACTTTCTCACTTGAGTATTCTAGTTGCAATAATCCTTGAAAATTCTTCTCATAATCTATAATCTATGGATACACCACCACTCATAGAGTTTACGGTAGGCGTTTGACTGACTAACCACATTAACTCACGACTCCTTGATCTGTTGAGTGAAGTCTCAGCTTCTAAAATCAAAAATTTGATTTACTCAATGCTTTCCTCTAAGGATGCAACAATCTAGATATGGATACATATTTGCTGTCATCGTTAGTTAAGTAAAATCATCTCTCTCATAAGAACTCCCCAGTAGTACGAGGCACCCTCAACTATGGCTGATGAGCACTCGTACACCTGGTTTTGTTCAAATTCAAATGATGTAAGGCATTTACAAATTAATATTTTTGTGAGGGTTTTTAATATTTTTTTATGAATGTAATTCTTTTTATATTAAATATGCTCATACTATGTTGGCATTCTTACAACTGAAAATTAATAGAATACATTCATTACTTTTTTATGTATTTTTTGTTATTATTTTATGTGTTTACCACAGACAAGAAAACTAATAAAATAATAAACAAAGCATAAAGGAAATAAATTACCCAACTGGTCTTGAGCATCTAATATTGGTTGATCCATTTAAACTAAATGAATCAACCATGATCTAAGGCTATCATACCTAAGTCAGGTCATGACTCATAATGCATCTTGTCCCTGATCCAGTGTGTCCACTTCTCATCTGGATTTGGCCTCAACTTGGCATGGTCTGCGACTTACAGCATCATCGCCAATAGTACATCAATACTCGCACGTAGGTGAGGGATCTTGGGAAGCTCAATATACATAAAGATAATGATGAATGTGAAGACCCTTATACATATTGAATAAAAAATGACGATTCACATACCATTAATAAACTAATTAATTATTACAATCATCACACGTAAGTAATAAATCATTAAATAAAATAACCCAGACAAATACAAGGGTCGGTCACTGTTCATGAATAGTCAACGGGTAAAAGTAAAGTGCGATAAAAATTAAATGTAATAAATTTAAGTATGAGGGAATTTAAATAAATTAATTTAATTATATAAATTCAAATAATAAAATCTAATTCGGTCCAACTAATAATTTAATTTTTATTCCAAAATTAAATTAATTTAATAATATAATTTTAGACCAAAAATTAAATTAATTATTCGGAATATTAAAATTATTATTTTTTATAATCCAAAATTAATAAAATAATTTCGATTATATTTAAAAAAAAACCGGGCCCCAAAACCCCGTGTAGGGCCAATATGGGTCCGTCCAACCTCGTATGGGGTTTGTGGCTCGGAGGTGATGGAGGGCGCAATGAAAGTGACAGTGGGCATAGACAACCTCACGGCGGAGTCTTCCTACAGTGGAGGGGGTGATATGGGATCTCAGTTAGGCACGCGACAGTGCGGCCATAGCAAGAAGACGGAGGCAGCAGGGACCTCAGGGGGGAGGAAGCACTGGATCTGGTCAGTGGGGGCACAACCAGGGTGAGGTGACGGCGCCCGAGGAAGATCTAGGGGATTCGTCTGGCGGACATCATAGTAGGGGAGACATTCAGGGTGGGTCCAGTAGAGGCTCAGGCAGTAAGGTCCGATTGGGCACGGGAAGAGACAGTGGGCTTAGCAAGGAGAGGGGTGGGCCGATAAGGTCTCGCCCCCTTTAATTTTTTCTTGAATTATAAAATTTTGGCTTCACTCGTGAACCATCGCCCCCCAACCAATTTGGCATTTGGATGGATCCGTACGACAAAAAATAGTCTCCCCTTCCTATTGAATATATTTTTTTGTCCTGGGGAAAAATAAAAACAAAGGAATCTTCTTTATTTTAATATAACTTAAAAAATATATTTTTGTGTTGGGAATTCCATAATGATTTGATCCTTGCCAGAATCCGGAGTGACTGAAATTGCCATTGGAGATTAAACTCGGGCTATTAAAATTTTGATCTTCAAAAAATTTAATACCCAAAAAACAACCAAGTTTGATCCGTATTAAAAAATTTGGATGGTCGTAACTTGGTCATAAGAGATCGGATTGATGCACGGTCGAAGCCATTAGGACCAAATTAAATCTCTATACTTAATTTAAAGAAAATGAATTTTTTATTGGCTCATAAAATTCATGTGATCCCTATGATACCAATTGAAGGTATCGGGGCACGCAGTTGAAGCTAGAGGGCCATGAATTTAAAAAAATTCATCTCTAGAGTGACGAAACTGCATTTTCTCTGATAATATGAGCCTCGATAGAGGTCTGAGTATATTATGTGTATTTAATAAGAACAAAAATAAATAAATGAGTACCACATTTGATTCGACGGCGTGTATGAATACTGCTAGTCATTGGCGATCATTACTCAAAGGAACCGAAGACGAACCCCTCTATATTATCCACACATTCTATAAGAATCTACGTGCTCACCATTCATCAAATTATCGGTGTTATCATAGAGCTTCGATGAATCCCTTAGTTTCAGGACAATCGCCTTGATCTCATCCCTTTGATCTGTCGAAGGCATTCTTGGATCAATCGCTCAAAGAGTGACTTTCTCTCTCTAGGAAGTGGTGAGAGAGGAAGGTTGTCATTCTATTGGAATGAATAGTCTCTAAATGAATGCCTCTCTCCTACTTATATAGCGAGAGACTCAAATACCCAGAAAGGGTTCTCCATCCCCCGAAAATAAAACTCCCACTAAATAAGCAGTAAATGACATGTTATGATGAACTAACCACATCATTAACATCATTTATATTTTATTAACTCCTTATAATATAATAAATATATTATGTGATAAAACTCGAGTTAATAAATCAACTCAAAATTCCTACTAATATTAATCGAAACTTGAATATTAAAATAATATGTGTTTATATAATATTTTTCTTGTATTCACTAAATACCTTGTGAATAATTTTAATAAATAAATTTAACTCAATTTTTCTATACTCGAATTATAATGAATTTATTTATTTTTCAGTGATTGTCAATACTTGTACAAATCTCAAACCCTATTGTGGGTCCCACCATGTCCTATATAACTATTCACCGGAATATGGTAAATTCTTGAATACGCTATTGTGTGTGACCATCTAGGACCTTATCTCGATAGTAATGAATATTATTCATAGTACAAGAGTGGATTCTAACAACCCAAAAAGACCCCTAGAGAGATAAAGAATAGTCATAGAAACGATAACCATCCTATGAACACGCATTGTGTAATATAATATCTTTGTATTTAGATATCCCATAAAGCAGGGTGCACACTTGTGCCTTCATCCTTTCTAGATTTATTATTTGTTGATCTAATTGTATGGACTTGCCTTCGACTACCTTGTCTAAGAATTTATGAAGGTACTACCATCATGATCAACTAAGCCTGATATATTACTTCCTCAACTCAAAAGCGACAAATTCTAACTTGATCATTCAACCAATGTCATGCCACCAACGATGTACCCAACACAAGCTACCTTCACCATGGCTTCATTATCATGGTTTTTTCCTTACATCAAAGTAAATGATCAAATGGAATGCATTGATAATGATCTCAATTCTGGATACCAATACACGCGTGCATAGATAGGAATAACCAATTACACATAAAACATGTGGTGTTTCTATTCATGGGTCTTTCCTCATGATCTCACCTACTAGGGATCAAAAAGTGTAAAATTCATGAGATGAAGTGTCAATGCTTATGAGCCCCCCAACACCTAATAGTCATAAATAAACTGTGTCTAATTAGTATGATGTATCAAGATCATAGAATATTTGTTTAAGATTAATGTCATAGTATCTCAAGGTTCCCATTATAGCCTAGGAACTGCTATACTTTTGATATGACAAATAATCTATGGAAATTACCATTTAAATAGTGGATATAGAAATATCAGTACTATAATGGCAAGTATACATCATGTATACTTCAGTTTATACATGGTATGGTAATCTAAAAGTACTGATAAGGTTGGGTTTAGGGAACCCACTTTTACAACATATAATTCATTCCAAAAATCCAATAAAAGATAGCAAACTACTAGTAAATCAAGAGTCAACATCACAAATCATAAAACACAAGTGATCATAGTAACACAATAATTCAAACTTGGGTCATAAAATATCAATTATATACAAACTGTGACAATTTTCTAATTTCAGTACTCAAATATCAAGAATTATAAATAAATTCTTATCATAAAATAATAACAAATAACAATATTGTAGCATGAAATATTCTTGTTTCTCTTAGATAATTTCCGGAATAATAATCATACGATTAAATAAAGGAAGCTAAAGCGTGATTCAAACCCACCTTCCACAAAACAAAAGAGAATAATTAGATCTTGTATCTCATGAGAATATTTCATGATTTAATTTCACCCAAAAAACAGAACATAAAGGGATGTGCATAGGCTATAAATTTATAGGAAGAAGCTTAGGTGATTGAAGAAGGGTTTGCAAGACCCCAAGACTGAAGATTTGGATCTATCAGACTCAAGAGAAAGAATGCATAACAAATGAGGGGAAAGATCTCTAATTTTATAATTAAATAAATTATTTTATCAGGTATTTCCAAAAACACAGTCAAAGCTTTCCTTTTAATTCATTATTAATTTTTTCATTTAATTATTGTTTAATGGCTCAATTAAAACCCCTAATATTAATGAATTGAAAGATATAAATTGTTTTGACTAATCCTGGTTCTAAATATGATGATTTAAGATTTTATTTCTATATTTTCATTAAAAGGGTATTTTAAGTCATTTTTGGTAAAGTATGGAAATTTTCTACATAGAGGAAGGACCGATCGTGAAAAAAAAACTACATGGATCAACCGTACAACCAAGCAATCGATCGTACAAAAAAATTACAGATTGGGACTATGACCAAGAAATCAACCAAATGATCAAGAAATCTAACGCATGAAGAAACCAAGTGACCGCATAAAGGAACCAAGCGACCACATGAAAAAACTAAGCAACCTTATGAAGGAGAAAAGAAACAACATGAAGGAATCAAGCAACTGCATAAACAAGACAAGCGACCAAGTGGATAAACTTATAAATTAAAATGGAAAAGACTATAAGAACCCTCTCGAAACCTCTAATCCTCAGAAAAATGCAAAGTAAGGGTTTTAGAAATCTGAGACCTTACAATATCCAAGCAATTATATTATAAGAACAAATTTAGTTAAATGAAAACTAAATTTTAAACATGTAAACGATCAACAATCAATAAATAAATTCTAAATTTAAACATGGTCACTATGATACCACTAGATGGTTTTAGGCATAGAAAAAGAACTTATTAAAGCCCGGTCTAACTTGGATTTTTTCAGATTCAGTGGATAATCTACAATGTACATGATGTAGATGTCAATACCAATGAAATTTTTCTGAAGAAATTTACAAAGGGTGTCCGAACTAAGAGGATATTTTCACATTAAATTTATAATTAATTTAAAATTCAAGAAAAAAGATTGTATCGATCTTGAGTTATTTCTTTATTGTAGTTTTTATCATTTGAACCACATTTGGTGTATCGATGTTGCATTATAAGGAACCAAAATAGTGCCCCTTTAGTGGTGATCCACACATTATTCTTTTAATCTTGAAGCATCGTTGATGGTACTTTGGGAACTAGTATGGTGATACCGATTATCTTTTGTTTCTCCCTTTTATCAATACCATGATCGATTTGGTCTTAAAGGATCATCTCTTGGTCTCTCTAGCTTGAGTGGTGGAAGGAGGAAGATATTCTCTTTATCTTAAGAGAGAATCCTAGAGAGGTTATTCATTGAGAGAGAATTCTCTAGGGATAGGAATGTTGTGCACACTAACCTATTCACAATTGTCTATAATGGAGTATTATAGACCTAAGTCTAGAGTTTAATATTAATTAATATCAAAAATTACCTAAATTATATATTAATCCCATAATAAACCTCATGTCATATAAAATATTATTATTATTATTATTATTTCGCATTGCATGTACTAACTCGTGTAGTGATAAATATTATTTTATAGTCTGGTAATTGAATTTTTATCACTGAATTCAAAACTCGGTATGCTCATCCTCTTTGATAATTGTTTAATTCTAGAATAATTATTTAAATAAATATTATTCATTCAATAGATATTCTATTCACAATTTGGTGAATAAATATTTATTTAATATTAATGTAAGTAAATCAATTATTGATTTAATAATTATTTATTTATAAACTTATGAATAATAAGAGATAAATAAATATTATATATTCACGTAATTAAATAATTACCTTGAGGATAGATATTTATTTAATATTTTTGATCAATAGATCCTAAATAAATTTTATTTCTCAAACTGAAGAATAATATTTATTCCAATAATTAAATTAAGTAGAATTTAATTGAGGTAAATAGAAATAGTAAGTGTGTTACCATATAGGCTTCTTCTTTAGTTGCATTAGGCATGTTTGCCTAAATCCCAATATTAAAATCTAGTAACACCTAAAGGAACCTAAAATGAAGAAGTTAATTCTACAACATTGAAAACTATATATGAATGCTCACTATGTAATATAATATATTTACCTCGATATCTCATCAAGAAAGTTTCATACTCGTGTCATTAACATATGTGTTAGACACATATTATTTCGACTTACTAAAATAAACTCATCAATACACCATGGACATTAAATTTATTATCATGGTTCCATTTAAATCAATGGGCTAAGATATCAACTTTGATTAAGATGGAATGAAAAAATCTTTTCTCGACTTATTAATTAATAACATATCATTTGTGACACACCAAACATATCCAACTTCACTATGAACATATGTCGCAAAGGTTTGCAGTAATACATTTAAGTGTGTGATTCATGACATGAATTAATAATAATCGTAAAGTCAAAGGATCATTACACGATCTCGTAAATAAAAAATCTAATGACACACAAACATGTTGAATTACTATAAGTGGGTAGGTTTTCCATCCTGATCCTCCCATCTTAGAGATTACCAAGTGAAAACTTCATGAGAATAAGTCTCATCCACTTATGAGTACTTTCATATAATAGTCAACATATTATGTTCCCTATCATAGAATGTCACCCTGATCACAAGACTATTTTTTAAGAGATATCATCATAGCATCTCAAGGTTCTCATTAGCAGAAAACTTCTATAACCTATTTTGACGTGATGAATACTCTAGGACATTATCACATTAAATTTATATAGAATAATAATCATTATGTGATAAGTTATTTATTAATATTCATGTCTATGGATATTTAGACAATCTAATATACAAAATAGTTGATTCTAGAGCACCAACTCCAACATGTTACTAGTAATAATATTTATATGTGGTTGTGGTGTGCGGTATGTGACTGTGGTTATGTGGCTGTGGTTATGTTATATTATATGTGGTTTTGGTTCTGTGGTTGTGGTTCTATGATTTTGTTTGTGATGTGGTTATGTGGATATGGAAGGGATAAGAGTTCCAGAACATATCTTGTGAAAGATATTAATGCTCTAAATACTTATATATATATATGATATAAATAGATCATATATATATATATATATATTATGGCTTGCATGAAATTTATAATTTTCATGCATAATGGGGTATATATATTATACTATCTATGTTGTTAGTATTGGTTGGACAGCTGATCAATCCTCCACCTTTACTATAATTAAAAGATATGTTTCATAAGATGAAACATATGGGAGTTAAATTCATTCATGCATATGATGCATGAATTAGTTGTGGCATTAATACATGTGTTATAAATGCATGAATTAATGCATACACCACCCAGGAACTTCCTCGGGTTATATATAAACCCTACTACTATACGATGGCATTGTGGATGTGGATTCAAATCCTCATTCTTAGCTGATACTCCCTAACCTGTTTCTCTCTTTTATCTTACTCCTTTATATAGCAGGGCTATATAAAGGTAATCAAGGTGTTACCTTTATGCGGATGTGTTGAGTAAAGGTAACCAGGTCATTTCCCTTACACAGATCAATTGCATAAGGGTAACCAGGATGTTATCTATACGTGACTGGTCACATAAAGGTAACTCATGACTTACCTTTACATGAAGGAGTTAATATAAGGGTCAATATGGATTACCCTTAAATAGAAGTGTTTTGTGTATGGATCATCTAGACTTACCCTTATGAAGAGTGGTCTACGTACGAGTAATTCCCTATCTCGTATCAAGGTAAGAACCTCCTCACATTAGGGTAACTGATCTATCTGTAAAAGGTAGCCAAGTTTTTCTCATAGTCACGTAAAGGTAACCAGCCACTTACCCTTATGCAAAATGTAGTTATGTAAAGGTAACCAATCAGTTACCTTTACATAAGGGCTCTAGAATCAGACTACCCTTATGCAGTGTTTGCATAAGGGTATAGCGAGCTTACCTTTACACAGGAATGGGTTTCTGCATAAAGGAAAATAGAAAATATTTAAAAATAATATTTCTTAAATAATTTTAATGGTTTATAAAATGTTTATCAATCATTATAAAATGTATTTTGGAATATTTAATTTATAAATGGTTTATAAATTAATTAATTGATTATAAATGGTTTATAATTAATTAATTAAATGTTCATGAAACTTTTATTTTTCCAAAATATTAAATTTTAATATTTGAAATAACTTTTAACCAAATTATATGGCATAACTTGTGATCTATAAATAAAATTGTTTATTTAAAAATCATAGGTGATAATTTATAGAGTTATAAATAAGAAAATAAATCCAAAATATAAAAAAGTTTATATTTAAATTATGAATTTTTCATAGCTAATTATTTTGAATTGTTTAAAATAAAAAGGGGATTTATTTGAATATTATTTAAACCACATCAAAAATGAATTTTATGTGATGAAGGTTTAAATAATGATTAAGTATATGATATTTAGATAATATAAAATGTTTAAATAATAAAAATTGAATTAAAAAATGTTTATAATTCATATAATACCATATATTTAAAATGGAAATGTCATATAATTATTAATATGAAATAATTCATATTATAATGAATATAAAATGATTATATTAAAAATTATATAATTTCTATAATGTGAAATCTAATAATTATAAAATATTTATAATTAACTTTTATTTATGAATTTTTCATAATTTTTTATCTCATGTTTAAATATTTGAATTGCTCATTTATTTTAAAAATTTTACCTGTTTTATTCATAGTTATAAATTGTTTATATGATGAATGATGTATTTTTTAGTTTAACTGTTAAACTTCTTCAAAGTAGAGGCTTGCATTACATGTTAGTTATGATAATGAATTTATTCTTTCATCTACCTTAACCTCGATTTGTAATTGAAGTTATTAACTTGAAATTGGTTTTTTAATATAGTTTGTGAATATTATGTGTTAGAGTTATGATGAATTGAGTACTCTCTTGAGTAAATTATATTTAGGTAGAGGGACTTGGGACCGAACTGCCAACTTACATGGAGGCTTGTGCCTTGTCTAGGAAAGTGAATGGAGTTTTCTATCTACCACTCCAAGCTTACTCATGTGGAGATTTTCAATCTCATATAATTCTAAACCTTTACATGAAGATTCCATGTACATTATTTATATGATGCATTTAGATATGTATGAATATACTTAGCTTCAAATTTTGGACGAGTAACACAAACTTCTGGGTTGTTTAAAGAGTTACACATAAATATGGTTTGAACATATTGATTTGGTGGAAGGGATAGATTTCAAAACTAAATTACTAGAAGTATGCACACATAAAAGGGAATAACATGGGATAAGATGGTGATATTAAAATCTCCTTCAAATATTAAGTGCAATATTCCTTTCAAAGTGTTACTTGTCAAGACCTCGATCATCCAACTAGGTAGTTTTTGTAAGATCCAAGGAGGGAAATGATTGATACTAAGAGGTTGAATCAATATTGGTATTTTTAATAATTAA
The DNA here is from genome assembly GCA_963277665.1 of Viscum album. NCBI lineage: Eukaryota > Viridiplantae > Streptophyta > Magnoliopsida > Santalales > Viscaceae > Viscum > Viscum album. The sequence continues at coordinate 1,325,451,174 of OY728157.1, read as the reverse complement.
TTGATACTTTTATCCTTTTATCCTTTTATCCATTTTTTTTACCTATTTCACTAGTAAAGGTGAATTGATTATCTAGTTCTATCTCTCTCTCCTAGATTTTTTTATTTCTTACAGTACAACCAAACACGCACACAAAAAAAGGCACAATCATTTATAAGTTTCACCTATCAATATGATAATAATAATCCTTATTGTGATCTAGTAAAACCCATGGTCACTTACACCATTATCTCCCAACAGTGTACAGTGTGTATATCATGCACTTGTTTGGTGCATCCCACACTCAGGTACATCTCGTATCATTACAATTTAATATAATGGAAACAATAAGATATTATGATGACATTATATAATTTTGTATTATTATTGATGTGTTGATCCTTTTTTTCTTCACTTACACGATGTAAAGTCCCTTCTTTTGTTTGTATGCATAGCACTGCATTAACCTCTTCTTATTTTCTTCATAGCAGAAAACCTATATGATACTACTTATTCTTCTACTTCTATATTCCTTTTTATTATTCTTATCTTTTTCAACTAGGAATGCACAAGTATCTTCTTCTCTGTGTGAACTTCAAAACCAACTCAAACAATTATTATTCTACTTCTTCTTTTTCTTCCTATACAAACAGATATGAACAGATCTCTTCTTTTCTTCTCTCTTCTTCTCTATTTCTTCTTCAATTCATAACAGACTAGATGGATCATATTTTTCTTTATTTGAATCTCAAAATGTATCTGAATAATTAGAGTCAGGATCTCTTTATTCTTCTTCGATACTAGAAGATATTTCCTTCAGATTATATATCGGATCAGAAACAATAGATCACACCCCTCTTTCACATTCTTCAATAAACTAAAATATATATGTATATGATAATGATAATGATAATGATAAATGTGGAATCGGTTTATCCTTCACATGATGTTCCATATTTTCCTCCATGATTTCTTATTTATAATTGCATATAACGAAAGTGATTATTATTTATTTTAAATCAGTTAGATGGAAACCTGAATTACCTTCTCATTAATTTTGTATAGTATTTTCTATATAATATCCTAGAATTAATCATCACTAATTTTTCATGAATCACGATCTAGATATATTGATATTCTTCATTGAATTCTTGGCTTAGTTGTATCATCATGATGATTTCTTACAAAACTTCCTCATTAAATAACTCAAGGACTCGGGTATTCTTCTTTTTATTTATTCACATGATTTGTAATAAATATAAAATTTTCTTCTTAATTAACTTTCCATGAAAAACTTTTACCCCACATCATAATTTATACATTCATCAAACATTAAAATATGTCAAATCGTTTGTGTAGCAGGAATCTCCAACATGACCCATTTGGCTACGTGTATCACCTATGTGACTTCCCATCGTTAATAATTTCATACAATATTATACATGACATACCCTTATTCATTTTTATACAAAACCATATGCATGATTATCCCATTCACAACATGCATGGTATTATTACTTCTATGAAAAAAACTAGATGTAGCTGCCTTTTTATCTCATTTTTCTTTCATGAATGATCCATTATTTCGATTAAACCCTATGAATAAATATATCTAAATTACCATATAATTTTGTTTCTCAAGAATAAGTGGATATGGAAGCATGATATCCTATAAATACACATAATAAGCATTGAAATGGGCTTGCCTCTAGGGGATGATAACCTTAAAAATGGTGGATAAGAACCCAACCAGTGCTTGTCTCATATACATGGAATCTCTTCCTATCATGTGATACTCATGGAAGATTTTGATGGTAAAATCTCATATCATTTCATCCCAGTAGTAGTACCCTATAAGTATCACCTCCTACCATCATACTCTTATGGTAACACCTATTACCATTGCTCCAGTAGTAACACCTCTTACTGACACTCCAGTGGTAGCACCCTACCAGTAGCACACCCAACTGGTGGTAGAACATCCAACAGTAGCACACCCAACTAGATATATCACCTTCAATGGAAACACACCCAACTGACAGTAGCACCTTCAATAGTAGCATTCCCAACTAGCAGTAGCACCTTCTTCTATTGAACTGTAGCATACCTCTAATGGTAGCATACCTTTATGTAGCCTCAAATTATTAACCTTTTTTTTGTATTTGAACCCTCATTATTCATCTCTAAGTACCTTTACACAAGGATTATTTTACCATTATGTGAGCTTTTATACCCTTATGCAAGATTCTATATGCTTTAAAATTAAACTTCTAATACATGTGTCATGAAATAATCAAGCTCCTAGTTAAATGATACAATACTTAGGTTAGAATCATCTTGTTTTTCAATATTATTAGGTTATCTAATAACCTCAAATCATTACAATAACTTCTTTAACATATTTACATCACTATTACAACAAATTAAACTTCCACAAAATGTAGTCAACAATCTCCCCATTTGTATTTATTGGTCAATACCCATATATAAATGATATGTCAATATGTTTCAAAATTTCCCCCTTTAATTTCACTTTCTCTATCCGTTATTGATAATAAATAAAATGTTATAAGTAAAGGTTATATCAATTCATACTTAGTAAAGTATCATCAATAATTCCACTCTAAGTCTACTTGATTCATTCTCGGAGTAGAAAATAAGAGGGTGTGGTCTAGACAAAAAATTTGACCCTTATAAAATTGAATGATACCAAATTAAATGAGAACTCAAAATCATATCTTTAAGGGTGTGTAATTGTATTCAAATATTTTCTATGAAATTTTTAAGCAAGCACCATCCAAAATTTTCAGGTTTTCATGAGACAAATAATTAATGTATCCTCTTCTTCATGTGTATCCCCGTCAAGGGAAGCACTATTAAACGTATTCATAATGGTTAATCTCTTCAAGAATTAATTTAAAGATTTTACAATGTAGAGAATAAATGAAAATGGGTCTTCAACTTTTGTTTTTATATATTTTACAGCTTCCATATCTTCCACAAGGATAATCTTATTCAATACTTGTTCTTCGGGATACCAAATATAAGATCAAACCAAGATGGTATCTTCTCCATCCTTGTTATCCAGGATATGACATAGCACTCTTTACTTCTCAAGTTCTCCCCTTGAAAACATGTTTCACCTTTAATTCCCTGAATTATAATCACAAATACAATACACAATGACTAAGGGGATAAGGTGGCTCTCTTTACTCCTCAATGTGAACAGCGAGGTTGATATTTTGTCAATCAAGTTGCTCAATTTTCTCCATTATTCATGATTTCATGTATGATCTTAAATTTTGATTTACCTTGGGTTAATATGGATCTCATCACACCTTTAACTTCTTCATGTGATATGGTTCTTTTCTCTTCATCCATCAAATCATATTCATCTCCTAATGCATTATTCATTCTCTTTGGGGATTCTTATTGTATTATAAATGTTGTTAATTATATTTTGGAAATGTTTATGGATTTATTTAATCTCTCACATACAAATTATATAAAAAATTTGTTGTCATTTTTTGAAGTATCTCATGAAATTCATCTTATTCATGTGGAATCTTATTTATACCTTTTGCACTAGCCTTTTCTTGTGTTTATTACAACTTTATTTCTCTCTCCAAATCTATTGGACAAACCACAAGAATGTTTTTAGGTACACTGATATCTTTCTTAGACTCTCCATGTGGCTTATTATTTGGTTATTTCTTCATATGCTTCTTTTGAGATGTATAAATCCTCATGAAAATCTTCTTAGACACATTTTGAATTTGATATTTCTTGTGCATTATGTGCAGGGATGAATTCTTATGAAACTTCTAGAGTATAATATGTTTTTCAAGATTTATACCCAAGTTTGATTCTTTAATAATTTGTGGTATTATCTTTTCATTCCTATTTTATACATGTTAAGATGTAGATGAATCAATTTTGTGACCACCACCTCTTCCAACATCATAGATAACTTTAAGTGCATCAAATCTATTTGATGTAGATAGATTCTTGTTAATATGTGAATGTTTCATCTTATTCTATTGGTTTATCCCCCCATAAAATTATCTTTACTTATGATTTAACATTTAATGGATAGTACCAAAAAACAATTCAAAATGATCAAATCTATTGCAACTCCAACATTGACCCCAAACCTTGAACATATTTTATCTTTTTTATGTTGTCAAGAATTTCCATCATAATCAGTATACTATTTTTAGGTCTTCTTTACCACTTTTTGGGATATTCTTGGGGAACGATATTCCAAACTTCTTATTCTATCCATAATGAGATTTTTAGTAGGTTTATCACCATTTTTCTTTATCCATGCTTGTGAAAAAAAAATTATTTAAAGCTTCACTTTTTATAGAAATGAATTTAGAAAAACTATTACAATGAGATATGGATGGTACCTACTTTTTTTTAGATTCTTGTGATAGATCATCATGTGGTATAATAATCTTCTTACCATATTATGGAGATATTTTATCGTAATAACCCTCAAAATAATATTTTATGGTGGAATATCTATACTTTTTTGATCGTGAAATCTCTACATGAGTCTTTTCACGATTGACCAATTTGATTTCAAATACAAGAAATATCATACTGAGGGAATTATTTTAATCTTAAGTTAATTTAATTAAATATTCATAGTCCTTCCTCATCTTTTCAATATCTACTTCATGCAAATAAAAACTTTTCTTGTAATAATAAGTCAATATCTTTGATCATTTTGGATTTGATATCCAATTGATCATTCTTGACATCAGTGTTATTTTATAGATTCTATTCCAAGGAATGGATATTATTTTAAAAATAATTAGTCTACTCATTCTTCTATTAGATTGGGTTGATCCACTCTTCTTCAAATTTGGATTATCTCACCATAAAGTCCTCATACTCATCTCCTTTAACATTAACTTTTTTTGAGAGATTAATGCAAGTAAGGGATCTTCATCTTAAAGACTTATCCAAGTCATCTGTTTCACCATCAAGTTGAGTGATCTCTTACTACTAGATTTCAAAAATCGCATAAATAAAATAAACTATTTCTTAGGTAAAATAATGTAGTATATATTTTAACGCTTCAATAGATGAATCTATTGACATACGATCACAATCACTTGATTATTTTTCTTGGGGAAAATTTAAACCAAAATTTTCACATACCTTAGGATCACATGAATATCTTTATCCCTTTGAGGTATAAATATTATACAAATAATTATTTATATATAAAACCACAAGTTCATCTTCCAAGCTAGATTTGACTTCCTTGATTAGATCACTTAAAACTTCTTCCTCTTTTGATAAGAGGGAAAACTTATTTATATTATTATTATATTTATTTTTCATATTCATTAAATTAATGGTAGAAACTAAACTATGATTTTAAATATAAAAAAAAACTTCTCCAAAATTTCACTACATTATAATTTCAGGAAAGAATCTTCAAATATTTAAAGATGACAACATCATGTTGAGAATCCAAAAGAAGTGGACCTGGCTCAAATACCACTTATAGGATACAAGTAGGTATATGATTGATATTGATATGGGCGGAATTGATATTGGTATTTTTCAATATCTAATTGATTATTTTATCCATTTATCCCTTTTCTTTTACCTCTTTCATTGGTTAAGGTGGATTGATTCTCTAGTTCTCTCTCTCTCTCCTCACTTTTCTTCTTTCTCACAGCACAACCAAAGTCACACACACAAAAATGAAAAATTATTTACAACATTCACCTATTAGTATGATAAGTATAATACTTGGTGTGATCTGGTAAAACCTATGGTCACACAACCCACTAGTAAAACCCTTTTATCATTACACTTTTTTCTCTTGAGAGTGTAGAGTGTGTATCTCGCATACTTGTTTGGTGAATCCTGCACTGAAGTAAATCCCATACCTTTATAATTTAATGTAGAGGAAAAAATAAGATCTTTTGATAGAAATATATAATGTTGTCTTATTCTTTATGTTCTACTCATTCTTATTCTCTCCTTTCATGGTGGAAATAATCTTCTTATTTTTTTATGCACAACACTACACACAACCTCTTCTTCTTTTCTTCAAAGAATAAAACTGATATGTTACTTCTTCTTCTTCCACTTTTATATTAATTTTTATTATTCTTATCTTATGAAACCAAGAGTGCATAAGTCTCTTCTTATCTCTATTAAATTCAAGTCCAACTTAGTCAATTCTTCTCCTGCTTATTCTTCTTACTTTACAAATAGATATGCACAAATCTATTCTTGTATCCTCTCTTCTTATCTCTTACTTATTCAGTTCATAACATAATAAACTATATCTCCTTTTTATTTATTTGAATATTTATAATGTGTTTGAATAATTAGATTTGGGATCACTCTTTTCTTATTCGATACTAGCTGATGTTTCATTTGTATTTTGTATTGGATCAAAAACATCTGCTCACACCCCTGTTTCACATTCTTAGACAACCTACAATATATATGTTTATGATAATAATTGTAATATCCCGACCCTATGACATGGTATGTGTCAATTTAAAATTTGGTTATAATCTTTTTAAATTGGTTAATGGAGTGTTTCTCAGGAGTATAAATGGTCTCGAGAGTGTACTGGGGGTTCGGTACATAAAAAGGGTAGAAAACATGCCATACAACACTTGGTACATGGTTAGCTCATGATTAGTAGAAACCATGTGCCATAACCTTTGGGATGGGGTGTCCCAAATAGAGTTGGATGCATGGTTTGAAAAACTATGTCATCTCCCTAGAAAACTATGTGGACATCACCCCTTGTATAGAGGTGGGAGCATGGGATCCTCATAGTTTTTCAAACCATGTGGGTTCCTTCAGGAGATCATGTGACCTGTCCCCTCTTGGGTAAAGGGATTCCCATAGTTAGCACATGGTTTGTCCAACCATGCATCCAAACCATTCACCTATTTGAAATTGTATAAATTACCATTTTTCCTCTAGTAAATAATGGTTTAATTCCCAATTTTTCTTCCCTATTAGACCCCCAGCTACCTAGGGTGTGACTAAGAGATCTCCCCTCCTCTATGAATGTTTTTTCCTTCGATCTTGGGTCATTTGGAGTGTAATTTAGTGAAAATTGAATCTCTGGGTAATTCCTTGAATATTATTCCTCCTATTTTCTAGAATACCCATGGTGTGTTATTCCCTATCACTCTGAATCATATAAACCCTTACTCTAAGGTATTCTTTATCTTGGTGTTTAAGTCCATTTATGTGTGAATTGAGGGTCCTAGTTAGAAGAGTGGTTGTATAAAAGCATGAGGTAGGTGTTCTATAATATTTTTCTCATATTATTGATGTTTTTATATGTTTATGTGGTTGTTACAATGCATTTACATTCTTATTTTTTGTTTCTTCATCTAATAAAAGTAAATTGGGCACTAATTTGTTGTGCAAGACCCTTCACAAACCCCTTTGGGTCCATTAATGATTTGATATCAGGTATAAGGATACTCATGGGGTATTCCAAACCCATTAAAATTATGTAATTAAATTTTAAATAATGTGATAGAGAAATTATGGGGGTGAATGGGTTGTAAGTGTAATTGATATGTTTGTATGGGTAAAAAGGGCTAATTGGAATAGTATGGAAAGAAGTGTTTATGAAATGAAGAGGTTGAATTAAAATATTTTATTTGCTAATATTTTTTGATATGATAAAGAGTCTTTTAAATGTTTTAAATGGTTTTCTTTGGATTTTAATCCGGTTTTCATTTTCAATGAATGAAAATGCTATTTCAAAGTGGATTATATTCTAAAATGAGGTGTTAAACTCAAGATGTTTTTAAAGAGGGTTTTGAAATTGGTTTCAAATGTTGATTTGAAATGAATGTGTGGTTTCTTTTTTATGAAAATTGTTTGATGGATATTTTAATGGTTTTGATGTAAAATAAAGGTCTTGTACCTTGTTTGGTTTTTCAAAATGGAAGACCCATGTTTTAGGGGTGGATTCCAAATGTTTAATGTGGATGTTTGGTTTTAGTATTTTATGGCATGTGAAAAAGGGGTTGGGCCTTATTGAGACGGGTTTGGTTTAAAGGTATGTCGGTACCTTGGTAAATGATGAAATGATTTAAGGGTATTGAATATTGATAAATTATGTGAAAAAGATGGAATTGGTTGATGATGTAATATTTTAGTAAGTTGTACATGGCATTCCACATCAAGATTTAGGGTTTCTTAACATGGTGTTCAGTACCCATGGTTTATTGGGTTATCGGACTGATGATCTATACCCTTTGGTGGTCCATACTGATGCTCCTGGTTCCCTGATGCATTGTAGTTTTGGAGGATGTACTGATGCTCCTAACTCCAAGGTTATGGACATGGTGTTCCATATTATGGTTGGGATGGTCGGACATGGAATTCTGAATCCTTGTTGGATAATTGGATTGATTCTCCTTATATGTCAACTTTTGACCCATTTGGTATATTTTTTAGGCTTCCATTATGATCAAAGGAGGTTTGGTTGGTTGGATGAAATGATGGAAATTAATATTTTAAAGGGATAAATAATAAATATTTAATTGTAAAACATACTTATTTTATTATCTTTTATATTTTCTCCTTTAGTTATCTACATAAATAGTTGTATAAATTGTTTATTGTTTTATACACTATTTATGGTGGCTTACTGAGTTGTACTCACACCCTACTTGGACTGGCATAGCACTTGGGTACCTGAGCAGATTCCACTTGTTTCAGGTACAGGTTCAGGATAAAGACCTGGGTCTTATTTTGTGTTTGCAATGGTGGTTTACAGAATGGGATGTTAGGTTCGGGTTGGGACTCGAGACTGCATTTAAGATTTTTCATAGTTTTTGTAGTTGGGGTTTTATTTTAGAATGTATAGTATGTAGTGTAGACATATCATTGATATATCATGTTTCACGTTGGTTATTGTTAGCATATTCTGTACATTGTTTCTTTTAAGTCTTACTCTGATTTTGGAATCTATTGGTATTATTTACATTGTTTTTTTACTCTGATAAGTGGGTATAATCTCCCCAATGTATCTTTATAGGCCCATGCTGCTAGTTGGAATCCTCTGGCATACGGGGAGGCGTGCCTGAGGTCATGTAGAGAACCGGATCGGGGCACTGGTAATAGTGTCACTCAGACCGGGACATTACAAAGATGTATCAGAGGGGTGTATTTTGTTTTACTATTTGGGCATGGTAGAAATGAGACTATGATTTTTTTAGATCTTAGTAATGATCATGTTCTTGGGCACCTACAACCCCATGCATGGGGGGAAATTGAGTTGTTAGGGGTGGGAAATTGATGTTTATGCTTTGATATTTTACTATTGACTGATTTTCCACCTCGATTGGTGAACTTGGGTGTGATGTTACTAATTTATGAGATTTTTATCTCTTTCCCTATTATGGAAAGAAAGGGTCTACATTCATGTATCATTCTAGGAACATAGGATTGGTATGTCATTTGTATGTTTCTTATGGCTGATAGTTTCCTCTATTTCATCTAAGATGGTGTTTTATTTACTATCTATGGTTTATGTCTATGGTTCATTCATGTATTTCTATAGTTTTAAATGATTTATAGGGGTTGGTATTTAAAGTGTATGTAACCATTTATATGAACTATATATAAATATATGGTTTCTCTCTACTTAACTAACTCCTAAGGTTAATTTTGGGTAATAGGTAGGTATAAATGACTTGTAAGGTTATGGTTCTGGTTAAATAAAGTGTCTCTAAATAACTTATAAGTTGTTATCCCATTATAACTTGTTAATAACATTATATTTATCCAAAACCCTGAACTGTGAAATTGAATAAGGATGGGAATTTTTAAATATTGGTTAATGAAATATTTTGAAATGTGGATCCTTGAGTTTTAAATGGTAAATTTTAATTAAAGGGAAATTATAAATGATGGAACATTAGGGATACTGGTGCAGGTGTCCCTGTTGTTATGATCGGACCCTATATATGGGATTTTTGGGCAGTGGGAGTGCCCTGGTTTTTAGACCTTGGATTATGGGTTATGACACCTTGATGGGTTTGGATGTGTCGGCTAACAAGATGTTTCTTATTGTGCATTCAGTTAGGTTATGACCTTGATATTTTGAAATATTGTCTGCTAATATAAATGTGGTGACCCTTGTGGGTTGAGACCTTATGAGTTATTAATTAGACCTTAGATTTTCATGTTTCCTCATAGTGATGATGTGTACAAGCATGTATCTTGGGTGTGGAGTCCAAAGGGAGTGAATGGTTTCAGGTTCACTAGACGTGGTTTTTTCTAGTATGTGGGTAGGTGTTCCACCTGTGAGAAGTTACTTGTGGGAGGTATGATGTGTTTGGATTAGTGGAAAACATAGTGGTTTTTAGAAACTGGATCAGGTTGTGACTAAGGGTGGGTGGATTTGAGAAATCGAGGGTAAATGTGAGTGAGGTTGGGAAAGTTTTTGAAATACTTTAGAATATGAAGTAGGGGTGTATACTTATGAGTAGGATTTTATGCACGGTAGGTTTCATCAATTTTTTGAAAAAGTAATGGTTATTCCTTGGGTAATTTTATAAGGAAAATGCCTTGAGTGCTTATGGTTGACTTGGAGGCCAGTTTTGAGGGGCAGGATCATTTGGGGTGACTAACCCTATTGTTCTGATGTTGTTTGAAGTGGTAATCAATGTTTACTTGGTATATAAGAGGTAAGTATAGTTAGGTTTTAGATAGACACTTATGATTTGGTGATGACACGTGAGGTGATAGATGGTCATATAGTTGGACCTAACTTGTGAAAATGATGATTTATTGGATAGGAACATTGATGATGCCTTGAGTCTAATGGGGTGGATATCTAGGAGGCATGGATAGTTATTTTAGTGGGCACTTGATCCTAGTTTTGGTAATGTATGAATCATAGGATTTTGAGTCGGGATCGGTGAATGGTTGTAAGAAGGCATGCAACCTGGGGTATTTGGTAAGGTCAGTATGGTAGGCATGTGCTAAAGGTTCACATTGTCATTTGGTATGTGTGAATAGGTAGTTCGGGAACAAGTTCTAGTTTTTTATTGAAATTAATTTGACATGCATCGGGTGTGCATAGGACTATTGGTTTTGGATCGATGTGATGGACCGTTTTCATTTTTATTGAGAAATGTTCAGGTTGAGATGGAGAAACTCAATCAATGTGGTGGTGGTGGTTCCATAGAGGAAGTTAGTGCATGGTTGTTAGGAATAGATCCATGAGGTGGTGGGTTTTTTGGGTTGGTTATTATCTCTTGAATCATAGTGGTTGGTGGTTGATGAGATTCTTGTGGGTAGAGAGGCCCAAGGCCTTTAAATGCATTTGATGCATCCTTGTGGTGATAGGTGACATCATAAATAGATGAGGTGGTGGTGGTGTTCATCGATGAAATATTAGTGTACTCCCAATCTAGAGAAGATCATTTCCAATATATTGACACCATCTTGAGTATGCTAAGATATCATTTTTTGTATTCCAATCTATTTAAATGAGTTTTCTGGTTCAATGGATAGCCTCTTCAGAAGTGGTGCTCATGGAGCAGTGTAAAAGAAGGCATATGGTAGGAAGTGCACCATCAGCCTCTTGTTAGTGGGATCTTCATTATGTAATATATATTGAAAAATTACATGGGTTTCATTCTCAAAATCTAGGTATAGTATAAATTTTACCTTTCCTTTACTCTCTTAAGTGAGACTGAGATGGCCATGCCCACTTTTGGGTTTCGACGGTGAATGGATTGTGGGAAATGGTGGTTGGAGTTGCTTGAGTTAGGTAGTGGAAACGACACCCCTATGGTGGGGATTTAAGTGTCAGAAACAGATACATGACCCTCATGTGGTAAGGGTCATGGATGTTTTGAACTATTCATGGATTGGTCAAGGAGGGCATTAAGATGCCAGTAAAGAACCAATAAGGAGCATATTTTCTTTTCATGGGGAATTCTAAATGGGAGGATAGATATGGAGGTTGATTTATAAGATCATTGGATTTGGGATAAGCATATCCTTAAAATAATATAAGGAGTCATGTTGGAGGTGCATCATTGGGTATAATAGAGCACAATGATGGTTTTGGGATGGTGGAGATTATGCATGTGTAATATCATTGGGATTCGGGTATGGTATCCATTAGTAGTGTTAATTATCATAGAATTCCCCCTGAGCATAAAGGTATTATGTTTAGGTTTGGTGGTGATGTGTCGGTAGTTGTAGATGGTCATTTTTTGGATGAGTCAGCATGGGATTGTATGACTTGGATTATCATGGTTAATGAATGTTGTAAAGTGAAAAATGCATTGGGCATGACACTTTGTAAGTGATAGATTCATTGAGAATAAAATCAGGATTTTGAGGAAATTCCATCTTGGTTCTTAGTCTATGCATGGAAAACGAGTACATGCCTTTTCTAGTGGGGTTTTTTTGACGAGATTAGGTGTCTATGTTGATTAGAATTATCATGGTTTTTTGGGAGAAATAGGTTGGAAACCATACTGAGTACACTATGGGAGCCTAAATTCAAGGTTCTAGTGATAATTTATGATGGAAGAGATTCCAAACATCAGAGGCTAGAAGAGGAAAGGTAAATTTTATAGTGGGGATCACCATAGGCAAGGAGGATAGACAATAGAGAAAACTGTAAATGTTTGGGTTAGGTGAGATTGAGTAAGCTCCATATTGATTTTTATATTTTGAAAATGAGCATGGGATCAGTTTTGGTGGTTTATCACTTTGATTTAGGGGTGGTTCCTTGGTTATGTTTCATATGTTCATATTTTTACTAGGCCATTCGGATTTAAATCATAGAATGATATAGTTATAGGTATGTGGTTGGAAGACTTTGTGTTCCTCCAGGTGTTTCCAAGATTGGGTCACCATTGGAGTTCATAAATAGGGAAAATTGGATCTATGTTATGTCAATCCATTGAGATTATAGAGAGGATTGGGTTGGTATTGTATTGGTTAGATCTTCCACAGTGGTATATCTTCATGCATGATGTTTTTTGGTGTCTCAGTTTTAGCGATATCACCTTGACCTTCTCATGTGGTTAATATTGGTGGTGTTGAGTTTGAGGTTGATACATCCTTTTAGGATCATCTGATTCATGTTGTGGATCCCAATGGTAAAATTATTTAGGGTAAGGTCATTCCTTTGTTATAAATTTTGTGATGGCATGTATGTGTTTAGAGAGAAACTTAGGAAATGAAATTTTATAGGTGGGATCAATGGCCCGACCCTTTTTACCTTGAGGCTTTATGATTTTTGGGAGTGTAGCTCAAGGATGAGTTGTTATAAGGTGAGGAGGTTGTAAGATTCTGACCCTATGATGAGGTACTTCTCAGTTTAAAATTTGGTTAAACATTTTTTAAATTGGTTTATGGAGTTTTTCCTAGTATTAGAAAGGGTCTGAGGAGTTTCTTAGGGTTTTGGGACATGTAAAGGGTGGAAAACATGCCATACATCATCTGGAACATAGTTGGTTCATATTTAGTATAAATCATGCACCATGACCATGTGGGGTGGGGTGTTCTGGATAGAACTAGATGCATGGCCTCCCTATAAAACCATGTGTTCCAACACCCCTTAGACATAGGTGGGCGCATGGGCTCTACACGATTTTTAAAATCATGCAAGTGCCCCCAGGAGACTATGTGGCTTGGCCCCTCTTAGGTAGAGGTAACTACATAGTTGGCGCACGGTTTGGGAAACCATGCAGTCAAACTATGCACCTCTTTAAAATTGTGGAAATCCCATTTTTACCTCTTATCCTTAAAGGTTTTTTCCATGATTTTATTCCCCATTCGACCCCTAGCTTCCTAGGGTGTAAACCAAGAGATCTCCTCTCCTCCATGGATTATTTTTTCTTCAATCTTGGGTCGTTAGGAGTTCCATTTAGTGCAAATCAAAGCTCCAGGTAAGTCCTTGACTCCTCTTCCTCCTATTTTCTGGAATAACTATGGTGTGTTGTTCCCTCTCTCTCTAAATCTTATAAACCCTTATTCTAATGTATTATTCATCTTAGTGTTTGAGGCCATTTAAGTTTGAATTAAGGGCTATGGTTAGATGAGTATTTTTCTATGAGCATGAGTTGGGTAGTATATAATATTTTTTCCATAGTCTTGATGTTTTTATATGTGTATGTAGTTATTCCAATGCAACTCCTTACTTCATTTTTGTGTCTTCGTCTAAGAAAAGTAAATTGGGCACTAATTTGATGTGTGTGACCATTCACAGACCATGTTGGGTCCATTTATGATTTGATACTGAACTTAGGGCTACTCATGGGGTATGCCAAACCCTTTAAAGTGTTGAAATAAAATTTTAAATGATGAGATAAAGAAATTATGAGAGTGAATAGGTTATAAGTGTAATTTATATTTTAGAATGGGAAAAAAGGGATAATTTGAATAGTATATAATTAAGTGTTTATGACATGAAGAGGTTGAATTGAAATGTTTTATTTGTTAAGATTTTTTGATATTACAAATAGTATTTTAAATGGTTTAAATTGTGTGATTTGGATTTTGATCTGGATGTTATTTTCAATGAATGGAAATGTTGTTTCAAATTGAATTATGTTATAAAACAAGGTGTTGAACTTAAGGTGTTTTTAAAGTGATTTTTCAAATTGGTTTTAAGTGTTGATTTGAAATGAAGGTGTGGTTCCTTTTTTATGAAAATGGTTTGATAGATATTTTGATGTTTTTGATGGAAAATGAAGGTCTTGGACCTTGTTTGGTTTTTGAAAAGGTAATACCCATGTTTTAAGGGGTGTCTTCCAAATATTTAATATGGTTGTTTGGTTTTAGTATTTTATTCCATGTGAAAAATGGGTTGGGACTTATTGAGATGGGTTTGGTTTAACGGTTTATTGAGACCTTGGTAAATGATGAAATGATTAAGGGTATTGAATATTGATAAATTATGTGATAAAAAATGAAATTTATTGATAATTTAATAGTTAAGGATGTTGGAAATGTCATTCTACATCAAGATTTGGGGTGGATTGACATGGCGTTCATCACCCATGGTTAGTTAGGTTGTTGGACTGATGATTCATACCCTTGGGTAGGCCATACAGATGCTCCAGGCACCCTGATGCATCATAGTTTTGGAGGATGGACTGATTCCCCTGACTTAAATGGTATGGAAATGTAATTTCATATCAAGGTTGGTATGTTTGGACATGGTGTTCTAAATCCTAATTGGATACTTGGATGTATGCACCTTGTAATTAATCTTTTGACCCCTTTTGTATATTTTTAAGACTTATATCATGGACAAAGTAGGTTTGTTTGGTTGGATGACACGGTGGAACCCAAGATTTTAAAGGGATAAATAATAAATATTTAATTCTGAACCATTCTTATTTTATTTTCTTGTATATTTCCTCTTTTAGTTATCCGCATACACTGTTGTATAGATTGGTTATTACTTTAGACATTGTTGGTGGTGGCCTACTAAGTTTTACCCACACCCTGCTTATGCCTCCATGGAACTTGGGTACCCAAGAAGATGACACATGTTTCAGGTACATGTTTAGGATAGGGACTTGGATCTTGGTTTATGTTTGGGATGATGGATTATAGCATGGAATGTTAGGTTTAGGTTGGGACATGGGGCCACATTTGGGATTTTTCATAGTTTTGGTAGTTGGGGTTTTATTGCATGACTATCTAGTATATAGTGTAGACATCTCATTGATATATCCCTCTTCAGTTTGGGTATTTTTAGAATTTGTCATATGTTGTTTCTTTTACAGATTAATATGATTATGGAATATGTTGATATTATTTTCATTGTTTTTTTACTTTGATAAGTGGGTGTAGTTCCTCCAATGTATCTCCATAGACCTGTGTTACTAATCGGCAGCCTCTGGCGTAAGGGGTGGTGTGTCTAAGGTCATATAGAACACTAGATTGGGGCATCAGTATTAGTGGAACCCAGGCTGGTGTTATATTGGTGTATCCTAATCCATTTGGATGATATTGGGATAAATTTTATTAGACCATACTAAACACCATGCCACAAATCTCATGGGTAGAGCTTCTTAATGAGCTCGTTGGGGGTTGTAGGGGGGAATGAACCCCTACATTGGGGGTCTGGTGGGAGAAGGACCCTATCCAAATTTGGGGGGACTGTAGAAACTATGAACGACTATAGGAGAGTTGGTCTGGTAACACTGAAATGGCGTTGTAGCAGTGTAGACGTTGGCATGGTTTTTGTATCATCTCAAACTTTGGAGATAATGGTATTGTATCATCTCATAATTTAGAGACAGTTGTATTGTAGCTCCTTGGACTTTCATCCACTAAACACTATAACAGTTTAGACTTGAGTGGATATGGCACTATAACATAATGAAATTTTTGTGAGGTTTATGGAATAGTGCATAATCTTATTTATTATCTCAATTCAATCTTGTTTTTCATGTGACTAAAACTCTGAAAAAACTCCCTGTAATTTTTCTCCCAATTATAGTGATATTTCTACCTTTCTGTGGACATAGGGATTTTTCATGAACCACATAAATTGTTGTGTCTATGTTCATTTTATTATTCTTCTTTTGTTTCTTTCTTTTCTTCATCTGAAAACCTATTTCACTTTGACTCCTGGAATTTTCACAACAAATGGTATCATAGGTTGAGTTTATAATTCTTTAATTAAATGTTGGATATGGAAGAAGGAAAGATGAAGATTGGTCGATTTTATGGAACTGACTTCAGTTACTAAAGTATGCATATCGAGGATTATCTTTATCAAAAAAATGCACTTGCTGATTCTGGGTCTAAAACCAACGGATATGGAGCAAATAGATTGGGGGATTCTAGATCAATAGGTTCTGGGATTTTTTCACCTTATGTTGGCCAAAAATGTGACATTCAAAATTAGAGAGGAGAAGATAATGGTTGGGATAATTAAAACTCTCACGAATATGTATGAGAAGCCTTCAGCATAAAACAAAGTGTACCTGATGTGACAATTATTCAGTATGAAAATGATTGAAGGGAGAATTGTTACAGATCACATCAAAGAATTCAACATCATCATAAGTCAGTTGACATAGGTAGTAATTGTGCTTGATGATAAGTTATATGAACTAGTTTTACTATCTTCATTAGTTAACAATTGGGAAGTGATTAGAACAGTTGTGAGTTTTTCTTTTGGGAATACCAAGCTAGTTCAGAAGGATGTGTGAGACCTAATCCTCAGTGAGGATATTTGGAGAATATAATCGAGTAGATTCTCTGGTTCTACTCTGAACATGCAAGGAAAAGGAATATATGTGTAGCAAGATAATTATAGAGGGAGATCAAAATCAAGAGTAAAGAGACAAGACAAGTCAAAGGGTGATATTTCTACCTAATGGATTTGTGGGAAGAAAGGACATGTCAAGAAGGAGTGAAGAGAAAAATGAGAGGAACCTAAAACCAATATATCAAACATGGCGGCTGAAGGAACTGATGATGTGTTATTACTAAGCATAGATTTCCCTATGGAGTCTTGGATTTTAGAATCAGGGGTATCTTTTTATTCCATGTTGGAGAAGGGTTTCCTAAACAATTATGTTTTTATAAATTTTTACAAGGTACATCTTTTTTATGATGAACCATTGAAAGTCATGGGGAAGTTTGATGCATAGATTAAGACCAATAGTGGTAGTTTTTTTGTTCTATAAAACATGATGTATATCCTTAATTTAAGAAGAAATATTATTTCTATCAGACAACTTGATGATGCAGGTTTTAGTACCATGTTCACCGGTGGTGCATGGAAGATCAACAAAGGAGCTATGGTTATAGTTCGAGGATCAAATAATAGTACCCTATAAAATATGAAAGAAAATTTCATATGCATGGATGCATCAATAAATTATATTTTAGATTCACAAATGTGGAACTATAGGCTAGGCCACATGAGTGAGAAGGGGATGAAAGTGCTGGAAACAAAAGTATTACTACCAGAGATGAAGTCAGTGTATGTTGGCCTATGTGAAGATTGTATCTTCAGAAAGAGGAAGAAGATGTATTTTACAATGGGAGGTAGAAAACCGAAGGCTGGGAAGCTATACCCATTTCACACTGATGTTTGGGGGGCTGCACTAGTACATTACCTTGGAGGGTCACAATATTATGTGACATTTATCTATGACTCAACTAGGAAGGTATGGATATACTTTCTGAAAAGGAAATCTAATGTATTTAAGGTGTTTTAGAAGTGGAAAACCATGGTGTAGAATGATTCAGAAACAAATTTGAAATGATTGAGGTTGGACAATGATGGAGAGTATGGTAGTAATGAGTTTAGGGAATTATGTTCAAATAATGGAATTTGGTGGGAGAAGAAAATTATAGGTGCATCATAATAGAACAATGTGACTAAGTGGATGAATATGACATTTAATTAATATGCTAAAAGTATGAGACTATACTCAGGGTTACTCGAAACCTTCTGGGATGATTCATTGAACATGGAAGCATATCTCATCAATAGGAGTTTATCTATACAAATGGGAGAATTTATACCCAAGGATCTCTGGTCTAGTAAGGAGGTAATACTCACATTTATGATTCTTTGGTTGTTTGGAATATGTAAATATATATATGCTGATGTGATAGAAAATCTTGATGCTAAGTACAAATATTGTTTCATTATTAATTATAGTGTTGAGGAGTTTGGTTATCACTTTTGGGATAATCTCAGCAAGATGTTCATCAGGATCCATAACGTGGTATTTAATGAAGTTGTCATGTACAAAGATCATCATGAAGTTAAAGTTGATAATTGGAACAAAGAATCAGACTTCCATTAGCAAGTGGAGATTGAAGGTGTGCCTGAGCATGTGACACTGAAACCAGTGGAGCCTACTCCTCAAGTAGATTTGGGGATATTATCAAGGGTAATAATTCCTGTTTATATGTATTCACCGTACTTACATTATTTTTCATTGAATGATGGTGGAGAACTGAAATGTTTTGAAGATTCAATGTAGTTGAAGGATTAAACCAAGTGGGAGATAGATATGAAGGAGGATATTTCTTCATTTCATGATAAAAACACTTGGGAGTTGACACCTCTTCCACGAGGAAAGAAAGCATTGAAAAATAAGTGGGTATGCCGAGTTAATGAAGAACATGATGGAAAGATGAGGTATAAATAAAGGCTGGTGGTGAAAGTTTTTCAATAGAAGGAAGGAGTGGATTTCACTAAAATTTTCTCACCTATAGTGAATCTTACCACTATTTGGGTGGTTCTCATAATTGTAACATCCTAATACTTTGAGAAGCTCGATGTGAATATGGATTTCCTTCGTGAAGATCTAAAGGAGGACATATGTATCAGTCAGATGGGATATATTGAGTCTGGGAAGGAATACCTGGTGTGAAAACTCTATAAGATATTATATGGGTATAATTATGCACCCAAGAGGTGGAAAAAAATAACGAATTCATGACTAAAAATCCATACAGATGATGTGGCATGGATCAATGTTTCTACGTCAATTATTTTAGTGATGAATATATTATAATGATTCCATATGAGGATGGTATTCTCATTACAAGATCATGTATAAAGAGGATTTATGAGATGAAAGAGAAGCTGGGTGAGGAGGTTAAGAAGAAAGATCTTGTAAAAGATTGAAATATTTTGGGGATGAAGATCAAGAGAGACCACACAGCTAGAACCTTGAGGTTATCATAGACTGACTATATTGGAAATGTTCTAAGAAGATTCAATATGTTAAAAGTAAGGGTAGTCGCTATTCCCATGGTGATCCATCTCAAATTATCAAATTAGAAATCACTGAAGATAATATAAGAGGTTGATTACATGGAAAAGGTTCCATAGACATCAGTTGTTGGAATCTTGATGTATTCCATGTTCTATACTTGACTTGACATTTATCATGCAGTGGGAGTTGTGAGCAGGTACATGGATAACCTTGGAAAACAACATTGGGAATATGTGAAGGGGATATTGAGGTATTTTAAGGGAAGAAAATAATTATGTCTATTATTTGGTAAAGCAAATTCTTTACAAAGGTATTTATGATGATTTCTCCAGGTAACATCATTGTTCCTCCACCTGGCAGCTAATGTGTTACTTCACTGTTTCCCCAAATTCCTATTTTCCAAAGTCAGGTGGATTTCATCACTTTCATCAAAGATATTTTCTCCTTGATCAAAACAGGATAATGGGATGTAGGTTCCTCCTTCCATGGATTCCTCCTTGGAGCTTGTTTCCTATCTCGGTTCTCCCTCATAGATTTAAGTCATGTTTCTGGAACTAGTTCTTGGTGCCATCTCAAGGTGGATGCTAGTTAATTATGTTGTTTTTGTCTTGATAGGTCAGTAACCTTTGGTCGGGGTGAGTAGTCATGTTGGGCACTTCCGGGCATTTTTGGACATTGGGTATATTGGGAACCTGTAAAGTCTTCCTCCTAGGAGAGTATCTCATGTATGAGGCATCTTGGGTGCAGAACTCAAGGCATCCCATGTTGATCATGAGGTAAATGAAACTAGGGTTATAAGTATTCCTTGAATTTTTACCTAAGGAATCCCACATTTATTCCATGGAGTAGGTGTTTTGGACTAGGGTGTGAGTTTAACATCTTACGGAGATGGATTAGGTTGTCACATGGAGATGAATTGGTTCATGGGTTTAATTTTTATGGAGATAGAAGGATGGTCAAGTGTGTCCCTCAGAGGGAAGATGTCAAACTTGCAATGATGAATTTACCATAAGTTTAATGACTTGTAGATATGGATCAAAACATCCTATTGGGATGGATCGGACGGTGTGTCCCTATAAGGGAAGATTTCACACCTAGAATGGGGCGTGTCCAAAGTTTTAATGTCTAGTGGAGATGGATCAAAATGTCCTATTGTGACGGATCAGGTGGTGTGTCCATATAAAGTAATATTTCACACCTGGAATGGGGTGTGTCCTACAGGTTTAACTTCTAGCGGAAATAGATCATAACCTCCTATTTAGATGGATTGAGGCATGAGTTTAATGTCTTGTGGAGACACATGGATGGTTAAGTATGTCCTGTGGATTTAACATCTCACAAAGACATATTAGAACGTATTATTGAGATATATTAGGTGGTGTTTCCCTAAGAGGGAAGATTTCACACCTGGAATGGGGTGTGTCCCACGGTTTTAATGTCTAGTAGACACGAATCAGAACATTCTATTGAGACAGGTCATGTGGTTAAGTGTGTCCTTGGGAAGGAATATGTCACACTTGGGTGAAGGGGTGTGTATTAGTATTTAAAAGTGAATTAAATATTTTATCACTTTTAATTGTTTTGATAAATTAATCTTTATTAAAATTTTATTAAATTCTCAAATCTTTTAATATTCAAATTTTTTTATTTAAATCAATATTTTGATTATAATTCAAAAAATATTTTTGTAATTTATTTTTAAATGTTATTTTTTATTCTAAATATTTTAATGTTAATTATTTTTTGTTAAGTTTTATTTAGTTTAATTAAAAAATGCATGCCCTCCTTGGTGTGGACCAAGCTATCCCTCAACCACATAGGGGACCCCTTGGGGTCAACCCCATGGGAAGGCCAAGTGGAGGTATCCCCACAAGGAGGATTTGTTTTTATGTGTGCATAGTGTACACCTTATACATGTGGGGATCATGTATAAGGCCCCATATAGTGTGCCCCTTGGCGCTAAGGGTAGGCTAGGTGTCCATCTAGGTTTTGGTCCTATGTGTGTGAATTTGTGTTTTAATATAATTAAAATTCATCACATTCTAGTTGATATACCTATTTTTTACCATTCCTTTATTTCGATGTGGGATGCTCATTTGAGTATTATGGTTCATTCTTTAAAACTCATTCAATTTCCCATTTGTCTGATATGCTCTATTTCATCTTAGTCGTTCGATGTCTTTGAAATCCCACACACCTCCTCTTTTAAAATATCATGTTCTCTTCTATTGGTTTTTTGTTCATCTTCCACAGCTATCTTCACCGGAATTCAACATCTAGTTTCATTCCACCTTTGAACTAGTGGAAATCTTTCATTTTTTTGTTCATCTTAAACTAGTTTTTTACAGGTTCAAGTTTTATTCTTGTCCTTGGTTTTGTCTCAATCTGGTTTTAGCCTATTCTTCAAGTTTCCTCTTTCTCGAGTTTTAAATAGTGAACCTTCATCTTATTCCTCTCTTTTTTTCTAGTTCATTGATGTCTTCATCTATTGGTTGGGTGAGTCAACTCTCCATTGTAGAATACAAATGATGGGTAATTGACTCACCTTTGGAAAATTACTAATGGCAAGTAATTTTACCCACCGTTGGACATCAATAGTGGGTTATTTTTTAACCCATTGGTGGTGTCTTTCCTTTACTGTAAAACTAGTGTCAGGTGTTTATTCAAGCTCCAATGGGATATTTTTACATCCTATTTCATCATTATATTTCTACTATAGATTTCTAGTTGATCTTTTTTTATTGCATGTGTTTATTCACTTTACTGTGCTAACCAATGGTAGGAGTTGTTCCATCCTCTTATTATAAATTCCTTTCTTCTTATATTATTTTAATTTTATCAAAATTTTATCATATATGTTAATCCTTTTTTTGGGCTATTTTTTTTCAAGTATTAATAGAAACTATAGATGATTCAATAGGATCCCTTCTTTATTTATTCAGTTGTGGTAGAATTATTCATTTTATTTGAAGTGTTTTAATATTTTTTTTAACTATTTTACTCATCTTTTAATATTCTGGTTATTTGGAAATAAATTTTAATGAGCCTCTATTAAACATTTCTAACAGTAATTCATGATCCACCGTTGACTTCATTCAATGGTGGGTCATGATTCGCCATTGGACTTCTAACAATGAGAAAATTTTTATTGCTTCATAAGAATCCTTTGACTGCTTAGATGCTTGGAATGACTTTAGTTTTGTTTAAATCATTTTATTTTTTTGATTAAAATTATAAAGGTAGGACATACTCTATATAGCCGCCATTGGAACCCAATGGTGGGTCATGAGTCATCGTTCTCTGTTCCAACAGTAGGTGAATGACCCACCATTAGTTAAAATTTTATTTTTCTAAAATTTTATTTAATATTTCAATTTTTGTTTTTAAAATAAATTATTTTGATCATAGTATTATTATTTTATGTTGAAATAAATTTATAGATTGTTAAAAGTTAATTATAACATTTTTATGATCATTTATACATGCAGATTAAATTTCATACGATGCACCATTTTACTGCACTTTTGTTTTATGTACAATCTAATTTATTATATTGTTATTTCAATTTTTTTATAATTGTAAATTGATTATAGTAGTTTTTTAATGTATTAATTTTTTTATATTAATACTTCGTGAATAAATGTAAATCCTAATTATATTTTTATATTAATCTAGTGGGGATTTAATAAACTCTAGGTAATGATCATATTATTATTATATTATTATGAATTAACATGTTCCATAAAGATATTGGACATAGAAATACTCTTGTAGATCTCATTTTTAATGATCTAGGTTATATCTTTAAGGGATAAAAATATTACCAGTGTAGATCATTCAATAGATCACATATGATACATATTATACATTCTTGTTTCTCTCAAAATTTCTCATGATCTTTTACGACTTGTACATTCTTACTATGATCACTAAAGGACTCCATCTTTGAAATTTGTTCCTTCAAGTGATCAATGATCATAATGATTAAACTTCATCAATATTATGATCATCTACTGCATTTATTATTGTTTTTTTATCTGTGTAATATTGTTTCTTTATATTTTTAATGTCTTGTATCTGGTTTATGATTTTCCCATCAAAATCATGCCTTTCCTTTCTCTAAAAATTCTACCACCCAAAATGAAGTTAGGGTTATGACTCCTGATTGAAAGTCAGGTTTAACAGACCAGGTTGATCTCCTGTATCAATACTGGGTTGTGTCTCTAGGTTGTTCAAAAGGTAGGGTCTGTAATAAGGTTATCACACCTTTAAAAGTGAGTTTCTTAGTGGGTACCATTCTCATTGAGAAGTATAGGATATTGAGAAGTGGACTATGATCTTTGTGATCTGAACCATTATAAATCTTGTTTTATTTTACTTTTTAAATAATTTGTATCATATCTCAAGAACATTACACTCACTTCTATTTAATATCTTATAAAACTCTGATTTTTTTGTCATTATTTTTTAAAATGAATATCCACCCCCCCCCCCCCCGAGTCATATTTTCCTCCAATAAAATTCCAATAATAGGTATAAAAGGGTGGTTCTATGATAGGTTAGACTTTATGCTGCTTATTTTTAATTTTGTGCTAACCTATATCCTAGACTTAATAGTATAAGGAACATAATAAAAGTTTACTTTTAATATGGTAGGTAATAATTCCAATGATGGATGGATTCCACAGAAACCCCCATTTCTTGGTGGGAGTGAATATGGATACTATAAAGATATAATGGAAGCCTACTTGAGACAACTTAGTATAGATCATTGGAAAATCATGGAAAACCATATGAGCTACCTAAAGTTGATCTAGATACATTGGCTAGTAATAAAATGGTAAAAAAATTAAATTATAAAGTTAAAAATATTTATACTATTTTATTATTATAAGTGTATATAGCCATGTTTCATATTGTAAGATTCCCATGACATATAGAGGATACTTCAAGTGACTCATTATGGCATTAAAAAACTAAAGAGAACCAAACTTGGAATTCTTAGAGCATAATACCATGACTTCAATATGAGAGAAGAAGAATTTGTTGACCAGGTGTTCCATCGATTCATGAGTATCACCAATGATATGTGTTATCTTGGAGATGTATTGGACAATACTACTCAGGTGGAAATAGTATTGAGAGATATTATAAAGAGATGGAATGCAAAGAAGGTTTTCATTCATGAGAGTAATAATTTCAAGGATTATACTTTAGATTAACTCATAGGCTCTCTGTTGTAGTATGAATTAGAGCTAAAGAATATTGTTGATGATCAGGTATTTTATTTGAATAAAATTTTATTAATACCACTAATTCCTTTTAATATGAGTGTCAGAAAAGTGACAAAGAGATGTCCCACTTCAGTAATAAGTTTTACAAGTTCATGAAAAACAAAGGTGGGAAGAGGCAGATCAAGAGGAAGTTTGGAAAGGACTATAAGAAAGGTAATACTAATACTAATAATGATGTTTCAGAATTAACTTGTTATGAGTGTATGAAGAAAGGTCAAATAAGGACTAATTTACCAAAACAAAAACATCCAAATAAAGACAAAGATAAAATAATAAAGGAAAAAACTAGATTTGTTTGGGGGTCGGGACTATTTAGACAGTTCTAACTCTAGAAGTGATTATGAAAGTGAACAAGAGATAGGTAATTTTTCCCTGATGGGTATTACATGTGAGATAAATGATTATATCTTTACTCAGTCAATAACTGTCACATAAATGACATATTTTAAAGGTATTTTTCATTTAATTTACATATTTTCTTTGTTTTGGGGGTTTCCCTAGGTTTTATGGAGGAATAGATGAGTTTTCATGAATTGGGCCAAATCGTGAGCCCAATTCCAGATTGAAAAATAAATTTTGTTTCTTTTATAACTTTTTCATTTTTCAACATTTTTCATCCATTCAAATTTCTAATTGTCCTCCCCTAACATATTAACACCAAAAAGTCAATTTTGAGCCTTTAGAAATCCATAACCAAGGTTTATATGGGTTTTTATCTAAGGGGTTGGGCCTGCCAGAAAGCCCAATTCCTGTTTTAAAAATGAATTTTTTTTATGTTATAAATTATTCAATTGTTGGGATTTTTCGGTGATTCCAAGTCTTAACCAAGACCATTGAACCCAGCCACGCTTCTAAGCTCTCTACCCCCTATTTCAAGCTCTGGTTAATCGTGATGTGGTGCTAAAATTCATAGGCTTCCTCAAATCATCCAGATTTGAAGAGTTAAAGTCTTTCTTTCATAACTCTCACAATTCTCAATATTTTTCCTCTATTATAGTTCTTAAATGACCTAATAAATCTTGTTAGAACGAACCCTGAATTTTGGATGTTTTAAATTTCAGATACTGGTGTTTTGTAGTGATTACTTCAAGATACTTCAAGTAAATGAGCCCTTTTCTTTCCTCTTTCAAATTAATTTGGGTTTCATTCATTGTTATTAGGGTTTATTTGCTTATAATTGGGTTTCCTAATGTCCAGAAACTAGGTTTTCGAACCTAGGGTTTAACTTTGGGATTTCTTGGCCAATTATTGTGGTTTTAGGTTTGATCTAGGTCTCTCTTGGTGCGGCGGGGGTGTGATTTGATTTTCGCACGGAGATTTAAGGGTTTTTGTTACTTTGGTAGGTGATTCCATGTTTATGCAATATTTTTGTCTTATAATTCTATATTTATCATAATTTTAGGTTTATCTCGTTTTATTATTTCTACAAAAATTAGTTTTATTGGTGTTTGTTTTGCAAATGAATTTTTTAAATGCAAATTTCATGTGAAATTGGGGGGGGGTTCATGGGAATGTTTTATTGGTTTATTTGGGAATTCCCTATTAATACTTAATTGATTTTATTGAACTATAATAGGGATTCCAATAATTTTCTGAATTTTATCCCCTTTTTTTGTTTCTGTGAAAAAGGTTTTTTAATAGTGTTTGTGGAACATGTGAACTTTAAGTCCCGTGTTTGTGTAAAAATGGAGGTTTTTCAAAGTTATCATTTATTGGTTCACAAGGGGCTGACCTAAAAACGATTTTTTGTTTTAATAGAAATGTATTGGTCTGAATTTTCTGTTTTGTTAACTTTATGGTGTGCACATAGTGTGCAAGTTTGGTTCCTAAGGAGTTTTGTGTGTGAAACATTACAGGATTTGGAGGAATTGTTTTATTAAAAATCCAAGTGTTTTGTTGTGTGTATTAAGTGGTATAAAATATGATAGCTACTGTATTGTTTGTGTGTAACCAGTAGTGGTGTGTTATATGAAAATATATTTATGTTGCATGATGAAATTGATTGAGCACAAAAGGGGAAGCCCGGGTACCTAGGTGGGGCGGATTTGTACTAGTACGACTAGTGGACCGGATGGGTTTTGTCCCTGTTTCACTTAGAATTTGGATAACGACAACTCTAACTAAACTATGTAGATGATTATTGGGGACCACTAGGTTATGGGTATGTTCCCTACTAGTGTCTCATGCACAATAATGGATTTTTCTATGGTTACTTTACACTGAGGTATGGGGTACATAGGGCTCGAGACAACCTAGTGACTAGGGGTGTTTCCGATTTTGTTGCTCATTGGATTTGTGGTATTTACCCATACACTAGGGTGTGTTTAGAAGTAAATTACAGTAGCTAACATTTTTATTTTAATGTGTTAAAATTCTTAAATTCTCGGATTGAAAATTTTTTTCATTTGAAAGTTGCATTTCTTAGAATTTTAACATTGTGTCACCTTGTGTATTAAAATTGCTTGTTTTGTTCACATTATATTGCATGATCTTTGGAATCATCTGGTGGTATCCTATTGGTATTAGGATCAGACCCTACTTACACCCCTTGGGTATAAGTAGACCTTCTTATGCTTGACTCAGGTAAAGGGAAGGCTAATGGTGATGGCGGTTCAGGGTGTTAGTCCCCATCGCTGGGGCGGAGTTGTGGAGAAGGCTTGCGGGTGATGGCCCCCTTGTCATGTGGAGTCCTTGGGGATGTATTTTTTTCTCATTATTTTTATTTGGACTACTTGTAGTGTCTTTAAACAAATTTATTCAGATCTGGTTTTGTTAAGAATTGTTTAGCATGGAAATTTCAAATTCTAATTATTGATTGTTTTTTTTATGTTTTATGCTTTCATAATCGGGTAAATCGTTCCCAAACTAGATTTTTTGATACCCGGGCACTTGTGCCAGCCTGTGGGGATAAGGAAGGCCCTTAGGGCCTTTCCATGGGCCAGGTTTGGTGGTGTTAATGGTGGCGACCAGATCCGGTTTGTGACAAAATCGTATCAGAGGAGGTTAAAGTTTTGGGGTTATATTGCTATTTTTTGATGAGTCGGGATAGACAGCAGCTAGGACTGTCAGGGCTCGGAGTTTTGGTTGTGAGTAGGGTTCCTGGCCCACACCTCTCATGGAAGACCTTGAGTCACCAGGGGATGTTGTAATTTAAGGATTGACTTCACTTCCATGTGAGACATGTGGGTTGCAGACCACATGTGGACATCAGGCGGATGTGGAGTAGTTGTTTATTTTATTACTGGAATGTGTTTAGTTTATTTATATTCGATGTATTTGATTACAATTTTCAGAATTGTGGTATTGACTATTGTTTTGTGACTGTTGCATTTTGTAGCAACATGCCTCCCCACAAAGCTCTCATGCGCCCACAGGAAGAAGTTGGAGAGAGTTCTCCCACACCGATTGATCAGAGGCTCGTGGAGGCTGTGGTTCGGGATATCCAAGATTTGGGATAGGGACCATCTCCTACTCCTATTCCTATTAGGGAATAAGAGACAGGTCCTAGAAAAGATAAAGCACAAGAGTTTCTGAAAAACAAGCCTCCTACCTTCTGAGGTAGCTCAGAACCCCAGGAAGTAGAAGAATGGATCGAGAAGATCGAGCATATGTTTGAGTTTTTGGAAACCCCCGAGGAGCTCAGGGTGAAGTGTTCCTCCTTTCTATTGTAGTTTCCCAGCCGTAAGTGGTGGGAGTCAGTGCTTCAGGCTGGGAAGAATAAGCAGATGCGCTGGGGATATTTCAAGGTTGTCTTCAATGAACAGTATTTCCCTAAGGTATTGGCTTATACTAGGTCTAGAGAGTTCATGGAACTTGTTCAGGGGAATCTATCTGTGATGGAGTATGCCAACCGTTTCACTGAGTTGGTTTGGTATGCTCCAAAAATTGTCTCTAATGAGCAAGCGAAGGCCTAGAGGTTTAAGAAAGGCTTGCGACTAGATATATACTCCCAGGTGTTCTTATTTAAGATGAGGACCTATGCTGAGGTCGTTGATCGAGCATGCATGGTGTAGATTGATAGGAAAGGTAGGGCTGGTTTCTATGGTTCAGTATCAGCAATGGGCAGTGGCAGCTCCTCAGAGAAGAAAAGGAAGCAGGAGGATCATGTGAAGAAATGAGGGGGCAGTTCAGGCCACTCTTCCAGGCAGTTTTCTTTTGCGGCTTCTGATGCGAGATCAGTCGTGTGCCACCAATATGGGAGTCCTGGGCATATCCAACCAGCATTTCCACTTCCTTCGAAGCCTTGTTACCAGTGTGGAGGTATGGGGCATTTGCAGCGTTTTTGTGGTGTGGCACGTCCACTTCCGAGTGGGGCTAGGTCAGTGGCTTCAAGAGGAGTGTCAGTACAGTCTGAGCCATCGAGGACTGGGGGATCTCGATTTGGCGGTCGTGGTGGAAGGGCTGGATCATATTTTGGGTAGAGCCAGTTCAGGGCACAGCCACAGACTAGCGGTTATCCTCAGGCAGATACTGGACATCTCCATGCAGTGGATCAGGCACCAGCAGGATCAGAGGTGGGACCGTCGATAGTTCGAGGTACCATTCTGATCGCATCTTTTATAGATACTAATCTTTTTTATACTGGTGCCTCTATTTCATTCATTTATTCCCATTTTGTGGACATTCTAAATTTTCCAACTGATTTTATGTCTTTCGCGATGGAGTTGGTGACACCGCTAGGAAAGAAGAAGGACCAGGGCCTTAGGTGCCCCTCGTGTGCGCTTTCTGTGTCAAGGGTCAAGATGGAGTGGGAACTCTTGGTCTTAGATATGTAAATTTTTTATCTCATACTCGGGATGGATTGGATATTACACTTCCAGGCACACATCTATTGCTACAGACAGCGTGTGAGTTTCACGGCACCTGGTGGGAGTCGTCAGGTTTTTCATGGAGAATGGGATCCTCGGTCAGGTCACGTAGGGCCTCCACTCCTAGAGTTGGGAAGTGTTATCTTCCAGTTATCTTCGCTTGTGCTAGAGGATGGTCTTTCCCCTAAATTTTCACTACCTCATGTAGTGAATGAGTTTCCAGAGGTATTCCCGGATGATTTTTCAGGTTTTCCCCCGGAGCGGGATGTGGAGTTTTTTATTGATCTGGCGCCGAGAACACAGCCGATATCTCTTCCCTCTTATCTCATGGCCCCCACCGAGCTGAGGGAATTAAAGATACAGCTAGACGACTTAGAATACAAAGGATTCATTCGCCTGAGCGTCTCTCCTTGGGTCACTCCTGTGTTTTTCGCAAAAAAGGCTGATGGATCCCTCCGGTTGTGCATTGACTACCGGAAGCTGAATAAGGTAAAAATTAAAAACAAATACCCTTTACCCAGAATAGATGATTTGTTTGATCAGTTGAATGGGGAAAAGTGGTTATCAAATATAGACATGCGTTCAGGGTATTATCAACTCAGGGTGAAGGAGTCAGATATCCCAAAGACAGCCTTTCGGAGCAGGTACGGCCACTTTGAGTATTTGGTCATTCCCTTCAGATTGACCAATGCTCCAGCAGTTTTTATGGAACTCATGAATAGGGTGTTTCATCAGTATCTTGATTCCTTTATTGTGGTGTTCGTGGATGACATTCTGGTATACTCTAGCTCTGAGGAGGAACACGAACATCACTTGAGGATCATTTTGGGTACATTACGGGATCACCGCCTCCATGCAAAGTTGTCAAAGTGAAATTTATGGATCAGAGAGGTGAGATTTTTGGGGCATGTGATCTCAGAGAATGGAGTTTTAGTGGACCCTGAGAAAATTAGTGCAGTTATGTCATGGGAGCAGCTGAAGAATGTGTTCGAGATCAAGAGTTTCCTTGGCCTGGCTGGTTATTACAGGCGATTCGTTCGGGATTTCTCTCGGCTTGTATCACCGATGACTGTGCTCACCCAGAAAGGGGTGAAGTTTGTATGGGGTCCAGAATTTCATGCATCATTCGAGGAGATGAAGAGGCAGTTGACTATCGCCCCCGTGCTGATTTTTCCTGAGGCGGGAAAGGGGTATGTGGTTTATTATGATGCTTCGGGTATGGGTCTTGCGTGCATGCTTATGCAGGATGATCACATGGTGTCTTATGGCTCTCGCCAACTCTGACCACACGAAAAGAACTACCCTACCCATGACTTGGAGTTGGCAGCGGTTATGCATGCTTTGAATACTTGGCGTCACTACCTCTTTGGGGAGAAGTTTGTGGTCTACTCTGATCACAAAATCTTAGCCTATATCTTCTCATAGAAGGACCTCAACTTTAGTCAGCATCCCTGGATCAAGTACTTGTAGGGGTTCGACTTTGACATTGTGTATACCCCAGGCAAGGGTAATGTGGTGGCCGACGCTTTGAGCAGAAGAGTTCCAGTGCAGGCTTTAAGGAAGTCTAGTGATGAGTGGACATTGATGGGGCTCTTTTCTCAGATGCATCTGGAGACCAGGGAAAACAGTGGAGGGGCATTCTTGGAAAGCATCCAGTTGACTCCTTCTCTATTGGAGTTTATTCATTAGGAAAAACCCAGTAAAGATCTTTTTCATTAGTCGAAGAAGTTTCTTCATGGTGGGGAGACATCCTCTGATTGGTCATCGTCTCCTGAGGGCATCTTGTGCTTCAAGGTCCGTTCAGTAGTGCCATTATCTCTGCAGAAGGTGGTGATGTAAGATAGCCACCAGTCTCAGTGTTTTGTCCATCCGGGTGCCACTAAGATGTATTATGATGTTTGTCGGTAGTTTTGGTGTCCTGGTATGAGACGGGACATAGCGGACTTTGTTTTGAGATGCTACACATGTCAGTAGGTGAAAGAAGATCACCAAAGGCCTTCCGGTTTGCTCCAACCACTACCCATTCCTACCTGGAAGTGGGAAGAGGTATTCATGGACTTCAATGTTGGCTTACCTCGTACACCATGGGGTAAGAATGCCATTTGGGTGGTGATTGATCGTCTGACCAAATCAGCCCACTTCATTCCAATAAAAGATACAACTAAAGTAGATGAGTTGGGCCATTTGTATCTTCAGGAAGTGGTGAGACTACATGGTGTACCATCAGTTGTTGTATCATATAGAGACCCCCGCTTCACTTCTTGATTTTGGGAAGGCCTTCAGAAGGCCTTGGGGTCTCATATTAAGATGAGCACAGCATACCACCCTCAGACGGATGGTCAGATAGAGTGGGTGAATCAGATTTTGTAGGACATGCTTTGTGCATGTGTCCTGGACTTTGGAGGTTCTTGGGATATCCATTTGGTATTGGTTGAGTTTTCTTATAATAATAGTTACCAATCCTTGATTCTAATGGCCCCTTTTGAGGTGCTCTATGGTCGGCCATGTCGGTCCCCCCTATGTTGGGCTGAGGTAGGAGAGACTTCACTGTTGGGGTCGAGCCTTGTGAAAGAGACTTCTAAGAAGGTCAAGTTAATTATGAAGCTATTATTGATAGCTTAGAGTCGTCATAAATCTTATGCTGAACGGAGGCATCGATACCTAGAGTTTTCTGTGGGTGATAGGGTATTCTTAAAAGTGGCCCCTCGTCTGGACCATCGTTGATTGGGGAAGCAAGGAAAGATGATGCCACGGTATGTCGGGCCCTTTGAGATCACTGATTGTATTGGAAAGGTGGAATACAGGTTGTCCTTACCTTCTCAGTTGACGTACATCCATGATGTCTTCCACGTCCCTTAGTTGAAGAAATACAACCCGGATCCATCCCATGTGTTGAGTTGGGAAGAACTGGAGATAGAGCCTGACTTGTCTGTTGTTGAGAGGCCGATGAAAATAGTGGACTCCCAAGATAATATACTTCAAAGTAAGTTTATTCCATTAGTCTGGGTTCTATGGCAGCATGGGAATGATACACATGAGACGTGGGAGCGAAATTCATGGGTCGAGGAAGAGTACCCATTCTTGTTTTCCAACCAAGTTTCATGTTGACTTTACGAGGTGGAAAGTCCTTCATGGTGGGGAGAATTTTCACATAAATGACATATTTTAAATGTATTTTTCATTTAATTTACATCTTTGCTTTGTTTTGGGGGTTTCCCTAGGTTTTATGGAGGAATAGATGAGTTTTCATGAATTGGTCCAAACCGTGATCCGATTCCAAATTGAAAAATAAATTTTTTTTCTTTTATAAAATTTTCATTTTTCAACATTTTTCATCCATTCAAATTCCTACTTGGACTACCCTAAAATATTAACACCACCAATTCAATTTGGAGCCTTTAGAAATCCATAACCAAGGTTTATATGGGTTTCTATCTAAGGGGTTGGGCCTGCCCGAAATCCCAAATCCTGTTTTAAAAATGAATTTTGTTTATGTTATAACTTATTCAATTGTTGGGATTTTTTGGTGATTAAAAGTCTCAACTAAGACAATTGAACCCAGACGTGCGTCTGAACTCTCTCCCCCCTCTTTGGAGCACTGGTTAATTGCTATGTGGTGCCGAACTTCATAGGATTCCTCAAATCGTCCATATTTGAAGAGGTAAAGTCTTTCTTTCATAAATCTCATAATTCTCAATATTTTTCCTCCATTCTAGTTCATAAATGTCCTAATAAATCTTTTTCGAACGAACCCTGAATTTAGGCTATTTTAAATTTCAGATACTGGTGTTTTGGAGTGATAACTTCAAGATACTTCAAGTAAATGAGCCCTTTTCATTCCTCTTTCAAATTACTTTGGGTTTCATTCATTGTTCTTAGGGTTTCTTCGCTTATCATTGAGTTTCCTAATGTCCAGAAACTAGGTTTTCAAACCTAGGGTTTAAATTTGGGCTTTCTTGGCCAATTCTTGTGGTTTTAGGTTTGATCTAGGTCTCTCTTGGTGCCGCGGGGGTGCGATTTGATTTTCGCACGGAGATTCAAGGGTTTTTGTTACTTTGGTAGGTGATTCCATGTTTATGCAATCTTTGTATCTTATCATGCTATATTTAACATACTTTCAGGTTTATCTCATTTTATTATTGCTACAAAAATTAGTTTTATTTGTGTTTGTTTTTCAAATGAATTTTTTAAATACAAATTTCATGTGAAATTGGGGGGGTCATGGGAATGTTTTATTGGTTTATTTGGTAATTCCCTATTAATACTTAATTGATTTTATTAAACTATAATAGGGCTTCCAATAATGTTCTGAATTTTATCCCCTTTTTTTGTTTCTGTGAAAATGGGTTTTAATAGTGTTTGTGGAACATGTGAACTTTAAGTCCCATGTTTGTGTAAAAATTGAGGTTTTTCAAAGTTATCATTTATTGGTTCACAAGGGGATGCCCTAAAAATGATTTGTTGTTTTAATAGAAATTTATTGGTCTGAATTTTCTATTTTGGTAACTTTATGGTGTTCACATAGTGTGCAGGTTTGGTTCTTAATGAGTTTTGTGTGTGAAACATTACGGGATTTGGAGGAATTGTTTTATTAAAAATCTAAGTGTTTTGATGTGTATTTTAAGTGGTATAAAATGTGATAGCTACTGTATTATTTTTGTGTGACCATTATTGGTGTGTTATATGAAAATATATTTATGTTTCATGATGAAATTGATTGAGCACAAAAGGGGAATCCCGGGTACCTAGGTGGGGCGGATTTGTACTAGTACGGCTAGTGGACCGGATGGGTTTTGTCCCTGTTTCACTTAGCATTTGGATAACGACAACTCTAACTAAACTATGTGGATGATGATTGGGGACCAATAGGTTATGGTTATGTTCCCTACTAGTGGCTCGTGCACAAGAATGGATTTTTCTATGGTTACTTTACACCGAGGTACAAGGTACATAGGGCCCGAGACAACCTAGTGCCTAGGGGTGTTCCCGATTTTGTTGCTCATTGAATTTGTGGTATTTACCCATACACTAGGGTGTGTTTGGAATTAAATTATAGTAGCTAACATTTTTATTTTAATTTGTTAACATTCTTAAATTCTCAGATTGAAAATTGTTTTCATTTGAAAGTTGCATTTCTTGGAATTTTAACATTGTTTCACCTTGTGTATTAAAATTGCTTGTTTTGTTCACATTATATTGCATGCTCTTTGGAATCATCTGGTGGTATACTATCGGGCTTAGGATCACACCCTACTTACACCCCTTGGGTGTAATTAGACCTTCTTATGCTTGACTCAGGTAAAGGGAAGGCTAAGGGTGATGGTGGTTCAGGGTGTTAGTCTCCATCGCTGGGGCGGAGTTGTGGAGAAGGTTTGCGGGTGATGACCCCCTTGTCGTGTGGAGTCCTTGGGGATGTCTTTTTATTGTCATTATTTGTATTTGGACCACTTGTATTGTATTTAAACAAATGTATTCAGATCTGGTTTTGTTAATAATTGTTTAGCATGGAAATTTCATATTCTAATTATTGATTGTTTTTTTATGTTTTATGCTTTCATACTCAGGTAAATCGTTCCCAAACCAGATTTTTTGATACCCGGGCACTTGTGTCAGCCCGTGGGGATAAAGAACGCCCTTTGGGCCTTTCCATGGGCCGGTTTTGGTGCCATTAATGGTGGCGACTAGATCCGGTTCGTGACAATAACTCTTTCAAATTTTGACCATAATTCTTTTTCTGGAACTAAAACTGAAATTGTTTCTCACTCTTTTTCTCATTCTGATTCTAAAAATTATAAAATTAAGGAATTTATTAAAGAAAATTAAGAATTAAATAATAATGGATCCATAATAATTGAAAAGTATACTGAATTGAAAATCAATATTAAGAAGTTAATCAAAGGAAATGAGAATTTTAAAAGGTAATGTAATAATATGAAAATCTATATTTCCCATAATGATAAAAATAAAGAGGTTTATAATTTTGAACTATTAAAACTAAAATATAAAAATGAAAGGATTAAAAACTTTCTTGTAGTTAATGAGAAAGATCAAGATAGGAGATTTAATTTAATTTTTGATGATATAACTAAAGTATAAAATGAATATAAGGAATTAAAAATTAATAAACAGACCTTATGGAACTAAGGAAAAATTCTTTACATATTTAGAAATTGTATAAAAGGAAAATATAGTTTTGAAGAATGAAGTTGTTAATATTAAAGAAGAATTATCTAATTTTGTAAAAGGAAACAAACATGATAAGATGATGTCTTTAATAAGATTAAACACCAATAAGAATGGTTTTGGATATAGCATTAAAACTCCAAGTTTAAATAAAACTAACTTTGTCATAAGCTCAAAAGGAAGCATTTCAAGTGTAACATGTTTCAAATACAGAATGAAAGGGAATTATTCCAATGAGTGTTCACATATATTTAAACAATATTTTGGTCACATTAGAACTTTCATTACTAATGATTTAATTTAAAATCATACCACTATTAAATGATTTATATCTATTTGGGTGCCAAATTTGTATGTTACTAATCCAATTGAACCCAAGTTGGAATGGGTACCAAAAAGATCTACTTGATTGATTAATTTCAAGAAATATACCTTATAAGTCACAATGAATCATGGTAATTAGATGGTGGCTACTGCTAGTATATGATAGGTAGCACTTCAAAGTTTTGTATCATTTAACTGATGTGATGGTGGCCTTGTCATATTTGGATACAACTATAAAGTCAGATTAAAAGTATTGGTGAGGTGGGTTTTTCAAAAAATGTTATTATTTAAAAAGTATTATATATACTTGGATTAAAACATAATCTCATAATCATATCACAGTTGTGTAATGATGGTTTGAATGTTTTAATTAAAAAAGATAAATGTTCTATTCTGAAAAATAAATTACTTTCATTTTATGAAAATAGAAAAGAAAATTTATATACTATTTATTTTTATGATTTAACCAAACTAAAGGTTAAGTGTCTCAATGTTTCATAATTGGATGAAATTATGTGGCATAGGAGTCTTGGGTATGAATAATTCATACTTCTTCACAAAATTTCAAAGCATGAATAGGTTCTGTAACTGCCCAAGTTGCATGAAAGTAATTATTTCATGTGTGATTCTTGTTTAAAAGGTAAACAACACAAAGAAATATTTAAACCTATAAATGATTTTAGTACTGCTAGATGTTTATAATTGTTGCATCTTGACTTGTTTGGACCTATGAAACCTACTATTTTTTGTGGTAAGAGGTATGTTTTTGTAATTTTAGATGATTATAGTAGATTTTTATCGATTTATTTTCTATCTCATAAAAATGAAACTTTATCCAAATTTTGTGCTTCCTATAAACTTATTAAAAATTCCAAAAATTATTCAATCATCTCTATTAGAAGTGATAGAGGTGGTGAATTTTTAAACTTATATTTTGATAAATTTTGTGAATCAAATGGATATAAACACTTTTTCTCATCCCCTAGGACACCACAATAGAATGGTGTGGTAAAAATAAAGAACGTGTCTATTCAAGAAATGGCTAGGTCAATGCTAATGGAATATAATGTACCTAAATATTTCTAGGCAGAAGCTATAAATATATCTTTACATGTTTTAAATGGATTTTCAATTATAAATTTCTTAAATAAGACCCCTTATAAACTTTTAAAAGGATATAAACCTAAATTTGGTTATTTTAGGTTCTTTGGCTGTAAAGTGTTCATCTTAAACACAAAAGATAATTTAGAAAATTTTGAATCGAAATCATATGGAAGGATATTCTTAGGATATTCTAATAAAATTAAATCTTATAGAGTTTTCAATAAGAAAACTTTAGTTGTTAAATAATATGTACATGTTAAGTTTAATGAAAACAATTCTAATAAGTAGGATTTTGAATCTTTCAAAGAAAATGATGAGTTTAGAGAATTTAACTTTGGTAAAGATAATAAACAAGATAATGATAATGCATGAGTTGAGGGGGAGCATATATCTTCTCAAACTGATCCAAAAGAATAGAAAACTCTTAAAGATCACCCTATTGAAAAAGTAATTGGTAATGTAGAATCAGGAATTCAAACAAGAAAATCTATTTTTCTTTACTGTTCCAATTCTTCTTTTGCTGCTGAATTTGTTCCTATCAATGTTTAAAATGATTTAATTGATTCAAATTGGATTAATTATATGAATGATGAATTAAATCAATTTTAAATGAATAAAGTATGGTATTTAGTTTCTTTTCCAAAAGGTAAACCTATTATAGAAACTAAATGGATTTTTCATAATAAACTTGATGAAGTTGGAAACATAGTAAAAAATAAAGCAAAACTAATAGCTCAAGTTTATTCCCATGAAGAGGAAAATGAATTTGAAGATTCTTTTGATCCTTTTTCTAGGATGGAATCAATTAGAATTATGTTAGAATTTTCTAGTTTATAAAACATCATATTATTTCAAATGGATGTAAAAAGTTTATTTTAAAATGAAATTATTTTAGAGGAAGTCTATGTAATACAACCCCCTAGATATAAAAATGATAATTTTTTGGATCGTGTTTTTAAAACTCAATAAATCCTTGTATGGTCTTAAACAAGCTCCAAGATCTTGGTATGAAAGACTTACATAGATTTTATTGCAAAATGATTTTTTTAAAGGTAAGGTTGATCCAATCTTGTTTATAACAAGGGTTTCAAATGATATACTGGTTATATAGATATATATTGATGATATAATATTTGTCTCAACAAATGATTCTCTCTGTAATTATTTTTCTAAGATAATGACAAGTGAATTTGATATGAGCTTAATGGGAGAACTAAAAAATTTATTGATTTACAAATTAATCAAATAAAATATGGTACTTTGTTAAAGGAATCCAAGTATGATAAAGAACTTGTAAAGAGTTTTGGACTTGATTCTAGTAAAAATATGAAAACACCAATGATAACTAATTAAAAATTGGACTTAGATAAATCTAGTAAATCAATTGATATTAAAAAATATAGAGGCATGACAGAAAACCTTTTTTATCTCACTGCATTTAGACCATACATCATGTTTTCAGTTTTTTTTTGTTCTAGGTTTCAGTCTGACCCCAAATAAAGTCACTTTAAAGATGTTAAAATAATAATTAGATACATTAAGGGTACTTATTTTACTATACTTTTTTATTCTAATGAGAACTATTTTGATCTACTGCCTTACTCTGAATTTGACTTTGGAGGTTGCGGACTTGACCAGAAAATCACTATAGGTATATGTCACTTTTTAGGAAAAAAATTAATTTCATGGATCTCTAAGAAGAAATTTTCAGTAGCACTATCAACAGATGAGGATGAATATGCTACTACTACTAGTTTATATTCATAGAGCATATGGATAAAACAAACTTCACATGATTTCAATATTAGTTTTGATAAAATTACTATTTATTGTGATAACTCAAGTGTTATTTTAATTTCTAAAAACTCTCTTTATCACTCTAGAACTAAACACATAGATTTAAGATTTCATTTTATAAGGGGTCATGTAAATAAAGGTGATATATTCATGGAATTTGTTCCTACTAAGAAACAACTTGCTGACATCTTTACAAAACCCTTAGATTCAGTTAAATTTGAAAAATAGAAATTTGAATTGGGTACTTAAGAATATTAAAATCTTTGTTAGTATAGTTATTGTACTTCAATATGTTTACATATGTTCTGTAATTGTATTTTTTTCTACTCTGATTAAATAATTTTTAGTTCATACTGTTTAAAATTGCATTTTTAATCACTAATATTGTCTTAATTCTCTCTATTTACTCTCTTTATAATAATTTATTTTTATTAAAAGGGAATCTATTTTATATATTACTTTAAATGTACTTATTTATAAATTTCAAAAAGAGGGATATTTTTTGTTGAAAATTTAACAAATGTTTTATTTTTTTAATTTACAAAAAGGGGGAGTTTGTTAATATTTAAAAGTGATGTAAATATTTTATCACTTTTAATTGTTTTGATAAATTACTCTTTATTAACATTTTATTAAATTCTAAAATCTTTTAATATTCAAATTTTTTTATTTAAATCAATATTTTGATTATAATTCTAAAAATACTTTTTTAATTTATTTTTAAATGATATTTTTTATTCTTAAAATTTTAATGTTACTTTTTTTTCAAGTTTAATTTATTTTAATTAAAAAATATGTATCATCCTTAGTGAGGACCTAGTTATCCCTCTACCACATAGGGGACCCCTTGGGGTCAACCCCGTGGGAAGGCTAGCTGAAGGTAGCCCCACAAGGAGGATTTTTTTTATGTGTGGATAGTGCACGCCTTATGCGTGTGGGACCCTTGTATAAGGCACTATAGAGCGTTCCCACAGGTGCTAAGGGTAGGCTAGGTATCCCACTGTGATGAAGCCCTATGTGTGTGCATTTTTTGTTTTAATATGAACTAAGTTCGTCACATTTTGGTTGATATACTGCTCGCTCCCCATTCCTTTGTTTCGATGTGGGGTGCTCATTTGAGCGAAAATGTTCATCCTTTAAAACTTGATCAATTTCTTAATTGTCCAATCTATTCTATTTCATCTTAGTCATTTGATATCTTTGAAATCCAATGTGCCTCCTCTTTTGAAATATCACATGCTCTTCTATTAGTTTTTCATTTGTCTTCCTCGGTTGTCTTCACCGGACTTCTACAACCAGTTTTCTTTCACCTTTGCGCCAGTGAACATTTTTCATTTTTTGGTCATCTTAAACTCATTTTTTACTGGTTTGAGTTTTCTTCTTGTCTTCAATTTTGTCTCAATTTGGTTTTGGTCTATTATTATTGTTTCTTCTTTCTTGAGTTTTAAACGGTGAACCTTCATCTTCTTCCTCATTCTATTTTCTGGTTTGTTGATGTCTTCATCTATTGGTTGGGTGAGTCGAATCACTGTTGGAGAATACCAATGGTGGGTAATCGACTCACTATTGTGAAATTACCAACGGCGGGTAATTTTACCCACCATTGGAACCCAACAGTGGGTCAATGACCCACCGCCAGACCTCAATAGTGAGTAATTTTACCCACCATTGGACATCAACAGTGAGTTATTTTTCAACCCACTAGTGATGTCTTCACTTTACTATAAAACTAGTGGAAGGTGCTTATTCAAGCTCCAACAAGATCATTTTTCATCCTATTTCATTGTTTAGTTGC
Source organism: Viscum album (assembly GCA_963277665.1). Classification (NCBI taxonomy): domain Eukaryota; kingdom Viridiplantae; phylum Streptophyta; class Magnoliopsida; order Santalales; family Viscaceae; genus Viscum; species Viscum album. The sequence continues at coordinate 1,325,410,127 of OY728157.1, read as the reverse complement.
TACTATAGATATCTGGTTGATCTTTTCTGATTGCAGGTGTTTCTTTACTTTGTTGAGCTACCCCGTGGAAGGAGATTTTCCATCCACTTACTATAAATTCCTTTTTGTTTATATTGTTTTAATTTTATTAGGTGATTATCATATTTATTAATAATTGTTGTTCATTTTTTGTTTGTTTTCATTATGCAAGTATTAAAAGAATCTAGTAATGCTTCAACATGATCCCTTCTTTATTTGTTCAGTTGTAGTAGAATTATTTTTTCTATTTGAAGTGTTTATATTTATTTTAATTATTTTATTCATCTGTTAATCTTATGGTTGTTTGGAAATAAATTTCTATGATCCACCATTGGACATTTCCAATGGTAATTCATGATCCACTATTGGCTTCATGTAATGGTGGGTTATGAGTTTCCATTGGACTTACAATGGTGAGAAAAATTGTATTGCTTCATAAGAAGCATTTGACTGCTTAGATGCTTGGAATGAATTTAGTTTTTTTTAACTCATTTTATTTTTGTTTAAAATTATAACGGCAGGTCATACCCTATTTAGCCACCGTTAGAACTCAGTGGTGGATCATGAGTCACCATTATCTATTCCAATGATATGTTAATGGCCCACTGTTAGTTAAATTTTTTTTTTTTAAATTTTATTTATTATTTCAATAGTTATTTTTAAAATAAATTGTTTTTTTCATAGTATTATTATTTTTATGTTGAAATAAATTTATAGAGCGTTAAAAGTTAATTGTAACATTTTTTTATGATCATTTATACATGCAAATTAAATTTCATATGATGCTCTGTTTTACTACACTTCTTATGCATGTATAATCTAAATGATTATATTGTTATTTCTATTATTTTATAACTATAAATTGATTAAAATATTTTTGTTTAATATATTAATTATTTTATATTAATATTTCATGAAGAAATTTAAAGGTTGATTATATTTTTATATTAATCTAGCGGGGCTTTAACAAACTGCAGGTAACAATCATATTATTATATTGTTATACATTAACATGTTTCATACAAATATTGGACATGGACACACTCCTGTAGATCTCAGTTTTAATAATCTAGAATATATCTTCAAGGGATAAAAATATTACCAGTGCAGATCATTCAATAGATCACATATGATACATCTTGGATAGTCTTGTTGCTCTCAAAATTGTTCAGGACCTTTTGCGACTTCTACATTCTTGTTATGATCATCGAAGGACTCCATATTTAACATTTATTCCTTTAAGTAATCAACAATCACCATGCTTAAACTTCATTGAAATTCTAATTATCTATTTCATTTATTGAATTTGTGTTATCCATGTAATCTTGTTTCTTTCTGTTTGTAATTTCTTATGTCTGGTTTATGATTTTCCCATCAAAAGCACACCTTTCCTTTCTCTGGTTTTTCTACCACCCAAAAGGAAGTCAGGGTTGTGACTCTCGATCAAAAGTTAAGTTTAACAAACCAAGTTGATCTTATTTTTCAAGACTAGGTTGTACCTCCAAGTTTTTCAAAAGGTAAGGTCTAATAAGGTTCTCACAACTTTAAAAGTGAGTTTCTTAGTGGGTTTCATTCTTCTTGAGGAGTATAATAGGTTGAGAAGTGGACTAGGATCTTTTTTATCTGAAACACTATAAATCTTGTGTTATTTTACTTTTTATTTCCACTATATCAAATCTCAACAACACTATACTCACTTCTGTTTAATATCTTATAAAACTCTGATTGTTTTTGTCATTATTTTTTAAAACAACTATTCACACCCCCTCCCTCTAGTCATATTTTCATCCAATAACAATCCAACAGTGTGTCCCGTGGGTTTTAAAATCTCGTAGAGATGGATCAAAATGTACTATTGAGATGTATTAGGTGTTTTAAGTATGTCCCTATGAGGGAATGTATCACACTTGAGTAAATGGGTGTGTCCTGAAGGTTTAACGTCTCACAGAGACGGATCAGAATGCCCCATTGAGATGGATCGAGTGGTTAAGTGTGCCCCTAGGATAGAAGATGTCACACTTGAATTTGATAGTGGTAGGGATTTAACCTCAATAAGGCATCCTATGTACCTTGATTAAGAGATAGGGATCAAAACCCATGTATTTTGATGTCGTAGTTTAAGGTCGTGTGATAGGATCAGTCCATGTAGTTTAATGTCGTGCAGTAAGGACACTCATGTCATAGAAAGAGCGTCTATGAGGGATTGTGTGGGGATTATGTGTTGAAGTTTCCCTCTATGGTTGTCTCATGTCCCATGGTGGGGGAGATAGTGTCATCCCATGATGATCATACATGGGGAATCCCATGTTCATCGTATCAGATAAGTCCACAGTTTAACGCCGTGTGATGAGGATGTTTTCATGTTGTTTAAAGTCATGTGACTAGGACATGGAGCTGGGCAGTTTTATGACTTGGAACTTAGACATGGTTGGGGCTCGCACTTCAAGGGTGCATTTCACAAGTGAGTTTAATGTTGGTCCCACTATTTTCTTAGTGGGACCTAGCACTAAAGAGCTTGATCTGGTGACATGTAAATCCTTCGATTCCCCATATGTTACTAGTCCCCATGGTTAAGAAGAAGAGTTTCACATCAGGTTCACCATTTTTGTTTCTAATGATTTCTTCAGGGTACAACATCATCCCTTCACCTGGTGGCTGACACGCTGCTTCATTGCTACCTTGTATTCCTGATTTCTAAAGGTAGGTGGATTTCATTACTTTCATCGGTGATGTATGCTCCTTAATTGAAATGAGATGATGGTATGTCGGTTCCTCCTTCCATGGATTCCTCCTTGGATCTCATTTCCTAGTCCGAGTCTCCCTCATAGATTTAAGTCATATTCATGGAACTCATTACCATTGCCATCTTGTGGTGGATGCCGGTTAATTATGATGCTCCTATATCGACAGGGCAGCAACCTTCGATCAAGGTGAGTAGTCACGTTGGGCGCTTTCGGGCATGTCTGGACATTGGGTATATTAGGAACCTATATAGTCTTCCTCCTAGGAGGAAATCTCATGTATGAGACATCTTGGGTGTGGAACCAAAGGCATCTTGTGTCAATCACGAGGTAATTGATGTCAGGGGCATAAGTCTTCTGAGACTTTTTACCTTAGGAATCATGCATTTATTGCATGGGGTAAGTGTTTTGGACCAGGGTGCGAGTTTAACGTCTTATGGAGATGAATCAAGACGTCTCGTGGAGACGGATCAGGCCACAGGTTTAACGAATTGTGGAGATGGATGGATGATCAAGTCTGTCCCTATGAGGGAAGATGTCACACTTGGGATAAAGTGTGTACCGTAGGTTTAACGTCACATAGAGATGGATCAGAACTTCCTATTGAGACAGATTGGGTGGTGTGTCCCTAGGAGGTAAAATTTCACACATGGAATGGGGTGTGTCCTATAGGTTTAACATCTAGCAGAGATGGATCAGAACATCCTATTAAGATGGATCGGGTGGTGTATCACTAGGAGGGTGATTTCACACTTGGAATGGGGCATGTCCCATGGGTTTAACATTTAACGGAGATGGATTAGAACATCCTATTGAGACAGATCGAGTGGTGTGTCCCTAAGAGGGAAGATTTCACACCTAAAATGGGGTTTGTCCCCCCATGTTTAACGTCTTGAAGGGATGAATCAGAACATCCTATTAAGATGGATCGAAGAATGAGTTTAATATCTTGTGAAGATGGATGAATTGTTGTCCTATAGGTTTAACATCTCACGAAGACGGATCAGAATGTACTATTGAGACGGATCGGGTGGTGTGTCCCTTGAAGGGAAGATTTCACACCTAAAATGGGGTATGTCCCGTAGGTTTAACAATTAGAGGAGACATATCAGAATGTCCTATTGAGATGGATCTGGTGGTTAAGTGTGTCCCTAAAAGGGAAGATGTCACACTTTGGTAAATGGGTGTGTCCTGCAAGTTTAACATCTCACAGAGATGGATCAGAACATCCTATTGAGATGGATCGGGTGGTTTAGTGTGTCTCTATGAGGGAATATGTCACACTTGAGTGAAGGGTGTGTCCCGTAGGTTTAATGTATTGCGGAGACAAATCAGAATGTTCTATTGAGATGGATCGGGTGGTTAAGTGTGCCCCTTAGAGGGAACATGTCACGCTTGAATTTGATGGTGTTTGGGATTGAACCTCAAGGATTTGTCCTACATACCCTACTTAATAGACATGGATCGAAACCCACATAGTTCTATTCCATAGTTTAAGGTTGTGTGGCCAGATCGGTCTATGTAGTTTAACATCATGTGGTAAGGACACTCGTGTTGTGGAAGGAGCGTCTACGAGGGATGGTGTGGGGCTTACGTGTGGAAGTTTCCCTATGTGGGTGTCTCATATCCCGTGGTGGGGGATAGGGTGGCATCCCATGATGATCATACATGGGGCATCCCGTATTCATCACACAAGGTAAGGCCATAGTTTAACTTCATGTGTTAAGGATGTTGTCATATAGTTTAATGTCGTACAACTATGACATGGAGTTGGGCAGTTTTACATCTTGCAGCTCGAACATGGTCGGGGATCACACTTCAAAGGGTTCATGTCAAGGTGATAGGAAGATCTAAAAAAGGACTCTATTCCAAGATAGGTGTGCAGTTTCCCTCAAATATGCCACTCCTAGAGCTTACGTGACCACCGCTCGTGTGCCTCTGGGCTGGACATGGTATTGGAACTGTCATGGTGGAGTGGTCAATTAGGAGGACAATGTTAGGGTCTCTATGCTTATGATAAATGGGAATTAGGTTACCTATTCTTAGGAGAAAAATGTAGGGTAATGGCTCTACTATAAGCATGGGGAACATAGGGTCGAGGGCCAAGAAGTTGTTGCGTGCAACTTTGTTGTATTATGTGCAAGTGGATTTGCACGAGAAGGGGGTTCTAGCACAAGGGAAACATGTGGGTTTTTTTAGAGTAGGTGCATGTAGCATTTGGGGTTGCATGCAGATTAGGGTTGTGTGAAGACATCTTTTCTTGCGCGAACCTGAACTACATTTGGAAGAGTTGCGTAAGGATCACTCAACAATGGGCCAAGTCATGTTTGGTCCCACGAGAGGTATGTCGCACTATTTATCTACCTTTGAGGGTCCATGGTCTATGATGCTGCATGCTATCATGGAAGAGGAGTATTTTCATGCATGGGAGTAATGTTTCATCTTCTAGAGAGCCTCTCCAAATGTGGGGGTGAGGTTCAATTTATAGTCGAAATCCTTGGCTTGGTTCGCGCAACCTTACTATGCACAAAACTGAGTTGCACGCTGCTTCTTCATTTTCCACTGGTGATGGCCCATGCAACCTCCATGGTTTGACGTCGCCTTTCACGCACAAGTAGACGGTTGTCCGATGGTGTTGTGTGCAAAGCTCTACTTTTGTGCGCACCTGCCTTGGGCATGATTTTGAGATTTTTGAAACTTGCAAAACTCAATGTCATCTTTGGCATGCAAGTCTATTGCATATGGATTTCAACATTGTGTACAGTCCTCCAAAGTTGTGTGCAAAATGCTCCTCATCCCCAGAATGCCTCTTCAGGGTAGATTGCATGATCCATTTCACCAAAACCGGCCTCCTTAGGTGTGATACACATTTTCGACACCAATAAGGTGCATGTGGATGCTAACCTTGGAGGTGATGTCGACAGAAAAAGGAGTACCAAAGGTTATTTATTTACTTATGGAAGAACTATAGTGAGATGGATATCTCAACTAAAAAAGGTGGTGTCTCTATCCACCATAGAGGTAGAATACAATGTTGTAACAGAAGCTGTAAAGAAGATGGTTTGGATGAAGAACTTATTGGATGAGATGCGTATAAAGCGAGAGGAAAATGTATTGCACTGTGATAATCAGAGTGTTATACGTCTTACAAAGAAACTAGTGTTTCATGCCCGGACGAAGTACATTCCCTTGAAGTGCCATTTTATCAGAGGCTTCATATAGGATGGGTTGTTGACATTGTAGAAGATTCATGGAACAAACAATACAGTAGACATGTTGACGAAGCTGATGGTAATACAGAAGTTGAGGCACTATTGTGCCTCTACTGGTCTCCATCGATGAATAGAATATGAGAGGAAGAATATGGGAGAACACTATGGGATCATAAAAGGGAAAATAACTAGTATTTCATGAACCTTTATCTTAGAATTGAAGTTGTGAATGGAAATCACACACCAATAAGTAAATAAGATAAGGAGCTCAAATTAAGTAAGTTGTCTAAGTTAGTGGAATAAAAGCAGGTTAGTTTAGCGAATCAGGCTCCAAGTGGGAGATTGTTGGATTGGTGTAGCTTGATCTGGTTGGATGATGTTAGGTTGAATGCTAGCGGCTCATACTGAACACCAGACCACAACTCTCATGGATAGAGCTTCACGGTGATCTCGATGGAGGTTGCAGGGGGAAACTCACCCCTGCTCCGGGGGTCCAAGGGCTAAAGGCCCTCACCCAAATTTGGGGGAACTGTAGAAACTCTGACCAACTATAGCAGAGTTAACCAGGAAACACCGATAGGGAATTATAGTATTGTGGACTTTTTCATGGTTACTATAACATCTTAGACTTTGGAGACAGTGATATTGTGACTCTAAGGACTTCCAGCCATCGGACACTATAGCATCTTGGACTTAGGTGGTTATAGCATTATAGCATAGTAGACTTTCTGTGTGGTTGGTGGAATAGTGCATCATCTTCTTTATTATCTCGTTTCAAGATAGGTTTTCTTATGCTTGAAACTCTGGAAAAAAATTCATTGTAATTGTGCTCCTGATTATAGTGATGTTTTTACCTCTCCGTGGATGTAGGGACTTTTCTCAAACCATGTAAATCATTGTGTTTGTGTTTATCTTCTTCTTTTTCTTTTGTCTCTATCTTTTCTTAATCTAAAAACCTATGTCTTTTTTACTCCCATCATTTTTTCAATAGTTGGGGCATTACAATAATAATAATAAATGCAGCGTCAGTTTCTCCTTCACATGATCTTCCATATTTTCCTCCATGATTTCTTCTTCATAATTGCATGTCATGAAAGCAGTTATTCTTTCTTTTAATTCAACCAGAAGGAAACCCAAATTATCTTCTCATTAATTATGGATATTATTTTCTGTATAATATCCCATAATTAATTATCAATAATGCAGCATGAATCAAGATCCAAAAAAATTGATATTCTTCATTGAAGACTTGTCTTAGTTACATCGTCATGATAATTTCTTCCAAAACTTCCTCACTTAAATATCCCATGGACTCAGGTATTCTTCCTTCTATTTATTCACATGGTTTGTAATAAACATAGCATTTCCTTCTTCATTAAATTTACATGAACAACCTATATCCCATGTTGGCATGTATAGATTCATCAAACATTCGGATACATCGAATCACCTATGTGGCACATTCAGCTACATGGATCACCTACGTGACTCCCCAGCATTCATACTTTTACACAGCATTATAGTAGACATACCATTATTCATGTTTATGCAAGATTGTATGCATGAGTATCCCATGCACAGCATGCACAGTATTATTCCTTCTATGAAAAGCAACTAGATGTCGCTACTTTTGTTTAACTCATTCGTCTTTCATGTATGCAAGAATGCATGATCCATTATTTTGATCGCACCCTATTAATAAATCCAACTCAATTACCATCCAAGTTTGTTTCTTGAGAACAGGTGTACATGGAAGCACAATCTCCTTTAAATCCACATGACAAGCTTCAAACTCCGCATGACTCCAGGGGACGACAAGCTCAAAAATGGTGGACGAGAAACCAACCAGTGATTGTCTCATATGTATGGCATATCCTCCTAATGTGTGATGCACATGAAAGATTCTAACGGTAGAATCTCCTACTGTTGCATCCCAATGGTAGCACCCTGAGAGTAGAAACCCAACTGTAACACCTTCTATTATAGTACTCCAGTAGTAGAACCTCCTACCACTGCTCCAGCGGTAGCACCTCCTATCAGAACTCCAACGGTAGCAACTCTTACCATCACACTCTAGTAGCAACATACCCAACTGGTGGTATCACATCCAGCAGTATCACACCCAACTGGTGGTAGCACCTTCAACAGTATCACACCCAACTGGCAATAGCATCTTCAACGATAGCACACCCAATTAGTGGTAGCACCTACTTCATTCAACTGGTAGTATACCTCTAATGGTATCATACCCTTGTGTGGTCTTTGAAACCTTACGCTATATCTCGAAGTACCTTTACGCAATGATTAGTTTACCCTTACATGAGCTTCCATACCCTTACACAAGCTTCCATATGCTTTCAAATTAAACATCTAAGACATGTGTCATGAAATAATCAAGCACCCAATTAAGGTGGCACAATACTTAGGTTATGATCATCTTCTTTTTTCAATATAATTGGGGTTGTTAGGATACCAGAGGGATAGAATTGGTTTTATCCATATGATGGATTAGACAAAGAGTTGTTCGTTCAACTATCCAAGAGTTATATATGATATAATTGGGATAATGCCCTGCCTAAATAACTAAGAGGTGAGTTTCATGCCAAAGTGGGGTCATTTGCTGAGTGAAATATAGATATTGTCTCACTGATGGATATGATGAATTTTAAAAGGGTGAATCATTTTAGTGGGAGTCCATTTAATAAAAGTCCTTATTAAATGGTTAATAATACATGATACTCATCTGATAAAAGAATTTTTTGTAGATAATATCATCACCATCATCTAGATAAACTTTATGATAAAACCTTGATAAATAGAAGCTTGATGTAAGTAGCTCTTCAGACTAATAACTTAAAAAAATCAATGTGTTAGAATAGTTCTTTCCTCAATAACCAAGTGTTAAAGTTGTTCAACAGGTGAATTTAGATGCTTATGGAAGCATAGAGAGATCCATTTAAGGTTTCAAAGGCATTAGATGCATAATGACCAAAGGAATTTTAGTCTTCACTCATGTACTCAATATGATTGGATACATCAATGAGTTAAGGAATTTTAGTCTCATATACTCAATATGATTGGGTATGTCAAATGATATTCAATATGATTGAATATGTTGATGACTCGATGAGACTAAAGGTTTCCTTAAAGATTTATTGGTTATAGAAATCAATTATATTATTCATAAAAATATATGATATCAACAATATATTTTACAAAGTGTTGTAAATATACACCAGGTTAGAAGATAAAAATAATTGAAACTTGAAGTTTTCATTCAAGTAATGGAGCAAAGGAGTTGCTACATTGATAACTTGGACGCTTCAAGCTTGGATGAAGTTTTCATGAGATGTGTATTATCTCATTTTTCTCTTGGGAAGAGCATGAAAACAATTGTTGTCTAATAAAATGAGATGATGTGTATTTCATACACATAGTTATGATTTGTTCAATATTATAACATACTTTAAGGAGAGACTAAAAATGGCTTATTTTGGTTAGGGAATTTATCTTATTTTCATCTATTAAAATGTTCCAACAATATGATTGAATTCAAAGGACGAATTACCGATATTCTCAAAGTGTTGGGAATATATATATGAACTGGGCATATAATGTCTAGGTTTTAAAGTGGTGTATAGACGGTACAAGTTGGTAAAAGTTAAAACTGAAAAAGGAAAAGTTAGTTGAAAAGTTCAACAATGTTTCTTTAAGAATTAAATCAAGGTCATTGAAGCCTAGAGTTTTCAAGAAGGAATAGTAATAATTCAATATGATTAGATTATCCAAGAGATATACCTAATGGTGTTTGTGAATCTCCATGGAATATCTGTGACAGGTATGAATGTTATAGAAATTAATTCTTTGATTTTGAAAGGTATGTGATATCGAATATAGATTTTACAAATTGTTGAAAATTTATAGAGGTTCAAAATCAAATGAAAAATTGATTGAACTTGTAGTTTATATTCATGAGATGAAGAAAATAGTTACTCCATTGAGTATTTGAATGTAAATGATTTTATCAAGCTCAAATGAATTGAAGTAAAAGATGTGTATCTTCATCTCATTCCCCTTATATAATGAGAGAAGTTGTTTGATTATAAAGAGTTGTTGTGAACAAGTATGAGAAAATTGGTTGTATACACATGGTTTATGATTCATCAATTTATATAACATGTTTTAAGAAGAATATATGGATAAATGTGTTTTAATCAGGATAAAATGTTTATCCAGATATTTGTTAAAATATGAGGGAATGTGTTCCCACCACCCATCGGTGAGATATTTTAATAAAATCTTTTTTCAAAAAGGAAAGGCTCCAAACACATAAAATACCATATATGATGTGGAAACAATGGTTTATTTGTTTTATATTCCCACTGAAAGGGAAAAAATGTTATTTCCTAACAAAGAAGGGTTTGTGTTTCTTAGCAATATCTTATGAAAATAATATAATGTCTAAGAGGCTGGTGGGGGTATGTTTTTGACTTAAGAGAAGTTCAAAGTTAACAAATAAAAAATTATACCAGTCTAAGTTTAAAGTTAATTTTACTTAATATCCTAAGAGATTTAGGATGTATTAGTAAAAAATAATGTAAGTAGTTACATTATATCAAGGAAACATTTTGATGGAATATTGTTCCAAAGATGATGATGACGGTGAACTTAGAAAGAGTTCTAAGTAGACAAGAGAAGTTGATTTCATAACATTTGATGTTGTGAAGTTAAGATGTTTGAATATGTTCAAGAAGTTGAACAGTTGGTAATATGATTCATAAGTCTCACCATTATTCAAGTTGGCTTACTTCATAGATGTTTCTTACTAAAGAGTTTAGTGGGAGATTTTTATCAGATGGTCAGATAGATATGTGACATGGATTATATAGGATGTAATGTGTTGAAAAAACCCAAAAAGTGTCACAAACATAACACTACTAGAAAAACAGCTATTTGCGACGGGCTAGTTGCGACGGGATCCCGTCGCAAATGGCTTTTTGCGACGGGACCCCGTCGCAAATAGCCCGTTGCTGAAAACGCCGTCGCAACTACACTTATTTGCGACGGGCCCGTCGCTATAGCGGTTTATTGCGACGGGCATTCTCCCCGTCGCAAATAGTATTCCGTATTTTTGTAAAAACTTTTAAAAACGTTTTTGCGACGGGACCCGTCGCAAATACCTTTTGCGACGGTACCGTCGCAAAAACGTTTTTAAAAAAATAAAAAAATATTAATAATACTAGTATTTGCGACGGGCATCGCATCCCGTCGCAAATAATATTGATAGTATTTGCGACGGGTCCCGTCGCAAATAATATTTTTAAAAAAAATAAAAAACTATTAATAATATTAGTATTTGCGACGGGTATAGTATCCCGTCGCAAATACTATAAAAAAAATAAAAAAAATAAATTTTTAATAAATTATTTTAATGAATATAATAATAGAATTATAATTTACAAATGAAAATAATAAATTATTTTAATTACTATAATAATAGTAAAATTATAATTCAAAAATAAAAAATAATAGAATATTAATAAATGATTTAATTAATATAATAATAATACAATTATAATTCATAAATACAAAAATATTAATAAGTTATTTTAATTAATATAAAAATAATAGAATTATTTTACATTCAAATATTAAAATAATTCAAGTATTACAAAAAAAATAATTAAATTATAATATTATAAAATTTTAATATATATATAAAATTTAATATTATAAAATATAAATAATATTATTATTCATATTAATATTGTTATTTAAAAATATAATATTATTAATATTTTATAATGAGACAGAAACTACGAATAGAAAAAAAAAATTTGATTTCTCAAATTTTATAACTGAAATACAAAATCTAATCTGAAGGAGGGGGGGAGGTGGGGGATCTGCAGATGGTGGTGGAGGAAACTCCACCCCTAAAGCATGAGTGAGTCGGCGCATGTACTCCATCTGCTCCTGATGCTGCTGCTGCCACCGCCTCGTCTGCTCCTCGTACAGCTGCTGCTGGCGTCGACGCTCCTCCTCATGCTGCTGACGAATCTGCTCCTGCTCCTGTCGGAGACTCTCTATCTGTGCAGTCTGAGATCGCAACTGATCCTCATACTGTGTAGAAAAAGATGCACGAGCTCCTCTCGAGCTGGACGCCGACATCGCAGCACTGCCATAATAATCTCCGGGAGTCAGTCGAGAGCCGATACCAACTACCCGGCCCTTCTCGAAAGCATACTGGGTGGCCTGCATCCATGCCGCCTCATCAAACTGACGGGCAGTGGTCTGATCTGATGACTCGGCCTGACTCTCAGGCCGGGTCTGTGACGCTGCGGCCTCATATGACTCCTATAGTTGCAATTTAAAATTAAAATTGTGAATATATTATATGCAGTTAATTTTTAAACTTGAAAACAAATTATACTGACCACGATGTGATGCTGACGATCACCTCTGAGCTCCCCAGTAGCAGGATCACTATACATCCTCCGATATACGTCGTACTCTGTAATATCGGGGTGCTCGACAGCCTATAAGAATAAAAAATAAACTGTTAATATTTATAGTTATATAAAATATTTATAAATAATGTACGTACCAGATGCTGTCTATGAGTACTGAAAGAACGACTCCCAGCTCGATGAGTCACCTCCTGTCTCCCCCGATTCTGCCTCCCCAGCGATGATCTCCTCTGAAAGGCACCACTCAACCAGTGCGCACATAATCCATCCCATACATGGGATGAAATATACTCTGGTCGGTGTGCTCTACATGACTCCTCAAAATCTGACACTCATGCTTTCTTCATCGCAGCTTTTCTTAAATTGTGCAAAAACTGACGAAGGCGATCACGCATGGCCACCTCCCATGCCTCGTGGATGGCGTCACGCATGGTATCCTCGATCGGATACCATAAACCCTACAAAAAAAATCAAAATATCAAGTTAGAAATGAAATAATTTTCAAAATAAAAATTATTTATTTACGTACGTACCAGCCAATGGTCGAACATGGCCTGCTGCACATCAATGGGAATCTGCTCCCATGTGGTCCACGGCTGAGAGAAATAGTTGCGCAAAATAGCGCTGCCCTGTCCGACTGCTATATGCGGAAAACTGAAAAAAAAAAAATAAACATTTATTATGTGAATAGATTATTGAAATCTTAGTCAAATCCACGGGTTATCACACAGGTTATCACACCTCCGGGTGCGCGGATCAAACCCAAGGCGTGGACGTCGCTCGGGGACGGGGTCAGGAATCATCAATCGTGCAAGACCGCGCCCCCTCCGCGTACTCCCTGAAGCGCCTGCAGGCTGAGGGTCATCTGCCAGCAACTCATCCGCATCGAAAGGCAGGTCAGCATCCGTCAACTCACGAAATGTGGCCTCGTCCATCTGAAACAGAAAATGTTAATGTTAGCAAATAATTGATAATTACTATTATATATACATATATACATATTATGATTGTATATAAATACCATGGAATTCTATAAGTGTTCATCTTCATCATCATCTTCATATATGTCAATGTCATCTTCATATTCCTCCTCAACATCATCGATATCCATTCGAGTTGCAGTTGCTTCATCTCTTACCATTTCAAATTCATGTGTGACATCATTAACATCATCGTCATCACCGACTCTTAAATGTGGGGTGTCGTCATCGATACTCATGTCTCTTTGTAAAAAAGATTGATTTTGAGTACTCTCTTGAAAAACTTCAATTCTTTGCACATCAGTGAAAGCACATTCACTTTGACTAAACTGATTGTCTCGAATTTTGATTTTTATTACACTCCACCAATCAGTCAAGTCTCTTGATGTTGCACAGTACTTTGCATAATAAACTTGATATGCCTGTTGAGCCAATAAGAATGGTTCATTTACTGCGAGAACACTTTTACATTTAATATCGATGATTCCATGAGTCGGATGAACACGCACGGCTCTCTCTGTATCCAACCAACGACATTTGAACATGGTTATGTAATGTTGTCCAAGATAACAGAGTTCAATGATTTCATCAAGTATGCCATAAAAGTCAACTTCATTTTCTCGATGATGAGATCCTCTCAAGCTAACTCCACTGTTCATTGTTTTTTTTGATTCCCCATATGCATGTGTGTGGAATCGAAATCCATTCACCACATATGCATTATAAGTTTTAACAAGTTTGGAAGGTGGGTTACTCAATACACACAGCCGTTTGTCAATTTTATCAGCATGTCGAGACACCTGAATATTTGTGAAATAATTATCAATATAGTAAACTATACATTGAATGAGTTGCTAAAAGATAAAGAATTTATGTTACCAGTTTTTGAAACCACTGAGAGAAATTTTTCAGTCGACGTTCTTCGAGAGCAGCTGCTGTAATTTGTGGAATTTGTTTCTTGATATGATTATCATACAACCTATAAAAACCAAAGTTATTTACTGTAACATAAATGATAGAATAAGTGATATAAACACTTACAGTACAACTGATGTCATCTCTTCACAGTTGAGCAGAACATACGTATGAGCTCTATGATGTTCATCATCTGAAAGCCAGCGTTCAGAAACTCCACCAAAACCAAGCTCTGACTGGTTGAAAACAGATAATTGATTGTCGATTTCATCAATATTCCTCTCATTCCGTCTCATTCGGTTGTGTTTTGAAGGATACTCAGATTCAAAATAATGGGAGCAGAAAAAAGATATTTCCTCTTGCAAATAAGCTTCTGCAATAGATCCTTCAACAGATGCTTTGTTGCGTACTTTTCTTTTCAATTTTTGCATGCATCTTTCAAATGGGTACATCCATCGAAACTGTACCGGACCTCCACATTTGGCTTCATATGGCAAATGTAACATCAAATGTTCCATTGAGTCGAAGAAAGACGGCGGGAATATTTTTTCCAATTTACATATAATTACAACAACATCTTTTTCAAGTTTGCCTAGAGCATCATAATCTGCCGTAGCCGCACAAATTTCCCGAAAAAAATGAGACATGTCTGTTATGGAATCCCAAATCACAGAATTCAACAGACCTCTTAATCCAATTGGTAGAAGTCTCTCCATTATAACATGACAATCATGACTTTTCAATCCAGTAATATGACCATTCTTTACACATCTACCCAAATTGGAAGCACAGCCATCTGGAAGTCTCAAATCTGCAATCCACTGACAAAATAATAAACGGTTTTCTTTAGACAGTGTATAAGCTGCTTTTGGTTTCAGTAACCTTTCTGTTCTGACATTCTCAAATAGTTCCAATTCTGGACGTCTGCAAATTTGGGCAAGATCTAAACGTGCATTTACATTGTCTTTGCTCTTTCCTGGCGTATCCAAAACTGTATGAAACAAATTATCAAAACAGTTCTTCTCAATATGCATGACATCTAACATGTGTCGGACCAACAAATCAGACCAATATGGCAAATCCCAAAATATGCTACGTTTAATCCAATTGTGTTCTTTCCCAAAACCAGAAATTTTCTGTTGGTTTATTGTGGGACCAAAAGTGATGGGAGGTAATGAAAATACAACCGATTTTAACTCCGAACCTGATAGCATTTTTGGAGGTCCATCCCTTTCAACTGTTCCTTTTCTGAAATGAGATCTGTTTCTGCGAAAAGGATGATCAGCTGGAAGAAATCTGCGATGACAGTCAAAATAACAAGGTTTCTTTCCATGAATGAGCATAAATGCTTTGTTCTCTCCCATACAGTAAGGACATGATTTCTGACCATGTGTACTCCAGCCAGATAACATCCCATAAGCCGGGAAGTCACTTATTGTCCACATCAATGCTGCTCTCAGTATGAAATTCTGTTTCGTTGCAACATCATATGTACTGACACCAGTACTCCACAATAAATTTAATTCATCAATCAATGGCTTCAAATAAACATCAATATTTTTCTTCGGATGTCCTGGAATTAGTAAAGTCAAAAAGATATATGGCTCCTTCATCAACATCCATGGAGGTAAATTATACGGAGTTAAAAAAACAGGCCAACATGAATATTGACTACCATAAGATCCAAACGGACAGAAACCATCAGTGGAAAGGCCCAGTCGAACATTTCTAGCTTCTAAAGCAAATGATGGATGCACTCTATCAAAATGTTTCCATGAATCACCATCGGCTGGATGATTCAAGCTTTTATCGGTTGAAATATTCTCTTTATGCCATGACATCATTGTCGCTGTATTCTTAGACATGAATAAACGCTGAAGTCTGGATGTAAGCGGAAAATATCTCAGCTGTTTTACAGGAATCAAACCAGACTTCCCGTGTTGTCCTTCTTTATATCTCTGTTGCCCACATGTGGGACAACTATCCAACGACTCATTTTCCCCTGAATATAAAATGCAGTCATTTGAACATGCATGAATCTTCTGACAAGTAAGTCCCAAATTTCGAACCAACCTCTTACTTTCATAGTAATTTGCAGGTAAAACATTTCCTTCGGGTAACAGTGTTTTCAGCAAAGAAAATATCTGGTCAAAACATGTGTTTGACATTCCGTTATCTGATTTGATAGCCATAAATTTTGCAACTGCTTCTAATTTGCTCATCTTGCAGCCAGGATATAATGCATCCTCAGCAGACTTCAACAACTCATAAAATTCAGACGGTCCCAACTCAGGATTTGAAGCTATATCAGCCGGAGTTTCTGTATGTTGAACAGATGAACCTGCAACATCATGTACTAAATCTTGAAACTGGGATGGATCCGGAATCAAGTTGGTATCACCTGCTCTGGAACTGCGTTCACCGTGTTGATACCAAAAAACATAATCTGCTTGAAAACCAAAACGCAAGAGATGTTCCCCCACTTTGTCAAACGTGTCAAACGTTCTCAATGCACATTTTCTGCAAGGGCATTTTATCTTTCCTTCTGAAACAAATTCTGAATTTGATGCCGCAAATGATAAAAAAATCTCCACACCCTCTATATATACTGGATTTAAACCAGAACCATTTGGATTTCTACGTTGATTTATCCATATGCGGTCATCTAATAATGACTGTTGACGACCTCGCTGTTCCATATTTTTCTATAAAATATAAAAGCATTACTGGTTTTGAATAATTTGTTAGAAAAAACACTCAAGCAAGGATTACTAATTATTACAATTTATTACTAATTATTACAATTTATTGCTAATTATTACTATTTATTACTAATTTAGCAATACTTAGCAATACTTAGCAAAAGGAAAACTGCTTGAATAATGAAAGGAAATTTGATAATCATCGTTGTGGAGATGGTTATAAATTTTCCCTTCATTATCCAAGCAGATTTCGTTTACTAATTATTAGTAATAAAAAAAATATTATCAATATTTACGAAAAAACAATATTAATATTATTAAAATAATAAAAAAAATTAAAAAATATTAAAATTATCAATATTCAGAACAAACTTTGTTCTATTATTAACATGTTCAAATCTTAAAGGGTCGTCAATTGTCAGGTCATGCGCAATAAAAAGTTTGTGTCAGCCATGTCTAATGTAAACTCTATAATTGTCCTTGCATGGTTGATCACTTCGCAAGTAATGTTGCAATCAGACAAACCAAGTCATTCCCTTCTTAACTATAAGAATTATCTCACATGAACCTCTACATAGATCATTCTTCCTTAAAAATTTGAGGGGATATCATTATTTTTCCCTTAAATTTTCAAGGAAGAATGGTCTATGTAAAGGTTCATGTGAGATGATTCTTATAGATAAGAAGGGAATGACTTGGTTTGTCTGATTGCAACATTACTTTTGAAGTGATCGACCATGCAAGGACAATTATAGAGTTTACATTGGACATGGCTGACAGAAACTTTTTATTGCGCATGACCTGACAATTAGCGACCCTTTAAGATTTGAACATGTTAAGAATAGAGCAAAATCTGTTGTAAATATTGATAATTTTAATATTTTATAAATTTTTATTATTTTAATAATATTAATATTTTTTTCATAAATATTGATAATATAATTTTTTTTGCTAAGTGTTCTTGAGTATTCCTGAGTATTCCTGAGTATTCCTGATTATTTGTGAGTATTCGTGAGTATTCGTGATTATTCGTGAGTATTCGTGATTATTCGTGAGTATTCGTGAGTATTCCTGAGTATTCCTGATTATTCCTAATTATTCCTAATTATTTGCAATTATTCCTAATTATTTGCAATTATTGGTAATTATTGGCAATTATTGGTCATTATTGGCAATTATTACTAATTATTCCTAATTAATCCTAATTATTCCTAATTAATCCTATTTAATCCTAATTAATCCTAATTATTCCTAATTATTCCTAATTATTACTAATTATTCCTAATTATTGCTAATTATTCCTAATTATTGCTAATTATTACTAATTATTGCTAATTATTTCTAATTATTGCTAATTATTTCTAATTATTGCTAATTATTTCTAATTATTGCTAATTATTGCTAATTATTGGTAATTATTTCTAATTATTTCTAATTATTCGTAATTATTACTAATTATTGGTAATTATTGCTAATTATTGGTAATTATTGCTAATTATTGGTAATTATTGCTAATTATTGGTAATTATTGCTAATTATTGGTAATTATTGCTAATTATTGGTAATTAATACTAATTATTGGTAATTATTACTAATTATTGGTAATTATTACTAATTATTGGTAATTATTACTAATTATTGGTAATTATTACTAATTATTACTAATTATTGTTAATTATTCCTAATTATTACTAATTATTGTTAATTATTGGTAATTAATACTAATTATTGGTAATTAATACTAATTATTACTAATTATTGTTAATTATTGGTAATTAATACTAATTATTGGTAATTAATACTAATTATTGGTAATTAATACTAATTATTGGTAATTAATACTAATTATTGGTAATTATTACTAATTATTCCTAATTAATACTAATTATTGGTAATTATTACTAATTATTCCTAATTAATACTAATTATTACTAATTATTGTTAATTATTCCTAATTATTACTAATTATTGTTAATTATTCCTAATTATTACGAATTATTGTTAATTATTCCTAATTAATACTAATTATTGGTAATTAATACTAATTATTGGTAATTAATACTAATTATTCCTAATTAATACTAATTATTCCTAATTAATACTAATTATTCCTAATTAATACTAATTCTTCCTAATTAATACTAATTATTCCTAATTATTACTAATTATTGCTAATTATCGTTAATTATTACTAATTATCGTTAATTATTCCTAATTAATACTAATTATTGGTAATTAATACTAATTATTGGTAATTAATACTAATTATTGGTAATTAATACTAATTATTGGTAATTAATACTAATTATTCCTAATTAATACTAATTATTGGTAATTATTACTAATTATTCCTAATTAATACTAATTATTCGTAATTATTCCTACTTATTGTTAATTATTCCTAATTATTACTAATTATTGTTAATTATTCCTAATTATTACTAATTATTGTTAATTATTCCTAATTATTACTAATTATTGGTAATTAATACTAATTATTGGTAATTAATACTAATTATTGGTAATTAATACTAATTATTGGTAATTAATACTAATTATTCCTAATTAATACTAATTATTCCTAATTAATACTAATTATTGGTAATTATTACTAATTATTCCTAATTAATACTAATTATTGGTAATTATTACTAATTATTCCTAATTAATACTAATTATTCCTAATTATTACTAATTATTGTTAATTATTCCTAATTATTACTAATTATTGTTAATTATTCCTAATTAATACTAATTATTGGTAATTAATACTAATTATTGGTAATTAAGACTAATTATTGGTAATTAATACTAATTATTTGTAATTAATACTAATTATTCCTAATTAATACTAATTATTGGTAATTAATACTAATTATTCCTAATTAATACAAATTAATCCTAATTATTCCGAATTATTACTAATTATTCCTAATTATTACTAATTATTCCTAATTATTCCTAATTATTGTTAATTATTCCTAATTATTCCTAATTATTGTTAATTATTCCTAATTATTACTAATTATTGTTAATTATTCCTAATTATTACGAATTATTGGTAATTAATACTAATTATTACGAATTATTGGTAATTAATACTAATTATTGTTAATTATTCCTAATTATTACGAATTATTGGTAATTAATACTAATTATTGGTAATTAATACTAATTATTGGTAATTAATACTAATTAGAGGTAATTAATACTAATTATTGTTAATTATTGGTAATTATTACTAATTATTCTTAATTATTGATAATTATTAGTAATTAAATGAATAATTATCAATAATTAGAAATAATTACCAATAATTACAAATAATAACATTATTAATATATTTTATTATTAATATTAAAATAATATAATTTTCTAATTTATATACAGTTCTGTTTTCATCTGTGCGTTTTCTATCTCCACATACAAATAATACATGTGAAGACAGCAAACACACAGATGAAAAAAGAACTGTATATATATAAAAAATTATATTATTTTAATATTAATAATAAAATAAACTAATAATGTAATAATGTCCTTATTCTTAATTATTGGTATTTATTACTAGTTATTAATATTTATTCTTAATTACTAAAAATTATTACTAATTATTCCTAATTACCATATAAACAATTAAAAATAATTAAATTACAACTAATTAATAATAATAAAAACTAATAAAAAATTAAAATAAAGATAAATACCTTGAAAATTGATCTGTTCTGATCGTTCTTCAAAACTTTAATATCGGCTCCGGAGAAAAAACTTAAACTAGAGAAAAACTCAACTCTAAAAATATGATTCTGAGAGAGAGAGAAGATAAGGAATGAGAATGAAATGAAAAAAACGGATGGGGGTATTTATAGGTTAGATTAGTTGCGACGGGCTCATTTGCGACGGGATTCCCGTCGCAACTAGTATTATTTGCGACGGGACCCGTCGCAAATACCTTAGCCAACATTTATTACGGTCAACCGGTAAATAGTTATTTGTGACGGGTCCCGTCGCAAATAACCCTCTGCCGACATAGTATTTGCGACGGGGGAATATTCCCGTCGCAAATACCATTTACCGCCGCCGGTTATTTGCGACGGGAATATTTCCCCGTCGCAAATACGTTTCCCGCGATTTGTTATTTGCGACGGGAATATTTCCCCGTCGCAAATACGTTTCCCGCGATTTGGAGCGCATCGCGGGAAAACTATTTGCGACGGGTCCCCGTCGCAAATACGTTTCCCGCGATTTGGCGCGCATCGCGGGAAAACGATTTGCGACGGGGAAAAAAATCCCGTCGCAAAAGCCTCCTTATTTGCGACGGGAAAATACCCCCGTCGCAAATAATTTTTTAACATGACTATTTGCGACGGGATTTATTCCCGTCGCAAATAACCCGTCGCAATTGCTCATTTTTCCCGTAGTGTAAGGGTGATATGGCAATTTATCATATATGATATGATAAATCGATGCTTATATTGGTTTGGTTAAATATTCTTAGAGTTTAATAATATTAAAATGTATCGTATTAAAGGAAACCTCCATTTTATCATTCTTTCATGTTGGCTACATAAATGCATATGTAGATATACATTTCATGAACTGCAATGATAATTGACCTCTCAAAGTACAACTTTGAGTTTATCCCTAACCTATGTTCGTCATGGAGTGTTATAGTTTATGACAAAATGTTAAGGTTAGCATGAGTGAGATTCTTGTATACGTATACAAAATATGCTCATGGGGCACAAAATAGAGAATAGATTCTTTGCGTGCATCGGATGACCTACTAAGTAAACCACATGGAGGGTCATGTAAATGCTTTGGTATACTAGGGGTACATGGATCATATTTGAGTCCCCACTACCTAAGGTTGGGGATATACCTAGCTTGGGAACCTTCATAGTTAGATACCCTACTTACGCAAGTCTACATATTGACTTTGATAATACAAGGGCAGTTGGGTATGTTTTTGATCATGTCATCGATTGGAACTTAACCAAGATGGGATTTTACCTCTTGTATAATGGGTATGACATTTGGGCCCTCGATTTAGATAGAGGGTGGGAATGTGTGGTTGCACCTAGATATTATATATTTACCTGGATAGGGGACATGTGATGTGTTCATCCCTAAGGATGAATGACATGTGATGTATTCATCAATCAGATCAGTCTATACTCTGAGAATCGAGAACAGATGAGTTGGTTATATGGGATTGACATGTTTCATATCACGTGGTCACTTGATGTCTTAGACAAAGGGAAAATATGAGAATGCATGTTTTCATATGATGCAGACTAGTGGACACAGGTATAGAGATATATGTGTTTGATGAAGATCATGTCAGATCCCTTTATAACTTGAGTAGCATTGATGTTTTGTTAGAGGTCTCTCTTTACTTACATATATGAATCCAGGGATTCTTATTTGTTCTCAACGTTGTAAAGACTTGTGGGGGCACACTTTGTGGTTGACTAAATGGGGGGTTGAATTGGACTTAGAGAGATAATCTAAAGGTGTTTTAGAGTTAATCCAAAAGTGTTTTAGATGAGTATTCACAAGTTATTGCATATGATGTGATACAAAGTGAAGTTAATGATAACTTTCCAAAAGTGTTTTGAAGAATATCTAAAGGAAGTTTTGGATATGGTTTCACAAGTTATTGTATCGTGGAATGGCACAGATACTTATAGGTTTTAATGAAAGTGGGAGATTGAAAGAAATATATGCACTAAACCCTTATTTGTATTTTATATATATATATATATATATATATATATATATATATATATATATATATTATGGCTTGCATGAAATTTACAATTTACATGCATAATGTGATGTGTGTGTGTATTATATTACATATGTTGGTAGTATTGGCTGGATAGGTGATCAATCCTCCACCTTGGCTATCATTAAAAGACATGTTTCATAAAATGAAACACATGGGAGTTAAATGAATTCACGCATATGATGTGTGAATCAAACGAGGCATTAATACATGTGTTATAAACGCATGAATTAATGCTTACACCACCCAGGAGCATCCCTGGTTTCTATATAAACCCTATTGTCATCTGACAGCGTTGTGGATGTGAATTCAGATCCTCATGTTTGGTCGATACTCCCTGACTCGTTGCTCTCTTTCATCTTTCTCCTTTACATATAGAGGTACTAGCATGCCATGGAGAAAAGGTGAAGCTCACCCAAACATCAGATGGTTCGGTTTAGCCTGTGGATACCTATAAAGGTGGGATACTTTTATTTTCCACTGTGATCTCACCCAAACCCATCTAAAGGAGATTAGGAATGATGCGGTGACTCTTCAGTGCATGTTAAGCTTATTTACAACAGTTCTTCATTTTTTGTTTTATATGCAGTTTCATATTACTTACATGGGAGATCCTTAAACAAGGGTTAAAATCACTTCGTGTCACCGATTTGATCCTTCGGATCAGTAAGGCTTTCGGGTCAGCTCAAGGCCTTCAAGCCACTTTAAATGCAGATGCAAACCAGACAACCTATAAGAAACAAGCTCTACAAGGAGGATGAGCAAAGAATTTTCACCACGACAAAAGCTAAACAGATTGTAAGAATGAAAAGATGTGACACCAACCATCGGGACAAGCATGTGCATGCACAAAAATTCCTAGCTGAACAATCATACGAAAGGGGAGAGCTGATTTCACGATGAATATGAATAGTCATTATAATTTAATGAATATGAATAGCCATTTATATTAATATAAGAAATTTATAAAAGAAATATTATAAATATTTTGAATTAATAGTTTTTAATTAAAAACTGTTTTGAATTAGCAATTATTTTGAATTTGTAATTATTTTAAATTAATAATTTTGAATTAATAATTCTAAATTATTAATAATTTTAAATATATAATTTGGAATTTTTGATTTTGACTACCTTAGATTAATATTTCAAAAATTTGAAATTTATATTAATATATGTTTGTAGTTTAATATTTACATAATTTTAATGATAAGAAAAATAATAATTGATTGAAATCAAAATCATTACTTTTCTTTTGTTTTATGAATTAGAAAATCATTAATTTTCTTTTAATAATACATAACCAATCATAATGTACAGGTTGACGTTGATAATACAAGATGGGAATTATCCTCTTACATGACAAATATGACATCTAAACCCTCAATTTTGATATACTATAAATGTGCACAAATACACCAAAATATATAACTATAATGAAAAAGAACCTATGTACTTGTTTATAAAAATAACAAGTGATGTGTTCATTAATCAAATCAATCTATACCCTAAGAACCAGGAAGATGAGTTAACAATATAAGTTTAAGATGCTACATGTTTCATGATCATTTAAGGTCTTAAACAAAGGGGAAATATGGATTGGACTCAATGAGATATTCGAAAAAAAATTAAAATTAGTCCATAAGTATTTTGAATAAATATTCACAAAATATTGCATGTTATATGATACAAAGTAAACAGATTAATGTGTGAAAACCAAAGCTATGGGGGAGATGATCGGCTAGATAACAATAAACATGGATAGCGTGGCAATATGGACTTTAATGGCATGAACAGATTAATGTGTGAATCGAGATAATGCACCTACACAGATTACAAGAGCACAATGTTGCTTAATGCATTGGTAGGATCATTAAGATTAATATTTTTTGTCATATTTTTTAGGATATTTAAGATAATGAAATCGATAACATAAGAATAAGCTTCAAAAGACAGATAAAGGCATGTTTATAGAGAGAAACTTCCAAGAGAAAAGCAATTGAAAGAGGAAAAGGACGTTCATGAAAAAGAAAATACGGATCGAGCGGATCATTTTGTCATATTTTTTAGGATATTTATGATGATGGAATCGATAACATAAGAATAAGCTTCAAAAGACAGATAAAAGCATGTTTATAGAGAGAAACTTCCAAGGGCAAAACAATTGAAAGAGGAAAAGGACGTTCATGAAAAAGAAAATACAGATCGAGCGGATCAGCCACCAAACGAGAGCAAAACAGAAAACAATCTACCCGCCGAAGCCATAAAGAGTCCGTCCCTGCCTCTTCAGAGCGTAAACCACGTCCATCGCCGTCACAGTCTTCCTCCTAGCGTGCTCCGTGTACGTCACAGCGTCACGGACCACGTTTTCCAAGAAGATCTTCAAGACGCCCCTGGTCTCCTCGTAGATCAACCCACTGATCCTCTTCACACCTCCTCTTCTAGCAAGACGACGGATCGCGGGCTTTGTAATGCCTTGGATGTTGTCCCTGAGGACCTTGCGATGACGCTTCGCGCCTCCTTTGCCCAGCCCCTTTCCGCCCTTTCCACGGCCCGACATTTTCGATGAATACTTTGTTTTAGGGTTTTCAGATTCGACTGGGGAGTGAGTATATCAGCGGAGACGCGCGTTTTTATACCAGGGAGTGAAAGTCCTGGCGGTCTGATCGGTTTGAAGGGCGCCCGTTTCTTTTTCGTTCGGGAAATGGCGATCCGCGTATGCGTGAACAATTATTTTCAACCGTTGATGTTATAGGAATGGACGGTGGATTGGGCATTGCTGGACGCCGTTCGGATTCTCGTTCGTTGCTCGGCGAAAATGATATATAATTATTGGTGACTTTTTTTTCCCTTTTATGCTTCAAATTGTTTCGTTCGAAATGTTTATGATTTTATTTTGGGGAATTAAATGATAAATTCAAGGTTTTAAAATATTTATTGGTAAATCCGTTCAAAATGTATAAATCAATGTGTGTGTATCAAATATTTTTTCGTTCCTCGTCTAAATTTATTTTTCTTTAACAAATGTAATATTTAAATGTATAAATCAATGTGTGTGTATCAATTCCAGACTGTTGAAAATTAAATATATATTTTTTTTGCAAAAAAAAAACATGTATAAAGTCAAAATTAAAGAAAAGGGTATTAATAGAATAAAAAATTAGATTCAAAACTATAGTAGTCGGTTTTTTAAACTATTTAATTTTATAAACATTTGATGTATGTTTTATGCTTATCACGCTTAATGTATATGTAAATTACAAAAGTTATATAAATCGTATAAAATATATAGGAATCATGTGCAACTTATCCATATAACATATAACACGCACACTTGTGCAATATATATACACGTACATATAACGCGTAGAACAAATAAGATATAAATCATATTGTTGGATTTTAAATTGTTTTTTAAATATTTGAAGGCTTTGTTTTTAAGTTTCGAAAGGGGGGCTTTGAAATCTCACATCCGAAAATGGTTTGAGGTGTGGTTCTCTTTATCATAGGGGATTCTTTTTTACTATTTAAAAGTAATTAAGGAAAATAAATATCATCTTGTGTTGGACGGTGCACTCGCTTGCGCAAAGATGCAATCCAGCGCTTTGATAGAGCACTTTGCATGTTGTGTCGATGTTTAGAGTGCCTTGATTTTCGTGATGGTACCGAGCCCAAACCGGTACATTCGATGGGTCGACCTTATTCGTTGATCTGAACCGTCAATCAAACTAGGTGTGATCTTACGTGCACAATAGTTCGTCAACAGGTGCGATCTAGACCACTTAATCGATCAGGTGCAATCGCACGGATAGAATTACATCTGGAAATAATATACCTTTCAGAAAAGGTATCTGACGTCCGCCAAATGAGTGTTAGGAATTCTCGGATTGAAGAAATATCTAAAACATAGGTACTATTGCCTCCGCAAAACAAATGAAGGGAATGCGGTTGAATCAAGTGGATTGCGTAACCTTTAGGACATGCAGTCGCATAACCCTGAGAGGGTCATGTGAACGGATCACGCACCACGCATGATTTGTCGGTGATCACGCCAAGCCCCTTCAACAAACCTTCTGTTCTTGCGAACACATCCTAACAAGCACCAACAATCATGTGGAGGCTACCGAGCGTGTTCCCCCAATTGCGCGACTTGTCACCCAACGGATGCCCGACAGACATCCTCAAACCCCTTATAAAACAAAATATAAAGGCGGAGAAAGACGGAAATCTCATGCGATGGAGAGTTGCATTGATATTCATGCGACATACTTATTCGATTTGCAAGACCCCACAAAAGCCCCTAGCAGCATGTCCACCATGTTATGCAAGTGCGTGTGGGTGTGTCACCTTCATCATGCGAAGGACCTCGGACATGTCCATTCAATCATGTGATGTCCCTTCAGCTCCACAGACAGACGGAAGAATTGTTTGTGATAATGCTCGCACAACATCACGAGATCCATCATTGATCACGCAACACATCGTAGACAAGCAGAGTGATTGTCCACAACAATGTTCGCACGACAACGCGAGATCCCCTACCAATCCTTGTAAAATAAAGGAATAAAAGACGAGAAAGGCAAAGGCTTCATGCGGTCGTCGTCTTTCATACGAAGAGGTTATGCACCTCATGTGACCGCCATCGATCTCACGAAGGGCCTACGACAAGCCATTGTGATCTCACGAGAGACCCTTGACAAGCCATCCCGATATCACGAATGACCTCTGACAAGCCGCTTCAGTCTCACGAATGACCCCAGACAAGTCTTCTTCGATCATGCGAAAGCCTTTTCACAAGTGTCTTGATCTTGCGAAGACTCCTACACATGTCGACCTAACTTTGTGAAGATAGTTTGACATATCATCATGGTCAGGTAAAATCCCTTTAATCGATCGGGGTTCAATAAACATGGCGATGACAAAATGTTATCGTGGTCGCTGAATATAATGTGATGCCATGGATGGCCCGTGGTAGAATCATGCGAATCACATGACACCAAAACCCCTCCATCGACTCCAACTCATATTCATGAGATATGCACCTTGCAAGGCAGTGTATAACTGGGGTGGTGAGGCAACGTATAATGTTCTCGTGGTCGCAGAATTCTTGGAGCAGAAGGTCACACAATCACAAAGTCTCCCACTGGGTAAAACTCAGGGAACGACCT
Organism: Viscum album; assembly: GCA_963277665.1. NCBI lineage: Eukaryota > Viridiplantae > Streptophyta > Magnoliopsida > Santalales > Viscaceae > Viscum > Viscum album. Next base: position 1,325,382,133 of record OY728157.1, on the reverse strand, counting down.
AAGGGATCACGCGGTGCAAATATGTGCTTCACATGATCACTTTATAGATCATACGAAGGACTTTCGGTGTGTCAGTCAGATTACACGAGGGGGTTTCTGCATGTCGATTGCGTCATGCGAAATCTAATTAAGATTAATGCTTGACAAACCTTGAGGCACATATTCAATAAAGACTAAAAATGACCAAGGAGATGAAAAACTTATGTGAAGACATATACACTAATCTTCATGCGCTTCACATTACCTACCTAGATCATGCGACAACACCATGGCATGTCGCCCAAGTCGTGTGACACCCTTCGAACATGCTATCTAGATTATGTAAAGTCCTCCAGATATGTCAGCCAAGTCACGCGACGTTTTTAGGACATGTTGCCCAGGTTATGTGACGCCATCTAAGAGTGTCACTCAAGTCGTACGACATCCTCACAACATATCGTCCAGACCATGCGATGTCCTCAAAGCATGTCAAACAAGTCACGTGATGTCCACACATGTTGGTCAAGTCTTGTGACGCCCTCTGAACATGTCACCCAAGTCACGCGACAACCCTTATATTGCAACCCTAGTCTTTTACGCATATTATTACATGATTTTAAGCATAAATAACCATCAAATACAAACCAATGATCACAAAGTCTAGTGTATTTGGAAGACTAGGTACATAAAATTGAAAACATAAAATTAAAACAAATTCATCTTTTATTCAATGTCCACAATGATATCTTAACTTTCTTTGAGATCTTAAATCTACATAGGATATCTTGAGGAATACATGAACAAATGGATGAATTAAAAAGCTCAGTAAGAGAATAAACATAGGAATAAGACATAGTGCATAAGTCATAAGGCACAACACGATGACATAAAAAGGCACGAAACATGAATAATCACATAGAACATGGGATCATGTAATCATGACAACATAGGAACGTGGCAACAATATATAACATGACATAAACATGAGTCAAGGCTAACTGCTAAAACTATATCACATATTGGACAAAGCCTCATAATGGATTAAGTTTACTCCATAGTCTCATACATGACGTCACATTAGACTAAACATTATTCAATGCATTGGAGCACTATCTGGGTGCACCCATCATAACATGTTCATGCATATGTGTGCCACATGAAGAATCAAACATAAATTATAAGGGCCAAGATCCATGTGGATCAAGCCTCTGCACATTTTCGAAGACTGAGGTGCTCAGAGGAGGCTCATAGGAGTCCAAAGGGACTCAACTGCTAAAAGATGGAATTAGGGAGATTTCACATCGTGAAAGAAAACTACAAGACGTGAAAGAGGGTTTCACGACGTGTAATATATCAGAGTTTAAAAAATAAATAAAATGAAGAGGTGACGTGTTTTTTAGTGGAAACCGAACCCTGAGAATTACATGATGTGAAAGGGGATTACACGTTGTGTAATTCCCCACTGCAATGTTGTATTAATCATTTTCAGTCGCTTGGGTTATTCATCACTTTATGGCTACAATGACTCTCTTCCTCGTTCTGGGCGTCTAACAACCCCCTCCTTTAGCGTTTTGGATTCCCTTTAAGGGGGATCAATCCTTGGGCTTATGTCTTCAATCTGTGGTGATCCAAGGATTCTTCCTTCATTTTCTATCGGTTTCTCCCGGTTTGATCTTGTTTCCTCCTACATCTTCTCGTTGTGCTATAGAATTTGCTTACACATGGTTCTAACGGGGTTTCTCTTGGTTGTTGTTGGTGCGGTTGTGCCACAACGTCCTTCGATGGATGTAGTTCTTGCGGGAGAGTGGCCGGATTTTTGTTGTGTGGTCCGTTCTCGAAGAACGTCAATAACCTTTTGAGGTAGGGGATTCGTTGCTTCTTTATTTATTTACATGTGATCATAGAGTTAGCATGATTTAGCCCCTTATATCGCAATGAAATTGACCTAATAATTATTTGAGCAAGATGAAAGAATTGGTATCGATCACATAATGATGTTGTTGCTTTGTACCATGATAATGGTTTGCCTCTTGATTTCCTAAATAATGTGATATATATGTCTTGCTTGGTTTAGCATGTTGTTCTTGATGGAAATTGGTAAATAACGTAAAGCCGAAATTAATTGATAATTAATTGGCTAAAAGATAGAGGCATGTTTAATGAACCCGGTTGTTAATTTGATGTTAATCAAATTGATGCAAGTATGCATGTTTAATTGAATTGGTTAATGAACCCGAAGCATGTCGATGCTTGTTGATAAAGGAATTTAAAGGTATGTTAAATTAATTGTTTAATTAATTTGTGATTGCAGTGATATCTTGTTGCTTAGGTTGCTTGTAGTTGGAACCTGTGATAATGAATCGGTTAATTCAAGATGGAATAAGAACCAGTTGTGTGATACAAGAGAATGCCTTTGTATGGATTGAGTTGTCCATTTGCCTATAAAGGCCAAGTGCCTTGTGCTTTGGATCTGTGAGAGCTCATTGTGTGTAAAGGCTAAATGCCTTGCTTTAGGGCTAAGAGTCTGGTTGCTATGTTTTCCTACTACTTGTGATGTCTTATGAGCCTAGGATGGCTGAGCCTGGAGGGCTGTTGTGGTATGAGGGGTGGTAAGGCTCGATTTTTGTGGCAGCAGTTGACACCTAGAGTGACGAGATGCATCAGTATATGCAAGTGGGTGTTAGGAAGGACATCCGAGACGACAAAACGGGTTGAAGCTGGGCTTGCCCATTGTTATGAAAGTTGGATTCTTGTTTGAATCAATTGTTTTCCCAACAACCAAGTTGTTGTTTATCTGCTTTCCTTTCACCATTGCTTGAGGCATATTGTTTTGGTTACTCTCCTTCAAAGAGAGGTAAAGATGCACAGGGTACGTCACATACTTTCTGTGTTTAGCTTCTCATGGTTGGATGAGTGTACACTCCTACTATAGGTGGAAAATACCCGATGAGTAGTTTATCTACTTACCATGTTGATCCCCTTATGTTTGGTAGCTTAGAATGATTTCTTAGAATACCTAGTAATATGGAAAGTGATGTTTTTAATAAATGAATAAATGTTTAACCCATGGGGTTGGAGCTTGCAAGGATGCAATGCTGAGGTTATAATTCTAAGAATCCGTGGACTCGGTTTGCTTATGCTTGGAGGGCATGGATCCTTATTGAGATGCTAATGAAATGTAATGTGGAAAATTTTAATGGTTAATTAATTGTTAAATAATTAATTAACTTAAAGTGCAACTGATGAAAAAAGAATAAAGTGATTCAATGTAACTCTTTAAATGGTTGTGTGCTTATAGGATAATTGGTATTAGCAGTGGCAGCTAGGGGTTCGAGAGATGTTAACTGTAGTTGAGTCAGAGACTTGGTTATGCCCATTGTGTGGTTGTGAGCTATATTATATCCTATACTTTTTGTGTTTCTATACACTAATCCACCCTGTAGGTTAGGGCAACTTACATCCCGAGGATTCTGAGCCCTGGGGGGTGTTTTTCCCAACACTTCAGTGGGAGGATGGATGGCTAACTACCCCCTTTGTACCTGCTCTCTTCTCTCGGTAATTACTTGTGTTGGTATACACAATGGTTAGTTTTCCTCATATATGTGTTTAGAGGGTTGCAATGGATTATGGTTATTTCACACACATGTATTCTAGATATAGTTTCCTAAGGACTACTATAGGTATAACATGTATAAGTTGTGATGGATTGTGAATCCTTACTCAAGTGTATGGGTTATGATGTCTTGAGGTATAATACTCGATGTATGATACACGTTATGCAAGCTGTGGTGGCTCTTGAAAACTACCTGATTACTTTTGGTTATGTGGATGTGGTTGTGTGTTGCACGAGGTGAATGTTGTGGTGCTTCACCTAGGTGTCTGCTGGCTAGCCTTTTTGGAAAGATATGATCAGGACATGTGATGTTGGGCCAGAGCGGCAAACCGGTGGGGAAGTGTTAGTGGGGTACCCTTGATATTCTTTATTATATTATATGCTCTTGTATGAAATACTTGGTGAGAGTAGTCATGGTGAGGCTGGAAACTTAGTATAATTATTTAGGTGAGGAGTTAGTTTCACTTGTTGTTCATTATGCTTTAGCATGATTTCTTTACTTTTGCATGAGAGGCTATGGGGAGGATCCTACTGAGCATATTGTTATACTCACCCTATGTATATATAAACTATTTTTCAGGTCAGTTGGAGTAGGTTGAAGATCAGGCTGGTTACTACTAGCTTGGGGTTTTGTAGGAGCTGTTTGGGATTTGTGGTCGCCGTCATCTTTACTTTATTTTGGTACTTGTAGTTTTCCATTTCAGTTGTAGTAGTTCTTATAGGGCATTACATATGTGTACTTGGGTTTTCTTTTATATTTCAATCTGAGCTGGATTTGGTTGGTGTCTCTCTTATCTCTCTCTTCCACATGTGTTTCTCTTAGAGGGAAATGCCTTACATCTACAGGTTTATTATACCCTTGGTGCTAGTCGCCAACCTGGGACCTACTGGAGGTGGGACTCGGGGGTCACTATCTTTATTATCCCATTGCTGGCCCAAGAGTGGAACACTTTGTGGGGATATGGTCTTGACATAAATAATACATATAAGGGTTACCCATGAAAAGAAATGGGTATCATAATCATACCATAAGGCACAACTAAAGAGAATATCATAATGGTGTCCACTAAAGAATGGATTTAAATAATAAATATACATTAATAAGGGAAAATAGGCATATATCATGATAAATGATGTCCAACTAAAGTGAAAATATGTTAAAAGAGTGTTTAAGAAACTTTAAAAAAAGAGTCACTTTAGTGTGGTTTAAGGAAAAATATTAAAGAGACTTTAAAGAGGACAAAGTCATATTTTTTTTTATAAAACTAGAAATGAACTAAAATAGTTTTTCATGATGAAACAAGTGATTTTAGAAAAATAATGGTGGCTTAAAACAAATTTTGGAGTGTACTTGAAAAGGGGTAAAAAATTGAGAAGTTCCCTTTAATCGTGCTTGCTTATCGGGATGAATTGAAAAAGGGACCTTATAAAACATGTATTTCATCACCAAATAATGATTAATGTATATGGATACATTATTTTGGAACATATACATAGAATTTAGGAGAATTATATATGAATAACGAAGAAATACATTGGTGTGAAGAGAGAGAGAGTGTAACCAGGAGGAAAAATGGAGGTTCAGAGAGATCTCTTACCTTATGTCCAAAATTGTTCTATACTTGAACTTAATGTCATGGATAATAAAATTATATCTATTAATTACTTAATTCAGAATCTTCTTCATAAATATTTTATTTATTATAATTTATTAAGTTAATTTATGGTCATTTTTATGAGTTATAATGTTAATTTTGTCATTCCAGGAGCATTCATTTGTTCCAGAACATGAAAAAAGTTATAATATAAATTTTAAAATATTTTTTAACCATTATAATGGTTTTATGACCTGCCTTGAAGGTGGTAATGGAAAATGTAAACTCATCATCCTTGAAGGCGGTGAATCGACATTTCACGGATGATGTTTTTATTTTTAGAATAAAAGGAGAAGAGAAGAGTTTTGTTGATGGATATTCCATTCACATAATAAAATTAGGGTATATGTATGATAATGAATTTATCATGTCACTTTTTATAAGGGAGTTTAAGGGAGGATAAAAAAAATAAAATAAATTAAAAGAGAAAGAAGAAGGATTTTACCTCTTGAATATCGTCTCTTTGAGAACCTCATTAAGGCACTTGGAATTGGTCTTTTGGTGAGACCAGTAAAATGAATACTTAGAGAAGAGTCTTGGGAGATTAATTTGGTAGAATATTATAAAGATTAAAATCTTATAAGGTGTTAGGAGAAGATGTGGTGAGGGGTGGTATTTATAGTGGAATGAGAGAGGTGTTTTTGATTATTTTATTCATTTGTTTATTATTTTGGATCAAGATTATCAATAGTGTTTATTATTGTGACTAATTATAGTAAATAGAGCATATTAGTTTGAGATAATGAGAACTTACATCATCCAAGACTCAACCATGACTAAAAAATTCATTTATTTACTTATAATGTTAAATACCATAAATTACCGTATTTCACTATTCACAAAAAATCCAACCATTTTAGAAAAATAAAAAAATTTCACCCCAACTATTTTTCAATGTGTAGATTTAAAAAATGGACTCCATTTTATTAAAATAATTTTCTAAATATGAGAACTTTATTTTTAAATTAAAATAATCATTTATTAAAAAAATACCGATTTTAATATTATAACCACTTTTATGACACTTTGAAAAATTGATTAAGGTCTCATAAAATTATCTTATAATTATAATAAAACAAAATGCTAATTTATGAATCTATTTTATGAAAATAAATTATCTTTTAAATCATTATATTAATTATAAAATTATAAATAAACATTTATGTTTCACAAAAAAATACCAAAACTTAACTTATCATTTTTAAAACATTTACTTACTTATTCCATGATATAAATATATTGTATTATAAGATACCTAAATTTTATTTATAATTTCATGAATATTTTTTATTATTAACACTATATTTTATTTCTACAGCTTTTTTTGTGAGTGTGGTCATTCTAATGGATCGAGCATATCCAAATTTTGTTATCCTTATTATCTTATTTTCAATTTATTGCGCCACTGTAATATTTGGAATTATTATTAGTTTGTTTTATGACTAAAGTATCATTCTTCATTTATGATAATGATGTTTTTATTGGGTTCTCAATGTGATGTATGTGTTTTATACTGCATGAAATAAGATGGGAAATTTCATTGATAAAATTTTGAGTTGTTACATTCTCCCCCCCTTATGAAATTTCACCCTCAAAATTTCATTTGACATACTAAGTTGAAAACAGGTGAGGGTACTTCTCCTTCATCACTTCCTCCGGTTCCCATGTTGCCTCTTCATACTTATGGTTCTGCCATATCACTTTGACTAGGTGAGTAGTATTGTTACGTAGAACTTTATCTCTATGGTCCATGATCTTCATCGACTAATTCTCATAAGAGAGATCATTTTCCAACTATACCACCCCTAAATTTAGTACATGTGAGGGATATGGTATATACATCCTTAATAGGGATACATGAAATACATCATATACTTGAGACATGGTTTTTGTAAGTGCTAGTCGATAGGCCACAACTTCGATACGATCAAGAATCTCAAAGGGGGTGATGTACCTAGGGATTAACTTTCCTTTATTTCCAAATCTCATGATCCTCTTCCATGGAGATATGTAGAGGAATACCATGTCTCCAAACTTAAACGTCAGGTCCCATTGATGATTGTTTTCATACCTCTTCTGTCGACTTTGGTATGCCTTAATATATTGTTGAATGGTTTTCACCTTTTCTACCATTTCTTTGGCCATTTTAGGTTATAATATCTTAAATTCACCGACTTTATCCTAGCATGCTAGTGTTTTGCATATTTTCCCATAAATGTCTTCATATGGATCCATTTGGATGATCGAGTGGAAACTATTTTTGTAAGAGAAATCGACCAGAGGTAGATGTTGGTCCCATCCTCCCTTGAAGTCCATAGAACATGCTCTCAACATGTCTTCCAGTTTTTGAATATTATACTCATATTGGACATTATTTTGAGTCTGATAAGTCATAATGAATTTCAACTCAGTGCTTAGATCATGTTAGAGACTTTTCCAAAACTTGAAGGTAAATCTCAGATCTCGATCAGATATAATCGATAATGGTACTCCATGCAGCCTCACCACTTATTTGATGTATATCTAGGAAAGTTAATCGAGTGAAGAGTCCTATAGAATTGTGATAAAGTGAGCCGTATTTTTAAGATGATCCATAATGACCCATATAGCATTATTTCCTCTAGATGTCTTTAGAAGTCTAGTGATAAATTCTATAGTGATGTTTTCCCATTTTCATGTTGGTATGGGTAATGGTTGCATCATAACCTTAAACTTTTTTCCTTTTAGCCTCAACTTGCTGACATACCAGATACTTTTATGTATATTTAGTGATCTCCTTCTTCATATTGTCCCACCAATGGCGCTCTCATAGATCTTGATACATCTTTGTGCTCCCTCGATTAATAGAGAAGGTTGTGCATCATTCAGAAGCTCTTTCCTTATCTCTGGATTGGATGGTGCACATAGTCATGAACCAAATATTATGAATCCTTCCTAAAAAATTTTGAACTTTGAGGATTTTCCATTTTTGATAGCTTCCACCTTTTTCTGAATTTCATCATAATTTATTTGAGTATCCTTTATTTTCTCCATAATGGATGGTTGAGCAATCATTTGAGAAATGATTGATGGCGTTCCTTCCTTAATGATTCCTATGTCCATCCTTTAAAAGTTTAAGAAGATTGGATCCTTCTCAATTCACTTCATTGATAAAGTTACAGGATCCTTTCTACTTATAGCATATGCCACTTTATTTGCTTTTACAAGATGGTAGTGGATTGAGCAATCATAGTCCTTAATGATATCTAACCTTCTTTGATGGCACATATTAAGCCCCTTTTATGTGAATATATATTTTAGTCTCTTATGATCAATATATATCTCACACTTCTCCTCATAGAGATAATGCCTCTATATTTTCAACGCGAAGATCACAGCCGCCAACTCCAGATCATGTGTGGGATAGTTTTTCTCATGAACTTTCAACTTCCTTGAGGAATAGACTACCACTTTATCATTTTACATCAGTATATAGCCTAATACCTTTTTTGAAGCATCAATATATACCACAAAGAGTTCCCTACTTTTCATAAGTATGAGTACTGGTGCAGTGATAATCCTCTTTTTCAACTCTTTGAAGCAGTATTTACATTCACTGGTCCAGACAAACTTTACTCCCTTTTGAATCATCTTGGTTAGTAGGTTTGACAATCATGATAAGTTCCTCACAAATATTTGGTAATACCCAGCCAGACCAAGGAAACTATAAATATCCATTACAAATACTGGTCTAGGCTACTCCTCAATTAATTTTGTTTTATAAGGATCCACATATATTCCTTTGTTGATGATAACATGCCCCAAGAATGATACTTCCTTCATCCAGAACTCACATTTATTGTACTTTTCATATAGTTTCTCCCTTCAAAAATTCTTTAGCATGGTATTCAAATGATTCTCATGCTCCTCATGCTCCTATATTATTTTGGAGTATATAAAAATATCATCAATAAAGGCTACCAAAAATTTGTCTAGGTAATCTCTAAAGAATCTATTCACTAAGTCCATGAAAATTAATGGAGCATTAGTGAGTCTGAAGGGCATCACTATGAACTTATAGTTTCCATACCTCATTTGGAAGACAGTCTTGGGAATATCTTCCTTATTCACCTTTAATCAGTGATATCATGACTGAAGGTCCACCTTAGAGAAATACCTTTCCCCACATAGTTGATCAAAAAAGTCATCTATCTATAGTAGGGGACACTTGTTCTTTATCATGATTTTTTGAGCTCATGATAATCAATGTAGAGGCACATTGATCCATCCCTCTTCTTGATGAAGAGGACCGACACACCCTATAGTGAAGAACTCAGGCATATAAAACCCTTTTCCAAATTATCTTATAACTTATTATTTAGTTATTCCAACTTAATGGTGGCAATTCTGTAAAGAGTCTTTGATATAAGAAAAGATCCAGGAATAAGTTCAATCAAGAACTTAACCTCTCTATCACGAGTAAGACTGTACAATTCTTCAGAGAACACATTAATGTAGTCCCTCACAATGGTCATGTATTTGAGCATGATTCTCTTATTTGTCTTAATCATTTGAGCTAGATATTCTTTCTCATAAGGTAATAAAATCACAATTGAGATGATGATTCTAAAGGAGATTCATCATCCTCCTTACACTTTTACAGAATTGGGGGATACATTGGGATGTAAAGAGTGATCTTCCTTTCTCAACATTTGATGTTGGATTTATATAAGGATAGTTAATCCATGACCAATATTGCATAAACCTCCACCAAAGGAAGTATGAAAATATTTTCTAGGAGGTTCAGTCCAAAAATATTGACTGGGAAGGAATTATATACTTTGGATGCAATAATTTCTCCATTCTCTATTCTCACAGATAACTCAACCTTCATATTTTGGGGTGGTGTTTGAATAGTTCTACTTAACTTGTAAGATATGGAAGAATGTGTAGAACCAGAATCAAAAAGTACGTTCACTATTCTTGAATGAATAACCAGTATATCTGTCACCACATCATTATCGGGATCCACCTTAGTAGTAGTGATATCATATGCCCTTCCTTGTTGCCTTGGAGGTTATTGCTGAATGCCTTTAGAAACCCTTGGCTTAGGGCATTAGCTCACATAATTCCCATGTTCATTTCATTTGAAACACTGCACTATAGGTTCAGTTTTAATCTAAACCTTCCTTTCTTCTTTCTCATTTGTGGGATTCTTTATATCCCTTCAATAATAATTAGCCTGATGCCCCTCTCTTCCACATTTAAAGTATCCCCTAGCTCCCTTTAGATAGTTCCCAGGATGCTTCTTCCCACACTTTTGACATGTGGAGTGTTGGATTTTATTTCCTTCATGGGATTTATTTTTTGATCCTCCCATATTAAACTCCATTTACCACTTTTTATCTTCGATCCCACGAGGCCACTAAGAGTCCCTGATCTCCATTTCAACCTTAATGGCATAACATACAATATTCTCATAGCTGGAAAAGTCTCTAATTTCCAATGCTTTTCATAACCTCAGATTTAATCTGATAAAGAAGCAATCCACCTTGCTTTTAGTGTTCATGAAAAATCCAAATGCGTATCATGTAATCCTTGTAAAGTTTTCTTCATACACCCCGATATACTCATCTTCCTTTTGCTTCAGTATGAGGAACTCCCTCTCCATCTTAAGACATAGAGTTTGGAGGGAAATATTTATTGATTTTTTTTTTCTTGACTACTTCCCATTCAATGGAATCAATTTACTCCTTAGAATTCATGTTCTTGATCAACATCCACCACTAATCAGCTTCCCCATTAAAACGATCACTACTACAAATATGGCTTTTATCAGCGCTAAAAATGGCCATTAACAACGCTAGAAAAAATGCTATTAATGTCGGCGAAGATAAAGGGGGGGGGGGGGTCCCCTTTATCAGCATTCCAAAAAGCGCTGATAAAGACCCCTTTTATCAGCGCTAAAACGAAGCACTGATAAAAGGGTCCTTTATCAGTGCTTTTTTTAGCGCTGATAAAAATAAAAAAAATACTTCCAATCTCGGGGGGGGGGGGGGCTTTTTACAGCGCTTGAGCCCCCCTTTATCAGCGCTTTCCCGCACCTCCAACGCCCACCCGCACCGCCTACACCCTTTATCAGCGCTAGCCCTTTAAATCACCCTTGCGCGCGCACCCATGCCTCCACCCGGATTTGATCTCGAGACCTCCCCCCTGCGCACCTAAAGCCTTTGCCACTACCCTATATTGATTTGTTCTCTTATTCATGATATATCTATTTATTTATATATATATTTAGTTATATTTATTCGTATAGTAATATATATTTATATTAATATATATAGTTATATTAATATATATATATAGTTATATTAATATATACATATAGTTATATTAATATATATATATATAGTTATATTAATATATATAGTTATATTAATATATAGTAGTTATATAAATATTCATATATTGGTATTTTAAATAAAATGGATATTAGTTATTATTTAGATAAAGATAATATATTTTATATGTAAATATGTTTAATTATTTATTTAACAAATTTAATTTTTAGGTGTGAATATATAAAAAATGTGTACATATAGTTATATATTTGATTATAAATAGTAGTGTATTATAAAAAAGGATGAAATTTCAAAGACATAATATCAATATGAATGTAATACCTTGGAATAAATTCAGTCTCCACCAAAAAAAGCCAATAATACCCCCTTAAATGAGGCTGAAAATCCACAAAATGTTAAAAAATCTGGGTACCCCGACTAAAAACTCAGTTTTGGAGGCCTTCTGGGCCTCTTTTGGCCTCGAAAAACGCTTGACCAGGGCTCCCCCAAGTCATAGTTATGTAGAGCTCGTCGCAGGATTCGATTTGATATGTGGTAGAGCTCAAACGAACGCCCGGATCAAAAGTTATGGCCGTTTGAAGTTCGAGTTGCGTTTTCAACATATTTTGGATCTTTTTTTTAATTTTATTTTTATTTTTTAGTCTTCAAATTGTTATTGAATGACTATTACTCCATAATAATTAGAAAATTATTAATTAAAAATATTTTTTTTTTAATTTTTTTTAATCCATTTTCACTAAATATCTTATATATTAAGTATAATAAGTGTAAATGTACATTTATAATTATCTAAAATATATTTAAAAATTATATATTATATTTATATCAATATAACTATATAACTATATTTATATATTAATATATTTTTTTAATTTTTTTTTGAAGTCGACCCTTTATCAGCGCTACTAAACAAGTGCTGATAAAGGGGTGGTGCTGGCCTTGCCCAGTTTTGTGGTAGTGGATAGACCACCAACACAGTTTTCTCTTCTTATGAGCATTGGAGGATATAAAATATCTTCTTAATGGAGTTAATCTATTTTTCTGTGATGAGGGGATCAAAATATACAATAAATATAGGAGGCCTTTGTCACATAAGGATTTGACCACAACTTACTCTTTATTAGGAGAAGTAGGGAGTTCCACATGATTTAAGTTATTATTCATAACTTGAGCTAGTTGTTCTAGTACTTTCATAAAGTATTGAGCTTCCATTACCATCATATTTGGCATTTCATTAGGGAAATTGTCACATTGCCTATCACATTGGTTACTAGCACAAGTTCTTCTATTTCTATATATTAAATAATAAAATTAAATTACAATTATGGGGGCTTTAATACTTAGCTAATAAGCATATAAAAAGAAAACTTTGAACATATAAGGATAAACTTTAAAATGAAAATTATATCCTAACATGTGATTCACTAAGTTTCAATATAGGTTATCCATGGTGATAGAATTATCCACAGGCTTATTACTAAAGTTTTATAATCCTAATCTCCAAAAATAACTAGACCATCCTCTGATACCAACTATAGATTCCCTAGCCTTTTACACATATTATTACATGATTTTAAGCACAAATAACCATCTAATACAAACCAAGGATCATAAAGTCTAGTGTCTTTGGGAGACTAGGTACATAAAATTAAAAACATGAAACTAAAATAAAATCATATATTATTTAATCACTATAATAATCTTCTAACTTCCTTTGAGCTCTTACATATACATAGAATATCCTCAGTAATATGTGAACAAAGGGATGAGCTAAAAAGACCAGTAAGGGAATAAACATAGGAATAAAGCATAACACATGGGTCAGAAGGTATAACATTATGACATAAAGAGGAATGGAACATGAATAATCATATAGAACATGGGATAATGTAATCATAAAAAAATAGGAATGTGTAAGCGACATATAACATGAAATAAACATGAGTCAAGGCTAACTTGCAAGACTATATCACATGGCATAAAAAGTCCCATAATGGATTAGGTTTACTCCCTAATCCCATACATGATGTCTCATGAGGCTAAAAATTACCCAATAAATTAGATCACTATCTGGGAACACCCATCATAACATGTTCATGCATATGTGTGCCACAAGAAGAATCAAATATAATAATATATATAAGGGTTACCCATGGAAAGAAATGGGTATCATAATCATGTCATATGGAATAACCAAAGGAAATATCATAGTGGTGTCCATGAAAGAATGGATTTAAATAATACATGGACATTAATAATAAAAAATAGTCATATATCATGATAAATTATTTCTAAATAAAGTGAAAACATGTAAAAATAGTGTTTAAGAAACTTTAAGAAAAGATACACTTTAGTATGGTTTAAGGGAAAATATTAAAGATACTTTAAAGTGGTCAAAGGCATAATTTTTATATAAAATTAGAAATGAAATAAATATTTTCTCATGATTAAATGAGTGATTTTAGAAAAATAACGGTGGATTAAAAAATATTATGGAGTGTACTTAAAAAGGGGTAAGAAATTGGAAAGTTCCTTTTAATCGGGCTTGCTTATCAGGAGGAATTGAAAAGGAAACCTTATAAAACATGTATTTACCCATAAAAGTAGGATAAATGGATCTGGATATATTATTTAGAAACATATATAGATAATGTAGCAGAATTATATAATAATAATGAATAAATACATTGGTCTAAAGAGATAGAGAGAGAGCATAACCTTGAGGAAAAATGAAGGTTCGGAGAGATCCTTTACCTTATGTCCGAAAGTATTCCGCACTTGCACTTAATGTATTGGATAATAAAATTAGATCCATTAATTACTTAATTTATAACTTTATCCACATATATTTTATTTATTATAATTTTATTAAGTTCATTTATGGCCATTTTGATGAGTTATAATGTTTAATTTTGTTGTTCCGGGAGCGTTTGTTTCATAGATTTTATGATCGGTTTAATTGTGTATAATTATGGAAATTCTTGTAAAATGAAATAAAAACTATAAAATTGGAATAAAATGGTATTAATATACTAATATAATTTTAAATAGTCCCATATATAATGTTATTTTCAGATATGAGAATGATTCATTAGATAAAAAGTAAATGATAAATGTTTAGTTTATTTTGGCAGTTTTTCGATCATCACAAACTTGTTTGTTTTATTATTTAATATTATGCATATATATTTATTCCAAAAAATAGAACAAGTAATATTATAAGATTTAAAATCCATTTCAACCATTATAATGGTTTTATGACCAGCCTTGAAGGTGGTAATGAAAAACGAAAATGCGTCGTCCATGAAGGTGCTGAATCGATACTTCACATATGATGTTTTCATTTTTAGAATAAAAGGAGAAGATAAGAGTTTTGTTGATGAAAATTAAATTAACACAATAAAATTAAAATATATATATGATAATTTAGTCATCATTTCACTTTTTATAGGGGGTGAGGGTAGGATAATAAAATAAAAGAAATTAAAAGAGAAATGAGGATTTTACCTCTTGAATATTGTCACCTTGAGAACCTCCTTAAGGAACTTGGAATTGGTCTTTTGGTGAGACTAGTAGGACCAGGATGTGGGTAAGAGTATTGGGAGAGTAATTGATCATAATATTATCATTCTATAAAGCTTATAAGGTGTGATAAAAATATTTGGTGAGGAGTGATATTTATAGTGGGAGGAGAGGGGTGTTTCTTGATTATTTTATTCATTTGTTTATTATTTTAGATCAAGACTATCGATAGTGTTGATTATTGTGACTAAGTACAGTAAATAGATCATGTGAGTTATAGATAATGGGAAATTATATCATCCATGACTCAACAATGACTCAAAAATTCATTTATTTACTTATAATGTTAAATACTGTAAATTATTGTATTTCACTATTCACAAAAAATCCAACTATTTTAGAAAAATTCCAAAAAATTTAACCCAATTTTTTTTCAATGTGTAGATTTAAAAAATTGAATCCATTTTATAAAAATAATTTTATAAATATGAGAAATTTAATTTTCAATTGAAATCATCATTTATTAAAAAATTACCGATTTTAATATTATAGTCGCTTTTATGACACTTTGAAAAATTAATTAAGGTCTCATAAAATCATCTTATAATTATAACACAACAAAATATTAATTTATGAATATATTTTATGAAAATAAATTATCTTTTAAATCATTATTTAAATTATAAAATTGTAAATAAACATTTATGTTTCACAAAAATACCAAAACTTAACTTATCATTTTTAAAACATTTACTTACTTATTCTATGATATAAATATATCACATTTTAATTTATAAGATAACTAAATTTTATTTATAATTTCATGAATATTTTTTATTATTAACACTGTGTTTTATTTCTACAACTTTGTTCGTCAGTGCGATCATTCCAGTGGATTGATCAGATCCAAATTTTGTTATTCTTATTATCTTATTTTCTATTTATTATCCCGTTGTAATATTTGGCATTCTTATTGGTTTTTTTGACGACTAAAGTATCATTATTCATTTATGAGAATTATGTTTTTATTGGGTTCTCTATGTGATGCATGTTCTTTATACTACATGACATAAGAAGGGAAATTTCATTGATAAAATTCTGGGTCGATACACCTTAGGTGTGCTATCCGAGTCATGTGAAGTCCTCCGGGCACATCAACTTAAGTACCACAAAGTCCTTCCAACATGTTAACTAGGTCTTGGGACACCCTCTAGGCATTTCATCAAAATCATGCGACACCCTCTAGACATGTCAACCAAATCTTGCGAGAGCCCTCCAGACATGTCAAGCGAGTCATGCAACAACCTCCCAAGCATGTTATCCAGATCATGCGATGTCCTCTGAATATGTTATTTGGATCATGAAATTGTCTTTGGACATGACCACCAGGCACCTAGAGCATGTCCAAACATCCTTAGACAGGTCAGTAAGACATCCTTAAACTTGTTAGGTAAATGATCAGGCATGTCACACATACAATCAGGACATGTCAAGTAGACGTCCTAGGACATGATATAAGGACCCAACCTTAAATATTACATAATATTTAGTTTTAAGTCAATAATTAATTATCTTACATTTGAAGATATTTTTTGGTTTATAGTTTTAGATAATTAGGGAATAACTCATACATAAAAAAACCATATAATACAAAGTGGATACTTCCAAACAACATCTATTTTTTTCACCATATAAAACTTTTAAAACAAAACATGATTTAATTTCATGAAATATTCATGAATTTCAACTTGACTTATTCCTTTACCTTACCCATCCTTAAAACTTGTGAAAAATATTTAAAAAAATGGGATGATCACAAAAATCTTAGTAAGGGATACACAAAATAAGGAAAATCGTTAGTCCACTGAAAACATGAAAACATAAATAATATTTACCTTTATCTTCAAAGTTCTTTGAGCATATGAATTAAATCATTTTCAAAGGAAAACACACACACTTATTTCTCAAAGAAAATCATTAAAAATCCATAACAAGCAATTGAAACCTCTTTTAGTGACTTGGAGCATCATATTTATTAAACCCTTTAAAAATACTTTTAATTGGAATAACCATATGACTGAATTCCAATATTATCATTTAAAAATGCATTATAGAGCTATAATGGGCTCACCTAACACTATCTAGGCTGCCCCATCGTATAAGATGTAACGGGCTCACCTGATGATATCTGGGCTACCCCATCATATAATTCTCAGGTACCATATCATGAATACAATTTTTTTATGCTTATAATTTTTAATTATAAAAAATTATTAAAAACTTTTTTAAACTCATAATCAAACCACTTTTGGATATCAAAATACACTTTTCTTTTAAAAACCCATTTTAAATACTATAATACCTTTTTATTTTGATTTTTTTAATAAAAAAATACCCAAAAAGGGGGAAATGGGTTTACTTTGAATATAACATGAAATATTGAAAAATAATACTAAAATAAAACAATGGTCACAATGGTGAAAAAATCATTTTTTTCATGTACGTTAAGAATAGAACATCCCATTTGTTTTTTGTCAAAACATTCCATGTAAAACACATAAAAATATTTATTTTGAAAACCATTTAAATAAAGTAAAAAGGGCATAAAATATAATTTATAAATATTTTATGTTTATATAAAAACTTTCATAAAATCATAGAAAATTAAGAGTTGTAAGGACAACATTAAAAGAGTTTTTTTTAAGAAAAGTCCTTTATCACATTAGAAATATTAGAATCATAAGACCCATGAAAGGATAACATTAAACACAACTTTAAATGCCATGATAATAGATTAATTCATGATATAACATGTCAAATGTTATGTATATACACCTTATGAAAGAATAAAGGTTCATAACATCAAGATATGCCTCAATGAAAGGAGATTGAGATGAAGTCTCTTATATTGAGTCTAATTCATCACGTGTGTTTTTATATTCCCGAATAATAAACCTATTTTAATTATTTAATTTTTTGAGAACATTTTTCAAGTTTATTATTACTTTTATTTCCCTTATTAACATGTTATATACAATTACTTAATCAATTAATTTTAATTCGGATGTTTTGACCATATTTGGCTTATGTGTCAAAACTGACTTTGGCAGGTCGACTAAGGTCAAAGTGGTCATTATTTAAACATATTCAGAATAATAAAAATGAAATAATTATCATATTACTTATTTAATTATATATATATATATATATATATATTATTCTTGTGATTTGGTGATGAAAAAAGAATAATCACATCGCTTTGAGGTGGCGGTAGTCCACACGTCCACAAACAACGTTATCACCTTTTCTATGCGTGAAAAGGTAAAAAATAAAGTGATATATTATATTTCAATAAAGATAAGTATTTAATGAATATCATATATATTTAATTTAAATCACATATGTTTATTAAACTCATCCTTAATATATTCCATGTAAAGTGTGAACGAATCACATCGCTTTGCAAGGCTGTAGTCCGCTATACACATGAATGATGTTATTGTATTCCAAAAAAATGTAAAGCATGAAGGTATGTGTGATATACCAATTAAAAAATTATAATAACATAATAAATATCATAAATATAATATATAAATAGTATTTCCATCATTATTCCCAACCTTCAAAGGTGGTAATGAAAAAATGAATGACATTGGTCTGCGTTGTGGTAATTCGTCGTACACACGAACAATTATTTTGTAACCCATTTGATGGAAGTGTGTGTGGTTTTAGGTCATATACTTAAACAAAACATTTCAGTATATTTATGATACTTATTTGATTATATAATAATTCTATAATAAGAGTTAAATGGGGTGGATAAGGAAATAAAATAAAAAATATCATTAGAGTACGCTACCTCTTCTTCAGATAACTCCTTTTGGTTTGCACCATATACCTTCCCTGGATGGATTTATTCCCAAATTAAGGCTTATAAGATGAGTTTAGGGGAGTTTGGAAGTTATTGTTTTAGGTCTTGTCTTAAAAAAATTGGTTTTAAGGTGTGAATAGATGAGTATAAGTGGGGTGGGTGGAAAACTTGTAAATTTTTTAAAGTGTGAATTCCACCTACATTGTTTTCATGTCACCATGCCCCAATAATGGCCCATTATAAATAATATAATGTATAAATTCAAAATATTTCCATAAAATTGGTGTTTTATGAGTGTAGGGTAATTTTTATACCTTATATTCTAAGTTTAACCAAAAAGTAAACTCATTTTTACCTTAATCGTTGTAATTAATTTTAATTGCTTTCACTAATACCATTGGTAAAAAAATTAATTAAAAATTAATTAAAACTTATTATACATTAATAATTATTATAATTCCAAATATTAAATCTATTTTTTAAAATTCAATTCACATAAGTGGAAAAAATTAATTTAAAGTTAATCCTACAAACGTGGCGAGACAACGAGTTTTGAAAGAGAAAAGTTCAAAAGATTGAAATGTTTTTATAGAAATATTCAATATGAAATTGATTCCAATGACCTAAATTTTATTATTTTATGTATAATTTAACTAATTTAACTTTAAAACTAATTCAAAACATAATTTAACATTATAAATTATTTAAACGAAAAGGTGGGTTTCAATTAAAATTCATTGTTTTTCATTATTCATCAAAAAATTAAACTCCTTAGAAAAATACTAAAATTCACCCTAAAATAATTTTGATATGATTATTTCAATAATTATATTAATTTTATAAAATTAAAATTACAAAATTTATAAATTAATCTTTTAAATAAATCCTTATAAGAAAAGAGTTTACTTAAAACTATTACCTTTTTATTTAAAAAATTACTTAATATTTTTATAACTAATATAATTATTAATATTAATAAATATGAAATGATTTATTCTATCATTACCTAGGTTTTTAAATCCTTCCCACTTTTAAGAAATCACAACCTCACAATTTTTATTCACTTATTAAACAAGTGGGGATATCTTTCCCTCATAGAATTTTCAGATTACCTTGTTGCCTCTTAAACCATATGGGTTTTCCATAAAACCTTAACATGGTGAATCACCTTATTCTACAACACTTTCACTATAAAATCAAGAATATTAATAGACCATTCCTTATAATAAATTTTCTCTTCCAACTGAGCTGCTTTCGATCTCAAAACATGAGTTGGATCTGACACACATTTCCTTAACATCGAAACGTGAAATACATTGTGTACCTGAGATAAAATCAGAGGAAAATTCACTCAGAAAGAAAATGATATGACTTTATCCAAGATTTTATATGGTCTAATGAACCACAAACTTAAATTTCCCTTTTTACCAAAATGAACAACACTTTTCTATGGAGAAACTTTGAGAAAGAACTGATCACCTACCTCAAAAGAAATATTTTTCCTCCGATTATCCACATAACTTTTCTGACTGCTCTGAGTTATCCTCATATGTTGCTGAATTTACTACACCTTCTCTTTCATTTCATCTACCAAATCTAGTCCCATCAACTTCCTTTATCCTACTTCATCCTAACAATCCAGAGTTTGACCCCACTTTCCATATAATGCCTTAAATGGTGCCATCTGTATACTAGAATAAAAACTATTATTATAAGAAAACTCAACCAAATAAAGATGTTGATCCCAACTTCCTTGGTAATCCATTGAATAAGAATAAAACATATCTTCCATGGTCTGAATTTTCCACTTAGACTTTCCATCTAATTGAGGATGAAAATGTGTACTGAAATTTAATTCAGTACCCAATGAATTCTAAAGTCCTTTCCAAAAATTATACATGAACCTAGGATCATGGTTAGATACAACAGAGAGAGGTACTCTATGTAACCTGACTATATCCTTTAGATATAGTCAAGAAATCTGATCTCAAAACATTTTATCTCAAATGGGAAGAAAATGCAGAAATTTAGTTAATTGATCAATAATAACTCAAATCACATTATTACCTTAAGAAGTTTTTGGAAATACTACCATGAAATCCATTAATATATTTTCCCATTTCTACCATGGAACTAAAAAATATTGAATCATCCCCTTCGGTAAATTTCATTCTGATTTAATCTATTTATAATTCAAACAATTCATGGTAAATTCAACAATATATCTTTTCATTCCATCCCACTAGTAATACTTCTAAAGGTCTTTATACATCTTATTGCTACCCAGATGAATAGTAAACATAGAACTATTAGATTCACTCAATAAATCTTTCCTCAACTGAGAATATCAAGGCATATATAATATTTTCCCAAATCATAAAACACCTTATTTATCGATATTAAAATTAGGTTACTTACCCTTCTTAATGGATTCTACCTTTTCTTACAAAGATCAATCCTCCTTCTGAGCTTTCTTAATTCTTTCTGACAAATTCGACTATACTAAAACCTGAAACAAAACAAAGGATTCCCTACATCCACAACTTATATACCAAAATTTATCAAATCATTAACCAAAGTGTCACATTATAAACATAACATGGTTAAATAGCATTATTTTTTCAACTCAAAGCATCATAAACATTTTTTATTTTTCCAGAATAATAATGAATCGTAAAATCATAATTCTCGATTAGTTCCAACCAACTTCTCTATATCATGTTCAATTATTTCTAAGTGAATATATACTTCAAACTTTTTTGATCAATATATATTTTTCACTTTACTCCAAAAAAATGATGCATCAAAATTTTTAAATCAAAAATCATAGAAGTTAATTACAAATCATGCGTAGGGTAATTTAACTCATTAGGGTTCAACTGATGTGAAAAATAAACAATTTACTAATCATTCTAAATCAGGACACAACTTAACCCTTTCAATGAAGCATCAATATAGATGAAAAATTCTCCATTTTCAGAAGGTAAGAAAAAAATTAGATCATTCACCAATCTTCTATTTAGTTTCTAAAAACAATCATCATATTATTTTGTCCAGATGAATTTAACTCCTTTTAGAGTTAACTCGGTGGGATAGACAACTAAGCAAAGTTTCCAAAAAACTATCGGTATTAACCTGCTAATCCAAGGAAAATATGAATATATATGATGTTTGTGGGTCTTGTTCATTCTTCAATAACTTTTGTTTTAGTAGGGTCAATAGTTTTTCAAATTTAGAAACAATATATCCACAAAAAGAATTTTTTTGCAACCAAAAATCACACTTGATAAATTTCCCATATAGTTTCTTTTCTTTTAAGGTTTTCAAAACAACCCTCAAGTGTCTTTCATGTTCCTCCTGAATTTTAGAACATACCAAAATTTAATCAATAAAAAAAACTAAAAACATGTCCAATAAATCATAAAAAAACTCTATTCATAAGATACAGAAATACAACAGGTGCATTAAACAACCCAAATTACATAACTAAAAACTCATAGTGTCCATATCTAGTCCGAAATGTAGTCTTCAGAATGTTCACTTCCTTCACTTTCAATTAATGGTACCCCTGTCCTGGTCAACCTTAGAAAAATACTAAGCTCCCTAGAGCTGATAAGAAAAACATCGATATAAGGAAAATGATACTTTTTTTAATATTGATGTTATTCAAGGATCTATAACCAATGAAAAGTCATATTGAACCATTTTTATTTTTTTAAAAAAAACGGAGCACCCCATAGTGAAGTTCTAGGTCGGCTAAAACCTTTATCTAATAACTCATGTAATTGCTTTTTCAATTTTAAGAGTTCCACTTGAGCCATTTGATAAGGGGGTTTTGAAATAGGACTAGAATCAGACACTAAGTTAATAATAAAATCAACTTCTCAATCAGGAATAACTCCAAGAAAATCATCAGGAAATACATCCATGTATTCATTTACTATAGGCACATCACTAATTTGAATGATTTCATTTTTTTTCAATTATGCGAGCTAGGTAACTTTCACTACCACCTTTAATCAATTTCTCAGTTTCTTATCATGTTATAAAAGGCATGAAATCATTTAACACAACTTTATTAGATATGCAATCTATCTTATCATGATAAAATGAATCCAATCCATATAAATAATGATATCAAATTCTACTATGTATAGTTTAACAAGATTTGTAGGAAAGACCATCCCACTGATAACAATATGAAGATTCCTATAAATCTTGGTTGCTTTAATACTTAAACCAAAAGTTTTCACCAAAAGTTTTATCTTACTTTCATGAGGTGATATTCAAAATTTACTAGAAAATTTCTCAAAAATGATAGAATACAAAGATCCAGATTCAAACGAGGTATTAATATAATATGAATACATAAGTAACATATATGTCACCACTTAATTTGATCAACCAACATCAACTGTAGTAGTATAAAATCACTTTTCTACACCTTTATATTTCTAATCATGATGATGTCCATCCCGTTCTACTAAATTCAGACACACATTAGCATAATTACCCAACTCATTGCAACCAAAACACCTCATTGTTGGATAGATATCTGTTACCCCATTCACTGTTGTTCAAGAATCTTTTCTTTATAGTCATGAGCCCTGTGACTAAACTAACCACAACAAAAACATTTACCATATCTTTATAAACATTCCTCGAAGTTTCATTTTCCACACTTGGAACATTTTGGGAGTTTACCACCATATTTCTTAGCTAGTTGTTTCTCAATTTCCTACCACCTTGACCTTTTCATACTATTTCCATCTCGAGGAACATACATGTCAGCAAAACACCAAAGGCTTCAAAATAAGACAATAGAACAACAATTCACGCATTAAAGCAAAAAAACCTATGGCATCACACAAGCTGAAAGATAAACACATAGACCAAAAGAATTCAAAATCCAAAACACACACAATAATTTCATAAAACTCTCCAAATTGGTTTAAATAAACAGCCACTTGAAAATAACCTTTACAGGCCTTAACCACCTTTTATAAAACACCAAAAGAGACCCATTTAATAAAATATACATAATAAATCAAAACTAATTTTGGACTCTTTTAAAATGTTTTCCCAAAAACAATTCAAAGCACAACACCTTTCTTTTCCAAAACCAATTTCAAAATCATTTCCATAATCCAATTTGAAATTGATTTAAAACACAAACCACCCATTCTATTTTAGAAAACACCAAAAGTTTAATTTTTCAATGGTTTAAGTACCCATTCAAACCATCCCTTAAAAACCAAGCTCTTGATTTTTTTTGGAAAACATATTCCAAATTAGTTTTCATAAACTCAAAGAAGAAAAATTTAAAAAACTAAAGAATTTTTCTTTAAGATCATCAATGGGCTTAAAACAACCATTTTAAAATTTCACAACATGACCCAATTAGGTTCTAAATGTTTTAAAATATAACACACTTGAATCACCCAAGAAAAACCTTTGGAAGTTGAAAAACACACTTTCTATTTCATCAAATGATCCAAATGAGGTAAAAAACCATTTAAAATGTCATATCAAATTTCAAATAAACCTTTATATTTAAAATTACTTGTCATTTCATGTACCAATTGAAATTAAAAGTTAAAACCACCTTTAAATAAGAATAAATAAATTCACCTTGAACACATTTTATAAACCCAAAAAATCTAACACACAAGGTTTAAACCTTAACATTAGGGAATTTTAAAATTATCGAGCACTAAAGTCATGATATCCATAATAGAGGAGGTCTAAACCCTAGGAGAATAACCATAAAAATAGAAACCCTAGGAATAAAACTCTCTCCTCCACCAAGAATTTTCTGGTAGGCACTTAGAAAACAACACAAGACACAAGCCCAACCACCCATGCTTATCAAACAAAACAAGTAGTCCCATAACCAAAGAAATCAAATAAAACACCATTTTAAAATATCCTTTGAAAACAAGTTTCAAACCAATTATAAAATCTCATTTAAAAGTTCAATTTTTTTCCAACACTCTTTTCTCAAAACATCAACCCATTACCGAGACCCACAAGTCTCAAAATTCATTTAAACCAGGGGCTAACACCCTTCTTTTTCTGAAAACATTACATAAATTATCCTGAAAAATAAAGGATCACACTAATTTCCAAAACAATTTAAAAAATACTCTTTTAAATAAACCATATCAAGAAAAATACTTTCACAAACCAATTCTTAAAACATTCACTTTAAGAATTTAAATGTTTCAGAAAATTACACTTTTTGAACTAAAATGATTTTAAACTAATTTTTTTCCTTAGAAAAGTTTCAAACCAAAACACACATGGTTTACAAACCTAAAATTAAATGGTTTTAAAAAAACAAAACATTTTTTCTCTTTCAAATTTTTTCCCCCTTTGTAAAACAAAGTACCCAAGGGACAAAACCAAGAATACCAGAACACATGTCATATCAAACCACATTCAACCACATAAATTTCCATAATAAATCCAATTAAAAATCCCCTATATCATACCACACCAATGGAATACTTAATTGGAGTCAATTCAGGAATAAAGGGAGGCAAAAAAATAATATTAAAGAAAAAATTATAGCGTGCATGGTTTTGGCTGCATGGGAGGGTAAACTATGCACCAACCATGCAACATGCACTATCATGGTTGTGGAACCATGTTTCATGGGCACCACATGGTTTACCAAACCATCCATGATAACTATGAAACCCTGTAAAATTATCCATTTTTGACTTCAAAACTCAAACTGACCCCCAAAATCACCCGTACACCCAAAGAGGATCAAATAATTATCTCAACATATCAAGAATCCATCAAAACATCTAAATTTGAACTCAAGATCAAGACTCGATCCCAATACACCAATGGAAACTCGAGATTCACTATGATAAAGAGCTGGATAGGCCCTTTTTGGAACAATCCACTCAATCCCCAATGAAAATAATAGTCTATAGACTACCTAGAAACACCCCAAATAACAAAGAGGGTCTCCCAATAACCTGTTACCCTTTTTAAGAAACCTAGATGCTCTAACACCAATTTATAATGAACCAACCCATCCTGATTTGTTCCACCACATACTCAAAGAGCATCCCTGATCCTCCCGTGATGACGACAAGTATCAAGGGAATCATACATAACCATTGGGGATGGTTTCACCCTCAAGGAACTAAATAAAAACATCCAAACAAGACATAACAATAAAAAGAAAAGGTACATTCCAAAATAAATCTCATATAAATAAACAAAAAATCAGAGATATAAAACTACAATGAAATCTAAAACAAAATAAATACTGAATAAGACGATACCAATCTCGATCCAACCTATTCCATGAAATCAAAATTCTAATACCTAACTCCATGTAACTCTTCAGTCACCAACATTATCCGTACAACACCCACTTCCTAAGGAAGACAAAACTAGATCCAACCTGAAATCCAAAACCTGGAGGAACCTGCACAATACATGAAGAATACATACCCACAAACATGAGTATTTAGAGTGTGAGATAAATCTAGTAGGATACCACAATGAGTCCAATTCATTACTTTTATAAAATATACTAAGCTCACTAGTTTAGAAGTAATATAAAAAATAAGTTTTCATTTTTTTTATATATAGTATAAAAAAACCAAATATGGAACTTTCATTTCCCCCAAGCACAACATTTGTAAAACATTCCATAAAAATATTTTACCAAAAACCATGATAATTCAAAGTGTTAACCATTTGTCTTTAAAAATACCACACTTTTGAAAAATAAACCCACACATGGTTTAAAACATTTTAAAAGCATGCCAACTAATAATTCCACTTTAAAAACCATTCCCCCATTTTTAATTTAAAATATTTTCTACACCCAACATAAATGTAAATAAGGAAATAAGGGAAACAATGATGAAACACAACCATAACAGGTTATAAATAAATCCAATAAACAAATAGAATAAAACTAGTCAACAATATGAATAAACCACAAGAGGATTAAAACATCAAACAAGTCTATCCAAGAAATAAGCATTACAAATTCCAATATATATATATATATATAAAGGCATAACATATGATACATATCATGAGACAACACTATGAGGACTAATAAGACCACACAAGACACATAGACGTGGACCTAGCTTCCAGTAGGGTAACAGTCACACATCCATCCACCAAATATCTAAAAGAAGTCTCTTTGGTGATGAACCACAATTCTAGGTGTTATGTACAACTAAGGGGGGTATATCCAGTGAAAAACCTCAACTATCCAAGAAATTTACCACTAATTCCAACTTAGCAATCTCAATATCCTCATGGAATAATAACGGAGGTGGTCCATGAACAAGAAATGTCATCACATGATAATAACATGCCCCTAGGACTAACACCACAATCACATCCTTCTCACCTCCCACACTACCCTTAAAATGAGCCCCAAAACATGAGAACATCATGAATCACATCTCAACAATCCATTATGTGGATAACATAAAGATTAACAACAAGAAAGGGGGACTCAACAAGGGAACAAACAACATCACTTCAAAAGTGACAATTGGGCCTTCATTTATATCATATATATTTAGAAATCCATTACTTAGAATGATTTGGAATTTAATCATGATTCTAAAACAAAGCACAATAATTCACAAACACAACCAAATTAGATCAAGGGGAACACTATTTTGATTTATAAAACCAAACCACACTTTAAAACATGAATACCCTTCTAAAACACAAAAGGGTAACCCACTTTAAAACCCCATTTATCCCAATTCCTAAAGAACAAGTGAATTTCATGATGAAAATCCTCTTTTTTATTTTATCAAGCATAAAGAATGCATAAAACACCGATTTCAAACGAAATTCCATATCAAAAGACAATTCACCCATTTTTTCTAAAGGAAATTAACCACTCAAGAATGAAAAACCTTTTAAAATCCAAATGATATATCATATACATCATTACTTTAAATTCAAAGTACATTTAAAGCATCAAGAAATTATGGAACTATAAAAAAGGAAATGAATTAGAAACACCTCCCTCAAGTGGTGGAACTATTTCACCTTCAATGAAATCCACCGAATTAGGTCTTAAAAGATGTATTACGACCCTTATAAACTAAAATCCCCAATTTAGCACAACCCTAGGCATGAAAATTGGCCAAGCATGGCCACTAGGGTTAGAGGGATTGGAGAAAAAGAGAGGAAACCAAAGGAAGAGAAGAGATGAGATCTTACCTCTTGAACTAGGTGAGTAATCAACAAGAAACCACAATTAAATCACCTTGGGGGGATTTAGAAGAGACAATGAGGGCTAGGAGAGGATCTATAATTTGGAGAAAAGAGATGGGGAAGCCAAGGTAACAAACTCCACTTAAAAAGAACCGCAAGAGGAAAAAATACCCCTATTAAAGTGAGATGAATGGTTTACCCACACAATTAAAAAACCATGCATAAACCATAAAAATAGCCACTTATAAGAGCTACATAGGCTGTATAGTTAAACTAACTGTGCACCTTAACCACGTGACTTGGAAAAAGTCCCAATACTTAACCCTCTTCTTCCTAAAATACCTCTAACTCAAGGGGATAAACCATATAACAAATACCCCACATAAAAGTGACACTAGGGGTGTAATAGATCCCATAAGACTCGGTATTTTAATACTACATATGATATTTATAAATATAACAATCTCATCTTCTTTATAAAATTTGTGTCCATTTAATCCATAGTGGAATACAGGTTCACATGCACAGAACTTCACAATGTGAAAAACTTCCCATAACATGGCTATAACTCACTTCACAAAGTCATATTTAGCTTTATTATTCATTATCAGACTAATATTGGATAAAAAAATTCCTTTATATAATTGTGATGTTTATTTCATTGAATAATAGTTTTGGCATCGATTGAATTATTTCCTCCTCATAATTCTTTATCCTAGAAATGACTCTTACGTTTAAGTTAAATGACTCTTATTTATCAATACAGGTTTATGCCTTTATCATATTTTTAGTCTTCATAGTAGTAATTTAATTTTTTATATAATTTAAATGAATCTTACATTTTTTATAGACAACAATAATTTCATAATAGTAAATTACTCTTACATTTTCTTTGTGAGTTCATGCCTTTTCCAAATGTTTGACTGACCGATGATTCTTACGAAATCAGTGTGGATCCTGTAACTTTTTCAAAATATTATAATTGAAACTAAAAATTACTATTATGTGTGAGTGTAACACCCTGATATTTTAAAAGGAAACACTATTTTTAATATCATACAACATACGCCACATCAAGCTTAAACAAATGACTAAACATTATTATTTAAATATGATAATTATCACCAGGCCATTGAAATGGAGGGAATGAATGATATTAATTAAATTATAAAAATATAGTTTAAACATGTTTATAAAATTAATTCATTGGTTACCAATTAATTATAAATTAAAATATAAATCAATTGAATATAAAGATGTGTTTTTATTTAAAAAACTATTTTTATGCCCATAATGACATTTTATCTCAATAAATTAAATTAGTAAATATTATTGAAATATATTAATTTATATTTTTCATATCCAATAAAATGTTTTTTAATTCATATAATAGGTTTTATAGTCTTAAGATATGAATAAATTCAATTTTGAGCATAAAAAGGCTATATTTTTCTAAAAGACAACTTTATCGCCTTTTGATGCCATGCCTGTTTTAAATATAAATTTTGATAATTTTATAAATTTTTTATGAAAAAATAAAATTAATTTTTGAAATAGGAATATAAAAATTATCTTAGGGTGATTTTTTGGCATTTTTCTAACAAGTTTTATTTTTGGATGAATAGTGAAAAATACACCATTTTAATTGAAAACTGCTTTTTCATTTAATTTATTTATATAGTTATATTATACTTGAAATTTGTTTTAAAGTATAATTTATTAAATTATAAATAAATTAATACAATTTAGTTAATTTTCATCAATTTCACATTGAAATTGGATATAAAAACATTTATAACTTTATAACTTTTTATTCTAAAAACCCACCTTTTCGTTGTGTCTACGAGATTAATTTTAAATATAATTTTTCTAATTTTGTGAATTTAATTTGGTAAAATAGATTTCATATTTGGAATTAGAAGTTCAAAATTATGTTTTAAGATCAATTTTATTTTTTTTATAAAAAAGTTACCATGGTAAAAAAATTATTTACCGTAGTATAAGTAAAAGAGTGAGAAGGGTTAAAGTTAAAAGGTAAAAGCTTAACATACCTAAAAAATACAAAATTTAATGGTTTGATGAGGTATTTCTTGATCCTAACCAGACTTCACAACATTAATTAACAATATAATTAATTTAAATTAATTCCACCTCAATGTGGTTGGCTTTAAATATAAAATAATCATTATTTTAATCACTTAAAGTCTCACCCCTCCTCAAGTATAAATACCACCCCTCACCACCCGATTTCGACTCACAAGACTTTTATATCCAAAAATATCTTTAGAAACCTATAATACTCACTATCCCCACATAAAATTGGTTATGGTAACACCAAAATACCAAATCCAAGGTTCTCAAGGGTCTCTCAAGGAGGTGATATTCATGAGGTAATTTTCTCAAAGTATCTCTCTTAGTTTCTTTTATTTTTCTACTTTCTCCTCACCTAATTCATCCATAAATTCATGATAAATCCAGAATAATGTATATACTAGAGTTTTATGTTTCTAATTTAATATATCATATCCATTTCATTTATCATCTCCACTTATTAAAAGAAACGAAACTATTGTCCAAGTTATGTCGGTTAATCACCTTCATGAATAATGATTTTGTTCGTTTTCCATTACCACCTTCATGAATGGTCATAAAACTATAATTATGGTTAAATAATATCATAATAGGTATATTATAACCTATTTAATGTTATTTAACTAATATATACACATAATATTAAATAAAACTAAATTAGTTCATGATGTTCGTAAAAACCGTCAAAATAAACTAAACATTTATCATTAACATTTTATCTAATGAATCATCATAATGTAAGAAATAAAAATAATTTATAGAACCATTAATACTTATATAATTTAATTAATAATATTTCATTATACTTATATAGTTGTAATACCGTTTTACAAGAACATCTATAATTATACACAAATGAACCGATCATGAAACCATGCAATGAAGGCACCCGAAACCATGGAAATAATGAAATATTATTAATGAATAGGTCATAAGATGTTATAAAATCATCACATAAGGTATTATAAGTATGAATATAGTTGTTTAATGTGTTAATAACATTATTTAAACCATTATAAATAATGTTTTAACACTTTTTAATAAAGTTAAACGTGAGGTAAGAGATTCCTTAACTCAATTTCCATTCATTGGGTTATATGTCTACTTCATTGATTATATTATGTCAAGATTATGTGTGTAATACACTATTTATTTATTTAGTTTTTATTCCTAATTATATTTTTTTGTATATAATTTTGTTACACATAATCAACCCATTGATTAATTCCCACCTCAATGATACGAACATTGTAAGGAATTTCTTAACCCAATTTCCATTCTTTGGGACAAACTTCTACTTCTTGATTATGTCATGATAATCTTATGTGTGAAATTAATTTTGAATATTTTATGTTGTATTTCTAATTTTTCATGTGTATTTATAGTGGATACACATATTCTATTCATTTTATTAATTTCCACTTCCATGATATGATATTTATAAGGGACTTCTTCTCAATCTCATTTCATTGAGGCATATTTTGATGTTATACACCCACTTTCTTTTATTAGGTGTATATACATACACTTTTACATTTCATATCCTAAATTTATTTATTCTAATTTTATTTAATGTTTTGTTAAATTTTATTCCTCCATAGGGTTTATGATTCAAATAATTCAAAGTGGTATGGGGCACTTTGAATTAAAGATATCTTTTTAAATGTTTAAAATTTTAATTTCAAAATATTTTCCTCCATGTTAATATTCTTGAAATTATTTTATATTTTAATTTATATTAATATAAAAAAATTACAAAGGAAATTTTATGTCTATTTTTAATTTCAATCAATGGTTTTTAAAATGAATCTTTTTACATGTACAAAAGGAATGTTCTATTCTTAACATACACAATAACAATGAATTTTCCACCACCATGACTATTATTTAATTTCTAGATTACTTTTAAAACATAAATATTTTCTTAAATGAAATTAATTCTTTAACTTTTTGGGTATTTTTGTAATTGAATATGGTTTTTAAAATAAAATAGTGTTTTGGTATTGAAAATAGTTTTTCAGAAGAAAAAGGCATTTTTATACGAAAGTGTTTTTCATATGGGATTAAAAGAGTTTTTCAAAGGATTTTATGATGAAAGTGTTTTATTAATTAAATTGTACTTTATCATTATATGAGAAATAGGTGAGCCCGATACAACTTATACAATGGGTTGAGCCACATTATAGCTAATGGGTGAGCCCGATATAGCTTATATGAAGGGTTGAGCCCCATTATAGCTCACGAGTGAGCCTAATATAGCTTATACGAAGGGTTGAGCCCAATTTTATCTCACAGGTGATCCTAGTATAACTTATACAAATTTAGATCCCCATTATATATCTCTAATTCATTAGGTAATAATAATATTGGAAGTTGTCCTTATGGTTATTATAATTAAAGGGTTTTGAGAGAGTTTTATTTATATGATGCTCTAAGTCACCTAAAAGAGTTTTAATTGCTTGATATGGGTTTTAATGATTTTATTTTAGCAAGGTGTGTATTTTTTTTGTGATAAAATGTTTTATTTTATATTCTTAACGAACTTTGAAGATAAAGGTAAATGTTATATGGATTTTCATGTTTTTACTAAACTAACAGTTTTATCTATTTTTATATCTATTATTGAGATTTTGTTCTCATCCCAAGTTTTAAAATATTTTTCACAAGATTTAGAGGATAATAAAGACAAGGATGAGAACAAGGAAAAAACTATGAATATTTTACATAAAGAAAAAACTTTTTTATTTTAAAAGGGTTTCCTTTGGTGGAAAAAATGGATACTGAGAATAAGTGTCCACTTGTAATTTGTGGGTTTGATTTATTAGAGTTGTCATAATTCTATAAAACTATAAACCTAAAATATATTTAGTAAAATAAAGTGATTTCTATTTTTAAAATAACTAGAATATATATTATCTAAGACTGGGTCCTTATAGTTGGTATCATAGCAGAGTTTAGACAACTTTAGAGATTAGGATATTTTCTTGAGAGGCATTATTAAGAGTTATGAATTTATAATTTTAAGGTTTATCATAATTTTAGAATATTAGAAACCCTTTTTTAAGTTACAAAATTTAAGGTGACTAATGGTATTTTTAGAGATGCTTATTTTTTAGGTAATTACGAGTTCTTACTTTTTAAGATGAAAAATGAAAGGTATGAGATATCCTTGGAGGTTAAAATATATTAAGGTTATTTTTGAGGATGTTTTGACAATTTTATAAGGATTATATTATTATAGTTTTAGAAAAAGAAAAAAACTGTAGGATGGGTGATAACTCATCATGTTTGGAAAGGCTACGAGAATCGAACCCACAACTGAAGGGTGACGAGAGTGCATCACCTACCACTAGCCTAGTGATGTCCTGGTTAGTATGATATTTATTTTTAGGTAAATGATTTGATCAATAAAGAATAATTTTATTTTAGTATCATATGTTTTATCATAATGATAACCATGGGACTAGATATTGATTTGGGATTAAGTGATCAATGTTATTTTAGAAGATGTTCACTATTTTGGGAACCTTATATGATAAAGATAAATATAATACTATGTAATTATATTTGATAAATAAATGATGAATTATATTTTTGAATCATATATGATTTATGGTGATTAAGGTTATTTATGGAAATGATTATTTGAGTAGGGAAATTTTATTTTAGTTTGAGACTCTAAGAGTGATCGATATTATTTGAATATGAATATTAAATTTATATTGGAAGTTTTTTTGATAAAATCCTTTTGATTTTTGGGTTTTAATTTTAGTCTAGATTTTTGTGAGGAGTTTTAAGGTTAGTTATTTGTTAAATGATCTATGTTGAACTATGGGTACTACTGTTGAATTTTGGAGATTTATGTATCTTTTCGTGATATGAATGTTTATTATTTTTAGATAATTTCATTATATTGTAATAACCATTTTGGTTTTGGTTGATTCCTAAAGAAAATATGAATAGATAATTATACTTTTATGGATTTTGTGATCCATAGAAGTTGATTCTGATGCTTCAGGTATGAAAATTCATCTTAAATACTCATCATTTGGAGAAAATATGAGGATGAAAATCTATATATAAAGTAAGTATATTTCCTTATACTATTAGTTTAGGTAGTAAAATAATTCCTCAAATCTAGTAAAAAAATTATTTTGAAACAAAAACGTTATCCAATTTATTTTCATAATGGGAAATCAATAGCCTTTTAACCTATCACAGATTTACGATTTTGTGATAGTTAACTTTATAATGACCATGTTATCTATCACTCTCCATCAGAAATTTATAGTTAGAATTATATTCCATATCCATGTTTTCCTATATGGAAACTTAATATGTGTTATCTCAAGAAACCTTCATACTTTCCTCTCTCACTTCTCAAATGGATGTTTTATTACCCCTTTTTTCCAATGTGAGATTTCAAAAAAGGTATTTTGAAAAGTTCAACACCTAGTTTTTAGATCCTAAGTTCAAATTGTGAGTAAAAAATTTATTAAATTGGGGTGTGTAAGACCCTAAGATTTTAAAATTAAACACTATGTTCAATATCATACAAGATACACCACATCAAGCTTAAACAGACTACTAAAAATTATCATTTAAATGTGATAATTATCACTTAGACATTAGAATGGAGGTAATGAATGAGATTAATTAAATCATAAAAATATAGTTTATTTTTTTTATCAAATTAATTCATTGGTTACAAATTAATTATAAATGAAAATAAAAACCAATTGAATATAAAGGATGTGTTTTTATTAAAAAAACTATTTTTATGCCCATAATGACATTTTATCTTAATAAATTAAATTAATAATTATTATTTAAATATATTAATTTATATATTTTATATCCAATAAAATGTTTTTAAATTCATATAATATTTTCGATAGGCTTAAGATAAGAATAAATTCAATTTTGAGCATAAAAGTTATATTTTTCTAAAAGACAATTTTACCGCCTTTTGATGACGTGCTTGTTTTAAATATAAATTTTGACACTTTTATAATTTATATATGAAAAAATAAACTTAATATTTTGAAATAATAATATAAATATTATCTTAGGGTGATTTTTTTAATTTTTTTACAAGTTTCATTTTTTGATGAATAGTGAAAACATTGCATTTTAATTTAAAACTGAATTTTCATCTAATTTATTTATATAGTTATATTATAATAGAAATTGGTTTTAAAGTATAATTAGTTAAATTATACATAAATTAATACAATTTAGGTAATTTTAATAAATTTCTCATTTAAAATGGGTATAATTTTTTTTTGAACTTTTAAACTTTTTACTCTAAAAACCCGTTTTTTCATTATGTCTGCGGGATTAATTTTAAATCCATTTTCTAATTTTTTGAATTTAATTTGGTGAAATAGATTCCATATTTAGAATAATAAGGTTAAAATTATTTTTAAGGTCAATTTCATTTTTTTATAAAAAAGTTATTGTGGTAAAAAAATCATTTACCGCAGTATAAGTAAAACAATAACAAGGGTTAAAATTAAAAGGTAAAATCTTAACATACCTAAAAATTACAACATATAATGGTTGTTTGAGGTATTTATAAACCCTAAAAATCCTACAAAAAATTAATTAATAATAAAATTCTTTGAAATTAATTCCACCTCAATGTAGTTGGCTTTAAATATAAAATAATCATTATTTTAATTACTTAAACCCACCTCTCCTCAACTATAAATACCACCCCTCACCACCCCATTTGAAATGAAAAGACTTTTATCTCCTAAAATATCTTCCCCAAACCCCCACACTCACTATATTAACATCTAATTGATGATGGTATCACCAAAAGACCAAATCCAAGTTCCCCAAGGGTCTCTCAAGGTGGTGATATTCATGAGGTAATTTTCTCAAAGCACCTCTCTTAGTTTCTTTTCATTTTCTACTTTATCCTCATCTCCTTCATCCATAAATTCATAATAACTACAGAATAATTTATATAATAGAGTTTTATGTTTTGAATTTAATATCACATATCCATTTCATTTCTCATATCCTCTTATTAAAATAAACAAAACCATTGTCCAAATTATGTCAGTTAATCACCTATGTGAATATTGATTTTGTTCATTTTCTATTACTACCTTCATGAGTAGCCATAAAAATATAATTATGGTTAAATTATATCATTATATTTATATTATAACCTATTTATTGTTCTAGAACTAATATATACACATAATATTAAATAAAACAAAATTAGTTCGTGATGTTCGAAAAAATCGCCAAAATAAACTAAACATTTATCATTAACATTTTATCTGATGAATCATACTCATGTAAGAAATAAAAATTATATATAGGAACATTAATACTTATTTAATCTCATTAATACTATTTCATGAAAATTCTATAATTTTAATTCCATTTTACAAAAACATCCAAAATTATACATAAATGAATCGATCATGAAACCATGAAATGAAGGCACCCAAAACCATGAAAATAATGAAATATTATTAATTAATGGGCTATAAGATGTTATAAAATCATCAAATAAGGTATTATAAATATGAATAAAGTTTTTTAACAAGTTAATATCATTATTTAAACCATTATACAAAAGTTTTGGCCACTTTTTAAGAAAGTTGAACATGAGGTAAGGAATTATTTAACTCAATTTCCATTCATTTGGTTATATGTCCACTTCATTGATTATATATTATAAATATTATGTGTGTAATACAATATTTATTTATTTATTTATTATTCCAACTTATATTTTTTTGGATATACCTTTGTTACACATAATCACCCCATTGATTAATTTTCACCTCAATGATACAAACATTGTACGAGATTTCTTAACCCAATTTCCATTATTTGGGTTAAACTTTTACTTCTTGATTATATCATGATAATATTATGCGTGAAATTAATTTTTAATATCTTATGTTATATTTACAATTGTTTTATTTTTATTTAAATTTGATACACATATTCTATTCATTTTATTAATTTCCACTTCCATGATATGATATTTACAAGTGACTTCGTCTCAATCTCCTTTCATTGAGGCATATTTAGATGTTATACACCCAACTTATTTTATGATATGTATATACATAACCTTTGACATATAATATCATGAATTTATTTATTATCATGTTATTTAATTTTTTGTTAAATGTTATTCCTTCATAGGGTTTATGATTCAAATAATTCAAAGTGGTATGAGATACTTTGAATTAAAAATCTATTTTAAAATGTTTAAAGAATTAGTTTCAAAATATTTTTCTCCATGTCAATATTCTTCAAATTATTTTATATGTTCATTTATATGAATATATAATAATTATAAAATAAATTTTATGTCTATTTTTAATTTCATTCAATGGTTTTCAAAAGGAATATTTTTATGTGTTTTATACAGAACGTTTTGACAAATGATAAAAGGAATGTTCTATTCTTAACATACACGACGACAATGAATTTTCTACCACGATGAATATTATTTAATTTATAGATTCATTTTCAAGCTTACATGTTTTAATAAATTAAATTTCTTCTTCCCTTTTTTGGGTATTTTGGAATTGAAGATGGGTTTTCAAAGAAAATGGTGTTTTAGTATTGAAAATAGTTTTTCAAAAGAAAAGGGTATTTTTATACGAAAGTTTTTTTCATATGGGATTAAAAGATTTTTTAAAAGGGATTTATGATGATTTTTTTATTCATGAAATAGAAATTACACATTATATAAGAAACAGGTGAGACCGATACAACTTATACAAAGGGTTGAGCCCCATTATAGCTCATGAGTGAGCCCGATACAACTTATACGAAGGGTTGAGCCCCATTATAGCTCACAAGTGAGCCCGATATAGCTCATACGAAGGGTTGAGCCCCATTGTAGCTCAAGGGTGAGTCAGATATTTCTTATATGAAGGGTGATATCTATTATATATCTCCAATTAATTAGATAATAATAATATTGAAAGTCATCCTTATGGTTATTCTAAATGAAGTCTTCCGAAATGGTTTTATTTATATGATGCTCTAAGTCACCTAAAGGAATTTTAATTGCTTTCTATGGGTTATAATTATTTTATTTTCAAAAATTGTGTATTTTTTCATGATAAAATGTTTTATTTCATATTCTCAATGAACATTGAAGATAAAGGTAAACATTATATGAGTTTTTATGTTTTTACTAAACTAATTTTTTTCTTTTTTATATCCATTACTGAAATTTGTGATCATCCCAAGTTTTAAAATGTTTTTCTAAGTATTTAGAGGATAATAGAGACAAGGATGAGAATAAGGGAAAAACTGTGAAGATTTTACATGAAGAGAAAACATTTTTATTTTAAGAGTTTCCTTTGGTGTAAAAAAATAGATACTGGTATTAAGTGTCCACTTGTAATTTATGGGTTTACTTTGTAAGAGTTATATTAATTCTCTAAAACTCTAAAACTAAAAGATCGTTGGGAAAATAAAGTGATTTCTAGTTTTAAAATAACTAGAATATGTATTGTTTAAAGTTATGTCCTTATAGTGAGTTTGATTACTCTTACAATTCTCAAGTAGTTTATAATAATTTGTCAAATATTTAACAGTCTTTATAGAGTTACTCTTCTATTATGATCATAATTACTCATAAAAATTCCATGCCTTTATTAATTTTAGTATTCCATTCCTTTATAAATTTTAGTTTTCATACTTTTGGATGAATCTTATGAATTGTAGATGACACTTACTTGAATCTCATTCATTTTTCAAATTTACACTCTAGTGTTGAAAGAATCTTATGAATTGCAGATAAATCTTACATGCATCTCATGCCTTTTTCGAATTTCTATTATAATGCTAGAATGACTCTTATGAATTAAAGATGACTCTTATACACATATCATTCCATTTTAAAATTTCTATCTGTAATGTCCCGGACCAGGTTCCATTCACCGGTGCCCCAAGTTGGGCCACTATATGGCCTCAGGTGTACCTCCCCATATGCTAGAGGATACTGACTAGCAGCGAGGGTTTGGTAAGTTAGTCGTGGGGAGAATATACTCTCTTTTATCAGAGTAAAAAATGAGCAAAAGTAAGAAAGCAACAACGGAAGCATATATATAACCATAATAGTATAATTCCATAAGAATAACCAAGATAGGAACATAAAATACTCAACTGAACGGGAAACATGCAATTCTAATATAGGTATCAAGTGTAAAAAAATGAAACTGGAAGAAAATATGCTAGAGACTCCCAGGTGGGTTGCAAAACCACATCTGGTTCCCTCAACCAATCTCCATCCCCATTTAGCAATCTAAATTAGGGCCCTTACCCTTAACCTATCTTAAAACAACAAAGTCTATTCAGGTACCGATCAAATAGCCCGAGTAGGGTGTGAGTACAAATCAATAGGCCACCACCAATGGTGTTTAAAACAAGTTAAGTCAAAAGATAGTTTATGCAAGTATATAAAGAAAGAAATAAAATTCATAAATAAATAGTTATTACATTTTCATTTATTCTTTATTCAATCATTTTAACTCTAGGGTTCTCGTGGACACCCATACCTCAATACTAACTTCTTCTCATACCATAGCTTGAAGTGATCCCTAAGTAATATGATATCTTAATACCTGCTTCAACTCATGCTGGAGCTTGAAGTATTCAAAGGTGATATGATATCTCAACACCTGATTCGACTCATGTTAGAGTTCAAATTATTTTCATGTGAGGCCATAACTCGGAGTACTTTATGTCAGAAGGCTCACACATCCCCTCAGAAATCAATCATACATGTATATCATGGTTATAGAAAATCATTTCTATAACCCCAAAGTCCATTTGTGCACATTTAGTCACTAGTTTATACATACATCTAGTGTAGAATGCCATGTCTAACACCCAAAAACCATTTGTTCACATGAAATCACTAGTGTAGAACATCATGTCTAACACCCAAAAACCTGATAGATCTATCACTAGCATATAACATCATGTCTATACCTCATTCAACCATGTATATTTATCATCATCAGCCTAGAACATCACGTCCAGCACCCAAACCATTGCAACCATTAATTAATTCACAAATTAATTAATCCAAGCCCAATAATTATTTCAATAATTAATTAATTAACCACATAAATTTTTATTTTAATAAATTAAACAATTGATTAACCATTCACATAATTAACATATAATAATTAATCTTCCAATTAATTATTACCAACTTACAATTCATCTTTTGATAATTAACATGTTAGGTAATTATCTTAAATCCACAATTCTCAATATTCAATTAAAACCACAATTCCCCAATTCAAGTATTGATAATTAATTTACCAATTAAATATCCAAGTCAACAATCCCTAAAAGTAATCTCATAATTATTCTCAATTTAATTATCTTATTCATTGGTTTCAAATTTTCACAATTTTCATAACAATCCATAATTAATTAATTTACCAAATTAATTAATTTTATTTAAAAATCCAATTGCTAAATAGATCTAGAAAATTATACAACTTGAATATATGTTATCAAAGTCACTAATATGATAATTGAATTTAGACTACCTACCTTATACCAAAGATGATCCATATGTCAAAAATCAAGTTATGTTTCGGTTTGGTTTGAGCAGAAACGAAGAATGGACAAATACCTAAAAAACGTATATTAACTGCTAATAAATATCTTATAATAATATCATATATAATCATCATATTATAATTCCATAGTATTAATTTATAATTATCTTTTTTATTATTACATAGTTATTATTTAACAGAATGACATAATTATAATTATTAAAAGATAATTTCATCAAATTATTCTTTGATAATTTCATTTAAATTCCATGAAATTATCATTTGAAAAAAATAGAATTATCATTTTATAAAAAAAAACATTTTTTTATTTTTTAATTTCTAATATTTTATTTTTGAAATGAATTATTTAAAAATATATAAAAAGAGAGATAATAAAATAATTTTTTTTTAAAAAAAGATAGAGAACCTTTTTGTGGTGCAGAACAGGTTGCGCAACATGGTGGGGGTCACGCACTGGGTCTCAGAGGAAGAGGAGGATGCCCGACCTACCCAATGAACAACTAAATATGTTCAAACTCGACCCAATATAACTCTAAACATAACAATCGGTTCATTTATATATAAAAATCTCAAACCGTAACCATAAATAACCCTGAAACAAACCTTCACATTTGTTGTCTATTTCAAATGTTCTTTGATGACAGAGTGATTTAATTTACCCCTAAAAGATGTTTCAAGAGTTTTTGTGATAAAAATAGTCCATAAATGAAGCTTCATGAATCCTTAGTGGTCAATAATAGAAAAAACCCATTGGACAAGAAATATGAACAATGACTTGATTTTATTAATTTTTTAAGTTAATAAAACAATTTTAATTTGTGACCTTAATAATACATCTATTGTGTATAGGAATTATACCCTACCTAGGGTAAACCCCCTATTCTGGACCCATTGGTGGTCTCATATTTCTCGTACGATGTACAGTTTGTGATATATTAATGATTTATTATTTAAAAACTGGAATAAATAATTAATTAAAATAAAAGGGTTATTTTTGCGAGCAAGACACCAAAACGCCTAATGCTTACAAATGTTATACCCTATCTAGGGTAAAACCATCATTCTGAAACCATTTATGGTCTTAGATATCTCATACAATGCACCTTTTGGGATATATTTAATTATTTATAATAAAATAATATATTAAATATTATTTAATAACTTTATCTCATGAGTGAGGCATCCAAATGTATGACGCCTCTGAATGTTATACCCCTCCTAGGGTAAACACCATATTTCAGACACAACAATGGTAACAAATTTCTCATATGTCACACTATTTTGGAGTTATTCAATTATTTTGAATAAATTGTCTGCGCTTACTATAATATAATTAATATTTTTATTTTACCTTCCCTAAGGCTTTTCGGGCCTCAGAATCTAACACTACTTAGTGTTTGACTCCAAAAACATTCCATTAAATATTTCAAAGTGTTAACTGGGTATTTTCTCTTATGAAAAGCCTTTAACACATTTATTAATCTATTTCTCTAATAAAACATTTAAGGAAAAACATACCTGAAAAAAGGACTGGATCTTATAATCTCCCCACCTTATAACAACTCATCTTCAGGATGCACTCCCAAGCCTCTCTAATATTCTGAGACAAAAAGACCAAGCCACTAAGCTCGCATATCTGCCTCACTTTCCCATGTCTTTTCCTACACACGTTCATGTTTCCATAATACATGAACTATCAGTACAGTATTTCCCCTCAACATCTTCTCACTGCGATCTAACACACGTATCAGATGCTCCTCAAAGGAAACATCTATCTCAAGATCGATATCATCCACATAGATCACACGAGAAGGGTCAGGGTGATACCATCATAGTTATGATACATGGAAAACATCATGCATAACACTGTATTCCTGTGGAAGAACCAATTGGTATGATACCAGCCTGATTCTCTCTAAGATCTCAAAAGATCCAACAAACATGAGTGTTAAATTTCCCTATCTCCATATCCTATGGTGACCCAACCTAGGAGACACCCAAAGGAACACACAATCACCCTATATAAACTCTATTTCATCTCTATCTGTAAGAACACAACTTCTACCTACTTTGATCCATAGTTATACGTTTCTGAATCAGCCAAACCTGCTCCGTCATCTTCTACACGAGACTCGGTCCCAACAACTTTCACTCTCCTGCTTCCATCCAACATAGTGGTGATATGCATAGCCTACCATAAACAGCCTTATATGGTGCCATATGGATAGTTTTATAATAACTATTGTTATAGAAAAACTCCACTAAAGCCAAGTGCTTTTCCTATGACCCACCGAAGTCAAGCACACATGCCCTCAGCATATCCTCAAGCACTTGTATAGTACGCTCTGTCTGTACATCTATTTGTGGGTGGAAATCCATACTCAATAAGACTTGTGTAACAAGTGACTTTGGAAGCCCTTTTAAAAGTATAAATTAAAGCGTGAATCACGATCTGAAACTATAGTCTGTGGAACCCTGTGAAAAAAAACTATTTTCCATACATACAGTTCTCCCAATTACTCTATTGCAAAGGTCTCCCTTATAGGAAATAAATGTGATACATTTTTTAGTCGATCCACAATGACCCAAACAACATCATTATTCATAAGTGTCTACAAAATACCTACCAAAAAGTCCATGGTCACGTCATCCCACTTCCATTTCGGAATAGGCAAACATTGCTGCAAATCTCCAAGTTGTTGATGCTCTGCCTTCACCTAATGACAAGTGTAACATCATTTCACAAAAATTACTATCTCCTTTTTCATGCCTGACCACCAAAACTATCATCGTAGGTCATGGTACATTTTGGTCACTTCTAGATGCACTGCCCACTTTGAGGCCTGAAATTCCCGCATGAGCTCCTCTCACATGCTCGAAGGAACAACAACCTGATTATTCACATAGATGATCTTATTAGACTCACCTGTTTTGATAATCTCAATTATGTTTAGATATGCCTTGATAATCCCAAATAATGTCTATATATATATTAATTATAATTTCTAATTATGACATCATGCTAATGAGTTTATATGAATGTCAAAATGATCATATCATATCATTAGAATAGGTTATTCAATGTTTATTTATGATTATATATATTTAACGATGATTAATCTTGATACTAACTCAATCTAGAAATTAAATGAATAGAACATATACTTTATAAGAATTCGAGTACATACAGAGTTACTGATAACTAAAGGTCACTGATAGACTAAGTCTACTGATAGAAAAGGTCACTGATACAAGCTACTGATAGAGGCAGCTACTGATAGAGAGATCTATCGCTACTGATGTTAATAGATACTGATTGCGAGGAAGAGCTACTGACAGAAGTTCACCATTACAAGGAGCTACCTCTATACAGACAGCTACCGATACAAGAAAGATACCGTTACAGAGAGTAACAACTACCGATGCAAGAACTATCGCTACAAGTCCACCGCTACAAGTTCACTGATACAAAGAGCTACCG
The DNA here is from genome assembly GCA_963277665.1 of Viscum album. Taxonomy (NCBI): domain Eukaryota; kingdom Viridiplantae; phylum Streptophyta; class Magnoliopsida; order Santalales; family Viscaceae; genus Viscum; species Viscum album. Next base: position 1,325,337,760 of record OY728157.1, on the reverse strand, counting down.
ATGGAAACCAGTCATTGTTTCTCTAAACTCTATCTCTCTGATTGATTATTAGAAACGATCATATTTGGTTCTTTTAATGCAACTAAAATTAATTAATGATGTCTGTTGGATATTAGGAAACCATACCTTGTACCTGAAGAAGAAATCACTCCTTATGTCAGATACTAATTAATAATGTTTGTTGGATGTCAGGGAACCATGCCCTCATACCTGAAAAAAGGTAATCATTCCCATTTCCAGAGAAAAAGAAATAGAAGGAATATCGAGATACTGGAGAAAGTGTGGATAAAGATATACACATATAAGAAGAACAGAAGAAGAACAAAAAATAATACTCATACACATCAAGAACAGAAGTTCAGGAGGAGGTTCAAGTGCTACAAGGAATACTCTCACATTCAAGCTGAACACCAGCACTGGAAGTGAAGGGACAAAACCATGACACTCTGTTTTCCAAAAAAATTCTAGAAAAGGACTCAAAGCTTCATCTGCTTCAATACAAAAGAGTCCAGAGCTACATTGACATCACCCAAGAGAATTCTAAATTCATCTCTATATTATTGATCTGCTATGATTGTTCTAATTACATTACGAGCAGTGTGTGTGATTCTGTCTGCTTGGACACACACTATTTCCTAAGATGAACTAAAGGATACTAAAATCCTTACACCAAACTCTTTATATCTTTGTGTATCCCACATAAAACTATGGAAGATGTCTGAGGACCTGGATAACCTGTGTGCTGCTGTTGTTGTTGCTTTCCAACGTAGAACTGTGGTAGAGGTCTGAGGACCTGGACAGTCTGAGTACTGTTGTAAACCTTGATCCAGGGTGTGGATAAAAGTTTTATATAAACTGTTTGAGAGGACTAAGTCTCAGCTTGATACTAAACCTCTTGGTTAAAACTGATGTGCATCTTATTTCAGTTTAAACTATTTTCAATATTCCGCTACTAATTAATTTGAAATTCAAATCTGTTTTAAAGTAACTCTGATAGTTGAACTAGCAAGTGTTTATAATTATTACCATCCAGTAAGTTAGTTTCAAAAGATAACTTAATCTCTAGATTAAGTTAACTGAGAAATAATCAATCTTTGAGAAACTAGTTGAACACTTACAGTCTTTATAAATTCACTACAGTTTAACTTGGTTTATGAATTGGGGGATTTCAATATAAATATTTTAAACAATTTTTTTTAATAGGAACTCAATTAACACCCCTCTTGAGTATACTATCTGACCAACATATCTCATCCTCATCTATCATCCAGTATGAAGGTGTCTCCCCACCTTTAAATATTTCCCTTAAATCCAAGCAATCTGGGTCCTTATACTGCCTATCCATGATCTATCTCAAAAGTGTAGACTCCACTGCAACTGACACGAGGGACATTTGCTTCTATCTCTCCTGAACCACAATGTGCATATTAACTAACAACGTCATCATACTACACTTGACACTAAATTTATGAACCATCTAAGTTTGAGTTTACCTACTCAAAGCATCATCCACATTGTTTCCTTTTTCGGGTGTACATGCCGGCTCAAAATAAAAAGACTACATATACTCAACCCATATCTACTTCTGAATATTAAAATCATACTATGAAAAGATATATCTCAATATCTTATGGTCAGTATAAACTATAAATTTTTTTCCCAAGAGGTAGTGTCACCAACACTTCAAAGTATAAACCACTGTTGCCAACTCAAGGTCATGCATAGGGTAATTCTGTTCATGTGACCTTAGCTGTCAAGACCTGTACGACACAAATTTATCCCTTGGTATCAACAAAACTCCAAGTATTATCCCATAAGCATTAAAATACACCATGTACTCTTCACCTGACTCAGGTAGGACTAAAATTGGTACCGACATCAAACGTTTCTTCAACTCCTAAAAATATTTCTCATAAGCCTCTGACCGTTCAAACTTTACTCCCTTTTTGGTCAAGCCTGAAAGCAGCGCTGCCAAATGGTAAAAGTCTTGGATGAATCTTCTTTAATATCCTTCTAACCCTAGAAAGCTTCGGATATCAAAAAAATTCTTGGGTTTCTCTAAAGAAACCACTACCTTCACCTTCTTTGGGTCCACTGACACACCTTTCTCCGAGATGATGTTCCCCAAGAAGTGTACCTGGTCAATCCAAAACTAAAACTTCGATAGCTTGGTGTATAGTCAATTCTCTCTCAGTGTACTCAAGAAGATGTCAAGATGTTGGTCACAATCTTCATGAGTCTTGGATTACACCAAGATTTAATCCACAACCACCAAAAATTGATCCAGGTATGGATGGAATATCCTATTCATCAAGGTCATAAACACCACTAGTGCGTTTGTCAACCCAAATGGAATTATGAAAAACTCATAAAGCCCATACATGCTTATACTATGGAAAATAAATGAGTTCCATAACAATCCCATTGAATCATGGTTATCCCATGGATAAGAAATAGGTTCGATAACAATCTCATTGAAACATGGTTATCCCATGGAAAAGAAATAGGTTCTATAACAATCTCATTGAAACATGGTTATACCTGGGAAAAGAAATGGGTTCCATAATAATCTCATTGAAACATGGTTATCTCATGAAAAAGAAATGAGTTCCATAAGAATCTCATTGAAACATGGTTATCTTTTAGAAAACAAATGGGTTCCATAACAATCTCATTGAAACATGATTATCCCATGGAAAAGAAACGAGTTACATAATAATATCTTTGAAACAATAATAATACATCCAAATAAATAATTTGTATAGTATCAATAAAAAATATCCCCATTGGAGGATAAGTTACAAAAAGGGTTATTGAAATTGATGAAGGCAAATTACCTTAAAATGTCATTAAAAACTTTCTTGAGGAAACTAATCCTTAAACATTCAAAGTGTCCCATAGAACTTTGAAATGTTTGAATCATAATCCACATGAAGGAATAAAATTAAATGAAACTTATAATATCATGAGAATAAGGATATTCATGATATAACATGTCAAATGAGTAGTATATACACCTCATAAAATAAGATAGGTGTATAACATAACAAATATCTCAAAGAAGGGAAATTGTGAAAAAAATATATTAACACTTTGGTAACTTTGAAACCATAAAAACTATGAAAGATAAATCCTAAAATGTACAGTATATACACCATATAAAAATAATTAGGTGAATAATAACAAATAAGTCTCAATGGAATATAAATTGTGATGAAACCCCTTACAACTGTGGTAACATCTGAATCGGAAGCCCCAAAAGTAATAATAATAAAATGAAACATTTAAATATCATGGAGATAGAATAATTAATGATATAATATATCAAAATGGGTAGTATACACACCACACAAAATAATTAAGTGGTGAATATGACATTTATCTCACATATGTAAAAAGTGAGATGAAAATTCCTTACCTTGAGTCTGATTTATCTTGTTTGTCCTACATCTTACTGAATAATAAACTTATGTTAATTATTTACTTTCTTTAGAATATTTTCCTAGTTTATAATTAATTTTATTTCACTTATAAACAAGTTATATACAATTACTTAACCAATTAAATTCACATCATATGTTTTGATCACATTCGAGTTATGTGTCAAAATTGACTTTCGTAGGTCGACTAAGGTTAATGAAGTCATTATTTAAACTTATAAATAATAATAATCATGAAATAATTATCACATTTTTACATCAATTATAATTTTAAAATGAAATAGGAAATATGGTTATGAAAAATGAAACAATTATGATCATGGAGACAGTAGACCGTATATACGCATGCGTATCATTCCCATTTTTTAATGATCATTATGGAAATAAGGTAAGTAAAGTTTATCTTTATAGAATTACCATCATATCATAAATACTATATTATTTAATTATATATAATAATATATATCATTATTTTTATGTGGTGATGAAAAAGGAAGAATCACATTGCTTTGAGGAGATGGTAGTCCACACGTCCACAAAAGACGTTATCACTTTTTCAATGTGTGAAATTGAAAAAAGAAAATGATATCTTATATGTATAGATAGATAATTATGTCATGAATACAACAAATATTTTATTTATATCATATATATTTTTTAAACTTATCCTTAATACATTCCATGGAAAGCAAGAATGAATCACATCGCTTTGAGGAGGCGGTAGTCCACACGTCCACAAACAATGTTATTGTATTCCCGCAAAATGGAAAGAATGAAGGTATGAGCTATATAATAATTATAGAAACATAGATATATTAAAAATATCATATATATCATATAAAAATAGTTTTTTTATGATAATTAGCAACCATGATAGGTGGTAAAATAAAAACAAATGACATCGTTTCACGATACGGTAGTCCACCATACACACGAACGATGATTTTATTACCAATTTGATGGAAGTTCATGTAGGTGTAGTTAGAACCCTTAAAATAATTTTTAGAATATTTATGATACTTATGTTATTATATAATCATGTAATAAGAATAATTTAAGGGGTGGGTAATGAAATAAAACAAAAGTTCTCATTGAAGAACGTTACCTCTTCTTTGGGTAACTCCTTTTGGTTTGCACTAAAGGACTTCCTTAGATTTATTTCTTCCAAAATATAGTCTTATAAGATGAGTTTAGGGATTTTGGGAGTTTATTTTGGTATGTTTTTTATTATACAAAATTCTTTATAGGTGTGAATATATGGGGATAGGTGGTGGCCTTTTATAAGTGAGGGAGAGGACATGCTTGGTATTTTTGAAAAGAAAGTTAGGTGTACCCACGTTTTTACCTAACAAGAGGCTTACATAACACAAAAAATTATGTCCTATATGTTTAATTGTCTAAATATGGCCATTAAATGTGTTTTTCACAAGTGTATAGGTCATTTTACCCTTAATTTTAAAGTTTAATCACTAAGTAAACTCGTTTGTACCTAAATCACTGTAATTAATTTTAATTACTTTCAATAATATTTTTGGTCAAAAACTAAGTTGAACTTAATATAAAATATAAATTATTCTGGTTCTAAATATGATATCCATTTTTATAAATTTAAATCACTAAATTGGTATAATTTAATTTAAAATTTATCCTACAGACGGGCTGAAACAACAAGTTTTTAAAGTAAAAATTTCAAAATGTTGAAATGTTTTTATATCCAATTTCAATGTGAATTTAATTCCAATTACCTAAATTGTATTTATTGGTGTATAATTTATTTAATTATACTATAAAACCAATTTAAAATATAATTTAACTATATAAATAAATTAGAAGAAAAAGCAGTTTTCAATTAAAATTTGGTGTTTTTCACTATTCATCAAAATATGAAAGTTATCAGAAAAATAAAAAAAAATTGATAAAGTAAATTTTGATATTATAATTTCAAAAATAAGTTTATTATTTTACTTTTTTTTATAAAAGTGTCAAAATTTAGTTTTAAAATTGAAGTGTCCAAAGGATTGTGCAGTCACACTAAGAGGGGGTGAATCAGGTGCGACCAATTTCATTGAATTATTTTTCACCACTTAATTCAAAAATCTATCACTTATTAAGATGAGTGGATAATTCATAAAATTAATAAAGTAAATGGAACACATCACGCCATATTTTTCACAAGGTTCGGTATTAATACCTACATCCTTGCCATGTTGGTTAGACCACCCAACATGGATTATCCACTATAATCTTTTTATCAATTACAATGGTTCTGGAAGAAACTAGTTATACACTCCAATAATAGATCCTCTAGTTGATTATGGTTATAACGACTATAAATCCAAATCCTCTACCATGGTTAGTTAGAAACCCCATCCGTTCGACTGGTTAGACCCCCAATCTCTAGAGCCTCTTTAGAAACTGGTTAGACCCCCCAATCACAAGATACTTCTTCTTATTTAGAAGTTATGATCCACTGATAGGATGAAAACTTGATCTTCCTCCATGAGATTGCTGTATCACACTGGCTCATGTACAATTCAATAACCTTTGTACTAATTCTAGTCTTACTCAATTAATTCTGATCACTTGTAAATGGTCAATTGTCTTAGTGCAACACTGCTCGAGAAAATATTCTTTCTTCTGCTAAAAAACCAACCTCAATGAACACTAAAAACTTGGATACACAATTTATTCTGAATCAATAATATAAATAATGACCCGAGATTCAATCTCAAATCACTCCACCAAAATCAAGCAACATATATTGCACATGCACTTCTTCAAACTTCATGCATGTATATAATACACTACACAATATTCTCAACTTATTAAATCATTAATTCATGTGCATGTATATTGCCTTATATAAAGGAAATTTCATGTACATGTAGAATATTTTTTCCATTCACACCATAACACACAATGTTCACTTGAAAAAGAACTTCTCACTACCTCAAACATTTTTATTCATATACACACTATCCACTATTTGATACTCAATGCATGTGTATGCATGGAGGCTTTCATATACTATATACTATTTTCTCAATGTATGCAAAATTCTCAAAACCTTGACACACACATGCTATTCACACATGCTTTTAATTAATTCACTGCCTAAATCATGTAAGTACTCCTTCAAGCACATACATATGTGCTTTGTACCTAGGGAGCATCTAGATGTTGTTCACTTCCCTATAGCCTTATACACACTATTCCTTCATGCACAATATAAACTCTTTACTCACACAAGTGTATACTATTATCGTCAATCCCTTCATTCAACCATGATAATACATAGATTGTTTGTAATATTCTCAAAATCCAGGATACACAAAATTTTCTATCCCAAGTGCTTCACAGAAACCATATTCTTCGCGAAGCTAATGAATGTGCAAAGCACATATCATTTTCATTGTAGGAACTTTATTCTTCATGAGAATCATAGTAAGTGTGGAACTACTTTCCATGAAATAGAGGAATTCATGGTATTATATTTCTATGGAAATGAAATCTTCTCAAAACACTCAGTATGAAAACTAAACACCTCGAGTGGTTTTTATAGACAGGCTTCCATCGACCTAGCTTGTGAACACTACCTTACTTCCGTGACTCTAAGAATCACCATCCTAGAAATCTAATTTTTTCTCCAAGATTAATTTCTTTGGTTTGATCTTAATTTTCACATGAAAACAAAGTTTCATATGATTTTTATCACCTTTTAATTTTCAGACCACTCAAATGAATCTCGGATGACTCAGTTGAATATTATATCGACGTCAACGATGTCATGGATACCCTAGTGTAAAGAAGTCTCATGCGCATGATGAAGTTAAAGAAGACATTATTGAGATGATGATCACATGATTACAAAGCTTAGATGAGGTGATCAAACAACCAAGAAATATCAATCGAGTGATAAGACGGTTCTGGTTCATTTTGAACTATTGTAAATACACCCCACATCAAAACATGCTTAAAAACACAACTCCATTATAATAAAAGATGCAACATTAGATGCTAAAAAATTTAAACCCATATGACCCCATTACCTCCTGGCACCGCCTCATGCCAGACATTGCCTCTGCCACCGTGTCAGCCCGCATGGTGGCTCTCCACCGCCTATCTGCCTCCCGTAGGCGCTCATATTCCCAAAAAATGCCACATGCTGGATATACTGGAGTTCATACCTACCCACCTTAGTAGTGGTGAAGCTCCCTCATGGATGGCTGGCATTGGATACTTTTTAACATTTTCTCTATATAAAATGTTCATCAAATTCTACATAGATAATATCCAACTCAACATTAAATCACAAACAACTTCAAAACCTCTTTATGAAAAATAAATCATTTTGTATGGGGAATCATCTTAAAATGATGTAAACAATGTGTCAAACTCAAATAACTAATGACACATGTCTTTGTAACTTCATACTAGATCTACAATTGTCACATTTTGAACTCATTAACTTTTTATATTCTTAAGTTATTGACAACAACTTCAACTTAACCAAACCACTTGGCCTCTTCAATCTTCCCCTTTGGATTTGTTGTAAGTACCCACTTTTTAAAATTCAATGATATCTTCTCCACCTTATTGGAAATAAATCCAAATATATAAGTATGAGAAGGAATTATCATGTCCAAAATTCAAATATTAAGAACATCCTCTTCTCTTCTGACATTTATTATTTTATTTTCTTTTTTGAATGATGGAATCACCACTATCTTAGAAAAGAGCTAAAATTAATCATCTATAAGTCTACATGTGAAATGATATGTATAGAAAACAAGAGTGATAAAATTTAACATTAATGATTTCAATAGACTTCCACCATGTGATACCAATCACTGAAACTCCTTTTTAAGAAAATGCTCAATGAATTTTCCAATAATCCCCTACATACATATCACCAAATAGATTAAAAACATTCAAGTGAAATAATGTATTTACCCTTTCAAATTACCTTTCCATTTTGTCATCAAGTAATAAACCAATCCCATTTTAGAATTTATTTTTCATCATGTAAATGAGATAATGTAACTACTATACCTCAATGGTGACAAGCTTCAATTTCTAGCTAACTAGCATTTAGAATTATCATATTCATACCTCACCAAAACTTCTGTTATCCATAAAATTTCAACTGAGATAAAAATATATAGTGGATGATCTTATATGCTCCCACACAAGAGATGAACTTAATACTTCTTAATCATGATTTTATTTCTTTAAGATTAAACTCAAATTATCTTATGATATTATTTGAAATATTGAAAAGAGACAACATAAAGCTAACTGTATTCCATAATGGAATACTTTATAACTATAATATGTTCAATTTTTTTTAAAATTCAGGTATCCCCCTAAATATATACTTCACATTCAATTCCCTACATGAAAAAAACACAATATATACGGGAATAATGTGGTTCTTCAATTATCCTTAGTTAGAGAAACATGGATGAGAGTTTCTTCTCAACCCAACAATATTCATAGATGAAAAAGGATTATTCACAATTTCTAACAAAGAAGTTTCATTTTTCTCTACTTGCTGCAATTTTCTTGCCTCTTACAACTGTTCTGGACATATGATCAAACATTATTTTGGAACATGATCAATCTTCACTGTGTGTGTTGAATTATTTTTTACAACACTAGAAGTCACATATTATTTCCCTTCTTCAAGAATTCTTCTTGACTGGATAACCATGTTAAACCTTTTTTACTTGAATATAAAGACATATTTCACCTATCACACACAACTTTAGAACTAAATAAGTTACCTCTTTTAGGCAATGTTTTGGATTCTTGATCAGTGATGTCATTAACCAAGTCAATCATGTAGTTTCTCTTCTGGATTAATTCTTTATTTGATTCCAGCTTGATTCCTTCATTATAAATGTTTATGGAAAATTCACAATGATCCATAATGCATCCTTTACTACTATAATAGAGACATATTTTCCTTGGCGAGACACTATTCACACCATTTTTCTCAAACTTCTTGGGAGTTGTTTGTTTAACAACCATATTCTTTTGTTCATATCCCAATGATGACATGTTATCTTCATTTATTACCCACTTCATATTTTTTTTGTGATATTTTATTTTCATTAATAGATTATTTGTGAAAGATTGGTACATACCATCACTCATCATAACAATGACCAATTCTATTGAAATAGCCAAGTTTTTTTCAAAGTAATCATATCTATTATTGATAAATTGATTCTCTTTCCGTGAGATCTAATTTTTTTGTGCAGGTCTCAATTTCTATTCATCTTTTCTCACCCTTAATGCAAGTATTCTATGATCATCATTAAATTAAATATTGTTCTAACAATTAATTTCCTGATGCCCAATCTTCCAACAACACCAACAGTAGCCAAAAAATATTGACTTATTCTTATGTGAAAAATTATGGCTATCTTTGACATTTTTCTTCTTATGGGTATCACATTTATTATTATGTACTTTATTTGGGGAACAAGAATTTACACCCTTCTTCACATCCATTTTTGAAATAATTTTGGATTCCTGAGTATTTTTCTTCACCCATGTTTGTCAAGATTTGAATGTTGAATATGAATTATTCCACAAAACACCATTAGTACACACAAATTTATCAAGAAAAAGGGTTACATTATTTAATGAGTGTGTAGTAGTTTTATCCTTGGATAATCTCAATCTCTTATTGACACTAGATTCAGTTTTTTTTAAAAAATATAACTCTTATTAGATGAATATTTAGAAATAATATTTTCTCAGTATCTTAGGAAGTCTTAACTTGTGTCTCTTCCATATTACTCAGTTTAACTTCTAGTTCAAGAAATTTTAAGTTGAGAGAAATATTTTCATTTTCAACTGATTTCATGCATTCTTCCCACTTAATATTCATCTTCTGAATCTCATCTTCATGCATATGATTTTCATTTAGTAACAATTTTTCAAGCTCTGTGATTATTTCTGCTTTATTATTCAGTTGAGCATCTTTAAAATTGTTAGATGTATTATGATGCTTTTCAAGTGCATGGATAACTTATGTAAAGAAAATTTGAAAAATATATTTCTTATAAACATTAATTTTCAATTCTTTAATAACTCTAACATATATTTCTTTGCAAAGAGATAATTGTTTTTTTCTTTTCTTTCACAAGTTTTGTGAGAGTGTTGGATATTCCAACCTTTTTATTCAATGGTTATTCCATAGAATTGGCCTCCTCTTCTAGTTATAATTTTTCATCCCAAAGTTTATTTAAAACTATGTTCATACATTTGAACACTTCTTTTGGAACTTTATTTAGATGCTCTTTAATTTCAGAATTTATCATATCATTATCATAGCTTGAACTTAATTCAACAAAATTATAATCAACCGATTTTAATGAAAAATTACCAATTTGAGTTCCTTCCGCTATCAGTCGATCTTTAGTTATCTTTAAATTCTTATTTATCTTATTTTTCACTCTTTTCTTCCTATTTTTATGAGTATTGACTGAAACTTCAACATTTATATAGGATTTTCCATCAAAGCTCTTCTGAATTATATTTAAACTCAAATATTCACTTTATATTATTCTAATAAGAATAATTGGACAAGTAAAGTATATCAAATTAGAGGTGGTCCTATCTCTGATACCAATTGAAGTGTACAAATTATCGTGAAGTCACACTAAGAGGGGTGTGAATCCAGTGTGACCTATTTTACCGAATTATTTTCCCCTCTTAATTCAAACCAGTGTCACCTATTAAAATGAGTGGATCAAGCATGCAATGTAGAAAGTAAATGGAACAAAAGACACAATATTTTTTACAAGGTTTGGTACTAAGACCTACATCATTTCCATATTGGTTAGACCCCCCAACATGGATTATCCACTATAACATTTTTATCAATTATAATGGTTAAGGAAGAAAATAGTTATAAACCCAAGTAATCTATCCTCCAGTTGATTCTAGTTATACCCCCATAAATAAAACTCTTCTACCTCAGTTGGTTAAACACTCCAAACATTCGATTGGTTTGACCCCTAGTCTCTAGAGCCTCTTTAGCAACTGGTTATACCCCCAATCACAAGCTCTTTCTTCTTCTTTAGAAGTTCTGATCCACTAATAGGATGATCACTTGATCTTTATCCATGAGCTTGTTGGATCACACTAGCTCATGTACAATTATATATCCTTTGCATTGATGCTGGTCTTGCTTAATTAATTATGATCACCTATAAATGGTAAGCTATCTTAGTGCAATATTGCTTGGGAAAACATTCTTTCTTATGCTGAAGACCCGAACTCAATGAACACTGAAAACTCGGATACACAATTTATTCTAAATCACTAATAGAAATACTGACCCGACATTAGTCTCAAATCACTACACGAAAATCAAGAAACATATATTAAACATGCACTTCTTCAAACTTCATGCATGTATATAATACACTGCATGGTCTTCTCAGCTTATGCGTTCATTAATTCATGTTCATGCATATTAAATTATGTAAACGACATTTCATGTGCATGTAAATATTTTTTCCATGCACACCCTAACACACAACGTTCACTTGCACAAGCACTTCACACTGCCTCAAATATTTTTCTTCATACACACACTGTCCACTATTTGATACTCAATTTATGTGTATGTATGGAGGATTGTATATACTGTATACTATTTTCTCAATGTATATGGGCTTCTAAAAACCTTCACACACACATGTTGTTCATAATCCCTTTTAATGCATTCTCTACCTGTATTATTTAAGGTCTCTTTCAAGCACATGCATATGCACTTAATCCAGATAAATGTTCACTTCCCTACAGCCTTGTAAAAATTATTCCTTCATACACAATATACACTCTTTACTTGCATCGGTGTATACTATTACCATCAAGACCTTCATGTAACCATGAGCATACATAGATTCTCTATAACCTTTGAGAAATCTAGGAGACAAAAAAATGTTCTATTTAGAGTGCTTCAAGGAAACCATTTTCTTCATTAATCTAATGGGTGTGCAAAGAACATATAATTTTCATCATGGGAACTTTCTTCTTCACGTGAAATAGAGTAAGCGTGAAACTCTTTTTCATGAACTATAGGAATTCACGGTGCTATATTTCTCTGGTACTAAATCTTCTCAAAATACCATCAGAACCAAACACCTTGAGTGGTTTTTATAGATGGTTTTCCGCCGACCTATCTTGTGCACACTGCCTTACTTCTGTGACTATGAGAATAACCATCACAGAAATCTAATATTTTCTCCACAATTTATTTCTTCAGTTAAATATTCATTTTAATATATAAACAATGTTGAATATGATTTCGATCACCTTTGAATTTTCAGATCTCTCAAATGAAGCTCAGATGACTCGGTTGAAGCTTATGTCAATGTCGATAATAGCATGGATACCCTGGTGTACAGATGTATCAACTGTGGGACGAGGTTGAATATGAAACTACTGATATGATTGAAAGACTATGAAAAATCAATCAAGCATATCATATGATTAATAATCTCAAATAAGAAGATCATACAACCAAGAAAAATCAACTGAGTGATCAGATGATTCTGGTTCATTTCGAGCTACAGTATAGGTATCCCATATCCAAATGCACTTAGAAACACGACACCCTTATAATACAGGATGTGGTATTAACCGATAATAAATATGGAACCATATTCTCCCATTACTCCTTATCACATGCATATACACTTAATCGAGATGAATGTTCACTTCCCTATAGCCTTGTAAAAACTATTCCTTCACACAAAATATACACCCTTTACTCGCATCAGTTTATACTATTACCGTCAAGACCTTCATGCAAACATGATCATACATAGATTCTCTATAAACTATGAGAAATCTAAGAGACACAAAATGTTCTATTTTGAGTGCTTTATGGAAACCATTTTTTTATTAATCTAAATAGTGTGCAAAGAACATATCATTTGCATCGTGGGAACTTTCTTCTTCACGTGAAACAGAGTAAGCACGAAACTCCTTTTCATGAACCATAGGAATTCACGGTGCTATATTTATCTAGAAATGAAAGTTTCTCAAAATACCATCAGAACCAAACACCTTGAGTGGTTTTTATAGACGGTCTTCCACCAACCTTTCTTGTGCACACTGTCTTACTTATGTGACTTTGAGAATAACCATCACATAAATCTAATATTTTCTCCACACTTCATTTATTTGGTTCGATATTCATTTTCATATGAAAACAATATTGAATATGATTTCAATAACCTTTGAATTTTCATATCTCTCAAATGAAGCTCAGATGACTCGGTTGAAGCTTCTTTCAATGTCGATAATGGCATGGATACCCCGGTTTATAGAAGTCTCGACTGCGGGCCGAGGTTGAAGACGACACTACTGAGATGATTGAACGACTATGAAAAATCAATCAAGAAGATCATATGATTACGAAGCTTGACTAAGAAGATCAGACGACCAAGAAAAATCAACTGAGTGATCAGACGATTCTGGTTCATTTCGATCTACAATATAGGCATCCCATATCAAAATACACTTAGAAACATGACACCCTTATAATACAGGATGCGGTATTACCCGATCAGAAATATGTAACCATATGCTTGTAGAGACCCGAAGCTTGACGTACATGGAAATTACATTACTTTTGCGGAATACTTAGTACATAACAAAAACACACACACAAGGACTGTAATAGTTTAGTGTCTTTGGAAACTCGGAATATAAACATCTAATCATGTTGAAAGATCTTCAACATCTCCCATAACGATCTTCCCCTTTTTGTTTCCTTACCTAAAACCTTTCTTTATTTTCAGGGGAAAATAAAACACAAAAGGGTGAGCTCAAATGCTCAGTAAGGGAAAACATAGAGAACATAAAATGATCCATAAACATTTGAAAGCAAAAACTTGAACATGACATCTAAACATTAAAACCTTGAGAAAAGACATAAATCTTGGAAGTACGTAAGGAATATATCATAAAGGAACATCAATCACGATAAAATAGCATGGGAATAAAACATGTAATTGTAGAAACCATTAAGCACATGATATGATTTCCATAGTAGCCAAGGCATTGCTGCCAAGACCATCTTAGTGGACAAAGTCCCTTTCTGAATCGAGTTCACTCCTCGTTCCAGTCCTGTATTACTGAACCGGTTTAACTTTCCGTTCCAGCCATGTCTATCTCATGAGATATAAATCTTTACCTAATGCATTGGAGGTAGATATAGGTCCCACCCATCTCATAATTAAATCATTCTTACTTATGCCACAAAATAAACATACATCATTCATAATAACCCAATAAATAAAATGGGTTTCATAAACATCATCCCATCATCAAATAATCCATATAAAAGAAATGGATATCATTTCATAATAGGAAAAGTGAAACCATGTAAATCATAGAGACATGATACTTGAAACATACACATATGAAATAATGTCATCTTAGATGAAAAATGGTTTTGATAAAACACTTGAAATGAATTCTTGAGGAAAATATCCTTTCTTCTTCAAAATCATTCTCTTTTCACAAAATGTCATGCAATTTTAAAAGAAAAGGATTTTGTTGAAAATAGTCATGAAATATTTTGTAGGAAGCTTCATGAAAATAAGGATTTATGAAACCGTAAAAAATTCGTTCGTGCTGTATAAGTTAAAAAAACATTCTTCTCATACTTTTGCCGGAAAAGTCAAAAAGTACCTCGTAACGTAAAACAAAAGAAAGATTCCTTACATACCATGTAGTAAAAGTCAAAAATGGGTAAAAAGGACTTTAAACATACATGAAAACATTTTTATAAAACATGTATATGGATAATAACAATAACCCCAGTAAATATTTACGAATAAACAATCTCGGATAAGAATGAGATTGGAATATTTATCCCTTACCTTAGGTACGATATGCTTCGTACGTATCCGAACCTTATGTATAATGATTTAAATAATGTCATTGAATTATTAAAGAATAATATTCATTGTTATGATATCATATATGGTTCACTTGTGACTTTATATTACCCGTTCTTTTGTAAATTCCATGTTAAAGAGCGTTTTGGGTAAAATCGTTTCATTTATCGTACGTGTTTGGACTTATTGTTCTTGATATTATTACATATATCCTGATTTACTTAATTACAGAATTTAAAAAATGATTTAAATATAATATATATTTCAGTATATACATATATATATGATAGATCGATTAAATGAAATGAAATACACCGTTCATGGAGACGATAGGCCGTACGTATGCATGAACGCTGTTTTCGTTTCCTTATTGAATTGAATGAAATTAAGTAGATGACATACATATATATACACATAAATCCAGTATCATTATTATGTAATATATTTCATGATTAATTATTATATATACTTTATAATCATTCATGAATGGTTAACATGGAGAATGAATCTCATCGCGTCGTGGAAACGGTAGTCCGTACGTACGCACGAGCGATGATATCATTCCCATGATCATGGAATTATATTGGAGTGTATGTATACTATTTCAGAATCAATATCACTTTACAATAATCATATATAGTTATTATTTACACCATTATACCCATACAAGTAAGGTGGTGGTGGGAAAATAGATTACACCACGACGTGGAGACGGTATTCCGTACGTACGCACGCGCGGTGATTTTGTTTTCCGTAGGATGGATAGATGGTGAAATAGGGTTGTTTCATAATTATAATAACATATCAGTATATTAGTTATACTGATGTTATTACTTCATAATTAAACAACTAAATAAGAAGAAGTGGAAGAAGATATAAAGTTGAAAGAATCGTTAACGGACATTACCTCTTCATTGAAGCGCCTCTTTGAGACCTCTTATTAGGGCACCAAAATTGGTCTTTGAAGAATACCAGGACCTCTAGGATGTTTCTAGGGAAGTTTATAAGAGAATTTGGTAGGGGTTGTCCAAGCTTGAAGGCTCAAAGTGGTGTGAGGAAGAGAGGGAGGAGGTGCCCTTTTATAAGGGAGGAGAGGGGCACCTTAGGAAAAACTAAAAATATTATTTTATTATAAAGTCATATTCGGTTTTTAATAGCTCCAAATTGAGTTATTTAGAAGATAAGGTAGGGATGGGTATAAATAATATCATCCAATAGAATTTATACAAGTTTAGGTTTCTATTTTAACCTTATCATTTAGATTTAATTTTAAGTTAAATAATTTTTCTTTTACCGTGTCTTCTTGTTTTCTTACACTATAAGGTTAATAAACTTACTATAACAAGCCAAAAGAACCCCAAGTTGTTTATTATAAATATATATAACCTTATATAAGTCATTTGGACGAACCTTACATTTTTAAAAATAAAATAACAATTAATAATATAATATTTTTTTTAAAAACTATTTTATGTTAATTTTGACACTATTTGGTAATTGATTTTTGTAAAAATCATAACAGAAATATTAGTTCGAAAAAAGTTATTTAAATCAATAATAACATGTCATATTAACATATAAAATTATTTTAATTCATAAAAAGTCTCAAATTACATTTATTTGGGTATTTATAACATCAATTATGTCAATATTTAATTAATAATATAATTACTACATCATCATTGTGTCATAAATAAATTAAATTATTTAAAGTCTAAAAATTAAAAATAAAATACCATTATGTAGGAAATATTTTTATCTTTCTAATTAATATTTATAGTCGAATTTATCTTATGTATAACCCTATATTAAAAATGATTTACTTATTAAACTTTGATTTTAACTATTTTAACCCTTCTTTAAATAAATTAATAATAAATGTCCTAATCTAATCCAAGTGGGCCTAAATAGTCATATTTTATTCCTAAGGTTGTTTTTGGTCGAATTACACTTATCCAATAGAATTAGGACATGTGTTAGGGTAATAATAATATCATTTTTACCCTTAATTACCCTATTTACTTTTAACCGTGGTAAATAAAAGTAAAAAGTTACTATTCACCAAAAATTATTTTCATCTCATTGAACCACATTTTACTTACTGACATCAACCGTGTCTCTCGGATTTTGGAAATTCCATTCACAAAAGCGGTAAAATTAAGTTTTATGTAAATTTGCAAATTCTCCTAGGAGGTGGGTAAAAGAAGGTCAAAAGTTCAATAAAATTTTTATATATCTAAAATTATTATAAAATGACTCCAATGAATTACATTGAACTTATATAGGTATTATGTGAAATTTTTTACCTAAAATAAATTTAAATAAAATAAATAATTATTTAAATAAAAAGTCGGTTTTTAAATAGCAACCCAGTGTTTTCACTATTCATCAAAAATTGAAAGTTTTCAGAAAAATACCAAAATTTCACCCTAGGCTAATTTCGATATTCCGAATCCAAAAATGAATTCCATTTTGAAAGATTAAATTTACAAAATTTCAATAAGTGGTTATTACTATTCATAATGGCTAGTTTTAATAATATTTTAATAGCATATCGTTGTTTAGTGAAACTCGGTATTGCGTACCACACACGCTATCGAGGAAGGTCGTCATTGCGTGTAATGCAGCCAAGTTAGGGTTGCATGTTGTGCAAGACTCCTTTTTTGTACCGTACAACACAAGAAATCAATAAAATTAAAAAGAATATTTTTCATAAAATCTCGGGGTGTTACAATGCTACCATTACTCCTTAGCACTACCTTGAGCCGGGCATTGCCTTCCATCACCATGACGTCCCACACGGTGACTCCGCCACTCATGTGCCTCCTGTAGGCACTCACATTCCCACAAAATGTCCAATGTTGAATATACCAGAACAATGTGTCAAAATGGCTTCCCACCGCCTATGTACTTCCCGTAGGCACTCATATTCCCACAACATGCCTTATGTTGTAACCACTTACATTTTAGAATTTATTTTTCATCATGTAAATGAGATAATGTAACCACTATACCTCAATGACGACAAGCTTCAATTTCTAGCTAATTAGAATTTAGAATTATCATATTCATACCTCACCAGAACTTCTGTTATCCATAAAATTTCAACTGAGATAAAAATATCTAGTGGATGATCTTATATGCTCCCACACAAGATATTCACTCAATAATTATTAATAATGATTGTATTTATTCAAGATTAAACTCCAATTATCTTATTATATTATTTGAAATATTTAAAAGAGACAACATAAAGCTAATTGTCTTCCATAATAAAAAACTTTATAACTGTAATATGTTCAATTTTTTTTAAAATTCAGGTATCCCCCTAAATATATACTTCACATTCAATTCCTTACATGAAGAAAACACAATATATATAGGAATAAGGTGGTTATTCAATTCTCTTTAGTTAGAAAAACATGGATGAGAGTTTCTTCTCAACCCAACAATCTTCTTAGATGAAAAAGGATTCTTCACACTTTCTAACAACTTAGTTTCATTTTTCTCTACTTGCTACAATTTTCTTACCTCTTCCAACTATTCTGGCCATATGATCAAACATTATTTTTGAACATGCTCAGTCTTCACTTTGGGTGTTGAATTATTTTTTATAACACTAGAAGTCACATATTCTTTCCCTTCTTCAAGAATTCTTCTTGACAGGATAACCATGTTAAACCTTTTTTACTTGAATATATAGACATATTTCACCTATCACACACAACTTTAGAACTCAATAAGTTACCTATTTTAGGCAACGTTTTAGATTCTTCATCAGTGATGTCATTAACAAAATCAGTCACAGAGTTTCTATTCTGGATTAATTCTTTATTTGATTCCAGCTTGATTCCTTAATTATGAATGTTTATGGAAAATTCACAATGATCCATAATGCGACCTTTCCTACCATAATAGAAACATATTTTCTTTGGTGAGACACTATTCACACCATCTTTCTGAAACTTCTTGGGAGTTGTTTTTTTAACAACCATCTTCTTTTGTTCATATCCCAATGCTGACATGTTATCTTAATTTATTACCCATTTCATATTTTTTTGAGATATTTTATTTACATCAATAGATGATTTGTGCATGATTGGTACATACCATCACTCATCATAGCAATGACCACTTCTATTGAAATAACCACAGAAATTTTCAAAGTAATCATATCTATTATTGATAAACTTATTCTCTTTCTGTGAGATCTAATTTTGTTGTGCAGGTTTCAATTTCTATTCATTTTTTCTCACCCTAAATGCAAGTATTCTATGATCGCCATTCAATTAAATATTATTCTAACAATTAATTACCTAATTCTTAATCTTCCAACAACACCAAAAGTAGCAAAAAAATATTGACTTCTTCTTATATGAAAAATTCTGGCTATCTTTGACATTTTTCTTCTTATGGGTATCACATTTATTCTTATGTACTTTATTTTGGGAATAAGAATTTACACCCTTCCTCACATCCATTTTTTAAATAGTTGTGGATTCCTGAGTATTTTTCTTCACCCATGTTTGTACAGATTTTAATGTTGAATATGAATTATTCAACAAAACACCATTAGTACACACAAATTTATCAAGAAAAAGGGTTAAATTATTTAATGAGTATGGAGTAGATTTATCCTTGGATAATCTCAATCTCTTATTGAAACTAGTTTCAGTTTTTTTTCAAAAATATAACTCTTATTAGATGAATCTTTAGAAATAATTTTTTTCTTAGTATCTTAGGAAGTCTCAGCTTGTGTCTCTTCCATATTACTCAGTTTAACTTCTAGTTCAAGACATTTTAAGTTGAGAGAAATATTTTTATTTTCAACTAATTTCATGCATTCTTCCCACTTAATCTTCATCTTCTGAATCCCATCTTCATGCATCTGATTTTCATTTAGTAACAAATTGTCAAGTTCTGTGATTCTTTTTTATTTGTTATTCAGTTGATCATCTTTGAAATTCCTAGATGTATTATGATTCTTTTCAAGTGCATGGATAAATTATGTAAAGAAAATTTCAAAAATATATTTCTTACAAACATTAAATTTTAATTCTTCAATAACTATAACATATCTTTCTTTACAAAGAGATAATTGTTTTTTTCTTTTCTTTCACAAGTTTTGTGAGAGTGTTGGATATTCCAACATTTTTATTCAATGCTTCTTCCATAGAATTTTCCTCCTCTTCCAGCTATAATTTTTCATCCCAAAGTTTATTTAAAACTCTGTTCATACATTTGAACACTTCTTTGGGAACTTTCTTTAGACGCTCTTTAATTTCAGAATTTATCATATCATCATCATAGCTTGAACTTAATTCAACAAAATTATAATCAAATGATTTCAATGAAAAATTACCACTTTGAGTTCCTTCCGCTAGTAGTCGATCTTCAATTATCTTGAAATTATTCTTTATCTTATTTTCCACTCTTTTCTTCCTATTTTTATGAGTCTTGATTGAAACTTCAACATTTCTATAAGATTTTCCATCAAAGCTCTTCTATATTATCTTTAAACTCAAATATTCACTTTATATTATTCTGATAAGAATAATTGGACAAGTAAAGTATATCCAATTAGAGGTGGTCCTATCTTTGATACTAATTGAAGTGTACAAAGGATCGTGAAGTCACACTAAGAGGGGGGTGAATATGGTGTGAACTATTTTACTAAATTATTTTCCCATCTTAATTCAAACCAGTGTCACCTGTTAAAATGAGTTGATCATGAATGCAATATAGAAAGTAAATAGAACACAACACACAATATTTTTTTACAAAGTTTGGTACTAAGACCTACATCATTTACATATTAGTTAGACTCCCCAACATAGATTATCCACTATAAATTTTTTATCAATTATAATGGTTTATGAAGAAACTAGTTATAAACCCAAGTAATATATCCTCCAGTTGATTCTAGTTATACCCCCCATAAATAAAAATCTTTTTCCTTAGTTGGTTAAACACCCCAACCATTCGATTGGTTTGACCCCAAGTCTCTAGAGCCTCTTCAGCAACTGGTTAGACCCCCAATCACAAGCTCTTTCTTCTTCTTTAAAAGTTCTAATCCATTGATAGGATGATCACTTGATCTTCCTCCATGAGCTTGTTGGATCACATTGTCTCATGTAAAATTCAATAAACTTTTCATTGATACTGGTTTTGCTTAATTAATTATGATCACCTGTAAATGATAAGCTATCTTAGTGCAACATTGCTTGGGAAAACATTCTTTCTTATACTGAAGACCCGACCTCACTGAACACTGAAAACTCAGACACACAATTTATTCTGAATCACTAATAGAAATAATGACCCGACTTTAGTCTCAAATCACTACACCAAAATCAAGAAACATATATTAAACATGCACTTCTTCAAACTTCATGCATGTATATAATACACTGCACAGTCTTCTCAACTTATGCGTGCATTAATTCATGTTTATGCATATTGAATTATGTAAATGACATTTCATGTGAATGTAAATATTTTTTCCATGCACACGCTAACACACAAAGTTCACTTGCACAAGCACTTCACACTACCTAAAATATTTTTCTTCATACACACACTATCCACTATTTGATACTCAATTCATGTGTATGTATAAAGTCTTGTATATAATGTATAATATTTTCTCAATGCATATGGGCTTTTAAAAACCTTCACACACACATGTTGTTCATAATCCCTTTTAATGCATTCACTTCCTGTATTGTTTAAGGACTCTTTCAAGCACATGCATATGCACTTAATCCAGATAAATGTTCACTTCCCTACAGCCTTGTAAAAATTATTCCTTCATGCACAATATACACTCTTTACTCGCATCGAGGTATACTATTACCATCAATACCTTCATGTAAACATGACCATAAATAGATTCTCTATAACCTTTGAGAAATCTAGGAGACAAAAAATGTTCTATTTCGAGTGCTTTATGGAAACCATTTTCTTCATTAATCTAATGAGTGTGCAAAGAACATATCATTTGCATTGTGGGAACTTTATTCTTCACACGAAATAGAGTAAGTGCAAAACTCCTTTTCATGAACCATAGGAATTCACGATGCTACATTTCTATGGAAACTAAAGCTTCTCATAATACCATCAAAACTAAACACCTTGAGTGGTTTTTATAGACGGTCTTCCACTGACCTAGCTTGTGAACACCGCCTTACTTCTGTGACTATGAGAATCACCATCACAGAAATCTAATATTTTCTCCACACTTCATTTCTTTAGTTAAATATTCATTTTCATATGTAAACAATGTTGAATATGATTTTGATCACCTTTGAATTTTTAGATCTCTTAAATTAAGCTTATATGACTCGGTTGAAGCTTATGTCAATGTTGATAAAGGCATGGATACCCCGGTGTACAGAAGTCTCAAATGTGGGTCGAGGTTGAAGATGAAACTACTGAGATGATTGAACGACTATGAAAAATCAATCAAGAGGATCATATGATTAAGAATCTCGACTAAGAAGATCAGACGACCAAGAAAAATCAACCAATTGATCAGACGATTCTGGTTCATTTCGAGCTACAGTATAGGCGTCCCATATCGAAATGCATTTAGAAACATGACAACCTTATAATACAGGATGCGGTATTACAAGATAATAAATATGGAACTATATGCTCCCATTACTCCATATCACTTGCATATGCACTTAATCCAGATGAATGTTCACTTCCCTACAGCCTTGTAAAAACTTTTCCTTCACACACAATATACACTCTTTACTCGCATCAGTGTATACTATTACCATCAAGACCTTAATAAAACCATGAGAATACATAGATTCTCTATAACCTTTGAGAAATCTAGGAGACACAAAATTTTCTATTTTGAGTGCTTCATGGAAACCATTTTCTTTATTAATCTAAAGAGTGTGCAAAGAACATATCATTTGCATCGTGGGGACTTTCTTCTTCACCTGAAACAGAGTAAGCATGAAACTCCTTTTCATGAACCATAGGAATTCACGGTGCTACATTTCTCTAGAAACAAAAACTTCTCAAAATACCATCAGAACCAAACACCTTGAGTGGTTTTTTATGGACGGTCTTCCACTGACCTAGCTTGTGCACACAACCTTACTTATGTGACTCTGAGAATCACCATCACAGAAATCTAATATTTTTTCCACACTTTATTTATTAGGTTCTATATTCATTTTCATATGAAAACAATATTGAATATGATTTTGATCACCTCAGAATTTTCAGATCTCTCAAATGAAGCTCAGATGACTCCTTTGAAGCTTCTTTCAACGTCGATAATGGCATAGATACCCCTGTGTACAAAAGTCTCGACTGCGGGCCGAGGTTGAAGACGACACAACTGAGATGATTGAACGACTATGAAAAATCAATCAAGCAGATTATATGATTACGAAGCTTGACTAAGAAGATTAGACGACTAGGAAAAATCAACTGAGTGATTAGACGATTCTAGTTCATTTCGAGCTACAGTATAGGCATCCCATATCGAAATACACTTAGAAACACGACACCCTTATAATACAGGATGCAATTTTACCCGATATGAAATATGGAACCATATGCTCCCATTACTCCTTAGCACTGCCTTGAGTCGTACATTGCCTTCCATCACCATGATGGCCCACACAGTGACTCCGCCACTCATGCGCCTCCTGTAGGCACTCACATTCCCACAAAATGTCCAATGTTTAATGTACCGAAACAATGTGTCAAAATGCCTCCCCACCACCTGTGTACTTTCCATAGGCACTCATATTCCCACAAATTGACTTATGTTGGATATAATGGAGTTCGTACCTACACACCTAGCAGTGTTGCAGGTCCCTCATGGATGGATGGAATTGGATTCTTTTTAATACTCTCTCTATATAAAATGTTCATCAAATTCCACAGAGAGTATAGTTAACTCAACATTAAATCACAAACAAATTCAAATCCTCCTTATGATAAATAAATCATTTTGCTTGGGGAAACCTATTAAAATGATGTAAATAATGTGTCAAACTCAAATAACTAATGACACATGACTTTGGAACATCATAACATCTCTTTTCCGCCTATGTTCCTCCCATAGGCACTCATATTCCCACAAAATGCCACATGTTGGATATAATGGAGTTCGTACCTACACACCTAGCAGTGGTGCAGGTCCCTCATGGATGGCTAGAATTGGATACTTTTTAATACTCTCTATATAAAATTTTCATCAAATTCCCTAGATCATAGAAAACTCAACATTAAATCACTAAAAAATTCAAATCCTCCTTATGCTAAATAAATCATTTTGCTTGGGGAATCCTCTTAAAATGATGTAAACAATGTGTCAAACTCAAATAAATAATGATGCATGACTTTGGAGCTTCATACCAGCTCTAAAATTGTCACATTTTAAACTCATTAACTTTTCATATTATTATCTTATTGAAAATAACTTCAACTTTACCAAACCACTTGGTCTCTTAAAAAATAAGCCTGCCATAAAAAGGCAAAAAAAACACCTTTTAGAAAAATACAGCATTTTATGCTTAAAATTGGATTTATTCTTATTTTATACCTATAAAATTTATTAGATGAATTGAAAAATATTTGATTAAATATTTAACATATAAATTTTATTAATATCTTTCACCAATAGTGATTAATTTAATTTATTATGATAAAACACCATTTTGGTCATATAAATAGTTTTTCATAAAAACTCATCATTTATATTCAATTAGTTCTTACAATACTAGAAATAGGGATATTAGAGACCACCAATGGCGGTCACTAATGGGCTTTATAGACCACCTTACGACCGCCATTGGTGGTCGTTAAACAATGACTTTTAAAAGTAAATCAAGTTACCGTATACCGATCAATCCGAGCAATTCAGGTATCTGATCCGCATACAAATTATTCCTATAAAATATCAATGTCTTAAATATCATTTTACTAATATTTAATGTCAATAACTGATCGTTTGGTTGGTTTTTACCCCTACACACATGATTTTATCATTATTACAACAATGATAATAAATCTAAAAATGAACTTTTAATTGCACCGATCAATCCCTGCATTAGATTGACGCGCGATTGATTTCAATAGACCCAAATGCTTTGAGAAATGTTCTCCTAACTTATCATGCCAAATATAAGTTGTTTTCATGTTTTTCTCCCTCCACATGAGATGTTTCATTTAAATAACACTAAGCAATGTTACTTATTGTTTTCATTCATACTGGGCGACACGTGCATCTGGTTGATACGACGTTGATTCCTACATATACAAAATGCCTTGATGATTGTTCTACCATGATTTCATTACAAACCAAGTGCATTAGATTGATATTGACATCTTTTATGTGATATACCAGTTAAATCCTAATTTGAGGGAAAAACACCACTTTTTATCATATTGAGCAATTCAGGTCACTAGTGCAGAAAAATTTTTTTACGTCGGTTATTTTTTATTTTTTACATCGGATTTTATCTGATTTTATTAAAGGAGACATTATAAATATTGTTTTTTTATGTTGGTTATTTTAAAACCAATGTAAAAAGCATAAATCTGAATAGTTTTTCACATCAGTTCCTAAATAACCGAGGTGAAAAACCCTTCGTAGGCTCGATTTATCACGTCAGTTATTTAATAACCGACATGGTATATATATTTTTACACTGTTTATTTAATAATCGACATGGTATATAGTTTATTATTTCATTTTTTAAATAATTGACGTCATAAATCGAGCCTTCGAAGGGTTTTTCACATCGGGTTTTAAATAATCGACATGAAAAACCCTTCGGAGGCTCGATTTATCACATCAGTTACTTAATAATCGATGTGAAAAACTATATACCACATCGGTTATTAAATAACCGACATGATAAATCAAGCCTCCGAAGGGTTTTTGACGTCAGTTCCTAAATAACTGACATGGAAAAGGTTATACAATGTCGGTTATGTAATAACCGATGTAATAAAATACACCCATGAATTTATTACGTAAGTTATAAAATAACCGACGTAAAAACCATTTTTTTAAATAAAAATGTGAAACCATTACTATGCTCTGCCAAAGTAGACCTAAAACAAGTGGAAACAAGACCTAAAGCAGACCAAAACTAGACCATAATCCATACCAGAAAAACATCATAATTAGACCAAAATAAGAAGAAACCAATAAAAATTATACATTCACATATATAACATTCAAAACATACAATTTCAACTAAAAAAACCTAAATCCAACCAAAAAAACTACCAAATACACAATTATAATTACAATATTAAAAATTACATTTTACACTAAAAAAACTAAAATACAATCAAACATGTAAAATAATTTAACCATTCCACTTCTAAGTGTTCAACCTCTTGAGCACTATAGGGCTGAGGGTAATCAAATATCTATAAACTAAAAGTAAAGTAGTTAACAAGTATAATGAATAAATCAAATGAAATATTATGGAAAAGTTTATAAGGAAATCCAACCTGGTCAAAGTTCTTTATTGTTCTAGTTATAATTATTTCATACATAAATATCAACATATAATATCTACATTTGATGATGCCTTATTGTTCATGAAAATTATGTTTAAATGAGTGTTAATTCAAAATATCTTTTTTATATAATACATTGAAAAGTACAAATTATAAATGGATATTTACCTTTACTTTTACATATTTGATCTTGGCACTCTTTTTATTTGTATTTTATTGAAAGTATGCCCATCCCTTGTTAGAAAATAATATGAATGGGATAAATTTAAAATTCATTGTAATATAAACAACTATTAAGAAATTGAAACTTAATTTTCCAACATATTCTTAAAACTTCCCCACACATCACCATGGACAGAGCATATCCAATAAAGTGTTTTCTCCCTTGGAAAAAAACACCTAACATCCAATGATCACTGATATAAAAGAAAATTTAAGGTTAGTGGTTTTTTATGTTAAAATATAAATAACACTTTTCCAGATATATGTTTCATACCTCTCACAAAAAGGCATCATCCAACACTACGTGATTATATTCTGTTCAAATATTTCAGTAATATAAAGCATTCTTTGTTCCTCATCCAAAGCATATACTTCATGGGAAATCAAATGCGGATCCATGAATCCATGTACATCTTTACTCTCATTATTCTCATAAATGTTATAAAAATACATAATACAAAATAGACATAAGTATACATTTTTAATAAATATAATGTAGAGAAAGGTGTTAAGACTTACATGGAAAAAATATGCACCACGTTGATGCCCAACTTATCTCCAGTAATAAGCTACATGATATCGGTTTTCACAATCACCAAATTTATTGCACATCCACAAACATGAGATTCCATTGGAAACTAATAATTATCCACTAACAAATTTGAATATCTTGACAATATGTCAAGACTACTAGAATCTGTATCTAATGTCATACCCATTTGTCTTTGTTGTTGTCTATAAATTATTTCTTTACCTTTGAAGTATTCATGTAAATAAATAGAAAAATATATTAGTTTTAAAATGTTAAAACAAATTTAATAAAAAATAAAATAAAAGATATAACATACATAAATCTATGGTAATGAGTTGCATAAGTCTAGATGACCAAACTAAAAAGTGGTTGATACCATGTCCAACTATCATCACCTCATCTGTAGGTAATGGTAATCGAGCTGATCTATCTATAATATCCTATATAGTGACCCTATGATACTCCACCTCTAACTATTTATGATTAAATGTATCTCCTATACAATATACCAATCCATATGCAACTATATGATGGTGAGTATAATCAACATACAACTCATAATAAGTAGGAAGTTGTGGTGGAGGAGTAGGATAAAAAATGGGGTCTGCAGGCTGAGGTGGAGTATTTGGAGATGATGGTGGAGGTGGAGGATAAATAATAGGGTCTGCAGGGGGAGGTGGAGGGGTGGGAGCTGCAGTCTAAAATTGTCTTTGCATGTTTGTAAACATAGATTGTACTGATGCTCTAATATTTTCCTCCCTCATCGCATTAATATTATGAACTTCAGCCTCCAAGTATTCTATTTTTTATAAACACCCTCAATGGAAGAATTTTAAGAACATGGAAACACTTTTCTTACCGATACACCCATCGGGTATCCTCATACATGACTGGGGTGTTCAAGCTTTTCCAATGCTACAAATAAAATATCTTTCCTCCCTGTAGCTGTAAATACCCCCTGTGTGGTATACTCCTCAAGATAATCATTTATTAATTAATTAAACATTTATGTAATTATTCAAAGTATATAAAGAATAGAATTAACTTAAATAAATAAAATAAATATCTTACAATCCTCTCAACTATGATTTTCGATTATTCCGAAAGATATTGACCCTTTTTTCCCATCTGACATCTCTTCCATTTTTCATGTCTATATGGAGGGGATGGAGGGTAAACCTCTCCAGAGCTTGAAGACTCAGCTCTAAGTTTTTGTAATTTTTCCACCATCATTTTTTCTTCCAATAAACTATACCCTCCCCAAGATAAACTATGAGGGTATACATTTTTATATTGAATCTCATGATGATATGTCCTTGTTTGTTGTAAATTAAGAATAAGAAATAATTAACATAACATTAATAAGATCATTTATATAAGAAAGATTACAAAAATTTACATTGTCCTTACCAAAAATTATTCTTTTCTTCTACTTTCAACAAATTGTTTTCATGTGTCTTCATCTATGAAAGGATATATATGACATGGATTGTCATGATTCCTATGACCAAAAATGAATTCATATGTGAGGGTTGAATTAAAATACCTCTATATCCTAGTATCCATCGATAAAATTTTTCTCCTGACTCCTTTAGTGTCAGGAATATCAAATGTCATTTGATAAAGAAGAGTTAAAACATATTACACTAGAAACATTTAAAGATTAGTCAAACAATAGAAAAAGATATTACCAAAATTGTCTCCAACAACTGAGATATTATCTCTTTGTCCACACTTCTATAATCATCATACAAAATTATTACTTTGCTGTTACCCTAAGTTGATACAATACTCTTAAAATATTTTGCATTTGGACCTCTAGGAATATCATTCTCATCAAAATCAATGAGTATCCTCTGGTCCTGGATATAGGAAAGTGATAATTTTGGTAAATGTGTGCAGCCACATTTACCAACTCTTGAACTCTTATTTTTCGTTATGAGAGAACATGAGGAAGATTGGGGAACATCAAGAGAAGCATGTAAATGTTTCTCCCAAGAGGTATGCTCATTATGCTCATCTCCAGAATCATGTGGTTGATAAACTGATTGATCTGTCATTATCCTTTGAATTAAAAATAAAACATTTGTTCACAAATATACAAATTCAAATATTACAATACTAATGTAAACAAAAAACAAAAAATTGAACTAAGTTACGTAATAGTAAACATGGTAAATATGGTAAGCATGTTAAATAATGATAAAGATGGTAAACATGGTAGTATAATTGTCATTAAACAAAATAAATAAATATATAAGTTATGTAAATGTAAAATATGGTAAGATAAACTTGGTAAACATGGTAAAGTAATATTAATTCAACAAAATAAATAGATATATATGTTACGTAATGGTAAACATGATAAATTAAACCAAACAAAATTAAAATAAAAAAAAATTCTACTTATTTGTTTTAATACGCGTTTTAATAAAGAAAAAAATTACAATATCTAACATTTTATGAAATTAATAAATGTAAACAAGAAATAAGCATATGTTACCTGAAATATCAAAAATGTACAAATGGATTGTTTTCCCTAATTCCTTCATCATGATCATTCTTTATGGTACAAACCATGTCTTCAACATGCTCATCATTATTTTCTACTAATATTTCCATGAAAGTAGGTATATCACATAAATCAGCATCTTCTTCAAGTTGATCCTCACCAAAAATTGTTTTCCCTTGTAAAACAATAGAACACTATATATCTGATTGATCAATAACATAGAAAATCTGTTTTGCATGTGTTTCTATTATAAAAGAATCTGCTGTGTCTTCCAATCTATTCAAATTAACAACTGTCATTCCAAATTCATCATGTCTAACACTATTGTTACTAATAAACCATTTAAAGTTAAAAATAGGAACTTTAATTTTAAAGTAATCAACCTACCATATTTCTTCAATGACTACATAATATGAACTTGATGCAGAAATTGGGTTTTTGTCTTTAGAACTCGAAAAATGCATTGCTTTTGCAAACACCAATACACCACTATTATGAATTGAACTTTAATTGTACTGAGATTTTGTATGAAATATATATCCATTAATGTCATACCCAGACCATGTTATCACATTTTAACTTAGACCACCCACTAACCATCTTAATGTCTCGGATACATGTGATCTACCAAGCAAGGTCTGTTTAAACCATGAAAAAAATGTATTTTTGTGCTCATTCAAAATCCACATTTCTTTATTCTTTGAATGAAATTGTTTCAACTCATTAATATGAAATTTTATATACATTTGAGCATCAACTATGTTATTCAAGATGTATAATTCTACCTTCTTCATCTGTTTAGCTGATAATGATTTGACTATCAAGACACGAATCCCCTATCCCTCATTATTAACTCGTTCATGGAGAGATGAAGGAAAAACTATGTGCTCTATCGCATCCAAGTAGCTCATTTTTAATGTCTCTATGTTTTTTAAACTTATCCTTAATACATTCCATGTAAAGAGGGAATGAATCTCATCACTTTGAGGAGGCGGTAGTCCACACGTCCACAGACGATGTTATTGTATTCCCGAAAAATGGAAAGAATGAAGGTATGAGCTATATAATAATTATAGAAACATAGAGACATTAAAAATAGCACATATATAATATAAAAATAGTTTTTTAAGATATTTCACAACCATTAGAGGTGGTAAAGTAAAAACGAACGACATCGTTTCATGATGAGGTAGTCCACCATACACACGAACGATGATTTCATTACCCATTTGATGGAAGTTTGTGTAGGTGTAGTTAGAACCCTTAACATAATTTTTAGAATATTTATGATACTTAGGTTATTATATAATCATTTAATAAGAATAATTTAAGGTGTGGGTAACGAAATAAAACAAAAGTGATCATTGAAGAACGTTACCTCTTCTTTGGGTAACTCATTTTGGTTTGCATTAAAGGACTTCCTTGGATTTATTTCTTCCAAAATAGAGTCTTATAAGTTGAGTTTAGGGATTTTAAGAGTTTATTTGGGTATGTTTTTTATTATGAAAAATTCTTTATAGGTGTGAATATATGAGGATAGGTGGTGGCCTTTTATAAGTGAGGGAGAGGACATGCTTGGTATTTTTGAAAATAAAGTTAGGTGTACCCACATTTTTACCTAACAAGAGGCTTCCATAACACAAAAAATTATATCCTATATGTTTAATGGTCTACATATGTCCATAAAATGTGTGTTTTACAGGTGTGTAGGTCATTTTACCCTTAATTTTAAAGTTTAATCACTAAGTAAACTCGTTTGTACCTAAATCACTATAATTAATTTTAATTACTTTCAATAATATTTTTGGTCAAAAACTAAGTTGACCTTAATCAAAAATATAAATTATTCTGGTTCTAAATATGAGATCCATTTTTATAAATTTCAATCACTAAAGTGACAGAATTTAATTTAAAATTTATCCAACAGACGGGCTGAAACAACGAGTTTTTAAAGTAAAAAGTTCAAAAAGTTGAAATGTTTTTATATCCAATTTCAATGTGAAATTAATTCCAATTACCTCAATTGTATTTATTGGTGTATAATTGATATAATTATACTATAAAACCAATTTAAAATATAATTTAACGATATAAATAAATTAGAAGAAAAAACAGTTTTCAATTAAAATTCGGTGTTTTTCACTATTCATCAAAATATGAAAGTTCTCAGAAAAATAAAAAAATAGCTAAAGTAAATTTTGATATTATACTTCAAAAAAAGTTTATTTTTTAATTTTTTTTATAAAAGTGTCAAAATTTATTTTTAAAATTGAAGTTTCCAAAGAATCGTACAGTTACACTGAGAGGGGGTGAATCAGGTGTGACCAATTTTACTGAATTATTTTTCACCACTTAATTCAAAACTCTATCACTTATTAAGATGAGTGGATCATTAATAAAATTAATAAAGTAAATGGAACACATCACACCATATTTTTCACAAGGTTCGGTATTAATACCTACATCCTTGCCATGTTGGTTAGACCACCCAACAAGAATTATCCACTATAATCTTTTTATCAATTACAATGGTTCTGAAAGCAACTGGTTATACACTCCAGTAATAGATCCTCTAGTTGATTATGGTTATACCCCCTATAAATACAATTCTTATACCATGTTTAGTTAGACACCCCAAACATTCAACTGGTTATACCCCCAATCTCTAGAGCCTCTTTAGAAACTGGTTAGACCCCCCCAATCACAAGACCATTCTTCTTATTTAGAAGTTATGATACACTGATAGGATGAAAACTTGATCTTCCTCTATGATTTTGTCGGATCACACTGGCTTGTGTACAATTCAATAACCTTTGTACTAATTCTAGTATTTCTCAATTAATTCTGATCACCTGTAAATGGTCAATTGTCTTAGTGCAACACTGCTCGGGAAAATATTCTTTATTCTAATAAAGAACCGACCTCAATGAACACTAAAAACTTGGATACAAAATTTCTTCTAAATAAATAATAGAAATAATGACCCCAGATTCAATCTCAAATCACTCCACCAAAATCAGGCAACATATATTGCACATGCACTTTTTCAAACTTCATGCATGTAAATAATACAATGCATGGTCTTCTCAACTTATTAAATCATTAATTCATGTGCATGTATATTTCCTTATGTCAATGACATTTCATGTACATGTAGAATATTTTTTTCCATGCACACCATAACAAAAAACGTTCACTTGAAAAAGCACTTCGCACTAGCTCAAATATTTTTCTTCATACACACACTTTCCACTATTTGATACTCAATGCATGTGTATGCATGGAGTCTTTCATATACTATATACTGTTTTCTCAATGTATGCAAAATTCTCAATACCTTGACACACACATGCTATTCACACATCATTTTAATTAATTCATTGCCTAAATCATGTAAGGACTCCTTCAAGCACATACAAATGTGCTTTGTACCTAGGGAACATCTTGATGTCGTTTACTTCCCTACAACCTTATACACACTATTCCTTCATGCACAATATAAACTCTTTACTCACACAAGTGTATACTATTACCATCAATCCCTTCATTCAACCATGATCATACATAGATTGTTTGTAATATTCTCAAAAACCCAGGATACACAAAATGTTCTATCCTAAGTGCTTCACAGAAACCATATTCTTCGCGAAGCTAATGAATGTGCAAAACACATATCATTTTCATTGTAGGAACATTATTCTTCCTGATAAATAGAGTAAGTGTGGAACTCCTTTCCAAGAAATAGAATAATTCAGGTTATTATATTTCTATGGAAATGAAATCATCTCAAAACACTCAGTATCAAAACTAAACACCTCGAGTGGTTTTTATAGACATGCTTCCATCGATCTAGCTTGTGAGCACTACCTTACTTCTGCGACTCTGAGAATCACCATCCTAGAAATCTAATATTTTCTCCAAGATTAATTTCTTTGGTTTGATATTCATTTTCACATGAAAACAATGTTTCATATGATTTTTATCACCTTTTAATTTTCATATCACTCAAATGAATCTCAGATGACTCGATTGAAGCTTCTGTCGATGTCAACGATGACATGGATACCCTGGTGTACAGAAGTCTCATGCGTAGGACGAAGTTGAAGATGACATTATTGAGATGCTGATCACATGATTACAAGGATTATATGAGGTGATCAAACAACCAGGAAAAATCAATCGAGTGATCAGAGGGTTCTAATTCATTTTGAGCTATTGTAAATACACACCACATCGAAACATACTTAAAAACACAACTCCCTTATAATAAAATATGCAACATTAGATGCTCAAAAATTTAAACCCATATGATCCCATTACCTCCTGGCACTGCCTCATGCCGGACATTGCCTCCGCCACCGTGTCACCCTGCATGGTTGATCTCCACCGCCTATGTGCCTCCCGTAGGCGCTCATATTCCGAAAAAATGCCACATGATAGATATACTGGAGTTCATAACTACCCACCTCAGTATTGGTGAAGCTACCTCATGGCTGGCTAGCATTGGATACTTTTTAACATTCTCTCCATATAAAATGTTCATCAAATTCCACATAGAGAATAGCCAACTCAACATTAAATCACAAACAACTTAAAAACCTCCTTATGAAAAATAAATCATTTTTCATGGGGAATTATCTTAAAATGATTTAAACAATGTGTCAAACTAAAATAACCAAGGACACATGTCTTTGGAACTTCATACTAGCTCTATAATTGTCACATTTTGAACTCATTAACTTTTTATATTCTTAAGTTATTGACAACAACTTCAAGTTCACCAAACAACCTGTCCTCTTCAATCCCCCCCTTTGGATTTGTTGTAAATACCCACTTTTTAAAATTCAATGATATATTCTACACCTTATTGGAAATAAATCCAAAGATATAAGTATGAGAGGGAATTATCATGTCCAAAATTAAAATTTTAAGAACATCCTCTTATCTTTTGACATTTATTGTTTTATTTTCTTTTTAGAATGATGGAATCACCACTATATTAGAAAAGAGATAAAATTAATCATCTATAAGTCTACATGAGAAATGATATGTGTAGAAAACAAGAGTGATAAAATTTAACATCAATGATTTCAATAGACTTCCACCATGTGATAAAAATCACTGAAACTCTTTTTTAGGAAACAACTCAATGAATTTTCCAATAATCCCCTACATACATATCACCAAACAGATTAAAAACATTAAAGTGAAAGAATGTATTACCCTTTCAAATTACCTTTCCCTTTTGTCAACAAGTAATAAACCACTCCCATTTTAGAATTTATTTTTCATCATGTAAATGAGATAATGTAACCACTATACCTCAATGATGACAAGCTTCAATTTCTAGCTAATTAGAATTTAGAATTATCATATTCATACCTCACCAGAACTTCTGTTATCCATAAAATTTCAACTGAGATAAAAATATCTAGTGGATGATCTTATATGCTCCCACACAAGATATTCACTCAATAATTATTAATAATGATTGTATTTATTCAAGATTAAACTCCAATTATCTTATTATATTATTTGAAATATTTAAAAGAGACAACATAAAGCTAATTGTCTTCCATAATAAAAAACTTTATAACTGTAATATGTTCAATTTTTTTTAAAATTCAGGTATCCCCCTAAATATATACTTCACATTCAATTCCTTACATGAAGAAAACACAATATATATGGGAATAAGGTGGTTATTCAATTCTATTTAGTTAGAAAAACATGGACGAGAGTTTCTTCTCAACCCAACAATCTTCTTAGATGAAAAAGGATTCTTCACACTTTCTAACAAAGTAGTTTCATTTTTCTCTACTTGTTATAATTTTCTTACCTCTTCCAACTATTCTGGCCATATGATCAAACATTATTTTTGAACATGCTCAGTCTTCACTTTGTATGTTGAATTATTTTTTATAACACTAGAAGTCACATATTCTTTCCCTTCTTCAAGAATTCTTCTTGACAGGATAACCATGTTAAACCTTTTTTACTTGAATATATAGACATATTTCACCTATCACACACAACTTTAGAACTCAATAAGTTACCTATTTTAGGCAACGTTTTAGATTCTTCATCAGTGATGTCATTAACAAAATCAGTCACAGGGTTTCTATTCTGGATTAATTCTTTATTTGATTCCAGCTTGATTCCTTAATTATGAATGTTTATGGACAATTCACAATGATCCATAATGCGACCTTTCCTACCATAATAGAAACATATTTTCTTTGGTGAGACACTATTCACACCATCTTTCTGAAACTTCTT
Organism: Viscum album; assembly: GCA_963277665.1. Lineage (NCBI taxonomy): Eukaryota > Viridiplantae > Streptophyta > Magnoliopsida > Santalales > Viscaceae > Viscum > Viscum album. Next base: position 1,325,301,328 of record OY728157.1, on the reverse strand, counting down.
GGGAGTTGTTTGTTTAACAACCATCTTCTTTTGTTCATATCCCAATGCTGACATGTTATCTTAATTTATTACCCATTTCATATTTTTTTGAGATATTTTATTTACATCAATAGATGATTTGTGCATGATTGGTACATACCATCACTCATCATAGCAATGACCACTTCTATTGAAATAACCACAGAAATTTTCAAAGTAATCATATCTATTATTGATAAACTTATTCTCTTTCTGTGAGATCTAATTTTGTTGTGCAGGTTTCAATTTATATTCATTTTTTTCTCACCCTAAATGCAAGTATTCTATGATCGCCATTCAATTAAATATTATTCTAACAATTAATTACCTAATTCTTAATCTTCCAACAACACCAAAAGTAGCAAAAAAATATTAACTTCTTCTTATATGAAAAATTCTGGCTATCTTTGACATTTTTCTTCTTATGGGTATCACATTTATTCTTATGTACTTTATTTTGGGAATAAGAATTTACACCCTTCGTCACATCCATTTTTTAAATATTTGTGGATTCCTGAGTATTTTTCTTCACCCATGTTTGTACATATTTTAATGTTGAATATGAATTATTCAACAAAACACCATTAGTACACACAAATTTATCAAGAAAAAGGGTTAAATTATTTAATGAGTCTGTAGTAGATTTATCCTTGGATAATCTCAATCTCTTATTGAAACTAGTTTCAGTTTTTTTTCAAAAATATAACTCTTATTAGATGAATCTTTAGAAATAATTTTTTTCTTAGTATCTTAGGAAGTCTCAGCTTGTGTCTCTTCCATATTACTCAGTTTAACTTCTAGTTCAATACATTTTAAGTTGAGAGAAATATTTTTATTTTCAACTAATTTCATGCATTCTTCCCACTTAATCTTCATCTTCTGAATCCCATCTTCATGCATCTGATTTTCATTTAGTAACAAATTGTCAAGTTCTGTGATTCTTTTTTATTTGTTATTCAGTTGATCATCTTTGAAATTCCTAGATGTATTATGATTCTTTTCAAGTGCATGGATAACTTATGTAAAGAAAATTTCAAAAATATATTTCTTACAAACATTAAATTTTAATTCTTCAATAACTATAACATATCTTTCTTTACAAAGAGATAATTGTTTTTTTCTTTTCTTTCACAAGTTTTGTGAGAGTGTTGGATATTCCAACATTTTTATTCAATGATTCTTCCATAGAATTTTCCTCCTCTTCCAGCTATAATTTTTCATCCCAAAGTTTATTTAAAACTCTATTCATACATTTGAACACTTCTTTGGGAACTTTCTTTAGACGCTCTTTAATTTCAGAATTTATCATATCATCATCATAGCTTGAACTTAATTCAACAAAATTATAATCAAATTATTTCAATGAAAAATTACCACTTTGAGTTCCTTCCGCTAGTAGTCGATCTTCAATTATCTTTAAATTATTCTTTATCTTATTTTCCACTCTTTTCTTCCTATTTTTATGAGTCTTGATTGAAACTTCAACATTTCTATAAGATTTTCCATCAAAGCTCTTCTATATTATCTTTAAACTCAAATATTCACTTTATATTATTCTGATAAGAATAATTGGACAAGTAAAGTATATCCAATTAGAGGTGGTCCTATCTTTGATACTAATTGAAGTGTACAAAGGATCGTGAAGTCACACTAAGAGGGGGGTGAATATGGTGTGAACTATTTTACTAAATTATTTTCCCATCTTAATTCAAACCAGTGTCACCTGTTAAAATGAGTTGATCATGCATGCAATATAGAAAGTAAATAGAACACAACACACAATATTTTTTTACAAAGTTTGGTACTAAGACCTACATCATTTACATATTAGTTAGACTCCCCAACATAGATTATCCACTATAATTTTTTTTTCAATTATAATGGTTTAGGAAGAAACTAGTTATAAACCCAAGTAATATATCCTCCAGTTGATTCTAGTTATACCCCCCATAAATAAAAATCTTTTGCCTTAGTTGGTTAAACACCCCAACCATTCGATTGGTTTGACCCCAAGTCTCTAGAGCCTCTTCAGCAACTGGTTAGACCCCCAATCACAAGCTCTTTCTTCTTCTTTAAAAGTTCTAATCCACTGATAGGATGATCACTTGATCTTCCTCCACGAGCTTGTTGGATCACATTGTCTCATGTAAAATTCAATAACCTTTTCATTGATACTGGTCTTGCTTAATTAATTATGATCACCTATAAATGATAAGCTATCCTAGTGCAACATTGCTTGGGAAAACATTCTTTCTTATACTGAAGACCCGACCTCACTGAACACTGAAAACTCAGATACACAATTTATTCTGAATCACTAATAGAAATAATGACCCGACTTTAGTCTCAAATCACTACACCAAAATCAAGAAACATATATTAAACATGCACTTCTTCAAACTTCATGCATGTATATAATACACTGCATAGTCTTCTCAACTTATGCGTGCATTAATTCATGTTTATGCATATTGAATTATGTAAATGACATTTCATGTGAATGTAAATATTTTTTCCATGCACATGCTAACACACAAAGTTCACTTGCACAAGCACTTCACACTACCTAAAATATTTTTCTTCATACACACACTATCCACTATTTGATACTCAATTCATGTGTATGTATAAAGTCTTGTATATAATGTATAATATTTTCTCAATGCATATGGGCTTTTAAAAACCTTCACACACACATGTTGTTCATAATCCCTTTTAATGCATTCACTTCCTGTATTGTTTAAGGACTCTTTCAAGCACATGCATATGCACTTAATCCAGATAAATGTTCACTTCCCTACAGCCTTGTAAAAATTATTCCTTCATGCACAATATACACTCTTTACTCGCATCGAGGTATACTATTACCATCAATACCTTCATGTAACCATGACCATAAATAGATTCTCTATAACCTTTGAGAAATCTAGGAGACAAAAAATGTTCTATTTCGAGTGCTTCATGGAAACCATTTTCTTCATTAATCTAATGAGTGTGCAAAGAACATATCATTTGCATTGTGGGAACTTTATTCTTCACACGAAATAGAGTAAGTGAAAAACTCCTTTTCATGAACCATAGGAATTCACGATGCTACATTTCTATGGAAACTAAAGCTTCTCATAATACCATCAAAACTAAACACCTTGAGTGGTTTTTATAGACGGTCTTCCACTGACCTAGCTTGTGAACACCGCCTTACTTCTGTGACTATGAGAATCACCATCACAGAAATCTAATATTTTCTCCACACTTCATTTCTTTAGTTAAATATTCATTTTCATATGTAAACAATGTTGAATATGATTTTGATCACCTTTGAATTTTTAGATCTCTTAAATTAAGCTTATATGACTCGGTTGAAGCTTATGTCAATGTTGATAAAGGCATGGATACCCCTGTGTACAGAAGTCTCAACTGTGGGTCGAGGTTGAAGATGAAACTACTGAGATGATTGAACGACTATGAAAAATCAATCAAGAGGATCATATGATTAAGAATCTCGACTAAGAAGATCAGACGACCAAGAAAAATCAACCAATTGATCAGACGATTCTGGTTCATTTCGAGCTACAGTATAGGTGTCCCATATCGAAATGCATTTAGAAACATGACAACCTTATAATACAGGATGCGGTATTACAAGATAATAAATATGGAACTATATGCTCCCATTACTCCATATCACTTGCATATGCACTTAATCCAGATGAATGTTCACTTCCCTACAGCCTTGTAAAAACTTTTCCTTCACACACAATATACACTCTTTACTCGCATCAGTGTATACTATTACCGTCAAGACCTTAATGAAACCATGAGCATACATATATTCTCTATAACCTTTGAGAAATCTAGGAGACACAAAATTTTCTATTTTGAGTGCTTCATGGAAACCATTTTATTTATTAATCTAAAGAGTGTGCAAAGAACATATCATTTGCATCGTGGGGACTTTCTTCTTCACATGAAACAGAGTAAGCATGAAACTCCTTTTCATGAACCATAGGAATTCACGGTGCTACATTTCTCTAGAAACAAAAACTTCTCAAAATACCATCAGAACCAAACACCTTGAGTGGTTTTTTATGGACGGTCTTCCACTGACCTAGCTTGTGCACACAACCTTACTTATGTGACTCTGAGAATCACCATCACAGAAATCTAATATTTTTTCCACACTTTATTTATTAGGTTCTATATTCATTTTCATATGAAAACAATATTGAATATGATTTTGATCACCTCAGAATTTTCAGATCTCTCAAATGAAGCTCAGATGACTCCTTTGAAGCTTCTTTCAACGTCGATAATGGCATAGATACCCCGGTGTACAAAAGTCTCGACTGCGGGCCGAGGTTGAAGACGACACAACTGAGATGATTGAACGACTATGAAAAATCAATCAAGAAGATCATATGATTACGAAGCTTGACTAAGAAGATTAGACGACTAGGAAAAATCAACTGAGTGATTAGACGATTCTAGTTCATTTCGAGCTACAGTATAGGCATCCCATATCGATATACACTTAGAAACACGACACCCTTATAATACAGGATGCATTTTTACCCGATATGAAATATGGAACCATATGCTCCCATTACTCCTTAGCACTGCCTTGAGTCGTACATTGCCTTCCATCACCATGATGGCCCACACAGTGACTCCGCCACTCATGCGCCTCCTGTAGGCACTCACATTCCCACAAAATTTCCAATGTTTAATGTACCGAAACAATGTTTCAAAATGCCTCCCCACCACCTGTGTACTTTTCATAGGCACTCATATTCCCACAAAATGACTTATGTTGGATATAATGGAGTTCGTACCTACACACCTAGCAGTGTTGAAGGTCCCTCATGGATGGATGGAATTGGATTCTTTTTAATACTCTCTCTATATAAAATGTTCATCAAATTCCACAGAGAGTATAGTTAACTCAACATTAAATCACAAACAAATTCAAATCCTCCTTATGATAAATAAATCATTTTGCTTGGGGAAACCTATTAAAATGATGTAAATAATGTGTCAAACTCAAATAACTAATGACACATGACTTTGGAACATCATAACATCTCTTTTCCGCCTATGTTCCTCCCATAGGCACTCATATTCCCACAAAATGCCATATGTTGGATATAATGGAGTTAGTACCTACACACCTAGCAGTGGTGTAGGTCCCTTATGGCTGGCTAGAATTGGATACTTTTTAATACTCTCTATATAAAATGTTCATCAAATTCCATAGAGAATAGACAAATCAACATTAAATCACTAAAAAAATTCAAATCCTCCTTATGCTAAATAAATCATTTTGCTTAGGGAATCCTCTTAAAATGATGTAAACAATGTGTCAAACTCAAATAACTAATGACTCATGACTTTGTAACTTCATACCTTCTCTAAAATCATCACATTTTGAACTCATTAACTTTTCATATTCTTATCTAATTGAAAATAACTTCAACTTCACCAAACCACTTGGCTTCTTAAAAAATAAGCCAGCTATTAAAAGGCAGAAAAACACCTTTTAGAAAAATACAGATTTTTATTCTTAAAATTGGATGTATTCTTATTTTATACCTATACAATTTATTAGATGAATTAAAAAATATTTGATTAAATATTTAACATATAAATTTTATTAATATCTTTCACCAATAGTGATTAATTTAATTTATTATGATAAAATGCCATTTTGGTCATATAAATAGTTTTTCATGAAAACTCATCCTTTATATTCAATTGGTTCTTACAATACTGGAAATAGGGCTATTTGAGACCACATATGGCGGTCTCTAATGGGCTTTATAGACCACCTTACGACTGCCATTGGCGATCATTAAACAATGACTTTCAAAATTAAATCAATTTATCGTATACCGATCAATCCGAGCAATTCAGGTATCCGATCCGCATACCGATTATTCCTATAAAATATAAATGTCTTAAATATCATTTTCCTAATATTTAATGTCAATAAGTGATCATTTGGTTGGTTTTGTCTCCTACACACATGATTTTCTCATTATTACAACAATAATAATAAATCTAAAAATGAACTTTTAATTGTACCAATCAATCCCCACATCGGATTGACGCGACGTTGATTTTAATAGACCCCAAATTCTTTGAGAAATGTTCTAATAACTTCTCATGCCAAATAGAAGTCGTTTTCATGTTTTTATCCCTCCACGAGAGATGTGACATTTTAAAAACACTAAGCAACATTACTTATTGTTTTCATTCATACTGAGTGACACATGCATCTGGTTGATACGGTGTTGATTCCTACATATCCAAAATTCCTTGATGATTTTTCTCCCATGATTTCATTACAACCTAAGTGAATTAGGTTGATATTGACATCTTTTATGTGATATACCAATTAACTCCTAATTTGAGGGGCAAACACCACTTTTGATCATACCGAGCAATTTAGGTCACTAGTGCAGAAAAAGTTTTTTACGTCAGTTATTTTTTATTTTTTACATCGGTTTTTAGCTGATTTTATTAAAGGATACATTATAAATATTGTTTTTTTACGTTGGTTATTTTAAAACCAATGTAAAAGCATAAATCTGAATAGTTTTTCATGTCAGTTCCTAAATAACCGACGTGAAAAACCCTTTGGAGGCTCGATTTATCACATAATTTATTTAATAACCGACATGGTATATATTTTTTCATGTGGGTTATTTAATAATCGACATGGTATATAGTTTATTATGTCATTTTTTAAATAAACGACGTCATAAATTGAGCCTCCGAAGGGTTTTTTGCATCGGTTTTTAAATAACCAACATGAAAAACCCTTTGGAGGCTCAATTTATCACATCAATTATTTAATAACCGATGTGAAAAACTATATACCACATTGGTTATTAAATAACCGACATGATAAATCAAGCCTCAGAAGGGTTTTTGATATTGGTTCTTAAATAAGAAATGTGGAAAAGGATATACAACCTTGGTTATGTAATAACCAATGTAATAAACTATACCCATGAATTTATTATGTCAGTTATAAAATAACTGACGTAAAAACCATTTTTTTTAAATAAAACTAAGAAACCATTACTATTCTCTTCCAAATTAGACCTGAAACACGCAGAAACCAGACTAAAAGCAGACCAAAAATAGACCAAAATCCATACCAAAAAAACATCATAACTAGACCAAAATAAGAAGAACCCAAGAAAAATTAAACATTCACATATATAACATTCAAAACTTACAATTTTAACTAAAAAAACCTAAATCCAACCAAAACAAATACCAAATACACAATTATAATTACAATATTCAAAATTACATTTTACACTAAAAAAACTAAAATTCAATCAAACATGTAAAATAATTTGACCATTCCACTTGTAAGTGTTTGAACTCTTGAGCACTATAGGTTTTAGGGTCATAAAATAGCTATAAATTAAAAGTAAAGTAGTTAACATGTATAATGAATAAATCAAATGAAATATTATGGAAAATTTTATAAGGAAATCCAACCTGGTCAAAGTTCATTATTGTTACAGTTGTAACTATTTCATACATAAATATTAACATATAATATCTACATTTGATGATGCCTTATTATTCATGAAAATTATGTTTAAATGAGTGATAAATCAAAATATCATTTTTATGTAATACATTAAAAAGTACAAATTAATAATGGATATTTACCTTTACTTTTACATATTTGATGTTGGCACTGTTTTTCTTTGTATTTTTTTTAAAGTATTCCCATCCCATATTAGAAAATAATATGAATGGGATAAATTTAAAATTAATTATAATACAAAAAACTATTAATAAATTAAAACTTAATTTTCCAACATATTCTTAAAACTTCCATTCACATCACCATGGACAGAGCATATCCAATAAAGTGTTTTCTCCCTTGGAAAAAAAAACACCTAACATCCAATGATCACTGATATAAAAGAAAATTTAAGGTTAGTGGTTTTTTATGTTAAAATATAAAGAACACTTTTCCAGATATATGTTTCATACCTCTCACAAAAAGGCATCATCCAACACTACGTGATTATATTTTGTTCAAATCTTTCTGTAATATAAAGTGTTCTTTGTTACTCATCCAATGCATGTGCTTTAGGGGAAATCATATGCGGGTCCATGAATCCATATACATCTATCCTCTCATTCTTCTCACACATGTTATAAAGATTCCTAATACAAAAGACATAAGTATACATTTTTAATAAATATAATGTAGAGAAAGGTGTAAAGACTTACATGGAAAAAATATGCACCACATTGATGCCCAAATTATCTCTAGTAATAAGCTACATGATATCAGTTTTCACAATCAAAAAATTTATTTCACATCTACAAACATGAGCTTCCATTGGAAATGAATAATTATCTACTAACAAATTTGAATATCTTGACAATCTGTCAAGACTACTAGAATCTGTATCTAATGTCATACCCATTTGTCTTTGTTGTTGTCTATACATTATTTATTTACCTTTGAAGTATTCATGTAAATAAATAGAAAAATATATTAGTTTTAAAATGTTAAAACAAATTTAATAAAAAATAAAATAAAAGATATAACATACATACCTCTATGGTAATGAGTCACAGAAGTCTGGATGACCAAACTAAAAAGTGGCCGATACTATGTCCAACTATCATCACCTCATCTGTAGGTAATGATACTCATGCTAATCTATCTATAATATCCTATATAGTGACCCTATGATTCTATACCTCTAACTATTGCTGATTAAATGTATCTCCTATACAATATACTAACCCATATGCAACTATATGATGGTGAGGATCATCAACATACAACTCATAATAATTAAAAAGTCATGGTAGAGGAGTAGGATAAAAAATGGGGTCCGCAGGCTAAGGAGGAGGATAAATAATGGGGTTTGGAGGTGGAGGAGTGAGAGAAGCTGGTGGAGGTGGAGGATAAATAATAGGGTCTGTAGGGGGAGGTGGAGGGGTGGGAGCTGTAGTCTGAAATTGTCTTTGTATGTTTGCAAAGATAGATTGTACCGATGCCCTATTATTTTCCTCCATCGTCACATTAATATTATGAACTTAAGCCTCCAAGTATTCTATTTTTTATAAACACCCTCAATGGAAGAAATTTAAGAACATGGAAACACTTTTCTTACCGATACACCCATCGGGTATCCTCATACATGACCAGGGTGTTCAAGATTTTCCAATGCTGTAGATAAAATATCTTTCCTCTCTGCAGATGTAAATACCCCCTATGTGATATACTCCTTAAGAGAATCCTGTATTAATTAATTGAACATTTATGTAATGATTCAAAGTATATAATAATAGAATTAACTTAAATAAATAAAATAAATATCTTACAATCCTCTCAACTACGATTTTCGAATCTTCTGAAAGATATTTCCCCCTTTTCCCCATCCAATCTATCTTCCATTTTTTATGTCTAGATAGAGGGGATGGAGGGGAAACCTCTCCAGATCTTGAAGACTCACCTCTAAGTTTTTGTAATTTTTCCGCCATTATTTTTTCTTCCAATAAACCATACCCTTCCCAAGATAAACTATGAGGGTGTACATTTTTAGATTCAATCTTCTAATGATATGTCCTTGCTTGTTATAAATTAAGAATAATAAATCATTAACATAATATTAATAAGATCATTTATATAAGAAATCTTAGAAAAATTTACATTGACCTTACCAAAAATTATTCTTTTCTTCTACTTTAAATAAATTGTTTCCATATGTCTTCATCTATGAAAGGATATATATGAAATGGATTGTCATGATTCCTATGACCAAAAATGAAATCATATGTGAGGGTTGAATTGAAATGCCTCTATCTCCTAATAGCCATCGATAAAAATTTTCTCCTGACTCCTCTAGTGTGAGGAATAACAAATGTCATTTGATAAAGAAGAGGTAAAACATATTATACTAGAAACATTTAAATATTAGTCAAACAATAGAAAAAGATATTACCAAAATTTTCTCCCCCAACAAAGATATTATCTCTTTGTCCACACTTCTCCAATAATCATACAAAATGCTTAATTTACTTTTACCCTGAGTTGATACAAAACTCTTAAAATATTTTGCATTTGGACCTCTAGGAATATCATTCTCATCGAACTCAATGAGTATCCTCTGGTTCTGGATATAGGAAAGTGATAATTTTGTTAAACGTGTGCAGCCACATTTACCAACTCTTGAACTCTTCTTTGTCGTTATGAGAGAACATGAGGAAGTTTGGGGAACATCAAGAGGAGCATTAATGTTCCTCTCCATAGGTATGCTTATGAAGCTCATCTCCAGAATCATGTGGTTGATCAACTGATTGGTCTGTCATTATCCTTCAAATCAAAAAGAAAACATTAGTTTAAAAATATACAAATTCAAATATTACAATACTAATGTAAACAAAAAATAAAAAACTGAACTAAGTTACGTAATAGTAAACATGGTAAATTTGGTAAGCATGTTAAACAATGGTAAAGATGGTAAACATGGTAAACATGGTAATATAATTGTCATTCAACAAAATAAATAAATATATAAGTTACGTAAAGGTAAAATATGGTATAATAAACATGGTAAACATGGTAAATTAATTGTCATTCAAAAAAAAATCAATAGATATATAAGTTATGTAATGGTAAACATGATAAATTAAACTAAACAAAATTAAAATAAACAAAAATTTCTAATTATTTGTTTTAATACATGTTTTAATAAAGAAAAAAATTACAATATCTAACATTTTATGAAATTAATAAATGTAAATAAGAAATAAACATATGTTACCTGAAATATCAGGAATGTACAAATGGATTGTTTTCCCAAATTCCTTCATCATGATCATTCTTTATGGTACAAACCATGTCTTCAACATTCTCATCATTATTTTCTACTAATCTTTCCATGGAGGTAGGGATATCACATAAATTATCATCTTCTTCAATTTGATCCTAACCAACATATTATTTTTTCCCTTTTAAAACAATTGAACACTGCATATTTGATTGATAAACAACATAGAAAATTTGTTTTGCGTGTGTTTCCATTATAAAAGAATTTTCCGTGTCTTCCAATCTATTCAAATTAACAACTATCATTCCAAATTCATCATGTCTAACACTGTTGTTACCAATAAACCATTTATAGTTAAAAATAGGAACTTTAATTTTAAAATAATAAACCTACCATATTTCTTCAATGACTCCATAATATGAACTAGATATAAAAATTGGGTTTTTTTCTTTAGAACTCAAAAAATGCATTGCTTCTACAAACACCAATACACCACTATTCTGAACTTCACTTCTATTATCCTAAGATTTCGTATGAAATGTATATCCATTAATGTCATACCCAGACCATGTTATCACATTTTAACTTGGACCACCCACTAACCATATTAATGTCTCTGATACATGTGATCTACCAAGAAAGGTCTTTTTAAACCATGAAAAAAATGTTTTTTTGTGCTCATTGAAAATCCAAATTTCTTTCTTCTTTGAATGAAATTGTTTCAACTCATTAATATGAAATTTGATATATGGTTGAGCATCAGCTATGTTATTCAAGATGTATAATTATACCTTCTTCATATGTTCAGCTGATAATGATTTGACTTTCAAGACATGAATCCCCTATCCCTCATTATTAACTCATTCATTGAGAGATGAAGGCAAACCTATGTGCTCTGCTGCATCCAAGTAGCTCATAAAAAACTATGCAACCACCTCAGAAATATACTTTTCAATAATGGAGGCTTCAGGTCAATATGGATTATTAACATACCCCTTAAATATTTTCATTTACCTTTTAAAAGGATACATCCAACGAAGATATACAGGTCCACAATGCTTTATTTCTCGAACCAGATGAACCATTAAATGCACCATTATATCAGAAAAAAAGACAGAGAAAAATACATTTCAAATTGACAAAGTATATAAATTACAACCTTTTCCAAAATTCTCAAAGCATTCACATCAATCACCTTATTACAAATTGAATTGAAAAAATAACACAACTTCTTTATAGTCTTTCTAACATGGATGGGAAATATTCTATGCAATGCAACTAGTAGAAGTTGTTACATCATGATGTGAAAATCATGATATTTTATACCTATCAAATTCAAATCCTTTAAAGAGACAATTTTTTTACATTTGAAGAATAACCCGAGGCACTTTGATATCATGAAGACACTAACAAAATATAGCTTTCTCCATCTTGGATAATGTATGAGAAGATAGGGAAAGAAATGTTCGTATTACATTAGGAGTGGGAGATAACTCCAAACGTATTCCCATTGATAGTAAGTCTAATCTTACATTCAAACCATCTTTAGTCTTTCCTTTAATATCAAACAATGTTCCAATAAAACTATCGTAGATATTATTATCCATGTGCATGACATCAATATTATGTTTCACTTCATGATATCTCCAATATGGTAGCTCAAAAAATATTGACCTTTTCTTCCAAATATGTCTATTATTTCCAGATTTATGTGTCTTTCCCAGTGTCACATCAAGTTTTTTCACCCTCTCAAAATGCACATCATGTGATAAAGGTTTTAGAGCAATATTAATTTCTTGTGATCCATTGAATGAATTTTTTAATCTTCTATAAGAAAAAACATTCGATGACCCATGTATACTATTTTCCTCCCATGATGAAATTGACAATATGAAGTCTATTGTTTTCAAATTGGACATGCTTTATGCCCCTTAACACTATATCCAGAAAAATTTCCATACGCTGATAAGTAATTTATAGTGAACATAAGCACTACATGCAGTTGAAAATATTCTATTTTATAAGAATCATACACCCTAATACCATCCTCCCATAAAAGTTTCAAATCATCAATCAATGGTAACAAGAGAACATCCATATCATTTCCGGGTTGCTTCGGACTAGAGATCATTAAACTCAACATGACATATTTGCGCTTCATACAAACTTCAAGAGAGAGGTTGTAAATTACCAATAAAATAGGCCATGAACTATACATGCTAATAAGGATTCGGTATGGATTCATTCCATCTATGCACAAACCAAGTATGATATTTCTAATTTCATTTCCAAATGTAGGATACTGCTCATCAATTTTCTTCCATTGTGGACAATCAGATGGATGGAATATTTTTCCATCACATATCCGCTCATTAGTAGGCCATATTAACCTTTTTGCATCATGTTAATTAGAAAATAAACATTTCAAATGATTAATTATAGGAAGATACCAAAATACCTTGGCATAGATCTCTGTAATATCTACATCAGCCTGTGATTTTTCTTTCAACTTCTATCGTGATGTCCCACATTTAGAACACTCTTATAGAAATTCATATTCCTTTCTATATATCATACATTCATTCGAACATGCATGTATTTTCTTATATACCAATCCCATTGGGAATAATATTTTATTGGCCTTATAATGTGAATTTGGAAGATTGTTGTCTTTTTGAAGAATGTCTTTCAACAATTGTAGCAGCTCTGTAAAACTTATGTCACTCCATCCATGTTTCGCCTTTAGGTTAATCAATCTTAACACCACCGAAAAAACCATAATATCCATACAACCAAGATACAATGTTTTTTCAGCATCATCATATAGACCCACAACTGTTCGTTCTATATCAATTTGTTCTGCTGCAATATCACGAATCATTTCTTCAATTCCATCGGAGTTAACATCTTTAAAATCATCATCATCAGTATATCTGTCATTCTATCTAGTTTCACCATGCCAAATCCAAGGTCTGTAACTCGGATTAAAACCTAACAAATCAGATGGTCTTTGATCTCTCTACTTTTCAACTTCTTCATATTCAAACATTTCAGGCATGGACAGAAAAAAATGTTGCTGCTTAGAACATTTCATTTAAAAAATTCCAAAAGGGGGTAGGGGGGTGTCTATGGGTGGGTGGGGGGGGGGGGTGGTGGTGGTGGTGGTGTCCTGTGGGTGGGGGTTTCTAGGGGGTGGGGGGGGCTATCCAAGGGGGTGGGGGGTGTCGAGGGGGTTTCCAAGTGGGTGGGGGGGGGGGAGGGGGTCCAAGGGAGTGAGGGGGCTGTCCAAGGGGGTAGGGGGTGTCCAGGGGGGGTGGGGGTGGTGTCCAGGGGGTGAGGGGGCTGTCCAAGGGGGTAGGGGGTGTCCAGGGGGGTGGGGGGTGTCCAGGGGGGTGGGGGTGGGTCCAGGGGGTGGGGGGCTGTCCAGGAGGTGGGGGTGTCCATGGGGGTGGGGGTGTCTAGGGGGTGTCCAAGTGGGTGGGGGTGGGGGTGGTGGTGTTCAGGGAGTGAGGGAGCTGTCCAAGGGGGTAGGGGTGTCCAGGGTGGTGGGGGGGGTGTCCAAGGGGTGGGGGGGTGTCTAGGGGGTGAGGGGGCTGTCCAAATCTGACACCCTTGGACAACCCC